>CM051835.1:12415000-13622500 GCA_028451465.1 Erethizon dorsatum
GGAAGATGTGAAGAAAGGAGAAAGGGAAGAGGGAAAGAAGAGGTGAGGGATGGTTATAAACTGGCTTTATTATTGTATATGTGTTCAGTGTGGAAAATACAGGCATGACTCTATCTAGCAATGCACATTGACACCATAAACTATAAACATCACAAATATCACCCACACACATTCTCTCTCTCTCTCTCTCTCTCTCTCTCTCTCTCTCTCTCTCTCTCTCTCTCTCTCTCTCTCTCTCTCTAACAAAAAGCAGTAGAGCATTGTGGTTTGTGTCTGCTTAGGCTGACATTGTAATGACACTTCAAGTAATGTGATCTTGGTCAAATTATTTAAATTCTTTAGGCCTCAATTTCCTTATATGTAAAAGTCAGAAGGTAAATCCTGTGTCATGCAACTGTTACGCAGGTTAAATAAATTCTTTATATGTAAAAAGGATGGCAATTTCACCACTGTCAAATTAGACCCAATAAAATGTGCTGAGGACTTTCCTGGTCATACTGCCATTGCCCTTCTGGATTTTAAGGACTCATTTGTCAGTTTGGGTGTTGTAATAAGGACTTTAAACATTGGCATGTCTCCACCAAACAGTTTGGGTTGGAAGTCTGAGGAAGGCCAATTCACAACTGGGAACCATTCTGCAGGAGAATTTATAACAATGCTGATAGAAGGTCTTTACCAGATCACAAAAAGGATGGCAAACGCAAGCACAGGCAAAGGAAGAGCTTGCCCAAGCCCTAATGGGATGCTCTGTCTGTAGAGCAGCAGTGACCCTGTCCCTGTCAAGGGCGGTGGGGAGTCCCACAGTATGCCAAAGCTGACCTGGACCTCCCTCTGTGTGATGCTCAGCTTCTGACTCGTTGACTTCTGCCCAAAGCTGTCCTCACTTTCGGTTTCCTCACCACCCCCTACTCTGCGCCACTTAATTCCCACTTTGTCTTTCTGACAGTGAGCTAAGCTAGGTGCTGTTCTACACTCTTTCTAATCTATCATGGCTTACCCTGAGTGTTCAGCAAGCTTTGGAGCTATCCCCAAAGCTGTTTCTTCCCTTACAAACTGTCATCACTTATTTTGAATGAAAAACATGGGAGACCAGGATGTTATTCCTGTTATTGGACCTAAGAGCCCACTTTGAATATTTTCAAACCAAATATGGTGGCTTCTTCACACATTCCTTTTTTTTTTTTGTGATGACTCTAATTCTCCTCATGCAAAGTGAATGCACTGACTCAACTATGGTAGGCATCAAGAAATACTGAACAAGAAAATGCAAAGGTCAGTTTTTCAAGACATCATCTTGCTTCGCTTCATATGTTAAGCTCTTAGTGCAATGTCAGCCACAAGTTAAAAATGTAATAAATACCTTGTTCTATTCCCCTTATGTTGCTCCCTGAGGTGGGTTTCATTGGGTTTTTTGCACATCCTTTTGGCTCCTTATATCACCTGTAAACATTTTACTACCCACTGAAGATTGACTCATAGGGAAGATACTGTGCTTATTGCTGGGAAATAGTAGGATACATACATGACTTCATCCTTCAAGATCATAATTTAATGGAAGAGAAATCAAATTGTCTTTTACTTATTTATTTTTTTTTAAAGTGTTGTCACAGAGAGGTCATAAGAATGCTTATAGAGTCCAGGAACAGAATTAATAATCAAAGACAGAAGATGTCCAATTTGTCAGAAAAAATGATGCTTGGATTTGACTCTGAGGGATAATGTGTCTTCCAAATGGAAACTGTTGGGAAGGGAACTTCAGACAGAGGGATCGGCATTGGCAAATACAGGGAGATACAGAAGTCATAAAACTGCAAAGAATTTATTTCCGCCCATAAAGAATATAGGAGAAGGACAGGCAAGGAGTGATTGAAGCCAAGAAGTTGAAAGAAGGTAGGTACAGACTGTGGAAATTCTGACATACTTTCCTCCAGGATTACTTAGCCCTGCAAGCAAGTAGAAGCCAACAGAAATGGTTCTTTACTGCTTTTACTAACCAACTGCTGCATCCTTCTTCCCTGACAAATGCTTCGACAAAAAATCAGACACTGATGAATCTTTTCCAATGTTCAAAGAGATTGGATTTAATACAGATTATTATTAGCTTTTAATACAGATGCTAAATTTTTTTCTTGTGTTACGTGTCAGATAAAAATTGTTTTATAAACTAAAATGAGAAGATAATGTAACCTATGCAAATATAGGCATGTCAAGCTAACAGTTTCAACCTTCTTATCACTAGAAAAAAATGGAAAATGAATGGTGTGGTTTTTCTGGTGGCAAATGATAATAACTATAAATCAAACTTCCTAGTGTTCAGTTTCAGGTTAGGAGAGGAGCCTTTGGCTTATCCCTTAAGAGATTTTGAGAATCATAGCTGGTTTCTCCCTTGTCTTCATGTCTTTCTGATGTCTGGCCAAGAAGCTGTGCCCTAGTTGCCACCACAATTAGTCAACAGGCTGTGATTAATCACGAGATTGACTCAGTTGGTATCATGATGCCTCTGCTTCCAAACAGCAATCAAAAGCGGGGTTACTGGACTGTAGGAATACGCAAAAAGGCAAAAGGAACCAATCATGAGGACTGAATGATGCTGTCAGTCCTGGGCTGATGAGTGAGAATTATGCACACACTTACTAGTCTGCCTGTGCCTTTCTGTGGAAGAAATGCTTCAAAACAAATAAACAATCCTCGTTTGTGTGCACGACCGCAAGGAATTCCTATAAACTGGCCGAAGTGCATCTGGCTTGCCCATTTGGAATAAAACACATGGTTCTTTACATATGGTAGGAGTAGAAAGGATTTTGTATTAACCTTTACTAGGTGCAATATGAATATTATTTTTTTAGTGTTGCCTTTGGCTCTTTGGGAGACAACTAGGTTAACTGGTATAATGTTCAAGTAACTGAAAAATCAATATAATGGGGCCGGTGAGATGGCTCAGCGGCTTAAGCACCTGCCCAGCAAGCGCGAGGGCCCGAGTTCGACTCCCGGAACCCATATATGAAAAAGGGGCCGGTGATATTGCTCAGCGGCACGGGCGCCTGCTGGCGCGCGAGGTCCTGAGGTCGACCCCCTGGTACCCACAAAAAAAAAAATCAATATAATGTTTTAAGTGGATAAGCACAATTCTCCTGAGTTCATTGCTATCATGTTCATTGTAGTGGGAGCTGCCTGGGACCTATCCACTTCCTCAGGTTCTGAAATTTGCTTGCCAGAAAACCACTGGCTAGAAATACCATGGCATCTCTGCCTAAAGACATTTTTCTGACCAAGGGAGTATATTACCTAGTACACAAGGCAATTCAGAAATGTCAGAAAAGGGGCACACATGAAAGCAAATTTTACTCCAGGAGAGACAAGGATGTGGTATATCAAAAACCTAGATTTCCTAGCCCCTCACTTGGGATAACTCTGAAGTACAGTTTCTTGGAGTTTCTCGGTGAAATTGTGCACCAGTTGCCTGTGTTGGTGACTAATTAACAACACAGCTTTTGTTGGGTTCCTGGATTGTTTTGTCTCTATGAAGCACACCCTTGATGATATTTCTCAAATTGCTTCTGAGAGATAAACATCGTGTACTAGAATCTCAGTCTTACAGGTAGCTTCCAGAATAACCCAGACTGTCTCCCCAGGAGAATACTGTGTGCCTTTCGCATAAATGTGTCTGCCCTAACTGTATATTTTTTTGAGAGCCTTCAGGCTTCAGTAGTCCTGAAATACGTAACTTACATTCCTCAGTTTATGATGCACAAACAATGTAAATTCAGATCCACTCCCCACATCAGACTAGATCAGTGAATCTTTTAGAGACCGAGTGCCAAACTGCAATACAAAACCCACTTTTTACCTCAAAGGGCCAACACTGCAATTAAACCTGAATCCTGAGGCTTTAGTTTAGATAAAACAACACTCCATTAACAATTTTTGTCTTAAAAGAAAAACACAATAACACATGTGCCATAAGTTCACCACCACTGGCTAATCTTTCAAAGCTCCAGAGGGTTGCAACTTCCTCTCAGCGTCTCTAGATGGGCACTGAGTTTTGCTGGTGCATTTTGGACATATATGCAGAAATGTTTTCAAGTTCAGTCTCTGCTTCATCAATTTCATCTATCCCTCAGACATCTCCTACTCTCAGAGGCATTAAACTACATTCCCCTCTATCAAGTTGTGTTCACTCCTAAAGCCCCATTGGGATTTCAGGATCTCATCAACTTTTTAAATTCCCTTTAAAGATTCCTGCTTCTGGTACCTGGAAAATTTTTTCTTTCTTTCCTTTGAGCTTAAGAATAGATTTTATCTGTTCAACTTTAATATGTTCTTTGATTAAGTTTTAACAAAAGTTACCTTCAATATGTTTTTGTAATTTTTTCCATTATTTTAATTTATTATAAAATATTTAAAACATTAAGACATATGAAGAATAATATAATGAATATCTGAATATGCATGATTCAGCTTCTACTAAAAATTATAATTCTAAATCCAGATATGCATATGAGTGTAAAGATAAATGGAAATGAATATACAGAGTGATATTAGACATACATTTAAAATTACATGAGATGGTATAAACTATGAGATACATAAGATTATATTAAATATAATACATTGACATAAGATGATAACATAGACAGATATAGAAGATAGAAATAGACACAGATTTATTGTTGTTTCTATTGTGTTTAATTCAACACTTATATTGGGTAGAACATGTGGGATTGACTCCACCAGAAAAATACGCCAAGATACGAGAAATGTTTGCCATTTTTACCCTGTTTTCCTTTTTCATTGCCACGATAAAAAGACAACTTCATGTTCTTCTTTAGCTATTTTGGGGCTACCAATTAATACTTTTCAATTAAACTTTATTTTTGTAGAATTTCATTTTTCACTATTACCAGATTTCAAAACTAAGTTATCCAACCTCTTTTATTCCTTCCTGCAAAAATTTAGAAACATACTCAGCAAATGTTTAAGAATGTGGTATAGAATAAAGTGATATACTTTTGGGTTTGTAATGAGGAATGAAAAAGTTGGTTTATGTGAAGAGCTTAGACAATGTCTGGTTTGTGATGTTGTTGCTGTTTTTATGATTGTTGCAGGAATGAGAGGTAGAGTCACAAACAACAGGTACTTAACCGTTGCAGTAAATTTTCATCTTTAATGTTGGGCCTCCTAGGTCCTCCCTGGAATTCCACGTTAAGAAGAATCTGAGAATGCCCCAGGCAACTTTCTTGGATAACAAAACACTAGGGCGAAAACTAAAATCTTTGCTTTTTGAAAATTACTTCGTGGTTATAGGGATTTTAAACTAGTGCTGTTAGATTCCAGAGTTCCAGATCTTGCCAGTGGGCCAGGGGCACCCTTGATTTTCAGACAAAAAGAGGCCCCAAGAAATCAGATTTCATGTGATTGGCTTTTCTGGGTCTCTTTAATGTTAAGATAGTCTTGTTTGGATAAGCAATGATTGTCAAATCAGTATTTCAATCTGAAAAGAGACTGTGTAACAGCTAGTTGACAGCTGCGTCATTAAGTCAGATTTCTCTGAAATCTCCTTTCTTCCTACTTCATGGTTTAGAAAATTTGAAATATTTCAACTTAGCCTGAAGTAGGGCTTAATAATCACAGTATATTACGTAGACTTTAAGATTATATCATTTGTTATATTTCTTACTCTCTTTTGCCTCCTGTAACAATGATAGTAAAAGGAAATCCAAGCTACATATCTCAAGAAATGGTCTTATTTTACTTCACTTTAAAAGGTGTTGTGGGCCGGTGAGATGGCTCAGTGGCTTAAGCGCCTGCCCGGCAAGCGCGAGGGCCTGAGTTCGACTCCCAGAACCCACATACAAAAAAGGGGCCAGTGATATCGCTCAGTGGCACGGGCGCCTGCTGGCGTGCGAGGTCCTGAGGTCGACCCCCGGTACCCACAAAAAAAAAAAAAAGGTGTTGTGCTATTACATATTCACTGATGTGAAAGGAATTAAAAAGTAAGCCTCAATTTAAAAAATTCTCGGTCCGGCGCTGGAGCTTTGCTGGCTGGTGGGATGGCAGATGAGGAAGAGGATCCTACCTTTGAGGAGGAAAATGAAGAAATTGGAGGAGGTGCTGAAGGTGGACAGGGTAAAAGAAAGAGACTTTTTTCTAAAGAATTACGATGTATGATGTATGGGTTTGGAGATGACCAGAATCCTTACACTGAGTCAGTGGATATTCTCGAAGACCTTGTCATCGAGTTCATCACTGAAATGACTCACAAGGCAATGTCCATTGGAAGACAAGGTCGAGTACAAGTCGAAGATATCGTCTTCTTGATTCGAAAGGACCCAAGGAAGTTTGCTAGGGTTAAAGACTTGCTTACTATGAATGAAGAATTGAAACGAGCTAGAAAAGCATTTGATGAAGCAAACTATGGGTCTTGACACCTTTTGTACTTTCTGAAATTTCATTATCTTCTATGGAAACCATATATAACTTTATTTTCTACAGTAATGTCCTGATGTTTAGGCATGTACATGAGAGGAAGAAACAAAGTTTTCAGCCTTTATTTTCAAGTCTTTGTTGTTAGAGCATTTGATTCGAGCCTTTAACTGCCTGCCTTTATATGACCATAGTTGAATTACTAGATTTTAATGACTGCATATTAAGTTAAACTACTTTGCAAACTATGCAGTCTCTTCTGACTTTTGATGTCTGAAGAGTAAATTTGTATTTATATATTAGATATATTCATACCATTATAAGCTGTATTCTAGCCGTTTAATATGTAAAATCTCAATGGTCTTTTTGAGTATGACAGCTAAGGCATGGGCTTCATGTATTCTGAAGTTTTTAGACAATAGTTGTCTGAGAGGTTATTAAAGATAGTGAACTACTTTGCGTTTCTTTTAAGGAGAGGATTTGGGAAACTAAGTTTTTATAAGAATGTTTATGTCTTAAAAGATAATTTGTTGGGCCGGTGAGATGGCTCAGTGGCTTAACCGCCTGCCCGGCAGGCGCGAGGGCCCGAGTTCGACTCCCGGGACCCACATACGAAAAAGGGGCCGGTGATATCGCTCAGCGGCACGGGCGCCTGCTGGCGCGCGAGGTCCTGAGGTCGACCCCCCGGTACCCACAAAAAAAAAAAAAAAAAAAAGATAATTTGTTTTACTGTCTTTTCCAAAGATAACTTTTTTTTGTTTTTCAGGAACTTAAGTTTCATGTCAGTGCTTCTGTGTTAAAGCTTTTTTTGATTTAAAAGCTTTTTGGCTTATATCATACTACAGGTATTTGTAAGTGTTAGGAGAACTCATTTTCCCAGATCAAATATTCTAAAACTAAATGCTTTCAATAGTAGGAATGGCAATGCTTAAATAGCTGATGGCAAGATAAGCATTTGGAGTAGTGTTATATTAACATATTTGTAAGTATTAGTTTATTATGGAAATGTGTACTTGATTAAAACCATATGTGGCTATGGAAACTGCTTTGTGTAGTTCAGGATATACAGTTTTTAATATGTATTTACTGCATTAAATTATTATTGCCCTTAGCTTAAAATAAGGATTAAAATTAAAATTACATTTAAAAAAAAAAAAAAAAATTCTCAGAGATTCAACTGCCTCATCTATTTATCTTCTTACCTCAAAATCACAGTAAAAACAATATACCTGATAGCAGAAAAAGATGAACACCACACCAGCACTCTATCAAACCACGGATACTCATTTAAGCTTTTCCCCCCGATTGTGTTTTGAGAAGAGAGGGTATCTCCTTTCATCATTATATCTTGCACACTTTCTTACAATGATGTTAACTGCCACTTATAAAATATCCACTGTATGATATCTCACGTATTATCATATATTATTTCAAGCCCTTGCATCTCTGGGTCTATTATTCCCATGTTCATCAATGGCATTAAATAAAAAAAATCCCAACAGAACAACCTTCTGGGATAAAACCACATAGGATGAGTCATTTCTAATTTGTATTTATTGGATGGAGGCTATCTCACCCACTCAAAGAAGTGTTGTGAAATGTGTGCAGTTGATACGCATGGTCACTGTCACATGCTCCCAGTGTTTAATAGGAAAAAAATGGAATCCTAACTGCCCAGAAATGTGACCCAGCCTCTCTCAGGTAAGAGTGATCTTACCCCAAGCACCAACAGGGCCTCTGTGAAAAATTGCTGGCAGGAGACCTTTGTTCATTTTTCTTGGGTGACTCTTCTTTTCTGTATGAAGCACCTTATAAAAGTGCGTCCAGCTGCAGCTGGGCAGCCTGAGATAGTGCCACATTAATAAAACAGAACACAACAAGAGCATTAGGGGAAATAAAGCAAATTGAGAGAGATTAGATTCATCTGACTTTGAGCTTTCCCTTTTCAGTACTATGTCTTCACAATATGGTTATTTCTAGTCACTTAATCCAAGTGCCTTTTTCTCTCCATTGACCATATTACTCAACAGATAATGTAAAAGATGTTAAATGTAATATGTTTTGCTCTTGACACTCCTCACACTGTGACCAAATTAAGAGAATTCTCTTTCCATCATTGCTTACTATGTGAATAATAAGGTCAGGAGCTCAATGTGCATTTTATGTACTTTATGGAATAAATCATTCGGAAGCGATATTACACTCAGATCTGTCTCCTCTGACAACTGAGTTGTTTGCAGTGCTGCAGACTGGAAACGACAGTAAAAGCATAGGGTGATTTAAGAGGCCAGTTGACTTATGCACTAGCAATGGCAGATTTGGTGGATGGCAGAGTCAAGGAAAGAGGGCTTGAATATCTGCGTATTTCCATTGCCCCATAAAACTAAGACGAAAAGGGTTTTCAATAAATTGCATTACAGTCATTTTTGACTGTATAATGAGCTAAACAACCCATCTGTCTATGGACTTACCAGTGAAAATCTATCCTTTTTTCCCGTTTCCACACAGAGTAGCAATATTTCATGGTCCGCAGTGAATAAATGATAGGAGGTTAATAAATAGCACAATCAAAACCAGAAATCCCCCCATGGATATTCACAGCTTGGAGAGGCAGAAGATGTGTGGGAAAGGAAGCAACGTTTCTTAAGTACTGTCAAGTTGCCAACCAACTCGTTTGCTCCATCACATCCTCTGCTGGTTGATGAAAGAAACGCACCAATTCGTGGGTCTGGCCTCGTGATCAACAGCACGATTTCAGTGTTTAGCATATTTGTCACACACAGGGTCAAGTCCAAGACCAACCTCGCAAAAAATGGTGCCGAAATCAGACCTCAGTATTTTCTTCTCTCCTGTTCTTCTTCCTCCCTTCCTCTCCTCTTTTTCTTCCTCCTCCTCCATCTTCTTCACATTATTGTACCCACATCTTGAGTCTCACTCTACATGTTTTCTAAGGAGAAAATCAATGAGGCAGCTCACTTCTTGCTCTTCCCTGCTTTCTCCTCTTCCATCCTTCCTTTTCTTTCTTTCTTCTGTCTTTCCTTCCTTTCTTTCTGATGTATTAGAAGACACAGGAATAATGCCTTCACTAATCCAAAACTTGCTTGCTGTGCAATATTCATTAAGTATTCTCTCTTGGGGGGATTATATTATTATATTTAAATTGTTAGATATCAGAGGTAACTAACACTTAGAGCACGGAAAATGTGTGCCTAGCTCTGTCTCAGATGGGCCTTATTAGTACTACAACATCCCCTTTGCTGTGAAAGAGCTCACTCTATAAAGCAGATAGATAAACAAAGCATTTCAAACCAGCAAAATGAGTGCATAATACACACATCCTCTCAGTACAGGACCCCAATATGCCCAAAGAGAATGCAGATATTCATCCAGGCTTCCTGGAAAAGCTTTCTGTTTGGACTTGGTATTAAGGAACTGAACAAATTAATAAAGGGTAAAGAACTCTAGAGAGAGGGAAAAGTTTACCTAATAGGTGAGAATAAGCATTCTATGAATCAGGGTTGGTATGAAGTTCAGGGTTTCTGACACATCACATTGAGGACAAGAAGTATCAGGAGAAAAGAAAGCAGAGATCAAATCAGGGTGATTTTCAATAGGATGGAAGCGTAGACTTTACTATGGAGGCCAGGCAGAGTCCAGCAGGACACCAGCATCCAGATGGAGACAAGTTGCGGGAGTGAAGGGGACCAAGAGACAAGAGAAAACGTTTTGCAATCAGTCTAATGAAATGATGTTGGCTTAAATAAGGGGAAATCTTTACATTCTGCTTAGGGTTTGGTTATGGATATGCCATGGAGATATTAAGGGAAGAAGAAAAATTCCAAGGCAACCTCTAAGCTTCTCACCTGGATAGACAATAGTTCCATCAAGTGAGAGGAGAAATATAGAAAGGCATAGAAGTGTGGGGAGAAAAATGAGTTAGATTTTATTCTTTAGAGATTCTTATGCAGTATTATTCAGATAAAAAACCTAAAGATAGGTGGCAAAGATATACATATTTGGGGTTCATTCTCATTAAAAAATGGACAGTTATTTGAGGAATCTCCGTACTGATTTCCATAGAGGTTGTGCTAGCTTACACTCCTGCCACCCATGTAGAAGGGTTTCTTTGTCTCCTCAATCTCTCCAGCATTTGTTATTATTTGATTTCTTGATGAGGTTCATTATTTCTGGAGTAAGGTGGAATATCAGTATCGTTTCACTTTGCATTTCTCTAATGACCGGAGATACTGAACATATTTTCATGTATTTGTTAGTCATTTGTAATTCTTTTGAGCAGTGTCTATTCATTTCAGTTGCCGATTTTTGATTGGCTCTTTTATTTTGGGATATCTAATTTTTTTTGAGTTGTTTAGATATTAGTCCTCTATTTTCATCTTATTAATCTTCCCCATAGAGTTATAGACATCATATTATAGTGATACTTGCATACCCATATTTTTAGCAGCACAACTCACAGTAGCTAAATATTGGAAGTGAACTTTATGTCCATCAGCAGATAAATGGAGAATGAAAACGTGGCATTTATACACAATGGAGTACAATGCTGCCATAAAGAAAAATATACTTGACTCATTTGTAGGAAAAGGTATGAATCTTGAGACCATAATGTTAAATGAAATAAATCATATACAAGAGCTTAAATATTGCAAGGTTTTTCTGGTATGAGGAACCAAATATATAAACAAAGAGAAAAATAAAAGATAGATAATGAGAAATAAGGAGATAGATCTTTTGCAGAAATGAAGGGGACCATGAGATGGAGGGAAGAGGGTGAACAGAGATGGGAAGGGGTTGAAAACAATAATTAAGATGTATCATGTACATGTATCAACTCCGCACAAAGAATGTAAAAGTTATGAACTCTAAACATGTACAAATAAAAATAAATATTTTTAAATGGACAGTTAAAAACACATAAGTAAATAACATTGTCTCAAAATGTGTTATAATGAAGTCTCAGGTATTTACCAATATGACCACTGTTTCAGAAAATGAATAAATGGATAGCAGAAAGGACCACAAAAGGAAGAAAGGGGATAAGCATATAGACATAATGTTCTGTAAATATCATACCAGTTGAGCATTTCAAGGAAAGAATGAAAAAATATATTTAACAGAGATACAAATTTGACAAGTACTATAAATGTTGAACTTGGGACATCACTGGTGGCCAAGTAAGAGTAATCTACACAGGAGTGCATGGTGGACAGATGAGTTGGTAGTTTAGGGTTATGATTAAACCTGAGAAACAAATAAAAATAAAGAATACGAGGAAGTCAAGTGAATCAAAAGAGAAAAATCTGCTCTGTCTACATGAATCTTTCTAGAATCTAAAATGCAAAAGTAATATGACTGCAGCAAAAGAAGATGTCTGCTTATAAGAGGGTTTTTAAAATTGGAATATTTAAGAGCTAAAGGAAGGAAGCCAATCTGGAGGGAGCAGGTATGGTTACAGCAAGAAATCTACAGATGGAAGAGGCTCGATAAAGCTGCAAGCATGAGGAAAAGGACAAACGTGAAAGAACTGGCTTCGAATAAGATGAAAAATACAGCGTGTATTTGAAGGTTGGAGGGAAAATGAAGATTGGTGGAGAAACAATTTGGGGAGTTTAGGTCATAAGACTGACTTATTCCCTCCCCAAAATATCTCTGATTGATGGGAAGGTTTTCAGCACTAGTGATGATGGTGGGACAGGACTGTGTGCTGGAGAGGAAAGTTGAAGTTTCCGATAACCATTAAATAAAGATTCCATACAGTGGTTACCAGTGAGGATCAGTGGCATTGAGAACACAATAGGAAGCAGAACCTCTGCATTTCCAAACCCCCACCAGCTCAGCTGAGCTCTTGCAGTAGACTGTTGCATTGATTTAGGAGCTGAGAGAAGTACAAGGCTGCCGAATGAGATTCTAAAGGAGTAGATTCATGTCATCACACTATAGCTCCAGACAGGCACTTTCAGAGAGAGAGAAAATTGAAGGATTAGTAAAGTGACAGTCTGGAACCTAGGATTCTAGCAAGACTTATTTTTGCACCCTTTTTGCAACTCTGTTTGAATGATATCTTAAACTGGATCTTGGGAATGGCTTTAATGCGAGTCCTTATGCCATGGAAATTAGTAAGGACTCTAGATTGGCAGTCTCTTTTTCCAGACAGTAGTTTACTGGTATATCACTGGATTAAAAGATAAGAATCTGGGTGGTTATAGTGTTACCATAACAAAGAACCATGCACTACGTGGCTTATAAATGGCAGAAAATTATTCATCACAGTTTGGGAGGCTGGAAGGCAAAGCTCAGTTCTTGTAACCCCCTTCCTGCTTGTCAAATACTTGTTGTGTCTGCACATGGCAGACAGCGTTAGTGAGCTCACTGGAGTCACTTTGATAAATCACTAATAACATTCACAAGGGTCCTTGTGACATAATGACCTCCCAAATGCTCTATCTTATTATATTCATCCTATTTTGGGAGGTTAGGATTTTAACATATGAAACATCAATATTCACTCCATACCACAGGCACTAGCAATTTTAGGATGGGTGGCCAGAGTGTAAAATGTTTACACTTAATATTTGTGACATGGAATGTGACAGGAAGTTTAGGGATATTCTTGTTTATTTAGTGAGTTAATTAGTTTTTATAGCTTGAAGCTGAAGCAAAGAGAGAAAACCACATGAATGCAGAGGCTAGTTTCATGTATAAACATGAATGTTACATTTTCCTAGGTAAAGATAGGAGTTTATTCAAATATTCCATTAAGTGGATGGAACAGTTAGAGTTTGGGTAGATACCATCTATAAGGAAAAGCAGAGGAAATGACATCATGAACCTCCCAAAAAAGAATAATATATTTCCCAGGTTCTCCAGACTTACTATGTTTAATAAAATTCAATTCAACAGACATTCATTGTTCACAATATTATGCTAGATTTTGAGATGGAAAGAAGCACTTGATAATGAATAATTTAAGCTTTTATGTGAAACATTACTTTTTCCTCTTGTAAAACATTTAAAATTAAAGGTTTAGCAACAACAAAAAAAAGCTTTTAAAAATTTTGTCCTCTGGATCTTACTAGTAAGAGCTTGTTCATTTGAAGGTTGCTAGAGAGTTGCTATAGATATTATATAGAGAAATTTAACTTTTGCATTACCTACAAAGATCCGTGATGAAAGGAAATACACTTATTTCCTTTTTTCAAAGAAGGTAAGAAAATTACATAGTATTCTGGCTGACTTTTGTACCTTTCCGGTGGCTAGCAGACATTGATTGCACTGAATGAAATTCACTGAATACCTTTCTCATTGGAAGATTTTTGTTAATTAGCTTTATTAATTTTAGTTAACCAGTTTTAAATTTGATTTGATTATCATGCACTTAACTTGACTTTATTATTCTTGTCTCATTGTTTTTCCTGTGAGTAGAAAGAAAAGAAATTCTAAGCAGCAAAAAAGAAAGGATACAGCTGCTATTGTCACAGGCCAAGGAAAAAAAAAAAAAAACCTTGAAAATACCCCTCAAAAGACAGCATGAAGGCAATTATCATGTTAGGTCTAGCTAGAGAGCTGCTCTTAGACCAGAGATTCTTAAGCTGTTTCGAGATGCCCATTCCTGTAAGGATATGATAAATCCAACTCTCAGTAAACGATGACTGTGCATGCTTTAGTATGAAAATGCCCCTCTTTTATTAGTACCCTTAACTGCATGCATTTTGTCCTGGATGCTTCGATATTCCTTCTTAATTCCTGCACCCAAGTTCATTGCCACACCTCTTAAAGGCACACTCGACATGGCTACCACTTTTTGGTGCCTCATATTAACACTGATATCCACAAATTTTGTTGCTGAAAGCAATAGACCTTCTAGCTGTTAATTCACAGGTGTCCTCACTGCACTGAGGTCACCATGCATGGGATTGCAGAGGTCCCCTCTACTCTCACACAGTTGCATGCTGGTACTAAGAACCAAAGCACACTTAGCTGTGGGAACTTGTCTCACAGTTACCCATGGAAACTGCCTTCCTTTTCTCCTCCTAACAACACCAAGGACCAAGACCCAGTAAAAACGTCATGATATCCTCCACCCTACCTTTTCCCACCCAGGACACCTCACAAAATATTGTTATCGCTCACATCCAGCTCCAGTAGATGCCATTCATGAAAACTATGAAAATGTGGTGGATTAGTCAGCTTTCCACTCACTGGGACGCAATACCCAATGCCCACAAATTAAGGGAAGAGAAGTTTAGTTTGGCTGACAGATCAGGTGATTCAGTCCATGGTCAACTGGATCCAAGGCAGAAACATGGTGGAAGGGTGCAGCAGTGCAAAGATGCTTAGTTCATGGTGACCAGGAAGCAGAACAGGGGAACAGTGCTAGATAAGAAGCCAGGGGCCATACCTCCATGACCCACCCAGACATACCCAGAAATGTGATTTAGGAGTCCATCGGGCACTTCTTAAGCCTAACAATTGATACAGTTAAAGTTAACTGTCACAAATTCTGTGGAAAAGTCCAAGAATAAAACTATGAAAACACAGAAGAAGGCTTCACCGACAGACAAGTATACATGATTTAATGGAGATGACAACGGTAAGTACTGAAAAGACTGTAATATTGGGGTGGACAATATCAAACAAAACCTCAATGATACTCTATATTACCAAAATGATTCTAAATTTTACATAGAACTTTAAATATTAATACTCATGTCGGCAGTTATCAAACAACAATTGGAAAACAAATATAACAAGGGAAGACTTACGCTATCACATATAGATACATTTTTAAATTTTTTAAGTAAAAATGATTTGAAATTATCTCAAAACAATATAGAGTGAGTATAAAATATTTCAGCTTAGTCATCTGAATATTTAATAATCAAAAGGTAACCTTACTTCCTTTATATCAATTCAAGGCAAATTATAAAACTAAAGGTTTTTTCAAAACTGATTTAAAATGTAGATGAATACTTAATGGTCTCCAGAAGGAGGAAGTCGCTGAAGAGTAAAGTAATAAACAAAATATTAGAAAATATTAATTCATTATTCTACGATTTTTTTTTGTGGGTACTGGGGGTCAAACTCAGGACCTCATGCACCAGCAGGCACCCATGCCGCTGAGCGATATCACCAGCCCTTTTTTCGTATGTGGGTACCGGGAGTCGAACTCAGGACCTCGCACTTGCCAGGCAAGCACTTATGCCGCTGAGCCATCTCACCGGCCCTATTCTACAATTTTATGTTTAAATATACGAAGAAATATGAAGCTAAGTATCAACTAGAAAATTCATTGGTTGGAAAAATAATGAAAGCTAATAAACTTCAAGTTAAAATTATTTCACTTATTGATGAAGAATAAAGGCCTATCTTTAATAAACATCTTCGGTGCCTCACCCTGTCCTCTTAGCCAACACGATTTCAGTGAAATCTGAACAGTCAGCACCCGCCTTTCTTTGCCTGAGAGTTTTCTCTCATCCACCTGGTGGTGGTGTGGAAGTCCTGGGGAATACCTGTCACCTCTCTGCTCCTGACCCCAAGCCAAGGACTCAGAGTCCATCCTTATTCCTGCTCAGCATTCTTAACCATGCTAGTTCTGATATCTTCACTTCCACAAAGGGATCAAAATCTATAACTCTTTTCAGGTAACCTGCTCAAAATGCACACACTAGGGGATTTCTTCCTCCCCCCCGCCATTTCCCCATTCTCCTAGCAACACTTCCCAGCATCAGCAACCAAACTGCTTTCTTGATCTCATATCCTAGTCTCACAGCAGATTCTACAGATCCAGGCTAAGACACAATCAGCAAAAAAAAGGGGGAGGGAACAAGGTTATAAAGAATCAAATCATAAAGGAAGAAAAGCTATCAACACAAACTGTGTCTCGCAGACATCAAACACTATAGGAAGATGTTTTCCTATTATTACCATATACCCAAGGTTAAAAACTAATCCGCAGCATTATATAAAAGCTATATTCAGGGAATCCTCTCATATCCTGCTGATAAGAATACAAAATGATAATGTTATGTAAAAAAAAGAAATTTGGCAAAAAAAAATTTTTCCACAATGTGTATGCCCTTTTACTCCTGGAATCCACATTTATTCACCAGATTAAATTAAGTTAATTAAAATGTACCTTGATTTTTAGCATACTTTATGCTAACTATACAATCAGAGATTAGGAAAAATTAAGTACAAAATCTCAGAATGTTAGTTGTATTAGAGGAACCTAGTAAGAATGGAGGAGATGGGATTTATAAAGAAGTAGACAAAATTTCCTGGATTCTCCAATCTTTTTCCTTCTTCCATCCCTCTTGGCTCTGATGTTACGCTGTCCCCAGGACCGTAGTTTTTTTTTTTTTTTTTTTTTTTTGGTACTGGGCCTCGAACTCAGAACCTCACTCACCAGCAGGCGCCCGTGCCACTGAGCGATATCATCTGCCCTTTTTTCGTATGTGTGTACGGGGAGTCGAACTCAGGACTTCACGCTTGCCAGGCAGGTGCTTATGCTGCTGAGCCATCTCACCTGCCCAGGACCATAGTTTTGATGTTGACCATTTCTTAAAATTTGGCATCTCCTTTCAGGGACAAGTTTCCCGATCTTGACACTTCCTCAGTTATGGTATTGTATTTCTGATATTAGTCTACTTAGTCTTTCCTTTAGGCCTGACTTGGTTCTCAATGCCACTACCCTCACAACTCAATGGTAACTTATTTTATTCTGTGGCACATTTTCTCCCAGACTATTGCTCCATTTGCTAGAACACAATACCATGCTCCATGACTCAAGTTAATGTGCCAACAGTGTCCTCGCAGTTGATTGAAGAATGGTAAATCTAACAGACTTTATACAGTTATGTGCCAGGGCCAAAGAATTAGCTTTTCTCAAAGAGTGTATATGCTTTTACTTTGCAGCAAAAATGTATCCTAAACCATGAAAATCACCAATACATGGCAAGAATCTGCAATGTGTGTGTGTGTGTGTTTATGCTTGTGTTTAATTCAGAAGCACTTTTTTCATAATGGTATCTTTTTCATTTGAATTTTTACACGCAACAATTTATTTCAGCAAATAAAATCCTGAAGTTTGCATCATTCTTAGAACTCTAATTACGAGGTTTAAAGAAACATCAAAATCTTCCTAGGATTTTGATGTAAGATAATGAAATTTTGCCCAGTTCCAGATTTTGAAATGATAGGTTTCCTGGTGGCAGTCACACAACCCAGGGATTCTCTACTGCTTGAGAGGTTGGCCACCTGCCAAGATACTCTGGCATCTACAGGGAGGTGTAGAAATGTCACCAGACCACAATTTACAGATGTCACCACAGCTGATGATCAGAGCTTCTGCTGACATTGTGTTCACAGAAATGTCAGGGGGTTGGGAATCCAACGTTGGGCTTGCATATTGGGAAACAGAAATTGACCCATTTGTCTCATAGGATATTATCAACCAGTTTCCAGATAGGTAAAAGAGGAAATAAATGCATTGTGAAATTAAACATGTATTTGAACTTATTACCAGCTACTTAAAAAAATAAAATTTACTTTTATTTATATGTAAAATAATCTGTCACATTTACCACTGCTAACCCATTCAGCAAAATATATTGATAGTACTGGTTTAAATTTATTTAACTGGGCTGGTGATATAGCTCAGCGGCATAAGTGCCTGCCTGGCAAGAACGAGGTCCTGAGTTCGACTCCTGGTACCCGCATATTAAAAAAAAAATATATATATATACATTTAACTGATCTCTGTGGGTTACTGATTGATTTGTGAAATCAAACTTCAGGCAATTTCCACTCAAAACTGTGTCATGCTAACTTGAAACTCTCAATATGCCTAATGACTATATTTAACCATGTTTCAAAATATGAAGTTCAGTATTACACATTTAGGTATTCTGCATAAACTTATGATGAAACTATATGACTGGAGTCCTTACACTGACCATGCCTTGAGAAATATTTAATGGTATATGTCAAAAATATTTTAAAGGCCACTAGAAATAATGAGTTATGAAAGCCTCATATTTGCATAGATTTCATGCTTTCCACGTATTTTGACTGAGCTGCTTTCACTTTATGTTTACAATATGCTAATAATGCAAAAGGAGTCAGTGAATCCAAAATTCCACTTTCTAAATGGAACAGAGCAGTGTCAGGGCTTTGCCAAAGATCAAAAACTTTGTGATTTAAAATGGACCTGAATAAGTGTATCCAGGCTGCCTCTACTTTGAGCTTTTCAATACAAGTCACCTTGAAATAGATAATCTTCTACTGGCAGAATTTTGTGTTTAATATGAATAATGAATATTTATTGGTTTTTCAGATAGTATTTTAGCAAATCAGCCCTGAATGAGACAGTTATTTACTTACTGGTAGAGAGAACCTCTGCATGTGACTTACCATGCCTTATAATTATAGTCTGCACATAATGAGCTCGTTTTTACCATGTGCCTTAGGTTGTTTATTAATAATATTGTTTTAGGCCAGCAATTCAATTAACTCTACATACCGTTGGTGATTTCTAATGATTCCCCACTTTATAGTGAAAAACAGTGATTCTTTGAGGATTTTAATATACCTGATGAACAAAAATGTTTGCTAAATGTTATTAGCCTATTTTGTGCAAAAGACCAAGAATGGTATCAACTGAATTACTAATTATTTGAGTAAGAATAAGTGAATCTGTACCCAAAGGGCAGCGCATGCGAGGTTGTTCAGTCGCCAGCTGGAAAATATAATCGTCATGCTGGACTTTGTAATATATAAAATATTATAACAAAACGTCCATTGATATACTGATGCAAAACACTTTTACATGGATGGTGTCACTGAATCTTCACGATAAGGGAATTATACCCAGAGCAGGAAGTGGTTAATAAAGGCCCCTATACCGGGATATTCTGAAGAAATATGAAGTCCATATCCATTGTTTAAGAAAAACTCTACTTTTTACGTTTTGGAAAATACATGGATAAAGTCCATTTAATTTGCTGTCATCGCTGAACACCCCTCCCTGCCATCATGTAAGGCATTAATTTATATAGTGAGGTCAGTGCATGAAATGCACACATGGAACATGGTGGTCCATTCCAGCAAATGGTGCTTTACTCTGGAAAATAATGTGTCACAAAATCGAATGCATCCCTATCGAACTGTAGGAGGAATGACATTGAAAACTGGATGATATCCAATCAAGAACAAGGGGGGAAATATGTAGCCTAATGCCAGACTAATGCCAGAAATGCAATATATACTCTGGGAGAGTCAAGATATGGAAACAGTCCGAGAAGATGATGCCAAGACTACAGCAATGGTGGGCAACAGAGCCAGGCCTTTGATCCTGCATAAACACCAGAGCCAAGTCAAATGCATGAAGGAGAAAGATGGAACAGTACAAAAGCCTTTGCCTATTTCTTGCTTAACATCAACTCCTCCACTCATACCAGGTTCCCCTATTATAACTAGTACTCTTGAGAACTTGACTGCAGTTTTTCTCATCTCTGATTTTATTAGTACAAAAAACGATAAAACAAAGCATTTTCTAATTTATTAGGTGTAATTTGTATTAGAGCAGCAAATAATAAAAATGGGTATACTGAAGTGAATGGCATTAATATTTTGAAAATAAATGTATATATATGTATATTACCAAATGTATATATATGTATGTATATTACCAAATAAGTATATTAAATTGTATTTTCATCAGCACAATAGGATAAGATTTCTGGAATATATGCTTTATAACACTGAGTTTTGTTTCTTAATTTTTGACATAATCTGATAAGTAAAATATAGAATCTTTCTCAAGTGTTCATTTCTTTAATAACTGGGATGTAATTTTTTCCATGTTTACATCTGTTGTTTTGTGTTTTACTTATTCACTTTTCAAATTGTGTGTTTAGTTGACAAATAATGATTTGCATGCATATAGAGGCGAAAGTGAAACTTTGAGACATGTTTATAATGTGGAGTGATTAAATCTGGATAATTTAATAAATCCATCTCATATAGTTACTATTTCATTATATAAACATTTAAAATCTATTTTAAAATTTTTTTAATCAAAAATATCATTGAGATCTTTATTAGCTTGAACTGTTTAATTTTTAATTTTTAATTTTTAATTTTTGATTAACATTTATTAGTTGTACATATTCACAAGGTTGAGTGTAACATTTCAGTATATGCACCCCAGTATGCACTGATCAAATCCAGCCTCCCTTTAGCTACCCATCTCCAGATTTTAGTCACCATTTTTTTTAACTTCCACATATGAAAGCATCTTTCTTTCTGTGTCAGGCCTATTTCACTTAACAATGTCCTCCAGATCCAACCATTTTGCTGCAAATTATAAGATTTCATTCTTCCATAGGAACTGTCCCTGAAAACGGTTGTGAGTGGAACCAGTAGATTTGGCTGGTCATCATGGGAAACTCTGATCAGAGAGGAGGGAAGGGAGATAATGAAGTGAAGGGAGCTACTAAAAAGTCTATTTCTCAGTAGATTTCTCCTCAAAATCATCCCACTCATGGGCTAGGAAACTGAGAAACTTCTGCCAGGACTCTGTCAGTACATGGTTAAGGGATGTTGAGAGACTAGGGATTAATTCTGGCACTTTCAGTATGCCGCAGGTGACCAGAGAGATGCTGAGGTGAGGGGAAGCACTATTGCTTTATTCCACTGGTATAAACCAAGAAGAATGGAATGGGTCGTGACCTGCATCTGCTACAAGGTAGACTAAAGTTTTTGTATTGAGGAGAAATCATTTGATTTTGAAGGATTTTTCGTTGTTGTTGTTAATTTTCTCTTGACTATTTTTCCTAATTCATACTTGATTTTTATTTCTATGGACTTTACGTAGAATTTTAAAATGTGAATATTTTTACTCATGCTTTGTCTGTTGCTCTTATACTTAGAACCTTTGCAATTATCTGATAAATACCCAACAATATTTTACATTAGCTTTTATCTTTTATATTCACTGTCTAAAATTTGGTAAGAAAACATAAAATAACAAGAGTATATGACATCCTGGCTGCATTTACGTATTTCGATACATATTGAGATGTTAAGGATTTACCAGTTGAAGAGATCTGTAAGCATTCTCCTTATATTAGGCTCTCTCCCCATTACCTGACACCTACAATTTAAAAGAGGAGGGGTTTAACTGATTCCTGGTCTCAGAGATTCTGTAATGGTTAGTTGGCTCCAAGTGGAAGAATGTGGCCACGCAACCACGCGTAGCTCATGGTGCTATGAGGAAGAACAAAAGGAAATGAGAGGAAGGAGTCAGGATATAGAGTACCAAGGTTACACCTCCGTGACCAACACAGACACACCCAGAATGTGCTTTATTTATCTGCTAGGTGTTTCTCAATCCAATCAAGTTGACATATCACAATTAAAGATCACACTCTCCCTTCCCCCTTCTTAAAGGAAGGGATCTGAGATTACTTTGGAGAACTTTTCATTCATCACTGAGTAGCACTGGTTAAACTCTAGATGGGCGATCCTAACACCTATGCCATGGTTACCAGTGTAGATAATGATGCTTTGCCAGTGTGTATGTGCAATTCATTGTTCACAGCGCTGAGTTAGGAGCACATTAATCCAGGGGAAGCACAGGTATTTCTTTGATGTTTTGCTGAGGTAATGCTCTCTCCAGAAGGATGCAAATGAGGAAGCCACAACTATAGTTGCTGTTTGTAAGCATCTCCCAGTAATACAGGATATGTAGTGGAGCAACCCGATAACTAAACCAACAAGAAGAGAGGATCAAGTGATTGGCAGATGAATGACCTAGTCTTAACTGCATGATTTTTTCATTTATTTCAATGGCATCATCCCATAATTCACCCTCATCATCTTAAGCAGTTTTTAATTAGTTTTCTTTTACATAACAATATACAGTCCTAATTTTGCTGAGTATATGCACTGTTTGTTTCTGTTTGTTCGTTTGTTTTGGGGTAAGGTCTCTCTATGTTCCTCAGGCTGGTCTCAAACTCCTGACCTTGAGTGATCCTCCTGATTTAGCCTCGCTAGTGCTGGGATTACAGGAATGTGCCACCATGCTAGGCTGAATAGTTTTCTTAGTGTGAGATCCACTTTGGGAGGAAAAGAATACCTTTATAAATATATTTATATGGGCCGGTGAGATGGCTCAGCGGCGTAAGTGCCTGCCTTGCAAGCGCGAGGGCCCGAGTTCGACTCCCGGAACCCACATACGAAAAAGGGGCCGGTGATATCTCTCAGTGGCACGGGTGCCTGTTGGTGCGCGAGGTCCTGAGGTCGTCCCCCTGGTACCCACAAAAAAAAAAAAAAAAAAGATATTTATAACCCTAGAGCCTACGGAGCATGTATGCTGATAAAAGAAAGAAATGCATTCTTTGGTGTTAAGTGTAAATGTCCTTAGATTTCTATAGGAAGTAGACATGTAGCAACAGATTGGCAGTTGTCTCTGTACACCTCTAAGATACTTATTGTTTTATTGTAAGAATCCTTCTACAGGAAATATACTTCTAGAATACTGGACTCTCAATTTTAAAAAATTAAATTTAAATAAACCACAGAGAGATTTATTCCAACTGAATAATAGTAAAACTGAGGCCCACAAAAGTTAAGCTATCTCTTTTCAGAATTTCTCAATTACTGGTAAAACAATGACAAAGCAAGCTTCTGAACTCTAATTTCATTTTCATTATTTTTACTTAAAGTGTTACTTCTTCTAGACAAGAAAGGTGCCTGAATGTTAATATATTTGCCCCATTAATTCTAATATTTATTCTGAAAGTGTCTGTGGTTTCTTCACTGTGTTTCATTTCCTTCAAGATATGATAGGAAGGAACTATTCTGTAAGTGGAGACTGATGAATAAGGCAATTAAGTATTATCATGCTTGTCCTTAGGATGTGTTTTTGTGCTATAAGGAGTTTTAGGACAAGACGAGTCCAGCTGCAGTGTGACAGACAAGAAGCACTTGACTCTCTCCCTTTACCTGTGCTAACTAGAAGCAGGCATAGTTTGGCTCTCAGCTATCATGACCCTCTCGTGCCCTCCCCTTCACTTCTTCTTGACCCTCCTCTCCTCCCAGAATCCACTGAGAAACTTGCCTCAGTGACCTCCCTGGTCATTAGTAGACACCCTTCTCCGTGACTCTCTGACGTAAGTGAAGCACGGCTATCAGCCATGGTCCCCCTCTTCCACTCTCACCACTGTTGCCATCTCTTTGAAGAAGTGGCAGGGAAATCACTCGCAATGTGGCAGAATTCAGGGAGGGATTCCTGACCTCCCCCAAGCCTTAATTAGCTGTGATGAACACAGCTAGCCATCCTGAAGATTCCCTGATTTCGGCCACACCATTTTCCCTGGAGATGTGACAGCTGTCAGTTAGACCCCTTGTGTCTCCCTCTCCTGTGTTTCCTTGAATTCCCACCATGACAGTTGCACCTGTCTTGAATTCCCTGCACCTGAACAGACCAATCCTAGGCCTGTAGCTGATACATAAGCTGCACTTCCCTCGCACTTCTCGGGTGCACTGATCCACACGCAGGTTCTATTAAAATAAAGCCTCACTCTGTAAGTGATTTATTTCTTGGGTCATGTGGCTTGGAATGTTCTATAAATCTACTCAGGATTCTTATCCTGAGCACTGTGGACAGATGAGTTATTTTATTTATTTATTTTATTTTTTTGTGGGTACCGGGGGTCAACATCAGGACCTCGTGTGCTAGCAGGCGCCCGTGCTGCTGAGCGGTATCACCAGCCCTTTTTTCGTATGTGGGTTCCGGGAGTTGAATTTAGGACCTTGCGCTTGCCGGGCAGGCGCTTATGCTGCTGAGTTATCTCACCGGCCCCTGAGTTATTTTAAAAGAAGGATCATTAAACATTGGGGCTTTTAGCCCCTGTTATAGTTTGTGTCTAGATGTCCCCCCCAAAGCCTCATGAAGTCCGGTGGGGGCAGATTATAGAGGTGGCTGATCTAGAGTTTGTGATTAATTCATGGTCCAATGTTGGGATTAAGGGTGTGAGTGCTACACCCACCATAGTGAGGGCAGCCTGCATACAATATAAGGGACAGAAAGAGTGTTCTCTCTCTCTCTTTCCCTCTCTCTCTCTCTATTACTCCAGTTCTGTCTTGTTGTTTTTGCTGTCTTCCACTGACATGAATTGTTGCCCCTCTGCCATGTGCCTCCCTTCCTTGGAGCCAGCCAATTATGGACTGAAACCTGTGAGCTAAATAAACCTTTCCCCATTAACTTTGGGTGTCAGTTATTTTGTGTCAGCAGTGAGAGAAAAGTAACTAAGACAGCCCCAAAGGGCCCTAGAGAGCAGCAGCCCACAGAGATCAGCAACAGAAAGCAGCACCCAGCAGAGTTGACCAGCAGTGTTTGGCACAAGCCAACATAAAACAGCACTTGACAGTGTCCACTGATGGCATCCAGTTTAACTGGAGTGGACTAGTGGCATTCGGGCCAGTAATAGAGCTGCACTTCCCCAATTCACAATTTCTGTCTGTGAGCAAAAGACTCCTCAACTGATTCAGCTCCTTGTAGTTGAAGAACTGAGGCTCATATCTGCTTGCTGGCTGTGAACCAGGGCCCTCTGTCAGCTAGAAACCAACCTTGTTCCTTGCCTAACCTCCATCTTCAAGCCAAAAACAGTATACACAATCCCCTTCATGCTTTGTATCTCTGTGGCTTTCTCTTTTGCTATCACCCAGAGAAAGTGTTCTTCATGTAAGAATTTTGATATCTCCTTAAGGTTTAAATATATTTGAGTAGTCTCCCAGAGTCATAGTCACAGACTTTGGGTATTAGGATAAGACATCATTGCTTCTAATGGATACTGAAAAAATGTTAGCTCTTTCTTACCTCACTTTGGAGAAGTCCTTTTCAAAGTCTGTGTCATTAGCACATTTTGAAGCTTCCCTTGACCTAAGGGCTACAACAGCCTCCTCTCACCTCTCAGCTGGCCTTGTCCCAGAAGTCTTCACCACAGTCCCTTCCAAGGGCCATTGCTCTGTTTCTCAGGTAACAAGGGAAGTTTGAGCAAAACCACACATGTCTGGATTTCATATTCCTTGTGCTTCTCCAATAGCTTATAAATCTTCATGGGCGTCAGACTTAACTGAGGAATGATTAAAAACTACAACCAGGAGAAGAGTCCCTCTTAGGATAGTATTTCCAAACACAAGATCGGGACGAGAGTGAGGCAAAAATGGTACTATGAAGGTTGAAATTGATTGTATAACTTGATTTTCTTGAAGCCATTCAGTGAACACACTTCTAGGTGTAACCAGGTGTGTCATGGAGTCGTGACCTTGAATACTATCTATGGTCCCTTGTCTTCTCTTCTCTGGCACTGTCCCCTGATTCCCAGCAGCCATCAGCTAAGCAGCTTTGTTCCACCACGTCCTTCCATCATGAGGTCTCTACCTTGGAGCCAGCCAACATGAACTGAATTCCCTGAAGCCATGAGCCAAATTACGTTTTTCCTCCTTTAGTTTGTGGTTGTCAGGTGTTGTGGCTCCATGATGGTAATGCTAACACAGACACTGAGAATGCAGACTCTAAGAAACACCCTTCAATCTCTGAAGTGCCAGTTTAGCACCTTCCAAACCTGTGCTTGCAGACTTGAGAATAACTCTTTCCTCCGCGCTGTGCCCATGGATCCTCACTATACAAGAAGCATCCACCCCCTGGTTCACAACACAGGAGTCTACTCCCAGTCCTGTTCAAATCCACAAAATAAAGTGCATGAGATTACTATGGAAACTCAATCTACTAGATTGTGATCATTAAAGTAACAAAATTGAATATCTGATATGATACATGTGCTTCCTTATGAAGGTAGTAAATAAAAATATTGGATAGAGAATCCAAAAATTTTGAAATAGTGATGCACATGAATATTCCAAGATATTTGCAAGATTAATATTATTTATCCGATTTCTACTGGTGGCAGATGTTTAGGATACTGTTAATATTGCTATGTTCCAAAGGCTTACATTCAGAGTAGAAGAAAAGATGAACTTCAAATTAAATATTACTCAAGAGAAAGACGTATTTTTTTTAACCCAAGCTCACAGACCCATTTAATCCTGTCTGTGACTCCAACTTAGAATTCCAACATAAAACAATAATCCAACATTCTTTTACTCCAAATTGTTGGGAAAGAAGAAAGAAGAAAAAGTCATTGTTGCCTACACAAAAGAACAAATTTAGATTGAGTTTGTAAATGGTTTCTGAGTACTATATGCAGAGCAATTTGTGAGAGAAGTGTTAAAGAACAAAATGCTTAGAGAAAAATTAAAAACTAAACAGAAGAATTTTTCTACTAAGGCGTATTGCCGGCCTTACAATAGGATTTCAACTGCTCCCAGAAGGAGCCCCGTTTCAATTATTTAGACTTATGTTTGATCTACTTTAACTAACCTACTTTCAGCAAGCATGGGCTGGGAAGGAGGGGAAATATGCAAGGAACCAGATTGTTCCACAGAGCACTTTTGTGATAATGCAAAATCCATAACCTGTTCATCGGAGATTACCACACTGCAAGATTCCTACGTGGTAGTAAATATTTAAAGCTCAGATGAAAACAGAATTAGAAGCAAGAATTAAGTTGTCTAATCCTTCCACCTGCTCAGATGCAAAGGGAAGGTTTAATGAGAGAATCCCTTGGATATTTGCTGATGCCGCATTTGTGAGCTCTCCTTGCATTACTAAACGCATGGAGAGTAGTTTTTCATATTGACACTCACTTTTGAAAATGGTTTCATGTGTTCAAATAAATCCAACAAATGTAAAGAACCCATTATCTTAAAGGAGATGAACAGCAATAAGCTGATTTGTGTCATGAGAATAATTTCATCTTAGCAAATGTCTTCTGAGGAGCAAAGCTTTTTCTAAAAATAAACCACAAGGAAATAACCAAAATTATCCCTTTTCAGCATGAAGAACTCCTCAAAATACTATATATGAAAATGAATCTGACTAGTGCAGGTTTACCTTTCACTATGTTCTTTCACAGGTTAAATCGCCATTTAATTTCAAGAATTGTTTCTGAAAACAGGCCTTGTATTAATAGAAATAGGGCAAAAAGTGAATGCATTTAGCAAGATCGGAAAAGGCAGGATTAATAAATCACTAACAGAGCTTGACTTCGGTCTCTCAGTTTGCTAAGAAGACGGTGAGACACTGTTATGGTTTGGATCTGACGTGTTGCCCGCAAAGGTTCACGTGTTCAAAGTCAGGACTTTTGGAAGGTGATGATCATAAACACTCTAAATTCATCACTGGATTTGCTGGATCCCTAATTAGATGCCTTTACTGGGAGGTGATGGAAACTTAGGAAGGGAAGCCTCATTGAAAGAGTGAATCATGGGAGCATGACTCTGGCGACCAGATCTTGTCCACCCCTTCCTTGGAGCTCAGGCTTTCTGATTCAGCCACCGTAAAGTTAGAAGTTTCACTCTGCTACACTCTTCCGCCACAGTGCTCTGTCTCCCCACAGGCTCGGAAACAGCAGAGCGGATCGCTAGAGTCTGAAACATTTGAAACCACGAGGCAAAATGCACTCTTCCTCCTTGAAGCTGTTTTCCTCGGGTATTTTGGTACAGCAACGGGAAGCTGACTGACATAGATGGTGATCATCCAGCTCTAAATGACCACTGGGATGCACATCTCATGTAGGACAAGGTGCAGGATCAGGAATACTGAATTTAACCCTTCAGTTTACAAGTTAATTTTAACCAAGAGACAACCTCCTTAATGCCCAGTTATGCATCTGCGAAGTGAAGCTAATAACCTCATTTAAAGGGCTATCAGTAAGTATCTAATGAAATAATATATCCAAAAGGACTTGAAAACTATGAAGTGTAATATATGGGGTTGATTTTTAACCAGATATTTTTCATCCACTTTGTTTTAATTTTAGTTTCTTTAACAGAGCCTTATTATATATAATTGATATACAAGACTTGTACATAGAGGTTGAATGTTATTTAGAAAATTACTTTTAACTCTTTTTTCCCAACTTTTCAAATAAGTGATTAAAACAAAACAAATTTTAGCAGCTTAGCACAAAATTCTATCAAAGCATCATGTATTATACATAAAAAGGAATCTACAAAACTTTGTGTGCTTCTGAGGACATGGAACTCAGTATCCAGCAAAAGAAGTGAGACAATAGATTAATAAACAACATGAGGTTTGCTTGTCTTAGGTAATTCTTCTACCCATGTATAGTAATCAATGTAGTATTACATTATATCAAATGTCATTGTATTATCAAAGCCAATCAAGAGCCTTTTTGTAAGTGTTCATTTATTCAGCAAATGCTTACAAAGGTCCTTTCTACCCTGACCCTGGCCTGGGAACACCAACACTCCCAGTAAATATTTAATGAATAAGTGAATAACTTAATCAATATGAAGGTCTATTTAGATGTCACCCAAGACTGTGCTTTATAGAACTCTCATTAACCCAAGTGGTAAGTAATTAGAAATAAAGTTGCAAACTTTTATGAGATAAGTATTTGGGTACACTGAAATCATTCACATGACCTCTTGACTTTACAAATGGCAATTGCTTACTGAAGGCAAGATATCCACAAATAAGTATTTTATAGTTTTAAGAAATTGTTGCCAATTCTATTATAATGAAAATGTTAGGCATAGAGGGTAGTTCACAACTTTCCTCATTTTAGTCCAGCTGAAAATATCTGTTACAGAATATATATCTTCATAAATGTTTTCCTGAAATCTAATATAATATGTGCAAGGGTGTTATCTTGCTTATTACTAAATGAGAAAAAGGTTGCTGTTTAACAATTTAGTTCTAAATAATTAGCCTCAAAGTGGTTGTGATTTAGAAATGTTGCCCATAACTCCCATTAACTTTAATTGAGTTTATAGAGCATTCAGAAAAAAAGAAGGCATTTTAAAATTAAATTTAGAGTAAATTCAAGAATTACAGCCTCTTCCTGACCTGGTTTTCCTTCTGAAATCATTCCATCATCTGCACAATTTGTTTGTGACCATTTTCACATCATTAACTTTTATAGTATTTTTTAAGGCATTGCATATTTATTGTTTCAGAGTTCTTCATTTGTAGAACTCTGAAATTATTTCTGAATGGCTAATGATTTCCCAGTTGTGCTATTCCTAAGTTAGTCTTTGTCATTACCATTATGTGGTTGTTTCTCCAGCTCATTCTGCTTTTTCTGGAGCTCCACTGTTCATGTTCATACTTCCTGATCCTTTCCCAAGAGAGCTATTCACCACATATTAATATCTGAGTAGAATTACCTATTGCCTCTGTGTAGCTTTTCCACAGAGACACTTGAAATTTTTTCATATAAGATACACGCTACAGGGTCGTAGATATAGCTCAGTGGCACATCGCCTGCTTGGCAAGTGCGAGGTCCTGAGTTTGAGTCTCGGTTCCAAAAAAAGAAAAATTTCTACTCTAAGATATATGCTATATTCTTTTTATATTTTTTATTTTATTTTAAAGATAAAAAAGCAGTAAAAACAATGGTACAAAATTTCAAAACAAGATTGTAGGAGAGTAACAATGGTTAGTACATTGTGTATTGTTATCTTCAAAGTAGTTGCTCATATTACAAGATATAGGCATGAAAAATCGATCAAATAATATAGGCACAAGCCTTTCTTTTCAATGAACTAATAGCAATTAGTGGTACAACTATCTTAACTATCTTGTGTATATATATAATGTTTTTCTTTTGTCTTCCTTCTTTTCTACTTTCCCGCATCTCAGTTGCTCTTTCCTTTTGAGCAGCTCCTTCCCTTTTTACAATGTCTATTGTACATTTTGAATCTTATTTACTTTTTCAGTTTCTTACACTAGGGAGACAATATGATGTTTATACATGTGAGTCTGATTTATTTCACTTATGAGTATGGTTTCAAGTTGCATCCATTTCCCTATAAATGTTTCAAGTTTATCCTTCTTTATAGCTGAGTAGTGCTCCATTGTATAAATATACCACATTTTTTTTATCCATTCCTCAGTTGATGGGCATTTGGTTTGTTTCCAAGATTTAGCTATTACAAATTGTGCTATAATGCTATATTCTTGAAACACCACAGGAAAAAAGCTAAATTGAAACCTGCACTTTTACTTGGGATATTATCCAATAAAACAATTTTAGGGCGACAACATGTTACTGTAAGTGAGATACAGAGAGAATGGAGTAAGACAGGGAAATGTGTCACTTTCCATAAAACACAGTCTCTTCACCCAAAATTTCATGGTGCATTTGAGTTCTCTTTAATGAAATTCACAGGCATTTCAACTCAAGACTGTAGCCTCAGCTTCTTTGAAGTCATAAAGTATTTTCAAAACATAGGAAAGTGTAGAGTAAAATGTGGTTCATTTCCTCGTTTATGAAGTTTTCACATTTTGCCTTGACTGATTGTATTTCTTGTTGCTGTGTAAAAAATTACCACCAGCTGAATAGTTTAAAACAACAAAAATGTATTATCTCACAATTTCTGCAGAAATCTGATGCAGTATGATCAGGGTCTTGCTCACTGTACAGGTTGGATTTTGTTCTCCTTTGGAGGCTCTGAGGATAAACAATGTAATTCCAGGCTCATTTTTGTTGTAGGAAAAACTCAGTTCCTTGTGATTACAGGACTGAGGCCCCTGGTTCCTTGTTCGCCTGTTGGGCAGGAGCTTCCCTCAGCAAACAGAGCTGCCTGCCCCTTTACCAGATGGCCTCCTTTGTCTTTAAGCCAGCAATGGTGCACTGAATTCTTTGTGTACCTTAATTGCCTTACTGTGTCAGTCAGCTTTCTGTTGCTGTGACAAAATACCTGAGAAAATCAACTGACAAAGAAGAAAGATTTATTTTAATTCAATTTCAGAGGCATCAGTCCATAGACACAGCCCCACTGCCAGGGCCTGTGATGAGGCAGGACATCATGGTGAGGAACTTGTAATTCAGTAAAGCTATTCACTTCATGGTGGCCAGGAAGCACAAGAAAGCCGAGGAAGGGCTAAGTTCCCAGTGTCCCCTTCAAGAGCACACCCACAATGCACTGCTTCCTCCAGCTATGCCTCATCTTCCTAAAGATTGAACCATGCCCTAGTAATGCCATGAGCTGGTGACCAACACTTTAGCACACAGGAATATTTAAATGCAAGCCATCATACTTGCTTCCTCTGTTTCTGACTTCGAGATTTTAAGGGCTCGTGTGATTCATTAGGTCATTTTATGGGCTTAGACAGTCTTTCTTTTCCAAGTCAAAGTTTTGGACCTAGAATCTGTCACACAGTCTGTCAGGAATCACAGAAATGATCTTAGAATTCTGCCTGCCATACATCTCAGCTACTTCTTAATTAATATATTGCAAAAATACAAAAACATGCCACATTGTGATCAAAGTAAAGAAATTCTATATAGATCTACATGAATAAATCATTTAAAATAAGTGAAAAAACGTTTAAAATGCTCTGGACAAGGCATTGTCATTCAAGTAAATTTAATAAATGTATTCTCTCCCTTCCTCCCATTCTCCCTTTTTCTCTCCCTCTCCCTCTTTCTCTCTCTCTCTCTCTCTTTTTTCTCTCTCTGAGACAGGCATGGATCAGAAGCTGAATAAATTGGTTGAATTAGTTAAAATAGATAACATAGTTTTTAGTGTTTCTTTAATTATATATTTTGAAGGCAAAAAGTCTTCAAATATTTTTCTAATAAATAATAAAAAATAATAAAAATAATAAAGTATGATATATAAATTATATAAATGTGATAATACATATAAATATATACTATAATACTTAGCAATAGATCCTCAGTAAATATTAATTATCTTCTTTTCTTCCTGATTGGAAATACTTAATATCAAAGGCATGATTTCTCCTGCTTTCTGTTTTATCACATTTTCCTTTAATTAAAATGATTTCTTTTCCTCTATGGGTTTGCTTATATTATTTTATTTTAAAATCCCAAATATACATTCCAAAACAAAGTCATCAAACTATAATAATGCCTTTGTAAACTGGGTAATTAACTTGATTCATGCTTTCAAAATGATTTCTCATATTCAACTTCATTTGCTAGACTTTTTCATATAAAACTTAACATTTATTTACAAAATGATTAGCTTAGATTAGATTAAAGCTTCAGTTGCTAATAGTGCTGAAGGTAGCCAAAACAACTCTCGTTAAAGCATATAATACCATTGAAAATAAATATTTTATAATAGAAAATATTCTGCAGTTTTTGGCATCTTCTGTTTATAGTTGGGAAACAAATCAATTCTTTCAAGTACACTTGATGGGAATATCTATCCTAAAACTAAAGATTTTTGCATTGTGCAAGAAAAAAATCATGATATTGGTGCAAAATTGTGTTTATCTGTGCACTTGCACAACTGATCAATCTAATAAGCAGTGGGGATAGTTATTACATTTAAAAAAACTCTGCACTTGCTCTCACAATGTAATGCTTCTGTTAGATTTATGCCACGGCATCATCATCCTCTTTCATGTTCTTCTTTTCTGGAATTTAGCATTTCCATTTTAAGGTCCTATTCAGCTACTAATACTCCATTATAAAGTAGCCTATTGGCTAAAATTGGTACTTACGCAGGCAGTAAGTTTAGTAGCATATTTTCTAAGCAATGGCCAAATTTAGTCCCTCTGAATGATACCCTTTGATAGCTTCATTTGCCTAGTTTGCTATAGCTTCTTTCTATTATGCATAATTACATGCACAAGCAAATGAAAACACAGCTAAAGTGTCTTAATAAATGTACTTACTAATGAGGACTGCAGCCAGGCTCCAGGCATTTGTATTTCCATGCACCTTATTTCAAAATCTGATTTGTCACCCCTCAATATGACACCCAATTTCCTTGCAAATAAATCATCTGAAATAGTAAGAAACCTTTACACACTATAAAATACAGTAACCCACAAAGTATACTGTTTCAGTAACAGCTAATTGATTATTTAAAATAAATGTGTGGCTATTACTAAAATGGTATAGGAGGGTTAGGGTTAGGTATAGGAGGTGAGATAGATCAGTGGCGTAAGCACCTGCTTGGCAAGCGCGAGGTCCTGAATTTGACTCCCGGTACCCACATAAAGGAAAAAAATAAAATAAAATAAAACAGAATAGGAAATATGAATAGAAGAAAAAAAATACAAAAGCACCACATGAACCATGGTCCATAGCTTAAGTGTCTGTCTGTATCAAACACAGAGTGGAGGAAGAGCGTTTTGAGTAACATTTCACTTGTTATTATTCCACATGGTTAGATGTAAGAGGGATTCTGTGGAAAACAGAATGAAAAAGAAGAAACAAGAAAAATGACTGAAATGAGATTCAATTATGATGGCTTAGTAGTCCACTAATAATCATCTATTTGTATTTTTAGGAGGTTAAAAAATAGGACATTGTAGGTCATTTGTGGGATGAATATTTTCTAACCACTACCATACAGTAGGAAGAGTATGAAGCACTGAAAAGAAATTTATGAATAGCCATCCCACCACCATAATGGTAATAACAGTAACGCTTGACATGTGTGTAGGACCAATAATTGTCAAGTATTTTGCCACTATTTCCTTGCTTTTCAAAACCTCTCTCAAACCCTTTCAAATACACAGAAAGTACTAGATTTAGATACATTCTACCAATGAAAGAATGACATTCTAACTGTTGTCATATCTCTGCCTCTATTTGCTTATCTGTGAAATGGGAGCAGTTACACTGCCAAAAATCAGCGTGGTTACAATGACGACTTGAACAAATATCAGCAAGTGCTTAAACACTGTGTTAGGTTTTAAGTGTTATCATAAGATCACATAAAATGTACAGGACTATATTCAAAATATGACAATAATTTGATTTATTTAGATATATCCTCTTACCAAAAAGTCTAAGCCTCAAAATACTAATATTATCAATATCCAGAGGCAGAAGTGCAGATGAATTACAAGCTCTGACCAGCCTCTTAATATTTTCAAGATTTTTCAAATTTTATAACATTAACACAAACTCCTTCACAAATGAAAAATGACAAGTATAATAGAATAAATTGAAATTAACAGTCACTTGATTTATTTGTTTAATCTAGATATCAGTAAAATTGCTTTAAAATAATAGTCCTAGATTTACACAAAGAACTTGTTTTAAAGGGATATGAGAATGGTTTATTAGAGGTAGACATAGGACATACTCAAGAGCAGAATGTGGCAGTCAGAGAAATGAGGCACTCACTGAGCACTAAGCAAGTTCCTTTCCACAAATCACCTAGTCCTCCATTTGCTTAAGTTTATTTTTCTAACATACGATATAAAATGACATTTTCGTCATTAGCAGGTACATTGCAGAGTGAAATTGTATGCATTTCAAAAATAAAAGTTTTCTTTCTGAAATTCATTTTGAAAATAAATATATATTCTTCGTTATAACTCATTTCCCCTCAGGTAATACAGAGATGAAGAAAGTTCTATTATTGCCTGACTGCAAGATTAATATCTCAGCAGCTATGGATATTCCAAGAATAACTGTAATAAACTGAAATGAAAAAGCATGGCTGATAGCATCTTTAGCTCACCTCTGAAATACATGCCAAGGCAAGATGAGTTCATATCCAACGTGTTGGAGCACCCATGAAACAAGACAGATCTAAATTTAACGAACGTATGTTAACCTTGTGACTAGGTATGAGGATCAGTTTCCTCGATCCACACCACACCGCAAGATACTGTGTAAGACTGTCCAGGGAGTTCAAAGAGACAGACAACCCAGTTTCCCACTCCCATGAATCCTGCAGTCTGGAAAATTAGGACTGAATTTTTTAGTAAGTGAACAAGAAAGGAGAAACAGTAAGCGTATGATCTCCGGGGTAGCTCTGAGAATGTATACAAAGTGTCCTGATAATCTATCCAACTCTAGATGACACCTGGTGTAACTTATTGCCAACACATTTTTATTTTGTATATGCTGCATGTATATGACTATTATAGTATCCCACTCTCCTTCGTGAATTAGAATACTATTTTTCTATAAAATATATGACCTATAGCTAGAGTAATTGTGTTGAAAGCCAGTGAATGATGGCTTATTTAGACAATTCCTCTTTTATGGCACTACTTCGATTTCCACTTTGGAGATTAACTTTATATACATAGGTTCAAAAGTCTCAACCCCAAGAGATGGGGCAAGACATGTTTTTCCCATGAAACCTTTTAGAGTTGTCAATATAAAAATCTAGGTGGGCCAATAGGGGCATTTTTTATTTAACAATAACCCTCAATTTTTTAATAGTGTAATATGTTTTGCTCATAAATTTAGGATGAATGCACAATGCACATTAACTCATTTGACCCACATCCTAGCTATGTGGAGTGGGTGCTTCCATATGAAAAACCTGTTTACCAAAGAGAAAAAAATTGTTGTATATGATTCCTAGACCTTTCATGTCTATGGATTTACATACAATTGTTATGACCATTGGGCAAGCATCTAAACAGCTATATTTAATAGTAAAGCAAGTCGCATATTGCAAATATACTGTTGTTGTTATAAATAGTAAATACCTAAGTACAGATTCTGGTTAGGCATAATGTTTAAATGCCATACTCAAAATTGTCCTGTTGTTTCTTTTATGTCCTCAGCATGCCCTTAGGCTTTAGCATCAGCAGGACTAATACAGACTCCCTAGAGCCCACACCATGTGCCACGCCATCGCAAAGTTTCTGGTCTTGGCACAGCTACTCTACCTACCTGCCTATTCTTCCTTCTAGAGTGCCAGAAAATCCACATTCTTCCAACTTCTGTTCAGGCATTGTTCCTCAGACAAATGCTTCAACTTATCGCCTGGATGATTGCTTCCCTTCACCTTTCCTATGCAACGCTATGCTTCTTCTTTACCCATCATGAAGTTCTTTCATGTATGTATGCATCCCCTACTTCAATATTTACCAAAGTGTTTCTCGGTGCCAGGTGCTGACCAGAAGACACAACAGAAAATAAGACAGATAAGTTTGTTGTTTCCATGGAACTAGTGGAAGAAGGTAACAAAGGAACAATGAAAAGAATCAATGAGTAACATTATTACAATTGAGATAATATAGATAATATCAAATAAATGGGGTGGTGGAATGTTATCAAATACAAAGAGATTAGAAATTACATGAAAGCTATGATCTGGAAAGACTAATCAAGAATACACTTGAACTAAAAGTTTTGCAGGGTTGAAGTCCAACCAGACGTTTGAAAAGCTAGGCTAAGAACAGTCCACTGAGAGCAGATCAAAAGCTTTCAGGTAAAAACAATTTGCAAGGCTAAGGATCAAAAGCATAGTGACAGCCGAAGCTCTGTGATCAAGTAGGAACATAGTATGGGAAGAGTCTGAGGTATGTGTAATAGCTGAATTGCATAATATCTACTGAAATTTTAATTTTATTTTTAGAGAAGCGGGAAGATACTGGATCATTTTTAAAAGGGAAATGGCATGATTTTCTTGTTTTGAAAATATTATTTTGGGGCCAGTGAGATAGCTCAGTGGGCATAAGCGCCTGCCTGGCAAGCGCGAGGTCCTGAGTTTGACCCCTGATACCCACAAAAAAAAAATTATCTTAAGTGTTTCCAGTTAAATTTTCCATACAAACCTATCTGTTTGTTAGTTGAATCTTTTTCTTTCCCTGCATTCCCCTTTTCTTCATTGTCCCATTCCAATGTTAAATTTCTTGTCTCTAGATCAAGTGTGGTCATCACCCTTAGAACTTCCATCTTGGGAACCCACTTTTCTCTCTCTTCTACTAGACATGGCTGTAAAATTATTTTTAGTCTCTGTATCCTGGGTCCTTTGGTTGTACTCTGTGTGGCAAATTGTACAGTTTCTTCACAGTTATTTATTGCTTCTCGACCTTCACCAGTCTTGTCTGCAGGAAAGGTATGTTTCTCTACTCCATGGACTTTGGTATTCTTTTGACCAGTGGAATGTGAAAAGACATTATACCAAGTCCCAGGACAACTTTTAAATATACTTTCATGGTTTGGCTCACTTAGATTCTAGAAAAATTTTCTTGTATCATATCTTAGTTTTCTCCCTCCCTCCTTTTTTTCCATTTTATTCTCTTCTGCAACTCTTTTTAGTGTGATCACTGATCTTCTGCACTGATTCTCTAATTTTTCAAGTAAACCTCAGAAGTCTTTCCACTTTTTAAGAATTTATTTAACTCTTTATGCAATCCTTTTATCTGTTTAAAATCTTGGTATGAACAACTTATTAAAATACACCGATATTTGCTGAGATTCCTAAGACTGATAGAGGAGCAGGTTTTTTGCAGAATAGAAGTAAGAGTTCTATTTCAAGCATATGAAATTTGACAGCTCTTGGAAACAATAGTGGGTATAACACTCTGGTATTGGATTTATAGTCTAAGCAAGAGATATGGTTAACATAAGCATCCACAAGGTACTTAGGGCCAAGTGAATAGATGGGAACACTGAAAGGGGGAATGTGGTTTGAGATCAGTCCTACAAGAAAAGCATCAGGAGTCACAAAAGGATCTTGGGTAGAAGCTCATGAGATAGCAAGAAAGGGAGAAGGAGATATGAGTAAGACAGGAATTGTGTGGCAAAAAACAAAACATATGATTATGCGTAATAACAGATCAGAGATTTGTCCCATGCATGAGTAAAATAGAAGGCAATAGTGGCCTTGACACAGTAGCAAGAATTAATAGGGTTGGTAAGGAGAAGACAATTCATCAGAGAAACTTTTGTGATGGATAATAAAGAATTAAAACATGGCTCTCAAAGAAATCAGAGCCAATGAAGTTTTTGGTACTTTCCATATCTTTTCTTTAACTCATGTACATATATATGAATATTATTTCTAAGATAGTAACTAGGACACTTGCTCTTACAGAGATTATAAATTTCCAGGAAAAGATTCCATCGCTTGAGCACTGTTACTTTAACCAACTTGTTAAGGGCTACAACAGATGTATATTCAAAGTGCCGACTGACAACAAAAGAAAGAAGAAATCAATTCTGCCTAGGTGGGTTAGGAAAGTTTCTATGAAAAGGTGACATTTTCGCTCCACCTTGAAGGTTGAGAATTATTTTTCCAGGGAGATAAAGGAAGAAAGGAGGGAAAAGTCTCAGGTAGGAAAAAATATCATAAGCAAAATTACAAATATGTAAAAGGCAAGACATGTCTGCTAAAGAGTTTATGAGGACTAGGGCTCAGTGGAGAAATAAAAGAAATACTGGTTTACATAGAGAATAGGAAAGGTAGTGTCTGATTAGGAAGAACCTTTTATATCCTACTAATCTATAACAACGTATTGATCAGCTTTCCATTTTGGGGACCAAATACATGACAAATATGAAGTAAAGGAAGAAAGAATTATTTTGGCTCACTATTTCAGAGGTTTAAGTCCATGGATACCTGACTCCAAGGCAGGCAGAAGTAAAGGAAGTACAGAAAAAGTCAGAGAGAGAGGAAGTAGCTGGGGACAAGAATTCACCCTTACAGGTCTTGCCTACATGCCACTTCCTCCAACCAGGCCCCACTTCCTAATAACACATTCTTCTATGAACTCATCAGTGGATTAATCCATTAATGAATATAGTACCTCCATAATCCCATCACCATCCAAAAGCTCCACCAGTGAACATAAGAGTGCTGTGGGAAATATTTTTGATCCTAACCATAGCACTGTACTTGTTGATACTTATGGAGCATTTACAGTGTTCCTGAGAGCATCATAAGCAGTTGCATGTATTATCTAATTAAATAACCTAAAAATCTCCTGGAGGTAGATGTGTCTGTGTTCCCTTTTAAGGGACAGGAGTGCACAGCAAGACAAATTGCTCCTAGTCATTCTGTTAGGAAAAGTTTACTGCTTTAGAAAATAGCCCAACATTGTAATGACTTAACCCAGGGTAGTTTATTTCTTATTCACTGTAGAGTCCTGCATATCCAGTAAAGGGCAGTCCACACAGTGATTCAGGAATTGTATCTTTCCTTTCCTTTTTCTTTTCCTTTCTAACCTCTGGTGAGTTCTCAGTACTCTAAATTTATCAGATAATAAGGAAAACATGCATGAGGAAGACAGCACCCAGCATGATGTGTTGAGAAACTTGGAGCACTTTCTGCATTGTATCAACTACTATTTGCTGGTTTCTTTCATTATGCATGAAATAGCTCAAGTTTGAGAGAAAGCTAACATGTGTTGTGGTTGTATTGAAAGTAAGAGATTTTTTATCACATGCACCACACAAAAATCGGTAAGAGTAACTCATGTAGGTACTGAGAACTGACTGTCTTTTTAGAAGAGAAATATAGCAGGATTCTGTAACTCGAGTCCTAGGTGCCTTGTCATGTTTGTTCTACAACACAGAATCTCTCTGAACAGGTAGTGAGGTTCAGGTTTTCTCTGAGCGGAATGTCTCATCCTCCGTCTCCCTTTGTCTCTGTGATTTCTACTTTTAACATCTACAGAGCAACTGCCATTTGCAAAATTGGGTGGAGAAGGCTTCTCAAAGGAGGGGGCAACATTTATTGTGAGCCATCATGTCTCCTGTATGAATTGAATAGGGCCCCCCAGAATATTCATGTCTACTGAGAACCTCAGAATGAAATATTATTTGGGTAGAGAGTATTTGCAGAAATAAATATTTAAAGATCTCAAGAAAAAAAAATTCCAGATTTAGGATGGGCCCTCAACCCAAAGAGTGGTATCCATATAAGAAGAGAGAAAACAGAAAGGCTAAGAGAGAAAAAGTCATATCAAAACAGAGGTGGTAGAAGTTACGTTGCCACAAACTAAACTACCAGGAGCTGGAAGAGTGTCTTAGTTACTTTTCTTGTTGCTGAGACAAAATACCTGACACCGAAAGTTAAAGGAGGAAAGGAAAGGTTTATTTGGCTTACAGTTTGTAGAGGTTTCAGTAATAGTTGGCTGGCTCAAAGGCAGGGTGGCATGGCAAAGGAAAGTCACAGAGGAAAAACAGTTCATAGCAGGCAGAAGGCAGTAAAGCAGTGAAGTAGCAAGCAGCAAGTGACAAGCAATGACCCTCTTTCTGTACCTTATATTCCATCCAGGCTACCCGACTTTAGGGTGGGTAACACGCATACCCAGGGTGGGCACCCTTAATTCTACCCAGAACTGTGTGAAACCAGTCAGTGGACTAATTTAGTAATCACACACCCTTGATCCCAGCATCACACAAGGTAGGGCCAGCCTCCTCTGAAAAGCCCACCTATGACTGCATGAGGCTTTGGAAGGAGATCTAGACGTGAGCCATAAAGAAGAGTGAATGCAGGTTTCCCCTTAGGGTCTTCAGAGGGAATTTGCCTGCTAACACCTTGGTTTCAAATTTTTGGCTTGTAGAAAATTACCATGAAAGAATAAATTTGTGTTATTCTAAACCACCCAGATTTTAGTACTTTGTTACATCATCCTGGTAAACTATACCCTGACTTACATTAAATCTGAAATTTTGAACAACTGTAGACTGTTAAACTATTATTAATTTTGTTTTCTCTCAACACTTACTAAAAAAAATGAGACATCATTTTCTATAAATTTACTATATATATATATATATATATATATCTTTTTTTTTTTTTTTGACTCATCTCTTCTACATTCCTTGCCTTACCTCCTGTTTTCGTAATTTTAGGATTCATTAATCTCTGGCCTGTAATTGCAGTACCTTCTCAGTCTTCCTTCTCTATCAATCCCATTACAAGCATAGCTTTCCTTTCTTTTTTTTTTTTTTAAAGGGGTTACTGGGAGTTGAACTCAGGACCTCATGCTTGCCAGCAGGAGCTTACACCACTGAGCTATCTCACCGGCCCTAGCTTTCCTTTCTTTCTTCCACTCATGTAAGATCAGCCTGTCTTTCCCCTAAGAGCCATGAAGTGATTGAGCCTAGTATATATCAAGGCTAAGATAATAAAGTAATGCTTTCTATACTATAACTCAAGGCAGTATGACAAAATGCTAAGGTCTTCAGCCAATTTTAACAAAATTAGATTTTTAAGTGCACCTAGGCAGAATTCCTCTTTCTTATTTCAGGATCTCCAAATCAATAGGAAAAGATGAGGAGTGGTCATCGTGCATACTGGATTTCTATGGCTCTTGTATGGATGACTACAAACTTGGTGTCTTAAAACAGCAGAGATTTACTCTCTCACAGCTCTGATGTGGAGATGTGTAGAGGCCAAGAATCAGAGAAGCTTATCTTAAGGGCTGCCTCCACTGATTCAGTACAGGGCACTGAGCAGTGCTCTTGAACTCTTGAACTCCCGCTCTCTATCTGTAAAATAGGAATAATTTATTCCCAGTCCTTATGTTGGTTAAGGGTATAATACAATCAAATTTATCCAGGTAAAGTATATAGCTCATCAGATTACAAATACTCTATGAGTACCAGTTATTGGCAATATTTAGCACACCAAGTGATCCATGAGTACTAGCTATTTTATTAACAGACATAAAGCATTTGTCCACATTTTTTAATAAGCCAGGCATCAGTGTGGACAGAGGCTGTACAACATTTTCTAAAATTCATAAAACTTGGAGAGCTGACTTGAATCACAGCTCTGCCAGCTCTGTGTTGGACTAATTTCTTTCCTTTTTTTTTTTTTTTGTGGGTACCAGGGGTCGACCTCAGGACCTCACGCGCCAGCAGGCGCCCGTGCCGCTGAGCGATATCACCGGCCCCTTTTTTCATATGTGGGATCCGGGAGTCGAACTCGGGCCCTCGCGCTTGCCAGGCAGGCGCTTACGCTGCTGAGCCATCTCACCGCCCCTGGACTAATTTCTTAACAGTATAATGTCCTCATAGCTAAAATCTGACTATTAATGGCACTTATTTAGCAGGATAGCTGTGCACACCTATGGAGAAGAGAGAAGTAAAGTACTTTATATAGACCTTGCATGTAATAAACAATTGCAAAATGATAATTAGATAATTATTAAAATAATACTGCTACTTACTCAATTTGTCCTATGCACTGGAACCAATGCCAAATCCTTTTACAGAATATTTGCCTGAAGTCTCAGAGCAATTTGATGAGTTAGATACCATCTTTATCCTCTTTTCATCGTTGAGGAAACAGAACTCTTTAGTGATCAGCTCAAAGTCACAGAAGTGTCAATAATCCCGAGCAAGGACTTCCAAGTAGAGAGGTTAAAAGTTGTATCTGGTACTGCAGCACTTTGCAGGGGTTGGAGATCAAGGATTAAAACACTTTGAATTACAAAATCAACAAACTAGACAGCCAGGGAGAGAAAGACAAGGGCTCAGTGTCCCCAAAACAAAGAAGCCTGGATCCAAATAAACATCAGTAGTCTGTAAAGCCACCAGGTCACCTACTGTAGATCATTTTTCACATCCTAAGCACATTACATGATCTCTCCTTTCAAGGAATTTTCTTTGAATTTATAAACCATGGGACATCTTATTTTATAAAGAGCAACATAATACCCACAAGAGAAGTATGGCCATATTATAGTATTTGATTATAGGTCTAAAAGATTGTTTATGTGCAGGGTAAAGAAGATAGGATACAAAATAAATACTTAGAGCTTAAAATTTTCTTAGTACATGACAATCAAATATTCTTTGTAGATCCAAAAGGAAGGGACACAAAGTAATTACCACATAAATCAAAATGTAAATCATAAAATATCTCCTTGCTGCTTTCCAAAATCTATATTCACACTCCCAGTAATGTACTTACAGCAGGAAAACAGGTCCTATTTATTCACAAACTGGCATGTTCTGTCACCAAATTTCAAACTTTTTATCACCATTACACTGTGCAGAAATCCCTAAGAATATTCCTTCTGCAAATCCTCATTTCTAAAGGCAAAAACAAGGTTCCCAGTTCTAATTTGGAACCAGCTGAGTCACCTCCCAGTACCTTCAAGCACTTGCTTCCAGAGGATTCTATTCAGGAAAACCACTGAAGCCATCATGCAGCTGTACCCTGGAAGACTGTCATGGTAACATGTGAGCATGACCCCGCAAATGTACATGCAGGTATGGTCACACCCCGCACAGTCGACAAAAGGACAACACCCAACAGCCAACAGTTAATGTATGAAATCATCAATATGTGAGCCTGGAAGGGACTTCGAAGAAGAACAATATATACACACCCCTTATTATTTCTTTAGAAGCCTGGGATAATCTTCAAATCCCCCCTCCCTTTTTCCTCTCCCTTTCAATATCCAATTTTTATTAGCATTTTCTATATCTAATTGTATATCCTCATATGTACATGTGTCTGTGTTCTTTTATCTCCATCTCCTCATTTCATCACCTTAGACCATGTGATCATCCAACCAAAAGACTGCAGCAGTTTCCAGTCAATTTATTTTATCCTGTGATATTCCATACTTCTTACACACTCTAAGGATGAACTCCACCCAGATGTTCTTTCTAAGGAATCAGATTTTGTCAGACAAAAGAAAATTAAGGAATTGTTCAAAAACTGATAGGAGCATATTGAAAGCACCAATTGGGCACCTTGAAAAAGCCCTTGATGGCCAAATATGAGATTATTTGTGCTTCAAACTGAATAAAACAGGGAAACATCTTAAACTATTGAATAAAGCAGAATCCCTGAGTCCATCCTAAAAATGAATATGTAAATAAGCAAGCATTTCTAATGAGACATAAATCATTGAGAATAAAAACTAATATAAATGGCATGAAAGAATTATAAAATCAATATCATAATAATAACTGATCTAGGAAAGAATTATCACTACTACCAAGTACTGCTAAGCAAAAGTTAAATAGAAAAGTAGAGGGGCCGATGAGATAGCTCTGGGGCCGGTGAGATAGCTCAGCGGCATAAGCGCCTGCCTGGCAAGCGCGAGGTCCTGAGTTTGACTCCCGGTACCCACATACGAAAAAAGGGCCGGTGATATCGCTCAGCAGCATGGGCTCCTGCTGGCGCACGAGGCCCTGAGTTCAACCCCTGGTACCCACAAAAAAAAAAAAAAGAAAGAAAGAAAAGTAGATATTTACAGATTCTCACAACATCTCTTAGGAAAGTAAAAAATGATAATTTTCCAAAGAAAAACTTAGAGATGTATCCACCTTAAACAGGTATAGTTAGCATCACTGATTAATGGGGAAAAGTGATATCACGTATCTTTTGATATAATGCAGGGAGAAGTCAAAATTTTTATTATTCCTGTAGAAGAACATCACTTCTGTGATATTCTTGCCAAAAATGCATTACCTGCGTCCTATCATGAGGAAGCACGAGATGATCCCAAACTGAAGGGCTTTGAGTGCGCACCTCAGCTGACCTTTACTCTTTAAAATGTCAATTTTGTGAAAGACAAAGACTGAGATCTCTTCCAGGCCTAGGAAACAAAGGACAGGTGGCCACTAAATGCAATTCTGAGGCAACTAGAAAGGATCCTAGATCCTGAAAATGGAATCAAATATTATAAAGAACTCTAGGAAAATAAATGGGAAACTCAGATATGATCTACAAATTAGATGCTAGTGCATCCGCTTTCTAATTACTACATTTGGTATCTACATCAGAGTTACGTGAGAGTCCTTTCTCCTCGAAGATATGGACATAAGTTCAGGTAAAGGATCATGATGTCTATAATGCACATTCAGAGGTTTAGAAGTACAGTAGTAATGACAGTAGTAGTGATAATAATAGTTTTATCTATAAACAGAGGAAGAAATACGATGAATCACCAACCTAAGTAAATTAAGGAATCTATTGTACCATTATTGCAAATTTCATTATATTTTCTTTCAAAATAAAATGTCAAAAATTGAATAAACAATTTTTTTAAATATAATTTTTTTTCTGAATTGTCTTAAACCCCTTTGATAGCTTTCTGTTAGAATAAAACCAAATTCCTGTAATGTCCCAACTGCCACCGCAACCTCACATAGAATAAATGCTGTGATCACAAGAGTTTTCTTCTGTTTTCAAGACCACCATGTGCGTTCATGCCTGAAAGTATTCTTCCTTCCTATAATTTCACAGTTGGCTCCTATCATCTATCTATCATCTATCTGTCTGTCTGCTTATTTATCTCTTCTTCTTTTTCTTTTTCTTTTTTTTTTCTATTTTATAGAATATCTACCTTAATGAATGACAGGACTTTAGAGAAGTTTTAAAGAACGTTTTTCCCCCTGCACACCCATCTCTTTCTGTTAGAGTCCCTCACCAACTTCCTTCACAACACTTTCTAAAATGAAAATTATTCCTATTTTTCAGTCATGTCCCATTGAAACTACCTTCGGAATCTACCTAAAGGTAAGGAGTCACAAGTGATTTGCTCACTGCCCTATTCCTACCCCTGTGCCTTCAACAGAACAGGACCATCTAAAAGAGTGGATGTACTACCAAGTGGGGTCGCATGTGCCTGAATTCCCAGCAACACAAAAGGCAAAGACAGGAGGCTCACAAGTTCAAGGTCAGCCAGCCTGGACAACTTGGGGAGAACCTGTCTCAAATTTCAAAAGAGAGAGACATATAGCTCAGTGTTCAAGTACCTCCAGATTCATTCCCCAGTACCACAAGAAAAAAAAAAAGTACTTGGATATCACATGCCAATCACAGGTCAAGGATGGGCAAGGCCAGTGTGCATGGCCTCCCAACAAACAGTTCCTTTCTACCCCACCTCTGTACTAGCTGGGTAGTTATGAGGAGACTTGTATCTCTCTTCCTTTACTTGGTCCCTATGCTGTATGTCATTCATAGAGTTTCCTACACTTGAGTCAACCAAATGGGCCTTCTCCCAAAGAGCTAATACTACTTTTCTTATCTACAACTCTTTTGAAGCTTTTCTTTAGCTAAATTCTCTCTCAAATTAATATTATTTTTATTCCAATTTAGTGTATAATAACTGACGGTGTCTACATGAAGGGCACTCAGATTTTGAGCACTTACTTTATGGCAGTTGCATGTTGACATGTCATTTCTTCCTTCCTATGGTTCTTGTCATCTGGGTGTAATTATCCTTATTTTCCATGTTAGGAATTGGAACAACTATATAATTTGATCAAAGGCACATAGCTAATGAGTTGTAGAGCTTGGATTTTTATCTTTATTTTTTATATCAAACTGATTTCTAAAACATTTTTGGTTAGCATAATTGCACACACTTCTGGGGTATAGTCTGATATTTCAACACATGTATACAGCATGCACTGGTCAAATCGGGATAATTAACATTTCCATCTCCTGGCCATTTCTTTAAGTTTGGAGGCTTCAACTCCTGTCTTTTATGAAAAACTAGAAGACAGGTGTTGAAGTTTCCAACCTAAAAGTTATTTAGAACTCTAGTCATTGCTGCTATGGAACACCAGAACTTACTGTTTCTACTTAACTGTGTTTTAGAAACCGTTATAGAATGGATAAAGAAATGTACACACAATGGAATCTTATTCAGCTATTTAAAAAAATCATAAAATCCTGTCACTTTCAGTAAGACAGGTGGCCCTGGATGGCATTATGTTGAGTGAAAAAAGCCAGATACAGAAAGATACCACAGGTGCTCTTTCTTGTGAGGAAGCTAAAAAAGAGTTGATCTGAATGCAGAAGAGTTATTACCAGATGTTTGGAAGGGTACGGATAAGGGGATGTTGGATAATGGGTATCAAACTTATCTTAATTAAATTAAATTATCCAGATGTTCATTTTAAGATTACAGAATAGGATGGATATGTAGCAATCCACTGAAAGATACTACTAACTGTAATTAAGAGATTAAAGACCTGGGAAGAGTGTTAAGTCACAAATGAAATATTAGCATTCACTATTCTCATGGTTGGTACAAGGGTGATGTTGGCAAGTATGATTTGAGAAATGGAGATGATATAGTATTCTACACTGTAATAAAACATTAAAGTGAAAGAAATAGCATGTAATCCTTTCAGTAAGTCAACCCTTATTATAATAATGACTAAAATTGATCACTGGCCTTAAAAAGAGGCTAGAAATCTTGAGAAGAGTCCAAAAAAATACAAACTGAAATAATGAAATTGGCAAAAATATCTCATATAATAATGCACTAAAATTATTTCCTAAATGAATACACAAATCAATGAATAAAATTTACTCTATATTAGAACAAAACATACTAAACGGTGACCTGATTACAATATTCAAGGACTGAATGGAGTGCTTTCTACATCTGTGGGGGTTTTAAAAGAGGCCTTAAAAGGGGATTTTGTCATTTGAGTTTGAGAATAACTTCCCTCCCTCTCTACTCTTCCTGGTACAATTAAACCTGATTTAAAATCCCAAGATTAGAAAGCATAGTTAAGACACATTCACTCCAGAAGTCCTGGAGTTTTTCCATTCTAGTAATTCTGTATGAATCTCTATTCTTCTTGCTCATTTTCTCTTTTATCCCTGCTTTTCTCAAATCAGATCAAGACATTTATTGCTTATTTCCTTTAAAAGTAACTAAAACAAAAAAGTGAAGAAAAACAAGATAAGAAGTACTCAGCATTAATGTAAAAGGGAGAAGGACTCTAACCAAGAAAAGATAAGATGAGTCCATAATGTAAATTGAAGTCATTTATTTCCTCCCTTCTACTAACTTTATGGAGCATATCTAACTGTTCTTGGGACAAGTGATGGGAAACCTATGGCAGGTGTGCTGCAGCCAGCTGTTTGTTATCATTAAAATCTCTGAAAGGTTCACCATCACTGCTTGGGACCAACTTAATCAAGGATATCTTAGACTAACCCACTCAGTGGCTCAAAACATCCCATCAAAGATCTTCATGGAAGTTCTACTGCATATATTTCTTAGATTAACAAGTGTTGTCAACAGAAATCACACATTAATATCAATGATAATAACAAATTTCTGCATTAATTAAAAAAAAGCAGAAGTCAAGATTAAATTCAGTGTGCAAGAAAAAGTGAGGGGAAACACCTGTGAAAGGAAATGGAAATGAAGTTAGGAGAGCCACAAAATCACAAAACCGTTCTGATTTCCAGTGAAGAAGAGAGAGGAGAAAAGAGGCTGGGCAGAAGTATCTCAGATATACGACAGTTTCAAGGAAAATTCAGGAAGACTGTAGGACTCCCTGAGCTTTCTCTTCTGTCAGAAGGAGATTTCCTATCACCCAGTCTCCAGGAATCATCTGTCTTGGTGTCTGCCACAGTGAGTCGTTGGCGCCAACGTAGCCATAGGTTTTAGAACCACCAAGTGACACCCTAAATTAGTGTCTCTCTCGGTACTCGCCACGTCCTTACAGGCAACAACATTTTGTGTCTTAACCCCGTGACACTCGCTGTGCTTGCTACTCTGAGACAAGACGCCTTGAATCTGCAGAGAACTGTCCAATTATCCCATAAGGACATGATGGCAAGAACAATGTCAAGTCACATCTCTGTGACTTACCAGCCCCTGTTCTTAATCACCTCTATCGACCCCCCACTGGACTATTCTGTTTCCCCCTGCACCCCACCTCCCTGATTACCCTTTGAAAACATCCTAAGTAAATAAACCATGCTGCAATTTAGAGTTATTTCTACTCACTTATTATTGAAACAGGGAAAGAACAGTTCAATCTAACCTTTCAAATACTCAGAAGTATACTTTGGCTGTTTGTTCTCTTTGATGAGTAGCACGAAATTTTCTTAATAGGTTTGCACAGGATTTGTGACCCAGCACTTGGACTACCCCTATTTACAGGTAGCCCTGTTCCTCTCACTGTCTATTACATTCAAACTGCTGATCCTTTGCTGTACATTGCTCTTATTTCTGGAGTATTGAACACAAGTGGCATTTACCTTCTGTGGTACATTCCTCCTGTTGTCCTTAATTGTATTTTAGTCTTGCCCTTTTCCAATAGTACTATTTCCATTTCCCTTTTTATATGATTAGTGATGCTTTCACTTTTATTGCTTGCATGTCATTTTGCTCTCATTTGGAGGTTTTACAAATATAATTCTCCTGAGCATTTCAACTGCAAGAACGAGGTGCAAGGGCCAAATCTAAAAGCAAAAAATCTACCAATCATGTGTTTTTCTGAATATGCTTCTGAGTCTCTTCTGGACATGACTTCATCAACTGTCTGATTAGCAAAAATATATATTTTCAGTTATTTATTTTGAAAATTATTTTTGTTAAAGTATAATTTATATACAATACATCAATTATTTTACAGCACAGCTCTGAAGTTTGGATCTGCTATTCCCAACATATAACACCATACACACCACACAATCAAGAAACGGAAGAGCTCCGGCACCCGTTCTCCTCAATTCTCTTGTAGATCTTTGTTTTTAGCTCCTCCCCAGCTCTATTAATCATTTATCTTTCCCTATCTCCATATTCTTAGCTTTTAAAAATTACTATAGGGCCGGTGAGATGGCTCAGCGGCATAAGCTCCTGCCTTGCAAGTGCGAGGTCCTGAGTTCGACTCCCGGATCCCACATACGAAAAAAGGGGCCGGTGATATCGCTCAGCGGCACGGGTGCCTGTTGGCACGCGAGGTCCTGAGGTCGACCCCCCGGTACCCACAAAAAAAATAAATAAATAAAAAATAAATAAAAATTACTATATAAATGGAGTCATAAGTTTTGTACTCTTTGCGTACTAGCTCTTTCATTAATATAATGAGATTCATCTCGGTGAACAGCTAAGGATAGTCAGGAAAGAAAACAATTATATGTGACATAAGAAGGTTAATTTTGGTTAATTTATTTCATTCGATGGTTAATCTTTTGCTGCTATATATCATGCCATGCACTTACTGTTTTCTATTTGTCATCTGCGTTTGTCATTATCGCACTCTAATAGTAATGGTGTTGTGCCTCTTTTGCAGATAATAAAACAGAGGATGAGAGAGTTTAGGTAAACTCTCTGGGATCACAGCTAATAAATTACTAACTGGTAAACAATTCAAATTTAGGATTGCAAATTCAAAGTTCATGAACTTTTGATACCACTACTAGTTCAATCAGAACTTCAGTTTAAATATAATCCAAAATATCTTTCTCAATACACTATGTGTGGGTCTCATTTTCAAAGCCAACCAACATAGCTTGAAACTGTCATGTTTATTTAGAAACTGCCTTTTTCTACCGTAAGGACTTTAAAAAATGGAAGGCTGTATACTATTTTGTTTCCTGAGGTATGGCCTAATATTTTTTATTTCACACTAAAAATACTCTTGCAATTATTAACAGATCTGTTGTCTGTTTATAATATAAAGAACAGATTATTTAGAACTCTTTCACTTACTTATTTTGTATCTATTTAATTAATTATATCACCATGAGAATAATGAATACATATTAAGGTATTGCACACATATATTAAAGCAGTATAATGCTCGCCATTTCAATAACAATATAATAATTTGAATTTTTTTTATTTTAAAGAGAAAAAACTGGGCCGGTGAGATGGCTCAGCGGCATAAGCGCCTGCCTGGCAAGCGCGAGGGCCCGAGTTCGACTCCTGGAACCCACATACGAAAAAAGGGCCGGTGATACCGCTCAGTGGCACGGGCGCCTGCTGGCGCGTGAGGTCCTGAGGTCGACCCCCGGTACCCACCAAAAAAAAAAAAAAAAAAACACATCATAAAGAGAAAAAACTAAAAATAACAATAAAACAGTTTCAAAAGAAGTTAGTAGGACAGTTACAATAATTAATACATTGTGTATTGTCTTCGTAGTAGTTATTCAGAGTGCACCATAGGGGCATGATATCTTGTTCAGACAATATTAGCACAAACCTTTCTTTTCAATGAGCTAACAGAAACTAGCTGTATAACTCTCTTAACTAAGTTGTGTATACATAGTTTTTTTCCTTTTTCCCTTTCTTCCTTTCTCCTTTCCCCCATCATAGTTTGTGTTTTCTTTTAAACAGTTTCATCCCAAGTCACACTATCTATTGTATATTTTGGATCTTATTTACTCATTTAGTTTCTCATACTAGTGAGAAAATATGGTTTTTACACATATGGGTCTGATTTATTTCACTTATGAGTATGGTACCGCATTACATCCATTTACCCATAAAAGTCTAAAATTTATCCCTCTTTATGGCTAAGAAGTAATATATTATATAAAAAAGCACATCTTTGTTATCCATTCCTCAGCTGATGGGCATTTGGGTTGTTTCCAAGATTAGTTATTACACATTGTGCTGCTATAAACATGGGTGCACATATATCACTGTGGTATGATGTTTTATCTTCTGGGAAGATACTCAGAAGGGGAATAGCTGGGTCAAATGGGACCTCTAATCCTAGTTTTTTAAGTAATCTCCACACTGATTTCTACAATGGCTGCACCAGTCTACAGTCCCACCAGCACAGGAGAAGTGTTTCTTTTTCCCCACAGCCCCCCCAGCATTGGTTATTGGTTGATTTTTGATGATAGCTATTCTTTCTGGAGTGAGATGGAATCTCAGTGTTGTTTTAATTGGCATCTCTTGAATAACCAATGATGTTGAACATTTTTTCATATATTTATTTGCCATTTGTATTTCTTCATCTGAGAAGTGTGTATTCATCTGAGATGCCTATTTTTGGATTGGGTCTTTGAATTTGGGGGGTCTGATTTTTTAATTTTTTATATGTTCTAGATATGTCCTACAGAAAATTGGAATAGATGGTCTTTATCTCAATCTTATGAAAGCCATCTATGGCTAATCAACAGCTAACATCACATTAAATGTTCAAAAACTGAAAGATTTCACACTAAAATCAGGAAAAAGACAAGGATGTCCATAATCACCACTCCTATTCAATATAGTTCTGGAAACATTAGCTAGAGCAATTAGACAAGAGAAAAAAAAAAATAAAAGGAATAAGGATAAGGAAAGAAGAAGTTAAATTATCACTATTTGCACATGACATGATACTCTACATAGAAGACTTCAAAAACTCCACCAAAAAACTGGCAGATTTAATATCCAAATTCAGTAGCATAGCTGGATTAAAAGTCAACACTCAAAAATCAATAGCATTCCTGTATACAAGCAACAAACTCACAGAGATAGAAATTAGGAAAAGCACACCCTTCACAATAACATCCAAAAAAATTGAAATACTTAGGAATCAATTTAACAAAGGATATAAAAGATCTGTACAGTGAAAATTAGAGTAACCTAAAAAAGAGTACCAAAGAGGGTATCAAAAAGTGGAAAGATATCCCTTGCTCATGGATAGGAAGAACCAACATGGTGAAAATAGCCATACTACCAAAACTGCTACATATTTAATGCAATTCCAAACAAAATACCATTAGCATACCTCACTGGTCTAGAGAAACCATTCTTAAAATTCATGGGAACCAGAAAAGACCTAGAATAGCAAAAGCAATTTTGGGCAACAAAGGCAAGTCAGGAGTATCAAAATCCCAGAAATTACACTACAAAGCTACTGTGATAAAATCAACATGGTACTGGCAAAAAAAACATGCTTGAGGATCAGTGGAACAGAATAGAAGATGAAAACACAACTCCAAACACACTCAGCCACCTTATCTTTAACAAAGGAGCCAAACAAAATCACTAGAAGAAAGATAGCTCTTCAATAAGTGGTGCTGGAAAAACTGGATCTCCACATGTCAAAGACTAAAACTAGACCATGTCTATCACCATGCCTAAACTAAAATCAAAATCCAAACATTAGATCAAAGATCTAAATATTAAAACAGAAACACTAAATTTACTGGAAGAGAAAATAGAAATCTCGAAGACATAGGGGTAGGCAGGGACTTCATGAACGAAACCCAGACTGCAAGGGAAATATCACAAAGAATAAACAAATGGGATCTCACCTTATTAAAAACTTCTGCACAACAAAAGAAATCCCTAACAGAGTGAAAAGACAACTCACAGAGTGGGAAAAAATTATAGCCAGTTTCCCCACAAACAAAGGACTTATATTTAGAACATATAAAGAATTGAAGTAATTTGAATTTTGAAGTTCCATGTGTAAATCACATTTTAAAAACCTCATAGATATATATGCCATCCAGAAATTATTTCATAAACAACTTGTATAAAATAAATATTGACTATAAAATTCACAAGGCTCTTGTATAACTAAGAATTAACTGTAAGGGCTTGTGTGTAACTAACTCAGGGGTAGAATATATGCTTTGTTAGCATGCTACAGACCTTGGGTTTAATCCCCAGCACAAGGAAGAGAGGGAGGGAAGGAATCCAGAAAATAGAATGCAGATAAGCCTTGCACTTTCACAGCAATTTCCCTTAAAGAATTTATACAGACCCTCCATTTTTTTGGCCCTCATAATCTCTCAGAATTAGTTCATAATCTCTCTGGTAAAAACAACTTTAAGCAAAGTACCTCTGCAAGCCCCATTGAAATGGCCTTGACTTTGAAGCTAAGCATCATTATTTAAATCATAGCTATGCCTTAATTTTTACCTTGATATTGTTCATCTTTTTTTTGTGTGTGTGGGTACTGGGAGTCAACCTCAGGACCTTGTGCTTGCCAGCAAGCGCTTGCGCTGCTGAGCAATATCACCGGCCCTTTTTTTTCCTTTATGTGGGTACCAGGAGTCGAACTCAGGACCTTGCGCTTGCCAGGCAGGCACTTATGCCACTGAGCCATCTCACCGGCCCTTGTTCATCATTTTTAATCCCATTTTCTGCTTCAATAAAACTTCTCTTCCTTATTTTTATGATTTAAAATTAATAATAAAAACCTTCTGTCATTAGTAATTTTGGAGTCAAGTGTTCTGGAACAAGAGAGAGAATTGAAAATATCCATCTACAGACATATTGGTATAATCTGAATTTCCCTCCAACTCACAAACTTTGGAGTATAAGATGTAAGATGAAGAGATAAAAGCAAATTTCATCTAGTCCAGGTCCACATGCAACCTTCATTCTCCATACGGCCCTCTCCAACAGATGAATCATTTGAGTCATCTTATCCATCCTCGTGATAAATGTGGTCCCTGCAATTAGTTCCCAGATCCACTACTCTTCATACAGACCCTTCAGCTCTGGGTTCTGACCCCCATTGCTATGGTTCTATGCCACACCAGAATCTGACTTCAAACCCCATCATCCTATGATAGCTTTACCCTTTTCTGGAAAGTAAGCAGGTGAATGGCCCTCCCTCTCTGTGAACACACACCTGTAGGGGCCTTGATGCTTTGTCCCACCATTGTTATAAAGTTCACTTTCCCACATGTACACTTGTCATCATGAGTATGGCGATGGCGTAGATTGAGACAGCATCAGCCTCCCTACGACCATAACCACCTTTTCCTTCCAATCATGAGAGCTTATTGCCAAGTCCACTTCAATTTCTGAGTTCTTATTAACCTAAAGCAAATTCTCAAGTTGCAAAACCCATCACTCTGCGTGTTAACTTGGCCTCAGTGTGGGCTCCCACACCTCCCCTTCTTCAACCACCTGCCTTTACCTGGCACATTTGCCATGTCTGAACTCTAATTAAGGACACAGTTTTAGCAGGTCTTTTGGTATTGTATCAGATGCAAACAGTGTTTGACTAGAATTTGAGACATAACCAGATGCTACAACCAGAACCAACTAAGTCTCGGTCCCATCCCAATTTAGCTTCTGCAACAACAAGGGCTGAGAATCAATAGGGTGTGTAAAACATCAGGTGTTATGACATCCTGTTTTCCTTTCTTGGCTTCTAGAAGATAAAGAGGCTTGCACTCACAAAGCACTCTTCCTGGGCTTCAGTGATTTTTATTTCATTGCTATATTCAAAGATAATCAATTGTTTACTGAGTGAATGAATAAAAGCTTAGATAAAAAGATGAATAATGTTTAATTGAAGGACAAATAAAATTATCCCTGTCTGAAAATCTTTCTACTTTAACTGCTTTGTATCTCATTTTTATGATATGTAATTAAACTGTCAAAATAGATGATTTACTGCTGGATTCTCTATGTTACACAAAATGTTAAGTCCATTACAAGAATATAGGTAAAACTTCAAAGCTATAATCTAAGCAATGACTTTCAGTGCCTAATCAAAACTCAGAGAAAGATTAAAAATATATTTTGTAAATAAAGATTGACATCATAATTAGAAAAATAAAAATGTCAGTTCCATTAAAGCCTCTACAAAATATACTAAGATTTAAAATACTGTTTTATTTGATGATAAAGTACATTTAATTCTTCCTCTCTCACCAAATGAAACATTATATTTGCTTTGAAATACCATATTTTTTTCATTTTTACATTATTCAAAAGCCAAGCTATATCTCTGGCATATTTTCATTATACATGTCCAAATAACTTTTTCTTATAAGAAATGTCATTCTCAAATTAACAAGTGCAAAAGATGAACAAATTTAATATTTCCATCACAAAGATGGTTTAGATATGCTGGTTTTTAATCAAGACTTTTCTATTATTATATCATGTTTCTTATGCGCTCATGGTGTCTTCCTGTGGGTTATGCACATTCTCATAATCACAGTATATTTCATCAGTCTTCTAGAGCAGAAGAGATGTAATAAATATGAAAGCAAGAAAATGTCTTCATATTCTCAGCACTCAAGCCCAGCTGACACTTGGCTGACTTTAATTCTCAGGATGCTTTATTTATCTACAGTAGTGTCTGAAATTGATCTGATTCATTCAATATCATTCTATGAGTAGATAAATTTTTCTAGTTTATAGTCCTAATTGGACAACTGAGTTTGAAATTATGAATAAGATTTATATAGAGAGCCAAATTACCATGTTCGGAGAACACTTGTGTGTTTGTTGACTGGTGATTTGAGGCGCTCTAACTCAGCATGAATGTCGGTTCTTTTTCAAATAAAGTTAAATATTCTTAAAGATGTATTTAACATTCATCTGTCCATTTCAACTTTTGTTATTTTTATTAGCATATGTTTGCAATGCATAAAAATCACATTTATCTTTGGAAACTGGTACACACACATATCACACCTTGATCATTTTAACCCCTCCATTCTTTCTTCTACCCCTTTCCACACACACCCTTCCTGTTTTCTAACATCTCACTTTTATTTTGCTCATTATATTACTTATATTTTGGCCTCTCATATTAAAGATATCATGAGATAGTGAACCTTCTATGTTTGATTTATTTCACTTAGTGTTACCTGACTATACATCTCCTGGGTATCTTTCTGAAAGAGTTAAAATCATCATATTACAGTAATAAATGTATATTCATGTTCATAGCAGCACAAATCACATTTGTTAAAATATGGAAGCAACCTATATGTCCCTCAACAGATGAATGGTGGTATATACACAAAAGAAAAAAAGTATATATATACACACACACAATGGAGTATCACTCAGCCATTAAAAAATTAAATTTGAAACATTTGTAAGAAAATAGATTGATCTTGAAACCATAATACTAAGTGAAGTTAATCGAATATGAATGACTAAATATTGCATGTTTATAGCAGCATCAATCACAATAGCTAAATCATGGAAATGACCTATATGCCCAGCAAGAGATGAATGAATAAAGAAAATGTGTTATATATACACACAGTGGAGTACTACTCAGCCATACAGAAGGATTGATTCTACAATTCTTCAATCCTTCAAGAAGCTACATACAGGAGGAGACAACATGGCCAAATAGAGAAGGAGCATCATTCAGAGCTACTCAGAGAAATTCAAATAAACACAGGAAATTGGAAGAAAGAAGAGGGACATGCACCCTGAAACTAAAATCAATCTGACATAAGAGACTAATAGATCAAGCAAGACATGAAGGACTTAATAAAACGGCCAGCCAGCCCACCTTGCTGCCAGTGTGTCTCCGGATCAGGGCGACTCCTAGCCATACTTGGAATCTTAAAAGAAGGGAAAAAAAAGATATACTAAAATAATGTAGCTAAATCAAGCCATACAGGGTAGACTTGGGACATAATGTCCCCTGCCTCTTCTGTCTTCCTCCAAACAGAAGATGCTACAGTCCACAGTAAATTCTGCCAACAGGAAATGCTCCCTCCCTGACAATCAGCCAGTTTTCCTTTTTTTATTTCCTTTTCTTTTCTTTTTTCTTTTTTTCCCATTCCTTTTGTGCACCAGAGCGCTAATTAGAACCACTAGGAGCAAGATTAAACACTACAAGGGTTTGTAGTCAATGGAATAGCTCACCCTTCCCCCGTGACCTGTGGCTAGAGAGGCACGGGGAATTGAACAGCCTTGCACCTCAGAACTGTGCAGGCCCGGGCTGTCGCCATGCTGCTGGGGCTGGGAGCAGAAAGTCACCCCACAGCACCCCCCCATCTCACCAAAGGAAGTTACAGACTACAGCAGAGGTGGGTGAGGGTGGCAGCAGAACTTGTAAAGTAACAAATGGAAACTCAGCATCCCAGGTTGGGAAAGGAGTAGGAATTGGGACTGAGCAGCCTTGGACTGCAACAACAAGAGCAGAGGATCAGACCGTATCACAGCATCCCACCCCACCCTGCAACAAATGACCTGAGAGGACAGACTCGCCAGTGGAAGAGGAACACAGAGGGCTGAGCAAGGACCAGGAGGAGCCAAAGGTACATGGGACTGGGAACAGCCCCTGTCTCTCTCTGAAAACAACACAGCAACTGGGAGAGAGACACCACCAAGAGAAACAGGGTAAGGAGTGAGAGGCCACTAAGGGACATACAGAAAGTACTGGCTGAAGGCTCTGACCCCAGACCCCCACATCTGGAGGCCAAGATCAGCCTCAAATCCAGCACAAACTCTACTACAGGCTTGGCAGTGTTATCCAGTAGTTTTGGACTCTTGGTGGAAACCAGAGGAATTTTCTTTTTTTTTTTATATTTCTTCTCTTTTTGCTGTCTTGTTTCCCATTCCTTTTCCTTTTTTTTTTTAATTTTATCTTTTACATGTATTTTTGTTCCAATCTATTCATCTTCTTTCCCCTTGTCTTCAATTTACCCCCTTTCCTCAATTTACTTCTCTAGACTAAATCATATTTTCATGAGTGAATAGTCTCTCTAATTTTTCTGGTCAACTTCAATAATCCCTTGCTTACTTCTTCATTCTTTCTCTTCTGCCCTCTTCTCTACTTTCACAAAGCTTGCATTATGATCCTTCATCCTCCAGCCTGGCTTCTTTATTTCTTTCTAGTTACCTCTGTTTCTATCCACTATCCTTCTTAAATTTCCCCACCACAGGGTAAAACCACTCTGCCAAGGGGAAACACTTTGCATACAAGCTCCCAATTTATGATCGGTTCTGTTATATAACTGTAGATTTTGCTTCTATGCTTAAGGGTACAAAATTAACAGTTACCACAGTTTGTCAGTTTCTAAACTGTGCTTGATGCTATGGTTAGTGCTAATTATAAAACTTTAGCTAGGATGCCATATCTGTTTTAATCAGTTGTTCTCACCTCTGTAACAATGCTGGGAAATTCTGGGTTAATAACCTTGCCACACTCCAGCACAAAAGGACTGGGGACTGAGCCAAACAGATACCAACATCTCACTCTTAATTAATTGGAAAGGTAGGATCTTGGGACAGACACAAAACAAGAACATCCTACACAGCAGACATCCAGGAAGAACAAACCTTGCCTAGAGAGGCCCTGATCCTAGTGACAAAGCTACCTACTACAAAAACTTACACTGATCAGCACAGAAAACAAAATAAAAACTTTTGAAATAGAAAATGACATGTAACAGAAGCAAAATGCATCCTCAGACCTCCAGCCCACCCAGAACAAGTCCAGGAGGCAACAAGACAGAGGAAAATGGAAGACACACACCAGAAATTCTGAAATGATAGCAACCGAAGTAAAGGAAAAAAAATCCATGAGGTTATAGAGGAAATCAGATCAGCAATAATCTCTCTGGTAAAGAAAGGAATGTCAACATTCATAAAGGAATTGCTCAGCAAATCTAGAGATACATTAAAAAATAGATGATGATAAGAAGAGGATCGAAACCACGAATGATCAATATAGGAAAAAAATAGAATGCATGAAAAGGATTCAAACAGATATCTAGGAAACTGAAAAATCCATTGAAAGCTGGCAAAACCGCTTGAATGAAACTGAAGACAGACTTTCAGGCCTTGAAGACAGCATCTCAGCTAGCAAACATGAAAGGAAAGATCTCTTGAAAATAACAAAACATCAAGAAACAGCAATTCAACAGCCACAAGACAATGCGAAGAAAAATAATATGAGAATAATTGGTGTCAATGAAAAACCAGGAGTCAACACAAACGACATAAAAAACTATTTGCAGAAGTATTATCAGAATATTTCCCAAGCATGGGAAAAGAATCTGACATACAGATAAGTGAGGCATATAGAACTCCAATTAGCCATAACCAAAATAAATCTACACCCAGACATATAATAATCAAGATCCCAGAAATTCAGCCAAGAACAGAATATTAAAAGCTGTTAGAGAAAAGAAACAGATTGCCTATAAAGGAAAGCCAGTCAGAATCACAGCAGACTTCTCAACACAAACTCTCAAGTCAAGAAGAGCTTGGTGTGATGTATTTCAAGTCCTGAAAGAAAACAACTTCCAACCCAGTTTGATGTACCCTGCAAAACTATCTTTCAAAATTAATCGAGAAATAAGATACTTCCATGAGAAAGAACAACTGAAGAAATTCATGACCTTCAAACCAACCCTACAAAGAGTACTGAAAGATATTCTAGACAGAGATAAAAATGACCACAATTCCAAGAACAACAACAGAAAGAAACCACCGGGTAGGGCAAGCAATTAAACAGAGGGGAAAAGCAGGGAACCAACAGCAGGAAAATAACATGATGAAGATAAGCCAATATATATCAGTTATAAACATCAGTGTAAATGGCCTCAATTCACCAATCAAAAGAAACAGACTGGCAGAATGAATCAAGAAACAAGAGCCAACAATATGCTGTATACAAGAAACACATTTAACTCAAAAAGAAATTCATAGACTGAAAGTCAAAGGATGGGAAACAATACTCCATGCAGCAGGAACCCAGAAAAAAGCAGGGGTAGCTATTCTGTTTGCAGATAATGTGAACTTCAAACCAAGAATGTTCAAAAGAAATAAAGAAGGTCACTACATGCTTGGTAGGGGAAAACTTTGAGAGGAAGAGATAACAGTCATAAATATGTATGCACTAAATATGGGAGCACTCAACTATATAAGACAAATATTAATAGACATGAAAAATCAATTGAACAATACCAAAATTTTAATGGGGGACCTTAACACCCCACTGTCACAAATAGATAGATCAACCAGACACAAAAAATCAGCAAAGAAATATCAGAACTGAAAGAAACCTGTGAGCAAATGGACTTAGTAGATGTTTACAGAGTGTTCCACCCAACAACATCAGAATAGACATTCTTCTCAGCTGCACATGGAACATTCTCTAAAATAGACCATATACTAGTCCACAGAAGATGTTTAAGGATATACAAAAGAAGTGAAGTTATCCCACGTAAATTATCTGACCATAGTGCAATGAAATTGGAAATGAAAGGCAAAAGAAACCACAAAAAAACATAAACACATGGAAATTAAATAACACCCTCCTGAACAATCAATGGGTCATAGATAAAATTAAAGAAGAAATTAAACAATACCTACAATTAAATGAAAATGCAGATACAACATACAGAAACCTATAGGATGCAATAAAAGCATTCCTAAGAGGGAAACTCATAGCGGTGAATTCTCACATCAGGAAAACAGAACGCACAAATAAACAACCTAATGTTGCACCTCAAGCTTCCAGAAAAAGAAGAGCAATTCAAGCTCAAAACCCATACAAGGGAGGAAATTATAACGATCAGCGCAAAAATTAACACTATTGTGACTAAGAAAACAATACAAAGAATTAATGAATGGAACAGTTTATTCTTTGAAAGAATAAATAAAACTGATAAACCCTTGGTCAATCTTATCAATAAAAGGAAAGAAAAGACTCAAATTCATGCAATAATGAATGAAAAGAGTGAAATCACAGCAGATCCTGTGGAAATTCAGATCATCAATACTTACTTTGAAAATCTTTACTCTCATAGGATGGGAAAGCAGAAGAAATTGACAGATTACTAGATATATATGAGTTACCAAAGCTGAATTGAGAAGATATAAAAATTCTGAATAACCCAGTATCAGTCAATGAAATTGAAAATGTAATTAAAAACTTACCAACAAAGAAAAACCCAGGTCCTGATGGATTCACTGCTGAATTCTACAAGAAATTTAGAGAAGATTTAATACCACTACTCCTCAAACTATTTAATGAAATTGAAAGGTGAGCAATACTCCCTAATTTATTCCTGGAGGCAAGTATTGCCTTGATACCAAAACCAGAGAGAGACCCAACCAAAATAGAGAACTACAGGCCAATCTCCCTGATGAACATAATTGCAAAACTCCCCAATAAGATACTAGCAAAAAAGAATGCAGCAAATTGTCAAGATTATACACCATGACCAAGTGGGATTCATCCCAGGAATGCAGGGGTGGTTGAACACAAGCAAATTAATAAACATATTACACCTTAGCAACAGAGCCAAAGACAAAAATCACATGATCATCTCAATAGAAGCAGAAAAAGCTTTTGACAAAGTCCAACACTCCTTCATGATAAAAACTGTACAGAATATTGGAATAGATGGCCTTTACCTCAATCTGATAAAAGCCATCTGTAACAAACCAACAGCCAACATAATCCTAAATAGACAAAAACTGAAAGCTTTCACTCTAAAATCAGGAAAAAGACAAGGATGTCCACTATCACCACTCCTATTCAATATAGTTCTGGAAACACAAGCCAGAGCAATTAGACAAGAGAGAGGAATAAAAAGAATAAGAATAGGAAAGGAAGAATTTAAATTATCAATATTCGCAGATGACATGATAGTCTCCATGGAAGATCCCAAAAACTCTACCAAAAGACTTTTAGATTGAATAACCAAATTCAGTAGTGTAGCTGGATACAAATTCAAAACTCTAAAATCAGTGGCATTTCTGTACACAAAGAATAATAAGCTCACTGAGAGAGAAATTAGGGAAACCACACCCTTCACAATAGCCTCCAAAAAATGAAATATTTAGGAATCAATCTAACAAAGGAAGTAAAGGATCTATATATTGAACATTACAGTACTCTGAAAAAGGAGATCAAAGAGGATATCAGAAAATGGAAAGATACCCCTTGCTCATGGATAGGAAGAACCAACATAGTGAAAATGGCCATACTCCCAAAATTGTTATACTAATTTAATGCAATCCCAATCACAATAGCATTAGCATACCTCACAGAACTAGAGAAAACATTCCTAAAATTCATCTGCAAGCAGAAGAGACCTAGAATAGCAAAGGTAATCCTGGGCAACAAAGGAAAGTTAGGGGGCAACACAATCCCAGACCTGCAATTATACTACAAAAATACTGTGATAAAATCAGCATGGTACTGGCAAAAAAACAGACCTGTGGATCAGTGGAACAGATTAGAAGAAGCAGACATAACTACAAACACACTCAGCTACTTATCTTTGACAAAGGGCCCAAACATGTTCACTGGAAGAAAGGTAGTCTGTTTAATAAATGGTGCTGGAAAAACTGGCCCTCCACATGCCAAAGACTAAAACTAGACCCATATCTATCACCATGAATTAACTAAAGTCAAAATGGATCAAATATCTAAATATTAAAACAGAAACAATTAATCTACTGGAAGAGAAAGTAGGTAGAAATCTTGAAGACATAGATGTAAGCAGACTTCACGAAAAAAAACCCAGATTGCACAGGAAATACTTCAAAGAATCAACAACTGAGATCTCATCATATTAAAAGGCATTTGCACAGTAAAAGAAATCACAAAGTGAAAAGATAACCCACAGAGTAGGAAAAAAATTTAGCCAATTGTCCCTCAGACAAAGGACTTCTATCTAGAACATATAAAGAATTGAAAAATTTCAGACACCCCCTAATTCAAAGACCCAGTCCAAAAATGGGCATCTCAGATGAATACACACTTCTCAGAAGAAGAAATACAAATGATAAATAAATATATGAAAAAATGTTCAATATCACTGGCCATTGGAGAGATGCAAATTAAAACAACACTGAGATAACATCTCAGCCCAGAAAGAATGGCTATCATCAAAAATGAACAAATAGGGCCGGTGAGATGGCTCAGCGGCTTAAGCGGCTGCCCGGCAAGCGCAAGGGCCCGAGTTCGACTCCCAGAACCCACATACGAAAAAGGGGCCGGTGATATCGCTCAGCAGCACGGGCGCCTGCTAGTGCACGAGGTCCTGAGGTCGACCCCCCGGTACCCACACACAAAAAAAATGAACAAATAATAAATGCTGGAGGGGCTGGGGAAAAAGGAACCCTTCTTCACTGTTGGTGGGAGTGTAGACTGGTACAACCATGGTGGAAATCAGTGTGGATATTCCTCAAAAAACTAGAATTAGAGGTTTCATTTGACCCAGCTAATCCCCTTCTTATTATCTTCCTAGAAGAAATAAAAACATACCACACCGATACATGTGCACCCATGTTTATAGCAGCACAATTTGTAATAGCTAGATCTTGGAAACAACCCAAGCGCCCATCAACCGAGCAATGGATAAAAAAAGATGTGGTATTTTTATACAATGGAGTACTACTAAGGCATAAAGAAAGATAAACTGGAGACTTTTATAGGTAAATGGTTGCAACTTGAGGCCATACTCATAAGTGAAATAAATCAGACTAGCATGTATAAACATCATATTGTCTCCCTGGTGTGAGGAACTGCAAGTGTAAATGAGTCCTAAAATGCACAATACATATTGTGAAATGGGAAGAAATTGCTCAAAAGGAAAAAGGAACTAGGATGGGTGGAAGGGGAAAGAACAGTAGGCAAAAGGGAAAATATGCAAGTAATTTATACTATTAGTGTCTCTTAGTTCATTAAAAAGGAAGGTTTGTGCTAATATCAATTGGAGAAATTTTTATGCCCATAACTTATACCCTGAGTAACTACTTTAAAGATAACAACATGTTATGTATTAACTATTGTTATTCTCCTATTATTTTGTTATGAAATTTTGTTTTACCTATTTTCTATAAAATAAGAAAAAGAAGCTACAGTGGTACCAGGAAGTTTAAGGTTTTTTTTTTCTTCAATTATAAAAAAAATAGTATTTGTAGTTGTGTTATTCATTTATCCAAGATAGCTTAATTCTTAGTGGCAATCAATTCTTAAAATGTGTCAATGAGTGGTAAATAGACTCTGTTGAACAAGTACTTGCTAATGTCAGTGAACTGAGATGTACAAATTACTTTCATTAAAAATCTTGAATAAGATCTTTCTATAAACCTGTACCATGAAAGAAGTTATATGTTGTATAAAAAAGTCCTCTTACTTAATGGGGACCTAGATATTTGGCTTTACTTCCTTCCTAATATTTTCAAGACTTTAAAATATGATACTCAGCAAATTTCTCTTTCTCCTTCTCCTTCTGTCTCATTATATAGATGTTTTTTCTATGAGCCTTCTCCATGGAACATACATTTGCCTGTATCTGAGTGCATACATTTGCCTCCAACAGAGAGATTTAAGCCACACTGGTTTCTACATAGATGGCAGAAGTAGTTTGTTTTGTAATAGTCTCCTAGTGTTCAATATTGAACATCTGTGACAATTAGGTAGATAAATGAAATCAAGGATTATATATTACTAATTTTAGGTAGGAAACATGTTTTCAAGCATAATGAAAGCCGTGAAAACCAAAGTAAATCAATGAAGCAGTGTTCTCAGGAAAATTGTATTATTATAAAAATAATAAACTACTTTCAAATTAAAAATGATGACTATCATGGGCCTTAAAATAGGTTTTATATATCTATAAAATATTATTTATCTCAAATCTGGAATTTATATTTATTCTTTATAAAGAATAAAAGTAAATTTGAGCTATTTAAAAATTAACAGCGTATCATAAGGGTAGTAGGACAGAATCAAAAAACTGATACCTAGTTTCAAATTTATTGGGTAGAAAGCTTACTAAAAATAACTATTTCCTAATTATTACTTTTATTTGAGTGATTTAAATATAATTTCTTAAATAACTAATGGTTTTTACATAAAATTAATATTTTAACATTTATTCATCTTTAAAAGATTTAACATATTTTAAATATTATAACTCCTGACTAAGATTAATTTCATAAACCAGGTTAGCTGTGCTTTTTGAAATATAAAGTTTTCACTGCCAACTTTTATGCATAATCTTCTGGGTAAATAAATATAACAATACAAGAAAAGTTGTTTTATAGGCTTTATCCATGAGGATAACCATTGGAGAATGGTTTATAGCTTATATATCCACTTATGTATTCATTTTACATTAAGCCCTCATCAAGCAATGTGCTAGAAGCTGAAGATGTGACTGTGAACATGAGAGAAAACCCATTCCAACAGACTGAGCTTTGGGGCATAGGATCGTGCTTGGAAAGCATGAGCTACACCCTGATAGGAAGAGGATCTGACATGGAGTGGGGAGGATGGAGGGGGAAAAGGGAAGCAAAAATGATTAAAATGCCAAATGCATATGTGCCAGTTCCTCAAGATGCTTGTAATTATCATGTTTCACAAACATATACCAAATAATGTATACACAGTGAAACCAAGTGAATACAGCCATATATATTTCTAAATAAAAGCTTCACCAACAAGGGAGCAATCAGCCGAATCCTTATTTAAATGTTATGAGTTCATTAAATCATAGAAGTAAAATTCATTATAAGATTGAAAAATATGAAAATTCAGGAAGAAATAAGAAAATGCAATTTTTGTTGAGAGTTTGGTATATTGTATTCAGTGTTTTCAATGCAACAGGATTGTTTTTGTATAGCTAAATTTCTGGCATGTATAAATTGTTTCAAATAAAACTATGCCATTAGTAAGTCTTCATCTTATACTTTTGTAAGTATCATTTTTTAGGAAACATCTTTAATCAAAGAGATATTGACATATGGTCATACAAAATACCAAGAAGTATATTAGAAGTATTAAAATCTTCTAAATTCTTTCCTGTCTTGTTATGACCTGTTCTTCCCCATTTCATTTTCTACATTTCTAATGGCAAGTAGTAATATATTTTCTACAAATATCCTTCCACAATATGCTCATTTCTAATATTTGGCTATTTTAAATAATTCAAAGGGGAACATCTTTGTTCAGAGGGTTTTTTTTTTCACATTTCAGATTATTTCCTGAGAATATATTGCAAAATGTAGACTCACTGGGTTACAGGATAAGAATCGCAGGTGCACCTGGGTGCAGGAATGGAAAAGAATCTACATATGGAGGGAAAAACATTCCTATGATAATACATACTTTTGCATCCACAGATCCTGCCTCAAAATTTCCTTTCCAAGGCAGACCACAGAAAATAAGATTTCACTCCCCAAGGCAAGTCATAGAAACTCTCTTTCTGTCTTGGAGCTGACCATAAGGAAATTCCCAGAACTAACCTTTCAGACATTCTGGAGGAAAGCTTCATACTGGAGGGAAACTCTCCATACCCTGGAAGAAGGAATGCTGGACTGAGAAGCTGAGAAAAATCTGAACAGACAGGCCTTGCAGGTTTCACCTACCCAGTGTGTCAGCAGTCACTCGAAAGTCTACATAAAAAGCAGAGCTGATCCAGAGAGCATCCAGATAACAGGACACAAAGGTTCCCACAGGACTGTGTGCCTGGAGAGGGCACGAGAGCTCCATGCCTCTCCCCAAACACCTCTCTTCCTCTGTCTCCTTTGTAATAGTCCTTATTAAAAGTTGATAAATATAGTGTTTTCCTGAGCTACCCAAATAAGTCAATGAAACCCAACAAGGTGGTTGTGGGAACCTCAATTTATAGCCCAACAAGCAGCAGCACAGGAAAAACAACCTGGGGCTTGTGACTGACACTGGAAGTAAGACAGGAGGTCAGACTTGGTGACAGAGTCCTTGACCTGTGGCACCAGCCACTATCTTCAGATCAGCAAGTGTCAGCAGTGAATTAGATTAGAGGTTATCCAGCTGCTGTCCACTGCAGACCGGAATGACTCAGTCCTTAAGATATCACGAGTCTCTCTCCAGCACTGAGTCTCTTCGTTTTGTACAGGTATATAAAATCATATTACAAGTGTTGGAAACTGCTGCATCTTGTAGAAGCAATAACACTGTAACTACTGATGGTCCTTAGTGATCCATGCTTCTGAAAATGAACTATAGGACCAGCTACAGGAGCAAGGAAGCATGAAGACGCCAACTGATCATAGAAAGCAAAAAAGTCCTCCAAGTGCCAAGTTGTAATGAATAATCAGATTGCCTAATTAAGGTCACACAAAGTGTTACAATCTATAGGGTCCGCCAACTCTCTAAAATTCTATAATAACGCCTAATGGTTTGCCCCACTGTAATGCCACTGTACATCCAGCCGGTATAATTATTTCTACCTCAATTTGTGTGTTTGTGTGAAATTAGTTTGATTGCACATACATAAATACACGTAACTAATAAGATGATTCTTTAGTATGCCATATAAGTTTTATCCTTTTGAAAGAAAAATTATTAGTTAGAAAAACTGATTCAGAATTCTAGTATAAAAATTGCAAAATCATGGTCTTTTTTATCCCTGGACCCAGTGTGAATTGGTATTTTCCCAGCAGCCTGCAGCTGTGATAAAGGACTCATTCCATTTTTTTATAAAGTTCACACGTCATTTGCACAATGGTACACTGCGGAACAGTGACTACATTAAAGCAAACAGTACTCATCTTACCCTGTAGACCATTCTCCCCAATTACTCTAGCACAGATTAGTATTAAGGAGTTTAATGAACAGAAGCTGCTATATACAGCTTTAGTTGTCAGAGAGTACACAGACTACATATGGACATCTAGAATTACCAGGCAGCCTGTCTTCAAATGCCTTCAGTGAAACCACATCATTCAAGTTTCTCAGCTTCCCCAGAATTCCTGCAATTCTAGTGAGTAGACTAATTAAGACTCATGAATTCTACTTTCTTTGAGTGTTTCACTACTATACTAGTTTCCATAGAACTTGAGTGACCATCCTGACCAACACAATCCTATTGTTTCTGTATAATTATTAATATTGCCTGGTTTCCTTCAAATGTCTGGCTGATAAATGATATGCTCATCCTTCCTATAAATGAACCTGACAATTATCCGGGGAGAAAGTTCTGCAAGATGATGGACTTAGAAATTTAGGAGCCACCACTATCCATTCTATAAACAAAGGAACAAAGAGAAATCCCTCCTATGAATACTGGCTTTAGCTTGTGACCCAGTAAATGAGTTTATGCAAAGACTGGAGGATGCATAAAGGAACAAGAAACAACTCCACAGCCACGGCAGGCCTCGTGGAGAGGTGCAGCGCCTCAGTATGCAACATAACTGGTGCACTAATTTTCTTAATCTCACTCCATCCCAATAGCAACCTGCTGGCAACTCTAATGTTCTGCCAGAATGATGACGCAGTTGCTGGATGTTAATTCTGATGTAATGACGGCCTCCCCTATTAAGTTCTCCAAGAGAACATCACCAATCAATGTGATGGCCTTTCAGGGAAGCAAAGTTTCCGTGAGCTCTTTACTTGCTCTCTTGTCAGCTCCTTCTTACTTCTACAACAGGAGGACAAATAACAACCCAAATGGCGAAATTTGAGGAAACAGACTTGGCTGTATTTTGTGTGAGTGAAACTGTTGAAGAACTAAAAGCTTAGCTTAATTTGGTCCTACCCATAATATTTCTCTGTCTATGTGAATAATGATACAGCATAGACAGCTTGTTCTTTTAGTCCTTCCCTCACTCTCCTTCCTCTTATTTTCCTCCTTATTCCGCCAGTGCACATGAGTTATAAGGGGCTTAGAATCACTCCACGTGATCCATGCTTTTTTTCTTTATGCCATTTTGGGAAGGCATTTGCTACCATATGACCATGAAGTTTGCACTAGGTCTGCATGATCTCGGCCACCTTAGGTGTATACATTGTGGTAAATATGCTTTTCCCTTCTAAATATCTACCACTATTGTGCTACTACTACATGACAGACTGAATGCTTTATTTGCATCCTTTCAGGTTTTTTTGTAGCAACACCATGATGGAGAGTCTTATTATTCTCATGGCTAGGATGGATGGTGCTTGGTTTGAAGCTACTTAAGCTTGCTTATGAGTGGGCAAGGGAAATCCTCCATGTGGTCTATCCAACTCCTTCCATATTTAGAACAAAATCTCTGGCTAATGAGTGATTTTGCCTTGATTTGTCTTTTCTTCCCTTGCATATTCTCCAGAACTTCTCAAGCGAAATGAATGTTGAGGAACTGTATTTGAGTAATTCTACATATTTTCCCCAAATACCTTCGTGATGTTGCTAATGTTGCTATCACACTTTTTAGATTTTTCAGTTCACTACTTTTAGCAAGTAACATACTGATGCTGAAAGGCACCAAGTAGAAGCTGGGTTATGTGATGGAGACAACAAGCCCATGCCTTCCAGGGAGCCAAGATCCTTTTTATTCTGCTGGTTTTATTATCTAAGGAGGACATTTTCCAGAGGGACCTGGGGTAGCTTTTCAACTTTGCATCTGAAATGCCTCTTCTGACCCCAGATTTTTGAGCAGGCTGAGTTTACATGAGTACACTCAGCATCTTTCTGAAATGAAAGTCAGATGCTTTGCAGGGGATGAGGATATCTCCACTTTGAGAATGTACCAACCTTTACTATCATTGAAGAGTTAGAAAATGTTCCATAGAGCAGAGGATATGGCTTCTTCTGTATATGCAATATTAAACCATGGTATAATTAATCAGTTTGGATAGAAAAAAATGTTAAAAATTTAATAGTGATGGCCTAGTTCAGCTTACTGGTATGTCGCATGTTTCAAGCTCAGTTTTTTCCTTACTGTCTCTTCTGCAACTCCGCTTGAGGCAATGTGTTGGTTAAGTAGGCTTCACAATGCCATAAACTCCTCTGCAGTACATCTGTGTGCTTGGTATTTGACTAATTAAGGAGATCTAAACTTAAGATGATAAGAAATAGAAATATTACTAATCAAGTAGCACGTTCAAGCGGGCTCCTCCAAGCTCTGGATAACTAATTGTCAGTTTATTCAGGAACTTGCAAACTAGTTGAAAGGCAGACATTACTAAAAATTAGATCATATATACTTTAAATAAGTTATACTAAAAAATAAAGGTAATAAATATTCCCAAATCATCACTTACTGATTATTTAATTACATGTTATTAACATCTGTGCTCTTGATGTTACTTAAGCTAGTTGTATAAGCCAGAAGCACACTGCCTTGTGTGGCGCTGCTATGTGCCCCTCCCAGTAAAACCAGTTATAGTCAGTGGCTCTCCATGTTTAATGTGCATCAAAAGTATCTTCAGGGTTTTCTTGTTATATTACAAGCCCAGATTGCTTTCAAGGGCACACGCAGTTTCCAACTCGGTAGGCCAAAGGGAGTCTTGAGAATTTATAAAACTAGGGAAACTACTGATATTGTTGAGCTTGTGATGATAGATTAAGTACCTCTAATCTAAACAAGTCTACTATGTAACCATAATTATCTCAATTAAAAGTTAGGAAACAGATTTAGAGAATGGAGGTACCATATTTATTTACATCTAACAATTACACGTACTAATCATGTAAGTCTCGCATACATACTTTCATACATCAGCTGATGCTTCACCCAGTCATGCTCTGGCACTGAATACTGGAATCACTGCACACAGCAAACTATCCTCACAACAGCAGAACATCGATATGCCATTTAGATGATAGACACACCACAAATGCTTACCTGTAAATAAAGTCCCCAGCCATTTAATTTGCCATTTATCAAGCCATACCTCTTCATTGGATTTCTTATATTTATTCTAAGAACCCTGAAAGTCTACTTTTCTCCTTTTCAAATGAAAATATCAAACAAAACTCATAAACATTCACAAATGTCCAAATCATTGGTTATATAATTTTCATCATGGTTAAAATTATTTTACATTAACTTCTCAGGATATTGGTCTTCTTTCTTCTTCCACAGTTTTGCCATGTTATTTCTCAGCCATTTCTTTCAATGCCTACAGATTCATTTCCTATAATCATGGGCTGACAGTTCAGTGATTTTTTAGCAGTTCTCTCAACAGCAATACATCAGTACAACTGAAGATATTTAAATTCATGAGTAGCAAAATATGTGGCATAAAGTTCAACTTCTCCTTTACCATGCAGACTAATCATATCTCAATCTCCATTCAATCAGACAGCAGATACTGCAGACCAAAAGTGCACATATATGGTTTTCTTTTACAAAGGATAAAATAAAATGGGTAGATCACAGATATAGCAAAAAAAATAAGTCATAAAAGTAGAGGCCCTTTTCATCTTATATATTCCTAGTCAAATAGGAAATATTAATTTGTTAAGTGGTTATAAGTTGAAGACCAAGATATTAGGCAAAAGTAACAAACTGGTGACACTGACCCATGCAAAGTCACAATGGAATAGGACTGACAGAGGACAGATCTCTAAGTGACTAATCTGATCCAGTTCAATTTCAAATACAGAGAACTACACAGAAAGGAATATGAAAAGTAAAATGTCTTTGCCATAACAGTAAGAGTAAAGGGAGGAGGCTTATATTTTTAAAACTTTATTGTTTAGTTTTCTTTTAAAGAAAAAAAATTAAGAAAGGGGAAAATGAACCATATGGTAGTAAAGAGAAGGAAGTTACTAAACCAACCTTTTTGGATTGGAAACAGTCTTCAGAAAAGACTTCTGAGATGTTTCAAAATGGAAAAGAAAGAGGTTCGTTAAGCAAAGAAGCAAAACTATTTGTCCATAGAAAATAGGAAAATCTTGCACCTAGGAATGTGAACATGTGAGTCTAGGAGTTGGAGAACAGCACTGAATTCGTACTCAGAAGTTACACTCATATATAATATCTCTACATTTCTGCTTTTCCTGCTACTGTCTGTGCTCACATTTGTGTAATAGTCACATTAAAATTGTTATTTAATTTTAAACATATTAAAAGCAGACATGTCACTAAAACGAACTGAATAACAGTATCTCCTGACATAAGTGTGATAAAAGTTGGCCCCTCATCCAGATAGAATAGAATGATTCCTGCAGGATCCCTACCCTGATCTCCAGTGATGTGCGAGGTCACGCTGTCCGCCCACCTCCCAACCTAATTCTCTGTTCTGTGTTAGCTCGAAGACCGTATTTGAAATTTTACTGCAGAATAAATTCTGGTTCTTGTGAACAAAATTGCTGAAAGCTAAGATTTCCTTTCTGACACCCTCTGTACATTGTAGTGAGCTCCCTGAAAATATCTTCTTTACAGCAGCAATTCCATAATCAAAAGCCCTGAGATGGAATATAGTGTATGTGACTCGGAACCAGGAATTCCCAAAATTCTGTAAGGCCCAAATTGCCCATGACCTTCAACGTCTTAGTAAACATGAAGTCATCAGGTGTTTACTTATAATTATCCTAATCAATCCCCTTACTATTCATAATAAAACAGTGTGACAGATATTTTTAAATATTCGCTCTTTCCAAAAATTGTTTACTCAGATTTGAAAATATTGTGACATGAGCGCAGTGTTCTTTTTTGTTAGTTTTTTGGGTTTGTTTGTTTTTTTTGGTACTGGGGATTGTACTCACATTCTTTGCACTGAGCTATATCTCCAGCTATTTTTAATTTTTTTTTACTTTTATTTTGCGTTTTGAGACAAGGCCTTGCTAAGTCACTGAGTTGCCCAGGCTGGGCTCAAACTTTTGATCCTCCTGCATCAGCCTCCCAGAGTGCTGGAATCATAGGAACGTGCCACCACGCTTTAGTGCCAGATATGTTTAAAAATCACTAATATGTATTTCATGTTTAATTTTTAAGAAAAATATTATTTGCTTCTTTCAAGTTTAAATCCAGATTGATGGTGGTACATTTCATGAGACCACAGAAATCCTTAGACATTCTCTAGTATCAGCCTAGATTTTAACATATGTGAAAAATAATAGGCACAAGAGAAGGAGCAAATATTTACAAAATACCTATTATATAAAACCACAGCATCAATTGTTTATCTTTTAATGAAAACCTACTGTCTTTAGTAGATGATGAGACTTCTTAAGTAACAAAGTTTCATGAATGTTTGAAAAAGACACTTCCAACGTAATAAAAAAAAGCATTATCTATAAACTAATGTGATTGATGAAACATCACCACGTAACAGGATAACATTTACCTGTTTCTGTACAAGAAAAGAACACCTCCAACCCCTTCAATTTATTTACAAGAATTTCCCTCCCCTCTAAGACCAGCTTCTACAAATTAGGTACAAAAACATTGAGAAGTAGGGAAGGAGGTAATTTTTCTCACCAATACTTCGTGTAGATTTTGAAAAATGTCCAGTGCTTAACAATGCATAAACAGCATAATATAATAAGGTTTCTCAGAGTAGTAATAATAAGCCATGTGTTTGCACATGAACTTTACAGCTGAATACCTTCTACAGTCCACGGAACTTCAGATCTTCAGTTTTATTCACATTTCCTATGGAATGTTTAAATGATGGATATTCCTGCTCCATTTCAACCAGTTTTCCTAAGCTCCATCTGCCAGGCCATCTGGATTTTGCATCCACAGATAACTACATGGTAAATAATTATGGACTATGACTATAAAAAAGAAAAGAAAGGAAGGAAGGAAGAAAAATAAAATAGTAAATTGTCAAATAAACACAAATGGAAATAAAATCATTTATGTGCAGTCTTCTATAAAAAGAAAAAGAGTAATACATTTTCTGGGCTTTTATTTTCTCCCATCATTGACATGAATTACAATGAGTACTTGACCTTTTTCTGTAAGATGTTTAAATGGCAGCTGTTATGGGTGCAGTATACCATTTCCATCAAAAGCTTTTGAGGACAATAGTTTGTTTTGCAAAGGTCATGTTTCTTACATACTTGTGAATGTGTTCAAAAGGATTACTAACCAAATACTGTATACAAGACTTTCCCTGAGAATAAATTATATAACAGCTTTCAAATTAAATGTAAGCCGTGAAGTCTACAGAGAGTAAGAGAACTTTGAAAATCTATTCGGTAGTTTATATTGAATATTCTCTATTAGAAAGTTAACTAGGGTTAATAGAAAATATAGAGACTTATAGTAAATGATTTATTAAAATTACTTAGATGTAAACAGGATTCTAGTTAAATTATGTTATATCATTTTGATATATGTAAAACCATTTGAATATAAAAATAGGTATCTACTTCTGGCAGCAAAATAAAGAAGGAAATGTTTAGTCTTTTCACCATCCTTCCAATACTAAACTTTATTTCATTCCTTTGTTGATGAGGAAACTTCAACACATGTAGCTTTGCCAACAATTCTAGAATAAATTGTGTAGGTACGCAAGTATAAAACTCGTACAGGGCCAGTGAGATGGCTCAGTGGCGTAAACGCCTCCCTGGCAAGCACGAGGTCCTGAGCTCGACTCCTGGTACCCGCCTAAAAATAAATAAATAAAAATAAATAAATAAAACTCATAGAACACAATCGAGACACTCATTCTAAGTGACATAATCAGATACTGAAGACTAAATGCAGCATAGTTTCTGAAGACTAAACGCAGCATAGTTTCTGTTATATGAGAAACACAAAATATAATTACTTTAAAGAGCAAAGTAAAAGATAGATGATAGGGTACAGGGAGATAGATTTTGTGGAGATGAAAAGGGGATTTGGGGAAAGGGGTATACCAGAGGGAGGTGAGAGAAAGAGAAAGGAAACTAAGGGCATCAAGATGCAAGATGTGTATGTATCAATTCATGTGTGTGTGTATATATAGTTTTGCAAACATACACTCATAAAATTTGCTTTTTTGAAGCATAAAATTTAGAATGTTTTAGCAAACATATACAGTTATGTAACTACTACAATAATCAACATATAAATTAATTTGATCAACTTGTTATGGTTTGGCTTTCGTTTGCTTGCGTCCAACAAGGGTTGGCGTGCTGGAAGCTTAGTTAGGGTAGTATTTAGAGATGATGGAAGGTTGACCTTGATGGAGCCTGTTGGGAAACGGTTAGGTCACTGGTGCCATCATATGTGGAAGGAATTAACATCATTATCATGAGATACTGGTTAATGCCCATTAGAATAGTTTGCTATATAAAGGGAAAGACCAGCTCATGCTCATTCTCAGTATTGTGATGCCTCCCACCATGAGACTCCCAGCGAAGCTGAGCAAAAGCTAACATTATGCTCTTGGACCTCCAGAAAGGCAAGCTAAAGAAATTCTTTCACCTTATACATCACCTAGATTCAAGTATTCTGTTACAGCAACAGAAAGCAGACTATAATCTAATCCATAAATTTTCTTCCACTCTTTTGGAGTCAATTTCCTCTCCCCAGACATTTGGCTTAGAATTTATATTTCCTTACAGTTTTACCTTCTCTAGAGTTTTTATAAATGGAAATTTTCAGTATGTAATACTTTATGTCTAGCTTCTTATTATCAGCATAATGTTTTTTAGATTCATCCGGGATCTTGTATATATCATGATTGGCTCCTTTATATTGCTGTGTACTATTATCCAAGTTGGATACACCACAAACTGCTTACCTATTCATTGCCTGTGGGTCATTTAGACTGTTTCTAGTTTTTGGTGTTTAATTCTCACGTTTTCATACAAGTCTTTGATTATTGTTACCAGTGAGTAAAATTGCTACACTATATGTACATCTGATGTTGCAAGAAACTGTCAAGTTGTTTTCTGAGGCTTTTGTACTATTTTGTATTCTTATATCAATTCATGAAAGTTCCAGTCATTCCCACAAGTACATCAGAATTTGACAGTCTGTATGCTAGATATTTAATCCCAATCAAAATCCTAGGATTATTTTGTGGAAATTGGTAAAATTATTCGAATTTTTATGAAAATATAAAACACTAGACTTGCTAAAACAATTTTGAGAATGAAGAAAAAAATTGCAGTGATTCATGTTTCCTGATTTCAAGATTCAAGAAATCAATTTTGTGTGGTTTGGACATAAGAAAAAAACATAGACAAATGGAACAGAATAGAGAGTTGAAGAAAAAAAAAACCCTACAAATGCTCAATTGATTTTTGACAAAGATACAAAAAGATTTCAATAGAAAAAAAAAAGAATCTTTTCATTGTATGCATCTAGAAAAATATTTCTTAACCCTTATCTCAAACAATATATTAATATGGATCCCACGTGAAAATTTAATAATTAAATTTGTAAAGTTTCTAGAACAAATACGAAATACTTTTGACCATGGAATAAGCAAAGACTTTTAAACACACACCAAAATTGTGAAACATAAGTAAAGGAAAACCTTGGACTTCATCAATAATTAAAAACCTCTGTCCTTCAAAATCACCCAAATTAAAAGACAGTGCAAAGCTAGAAAATAATACTTGCAAAATGCAAAACTAACATTTGCAAAACACACTGTGAGTAGAACTTGTATCTGAACTATATAAAGACCTCTTAAAACTCAACCAAAAAGAACAAATGAGTAAAAAATATTGCCAAAGCATTAAATAGAAACTTTAGCAAAGATGATAAATTAATTGCCAGTAAGTACCTGAAAAGGTGACTAATATATTGATTAGACAGATGCATGTTAAAACCACAAAATATTGGAAATTATTTTAAAACACTGTTCTTGGAGAATGAAGTAATGTAATCCTTTGGGACAATTCTGTATATGTTTTGCAGTATATTATAAATGAAATATATACTGGAAAATGATTTAGGAAAATAAAGACAGCTTTGTTCATTGGCATACCTCATAATCACCTGTAAATACAATAAGACACCTTTAGAATATTTTAATCAAGATTTTAAATGGATTAATTCTTTGTATTCCTTTTCTCTTTTGATTTAATAAATGTTAAATTAGGTTTAGCTTATGCTTCAAAATGAAAGATTCTAGATTGATTCAAATTCAGTATTTAATTTTTATAAGGAAAATGTACTGGTTTTTATTATTTAAAATAACTAAATAGAAATGTATAATTAATAGTACAAGTATAAACCAAAAAAGAAAAATATTTTCTTAATAGTCTTATTTTGCATCTTTCAATACTGAACTTAAATATTTTTTTCTCATAGATGTACTTATTTATATATATTTATGTATTCTTTTTACAAAGTGTCAGCACTTTTTCTGTAGTAATTTTGGCAAAATAAAATTGTCACTTTGTTCTTCCACAATTTCTTTTGACAGATTATTTTAAAGCAAAAGAGTCCTTATGTTCAGCATTATAGAGAGTAAAACTTCTTGCACAGTTTTCATCTAGAGCTGAGACTGGGTGATGCCAAAACATCTGGAGGAACAGTGAAAACTAAAAGCAAGCTCCAGGTTTTCTCTAAAGGACATTTGAATACAAACAGACAGTGAAACTATCACTTCTCACATACTGTTTTCATTTGCTTAAGGATGACTTTCCATCAAATCCATTTTTACTTTGTAGTGTAATTTTATTGCAAGATACATATATTTTCATTCACTGCTCATAGTAAATAAAGTTATGCGTTCAAACTCATGGGTAGTTTAAAAATATATTTTGTAAACTTTGCAACCAAACTATATAGTGTGTCTAGGTTTTTTGTTCCTAGATAAATAGTGAATGACATGGAATTTGTAAGTCTAGAAATTTTTCATTTTATTGAATATTAATATTGTAAAATTTGTAATATTTTATTTTTGTACTTTAGCTTCCGGCCAAGATGGAATAATGAGAGCTAGATTTATTCTTTTTCATGTTATTGAATTATATTCACACCAAATGTCCAGAAAAAGCAAATCCTCCAGAAAGATAGTACATTAGGTGCTTATAACATGGGAAAATTAACAGTGACTGCTCATGTGTACAAGTGTTCCTTTTGTGCTGATAGAAATACATAATAGTAATGACTGTACACATTTCTATGAATATTAGATATATACTAAAACTACTGGGTCATACCCTAAAGGACAAACGTTATGTATCTGAATATCAATAAGGCTATCATAAAAAACATTAAGAAAAATCTCATAGAAATGAAAAATGAAACAAATACAAAATTTTGTCCAGGGAACTCCCAGATACTAATGGTGAGAATAGGAAACCGTTATGGTCTATATCTGTAGCCTCCCCACAGCTTCATGTGTTCAGAAGTGGGGCTTCTGGAAGGTGATTGGATTTGAGAGCACCACATCTGGCTTGGTGTTAGGAAGTAGGGTCTGGTGGGAAGAAATGGGTCACTGGAGGCGAGACCTGAGATGGTACATCTCCCTCCATGGCTCTACCCTTGGGTGCCTGTCTCCTGCCTGCCATGAATGAAGCAGCTTTCCCCAGCCCCTTCCACTATGTCACTCTCCATGCAGGGACTGAAACCTCTGCAAATGGAGCCAAACTCTCCTAAGTTGCTGGTATTGGGTATTGTGTCTCAGCAACAAGAACTGACTAAGACAAAATCAATCCAAACACTGGGGCAACTTGACAAAATATTAAGCCTATGATCCATCCATTCCACTTCTAAGATTTTACCTGAGAGAGATGAAAGCCTACATCCACACAGAAACATTTATATCAGCTTTACTACTGTGCCTAGAAAATTGTGAAAAGTTAAACAAATTTCCCCTACTTTGGGAAATTACTCAGCAATAAAAAAATTATTATTGTGTAACTACATTGATGAATCCTAAAAATCTTTGAAAAAATACTGAACAAAAAAACACATAATCTAATTACATTTTTTTAAATTTTTAGAAAATACAAGCTAGCCAATAGTGATAGAAAACAAATCAATGCTTGTCTGAGGGTAGCTGAGAAGAGAATGAGGAATAATCAGAAAGTATAATTAAATTTTGGGGGTGATTTACCATGTTGTTTTTCTCAGTGGCCTCATTACCTTACCTTTGCTAGTGTTTAATTTATGTAATTCAATTCTGGTTAAGGAATATGAGAGAAAGTTTGGGAGCTTCCAAAAAAGTTTTCCCTATAGGTTAAGAATGAATTTTTAAAAAGGGGGGGCCAACAGGAAAAATAACACCTTTTTTGGGCTCCAGGTGTGGTCACATGACAGTAAAATTGGGCTGTTCTAATCATAAGCGCAAGAATAGCAGCAGTGTGTCAAGTAAAGATGACAGAGCAGAAACACAAAAATAACTAGATTTTAGGTGGAATCCCTGAACCGCTGGATTAACCAAACCTAGAAGCTTTCTTCCTCTATATCCTTTATTATAAAAGGAAAGAACTTCCTTGAAGTTTAAAGGAGTTGACCTGGAATTTTTTGAACACATTAAATTTATTGTATCAAATACTACTATAAAATGTCTAACATAGTTTGAAACTATCTTATCATTTATATTAGTATTGATCTAAACACAAACCATATTAGGCTTCATTGTAATACTTTCTTAAGTGTCTCTTTTTATAGTGAAGTAGGCAATCCTTGGCTTTATGTGTGCACAGGAGATGTGATATTAACACATATGCAGTATTTCTTCCTCATCTGTCAAAAAAGAAAGGAGATGCACAACTCAACTCTAACTCCCCAGATTTGCATGAATTCCTTTTGCTTCTTTTCTCCCCTCTGCTTCCTTTCCTCAAACCCATGCAATTTCCCCTTTTATAGCCATAGTAATTACATCTTGAGAGTACAGGAATACTGGTTGTCACAGGCTCATGGTCTACCCAGAGAATTAGAAACTACCTTAATGAAGCAAGAACTTTTCTTGAACATAATGGATTGCTTAACATGGTTACCATGGTTTCACCCCTGTAATGATGGTCTGTCCCCTTTGGCACGTGCCAACCTTAACCTCCTTTTCTTCTTTGTCCCAAAGTTGAAGAGAGAGAGGATGAGAGAGAGAGAGAGAGAGAGAGAGAGAGAGAGAGAGAGAGAAATAATTCTGGGATTGGGAAGCAGGGGGAATGTTTTCTGTGGTCATTTTCATTCCCTATTTTTATCTGCCTGGTCCAGTTGTATAAAAAGAAAATAGTACCTGACTCAAATAGCAGATCTCAGAACTATTTAGTATTTACTAAAAAGCAGATCATATTATGGAAAAAAAATCAAGGATCTCTGAACTGGTAGGAAGCTTGTGGTCTAAGGAGTTATGATGATTGGAGGTGGACAGCAGGAGGTAAAATTTCATCATTGGAGTTATTACGAGTTCAGTGTGTCAATTTTTAAAGCACACACCAAATTAATGGAAATTTTGTAAGCTTGATTGTTAGCTGTTTCTGATTCATTGAAAAGAAGCAGAGAGGAGAAAATCAGCTGGAAGAATCTAATAGTTGTCAGCAGGAATAATTAAAACTCATTTGTGACATTCCCTGTAAATGGCCATTTTCATCATGTTTCCTGACAGTTTGGTTTGGTTTCAGCTATTAGATTAGCAATACACAGTAACTTCCCCTAAAGTTAATATAAACTATTGATACAAAACCCCAGGAAGTGAGAAATATACATCAGTTTCTAAAAATGTGTGTTCTAATATTTTTGCTGAAGAAAATTTTTGAGAAACCCAAACAGATAGCTATCCAGACTGCTCATGGAATTGGGAGTGAATAATTGTGTTTAGGTTGTGCACAAATTAAGTAGGTAATCAATCAGACAGTGTTCTTCCCTAAAATAATATCTAAAATTTTGACTGAGATTAGGCTTCTCACCAACCTACCCAGAGCACAATCTTTATTTGTTCTTCTCTTTGGTAACTGCAACTAAAACAAACTGTAGCCTAATTAAGAGTTAATATTCAGATCAACAAGCACAGGACCATAATAGAAGTACTTGATAACATAATAAATAGCATTTAATAAAATAATTAAAATGTCTGTAAAATATAATTATGTATTATCTTCAAGATCCTGAATCATTTTATTTGCAGTATCTATTAATTATAATATTTTATAATTACCAATAAGTTTCAAGAGTACATTTACTTCAGTAGTATTCAAGTGATTTTTATCCAGTAATAGTCATCTATCAGAGATAACTCAAAGATGGAAACAAAAGCTAAACATGAAGATAATGATTTTCCAAGGTTCCCAAGTCAAAGAGTGACTTAGCTTTCATCCTAATCTACCAGCTCCAGACAAGATAAAATGCAGATCAGCTCTAGGTCAGATATTCTATGTACCATTCTTCCAAGTGCATACACATTCTTTCTTCAAAATCCCTGAACATCTGAATTGAAATATAATAATAGGATCACATCTACATGTGCATCTGTGACAGAATTTCACAAAATAAAAGCAGACTGAACTATCTTCAAGTGCAGTAGCACAGATGAACTGTAATGCAATTTATGCACATTGTCATAAACTGGCACCATGTGATAATTCAACATCCGGGATCTTCCCTCTGAGCACCCTTTTTTCTAAGACAGAATTCACTTCTTTCGAAGTAGAGCTTAATTCCATACCAATAGCCACCTTCGCCCCTAATATGAATAATAACTAGAAGCAGTATTAACATGCTTCTCTTACCTCATCTAAAACACCTAAACTTTCCTCACCATTATTTGTAAGTGCATAATAAAAATATATTTGTCATAGATTTTATTTGAATTTTAAATTACTCTACATAATACTCTCTCGTTATATGTCTAATGAGAAGTTCAAAATACGGTTTGTGTAAGGGAAACATCTTGCAAGAACTTGCCTTCCAAAGCGACCATCTGTAAGCCCAGTAATGAATTTGGAATAGTAGATTCTGTTTCGGTTTGTGATCAAATAGTGACATAATTATTTAGAATTTTTTAAAGACAAAGGAGAAGACTTTTAATTCAAGTATGTTTCAGGGGAAATTAGAAGAGTATTTATACTATGGTTCTTAAATCTAAGAAGGGCTTTAAAATTTATTTTCCACATGTAACCTCTTTGGTTCCATAAAATAAGCTCAGTAAATAGCCACCCTGTTACCAGAAAGGAAAGGGTATTCACAAAAATTTTTAAAAGTGGTTCAACATTAAAGAGCTCACTGCATAAGAACTAGCCAGGACTCAGTTTCATGACTAGAAACTGAGTGAATGGATACCTGTTTTTACAGACAGTTCAATGAGGCATTGAATTAACTAAAATGAGAACTTTATCTCAGTTCACGTAATTAAACATACTTCTAAATTGTGATTTTCATGCGCAATTTTTTAGAAATAAGGACTAATAACAATGTTTCCATTTCATCCCTGTAGAATAGTAACTTCTCACCTAGGGGATTTTAATTTTCAAAGACAACCCCCCCCAGTAAAAACTCCCCATCAACTGTTATTTGTGAATAGTTGCAGAGTTCTAATGTGTCGGAAAGCAGGCAGGAACTCCTCCACACTCATACGTTGATTCTTATCCTGGTTTATGCCATTAGAAATGATTTCTGGGGTATTAAGTGCAGCAGATCCAGAATTACGTGGATGAATCATTTTTATTTATTTATTTATTTTTATTTTTATGAGTACATGTTTGTGGTACATAGTAATTACATTCACTGTGGGGAGTTGGTACATGTACATAACACAACTTAATTCATTTTTCATCTCCTTCTGTTCCCCTTCCTCCGTCTATCCTCCATCTCTTGGTCTCTTCCCCTTTTGCAAAAGATCATTTTTAGGGCCGGTGAGATGGCTCAGTGGCATAAGCGCCTGCCTGGCAAGCGAAGGGCCCGAGTTCGACTCCTGGAACCCACATATGAAAAAAGGGCCGGTGATATCGCTGGCGCGCGAGGTCCTGAGGTCAACTCCCGGTACCCACAAAAAAATAAAAAGATCATTTTTAGAATTGAGAGTATCTTTTCAGTTTGGAAATGTATAAAGTTAAGTTCTCCACCCACAACATCTTGGCCCATTGTGTAGAAATTTACCTACCATATTGATTCCTCATGATGATTTTTTTTTTTTTGAGACAGGGTTTCGCTGGTAGTTCAGGATGGACTTGAACTTACTTTGTAGCCCAGGATGGCCTCAAACTCACAACAATCCTCCTGCCTCAGCCCCCTGAGTGCTGGGGTTACAGATGTGCACCACCCCCAGCATAACTCAGAATCTTTAAAGATAGTTGTACTAACTTCACAGGCTTATTGACATTTCCCACATTCCTTCTATAAAAAATTATATACCTGCCCATAAGGGTTAGGAAAAAACTGTATATAATTTTCTTATACTTTTTAATTGTAGACATGTGTGTAAATCCTTACGTATTTTCTGTATTACTTTTCTTACCTACCTACTACTTATAGTTCTAAATCTCTAGAGCTATAACATTTCCAAATGACTTTTACTTCCATTCTGATAATATGTTAGCTTAAAAACCACTTAAATGTCTTTTTAATCACTTCTTTAAATTTTTTAATTCTTTTAAAAATCTTTAGAAAAGGAAATTACATATTTTCATAATATCCTTAAGAATGCTATGTGGCAGAAGGAAAAATTAAAAGTGATTGATAAGACCACTATTATACATTTAAATTATTAAATTAGTTCATCATAATGGTATTTGCTCTATGACTGCCAAAAGCATGAATGTTATGGCATAAAAGAGGAATTACGACTTTTAAAAATTTCATTTAAACATTAAGCACATTACACACAAATACAGTATAGTGGTGCCTCAGTTCATGAATTTAATTCATTCCACAATTCTGGAAGGATGGCCCATTTGTCTTTGTCACCCAATGCAGAGTTCAGGGGAAAAAAATTTTGCCAAACGCCTCTGTTTGCAAACCAAATTGTTCACAAACAAAAGCATTCGTGAGCTGAGGTGCCACTGTATTTAATTTTAAAGATTTAGTTGTTTTTGTTTTTCAATAAAAACTAATAGGAAGTAAGCATAAAAGTGCTTTAAATTCTAGACTCATATATCAAACCCGTGGCTCCATTTGGATGTCGAATAAGCACTTCAAATTTAAATGTATCCCCAAACAAACTCCTTTCCCCACGCCCAGTATAGCTGCACCTCTCCCATGGTTCTCCCATCAGAATATAAGTTCTAGGGGAGAAGAAACATTACCTGTTTCATCCACCAATTTATTTTAAGTTCAAAATTCAGTGTTAGGCACAAATAAATACCTTTTGATGGTGAATTAATGAAGAAAAAACATTAAACAAAGATTCAAAGTGAAGGGTAATGAGTGTCAAACTATAGTTTCTGATTTCTTAACACTCTTCTACTGTACCCAAAAGTCTTGGTTAATGTGGGTTAGATGTGTTAGTATTTCCACAGTACATGACATAGTTAAAATATTTATTCACACATTGAAAAAAGTGAAGATAATTTTAAGATAATTTCACTCTTTAGAAAATCCTGTATGTTATAAGAAAAAAAAATTTTGAAAAGAGTGGTATCATTTTACATTTCCAAAAATCTCTTTAATTCTGTCTAAAACAAGAGAACTAGACTCTCATATATGATTCTGCTGTTAATTTATTGGGATATGTTATTGAGAAGTTAGAAGTGCTTTAAGCAACTTTCAAAATAATGGGGGATTTTTCTTCATCTTAAATCAAAACCTAACAATTGATAGTTTTTAAGGGTTGATTGTAATATAGAATCTAAATCCAAATTCATATTCCTTTTATTAATATTTATATGAAAGTGGTTTAACTTGTACTGGAATCCATTTTTACCCAGGAATTTAGTAAGATCACACATTTTTAACTTGAAAATTATTCGTCAGTATGCTAAACAAATCTTCCTGATTTTGACTTATTTATTATATGTTGCTATGTTTAGAGGCACATTTAAAAATACTATAAGACCCACCAAAAATGATTTCCAATTTATGTGAAAGCCTGAATTTTACCATTAGCAAGAGTTAATCAAATGTTTTCTTTAAAATGATAGTTCAAGTTGGATGTGATGGCTTATGCCAATAATCTCAGCACTTTGGGAAATCGAGGCAGGAGGACTGCAAATTCAAGCCATGCCTGGGTAATTTAGAGACTTAACGAGACTATCTCAAAATAAAAATGAATATGTCTTGTGATGCAACTCAGTGCAAGGCTCTCAGTTCAATCTCCAGTACTGTAAAACAAAGAACCCCCAGAAAAAGGTACTGTTATCATTTTTAGTGACAGGGCTGGGGATGTAGCCCAGTGCCCTGGGTTTATCCCCAGCACACACAGAAAAGCTAATTTTGTTCACTCCAGAGAAAATATCTATCAAATACTCAAGTCTGTTAACACACTTGGTACAAAGACGAAATGCTTCATGCCTGTTCCCTATTTTATCTATGCATCATCAAAAATATTTCAATAGTTAAGTTATAATACAATTTATAATTTTTACTTCTTCTTTAAAGACTGTCATAAATGAAATCTTTTCTATCTACCTTTGTAGTACTATCTTCCTTTTTGCTAAATTATCAGAAGTTTAACCCATCTCTGATTTGTGCCATCTACAGAAGTCAATTGTGATGATGTAGGCCTAAAGTATCTACCAAAAGTCTCATGTGTTCAGAGGCTGGGCTTTTGAGAGGTGACTGGGTAGCTGGAGTACCACGTTCATCAATGGATTAAACCATTCATGAGTTCATGGCTCATTGTGTTATTAGAAGGTGAAGCCTGATCACAAAAAGTGGGTCATCTGGGGTCTAAACTGGAAAGGTATACTCTTCTCCTTAGCTCCTCTCTTCTTTCTCTGCTTCCTGGCTGTCATTGAGTGAGCAGTTTCCTCAGCCAGGACCTTTTGTCATGCAGTTTCTGATCATGTGATTTAGCAGCCTTTGAAACTGGCTCGTGGGAGGAATTTGGAAAGGTTTGGAGTTGTGAGCTACAGAAGCCCTACTACACCGACAGTGATTGTGGCTGAAGTTTAGAAGAGCAGAATGTGATAGGAATGCAGACAAGAAAGCCCAGACTCGTAAGATTTCAGTTGGGAACAAAGACTATATTGGAAAAATATACTAAAGGCCATGTGTGTTACATTCTGGCAAAGAATTTGCCTACATTTTGCTCATGTCCTAAACTTCTGTGTGAAGATAACTTTAAAGGTGGCAGACTAATCTGTCTGTAGAGACAATTTCAAGGCAATCAAACACTGAAGCTGTGGCATGGATACTGCTGGCTGCTTTTAGCCAAATCTCCAATGAGAATCAGGATCAAAAATCAGAGGAAAAAACCCAGCATTTACAGAAAGCACCTGCAAAACCAGGGCAGAGGAGAACACGGTTGCTGAAAAGATTCCCATTAAAAAGAAGCCAAGTACTTTGCACCAGTACAGTAGGAAAGATGGCTTGAAGGCATCTCAGGAACTGACCAGACCCACCAAACTCCTTTGAAAGACTTTTCTTTGGGAAGAGAGCTCCAGGGCACCCTGCTCATTCCAAGCCACCTAAGGAAGTATTTCTCTGAGTTTAGCAATCCAGCACTCAGCAGAAGCTTTTGGCAAGGGGGCCAGGCTACTGCTTCAGCAAGGAGCAGGTCTTGGCATCATCCACATGGTGCTGGTTTTTAAGGCATGCAGAATGCAATAGTTGTGGGCCTAGAGGCTTCCACCCAGATTTCAAAGGAAAGCCTGGGAGGCCAAACAAGACCCCTGGAAGCTGGAAATGCCAGAAAAATGGAACATCTGCTGAGGAAAGCTGCAAACCTCAAGTGGAGCCAGTCGAAAAGAGAGGCCAGGTGGGCCGCAAACAACAAGGCCATAGAGGTGGGGCAGCCCAAGCCTTTTAGAATTCACAATTTTGGCACAGCTTGCCTCAGGTGCTGGATTTGGAGCTACAAGATTTAATGTTTTCCCTGCTGGTTTTCAGTCTTTGGTTCAATTCCTTTCTATCCCCCTATTCCTCTCATTTGTAATGAGAAGATTTGCCTTGTGCTCTCATATGTTGGAAGTATTTTATTTTCTTTTTATCTTACAGAGGCTTGAGTCCCAGAAGAGACTTTGTACTTGGACTTTCCAGCAATGTTTGAACTGTCAAGACTTTGTCAACTTTTGGAAATGGACTAAAGGCATTTTACATGAGATAGATATGAGCTTTTGGGGGGCCAAAAGTGGAATATTATGGTTTAGAATTAAAATGTTCCCCAGAAGTCTCATATGTTCACAGGTAAAGCTTTTGAAAGGTGAATGGGTCATGGGAATTCTCTATTATTCAGTGGTTTAATCCATTGATGAGTTGTGTCTGAATATGCTTTTAGGTGGTAGGGCCTGAGTTTTTGGCTGAGTGTTGTTGGGGCCTGGTCAGAAGAGGTGGATTACTGCTGGCAGAACCTGGAAGGGTGTATTCGTATCCTCAGCTCCTCCCTTTGCTTTCTGCTTCCTGGCTGCTAATGGGTGAACAGCTTTCCTTTGTCATGCCCTTCCACCATGCCTTTGCTGTTTTGGAGCCAGTCAACAAAAGACTGAATCCTCTGAAATTGAACCAAATTATACCTCTCTTCCTTTAAATTGTTGTTGTCGGGTATTTTGTTGCCATAACAGGAAAGCTAATACAAAATTATTGTTTTCAGAGGATAATCTGAACATAGTGATTTTATGTAAAAGTTGATACATAATTTCATCCCATATTTTTATATTCTCCTTTAGAAATATTCCTAATTTTAAGATATATGTTATATAGTCCATCTAAATTCTATTAAACATTTCTATGTGGCATGGATACTGCTGGCTGCTTTTAGCAAAATCTCCAATGAGAATCAGGATCAAAAATCAGAAGAAAAAACACGACATTTACGGGAAGCACCTGCAAAACCAGGGCAGAGGAGAACACGGTTGCTGAAAAGAGTCCCTGACTGCCTACATACGTGTGTGTTCACTGAGCTCTTTTTCAGGAGGATTGGAATGTCTTCCTTTGTTTGCACATTAATTAATTAGTTATAAAATCTATGACAAGGGTTTGTTTTATATTTATATATAGAACATAGTCTACATTTCATAAGTGTAGTAACATTTTATAAATTTACCCCAAAAGTAAGTGTCATTCTGCTCAAATTACAGTGATGTAATTAAAATTAAAACCAGCAGTCAACACAAAGCCATTCCTGTTAATTGAGAAGAAAGACTTGGAGTGGCCCAAGAAAGCATTGTTCCAAGGCCAGTATAGTTAATCATGTGTAACAAAGACTAATGGGTTTATATATGTGTTTTTCCGTGGCAATTCAGGAATCATTTCATTTTGTTTGCTGCAAATAACAAAATACCGGGTGGGCTTTTTTGAAAACTTTAGAATCAGCTAAAATTAAATGTACCCTTCTAAAATCTTAAGTGGAGCATAAAAACAAATAGTGAAGTCTAATTACCTATGGTCAAACAATACTACATGCTGTGAGAGTAAGCACAGCTATACAAGGGGGTAGTAATAGTACTTCCTGGTGTTATTAAGAGTTTTTAAAAATTGTTTTCAATAAAAAAATTTTTGAAAGATAAAAGAAATTATTAACAGCTATAAAAGTAACATATTTTTATTTCATTTTTTCAAAACAGGTGAGAATGACCAAAATGGGTGGAGAGGAAGTTGCTGGGTGTGTCCAGCTCTCTCCTTCAGGTTCTCTGTCTTTCTCTGTCTTTGAATTGTTCTACAAATTTGCAAATTGTAGAAAAATAGCAGTAATATAAAATATTCTTGGGAGGTGGAAAATCAACTTTTGTCCTGTGGATATTGACCAATTTATAAATATACATTCCTGACTGCCTACATACGTGTGTGTTCATTGAGCTCTTTTTCAGGAGGATTGGAATGTCTTCCTTTGTTTGCACATTAATTAATTAGTTATAAAATCTATGACAAGGGTTTGTTTTATATTTATATGAATGTCATGATTTGAATACTTTAAGCTGCATCCTTTAGTACATTATTATTATTAATAGATATGATGTTAATTAAAGGAGAAAACACATATGGGGACAGTTAATGTAATTTTGGATTGTGGCAGGACCAGGTGGCATGGCTTATGGGAAACAGTCCTGGAAGTCCTCAGAGACCAATATGCTAATAATAATGAGATGAAAATCTAAAAATAATGATGTTAGTTTAGCACTATTGAAAGAAGGAAAAAATACAGTATTTTTTAAATCAACTATGGAAATATGTAAGCTTAGTTATCCAGAATATTTACTTACATAGAATAGCTCATCTAGTGACAGAATTACATAGATAAAATATTATCTGGAAAAAGCTAAAGGATATTTCTATTCTTCTGCTCTGTCACAGCTATTTAAGCTGATTCCCTGGGTATTCTGTCCAAAGTTATCATTCTTGAACTGAAAACAGCAAATCAACAGTTTCTCTCCCACTATTGTTCCACAGTTGACCTAAAAATTTATAGAACTACCATGCTGAGTTCTTATTCCTTTATGTAATGACATCCCATTTTAGCATTTTTTAAATGGCATTTATGTCTTTTCATGCACAATTTAAACCAAATTATTAAGAATGCTTAACTACATTTCCTTTAAAGAGATATTTTTATTGTTCATTTTAATATGGCCCTATATTTTAAAATGTTAACAGGATAAAAACCAGCAACTCAGAGCTCAGTAATTTGTAGGTCATCCTAATTTGGGCAAGGAAGGACTACGTAGCTATTCATTTCAGAAAATGATTTCCTGACTATACAAAGTGTGAAATAGTTCAAAATGTTCTGTTATATTTATTAAAGAGAATAAACTATTTCAAGGGCTTTAACCATAAATTCATGTATAATTTTTGTGATAATAATGGACAGCTTATTTACTAATTTAAAATACTTTAGTATATTAAAAATAGTGTGGGTACTGTTTATAAGAATACTTGATCATTCAAAGTAATCTTTTGATAAATAAGTAAAACTTATGTGTGAACAGATGCATGTATAGGATAAAAACATACTTTTATCCTAAAATAACTAAATACTACTTCATTTGTACAAATGTATTAAGCACACTGAATTACCTGTTTCATAGCAAGGACTTAACTTTTGACTTTTTGTCGCTGTTTTATTCCAAGACACCATTCAATTATGTCTTCCTAGCCATATGAAAAGTAAGACCTTATCAATCAATGTGGTAGAATCAGGATACAAATAAAATAGGGAGTTTTGCCAACTGCACTTCTCCAACCATCATAAAACAGGAAGCTATAATATAGATTTGCACATTTATGCCTAATTTCTGGCATGAAATTCTGTAAGTAAAATATAAAACTCAAATCTTCTGGAAAACTATTGCTTAACCAGCATAAAATTCACTGTTTCCCAGATGACTGGAATTTACATATGTATTTCTTAAAAATATATTAGATTACTGTATCCTGGCACTAGCTTTCTCAAATGTTTCATCTTGCACTACGTGGACTCGTTAAAAGACTATGGATCAATCAAACTCAGTGTCTCCTACTGAGTAACAAAGAGGAATGGAGAAGGAGAAAAAGAGGGAGAAAGTAGAGAGAAACATGCTTATGGTAAAATGCTAGTGAGATAATGTAGACATTTTACTGAGTTACAAAATCATCCCCAAAGCAAAAGCTTGGTTTTGATCACTCTCTAGTCATAAATTATGCAAGTTTTTGCTAGTTTAACTTTCATTTCCATGTGCAGAACTCTTACAGGCCATGTTGTCCTACTTGAAGGAACAGAGGCATGCCCCTCTAGACAGCCTTGGGAAAGGGAGAACCCCCAAAAAACTCTGAACTGAAACTTTGAGGTAAAAGAGAGGCCTGTATACTTCCACAAGTCTACTCTATGTTTTGGGCCACATTCAGATTTTTTTAATTCATTTTATGTTTTATTTGACAAAGTATAAACCACTGAGCTTATTTAAATGAGATTAGCTTCAGTGAATTCTTTAATGAATAAGCAAAATAATTTCACTTGCTTTACAATTTTACAAGTAAAGATGATTTTTTCATTGCACAAATAACATTTGGACCATTAGGGAAGAAAGAGTTGTCTTTCAAAATGTAAATTAAAATCATTTGACGATCAGGAGGGCCAGGGATATAGCTCAGGGGCATAGCACCTGCCTGGCAAGAAAGAGGTCCTGAGTTTGATTCCCCATACCAAAAAAAAAAAAAAAAAAAGACAAGGAGTAAGATATCTTTCTCTCTCTGTTTTATTTTTCTGTGAGTGTGTGTGTGTGTGTGTTTTCTATAAAGTTATTACTTCCAATAATAACCTTCCACTATATTTAAAACTAAAACAAATTTCCTAGGTATTAAGTACCTCAGTGAAATAACATCTTCATTGAATTCCTTCTGGGTTGTGATGACAATGAATTATGGTAATTTGGTAAAATTTCTAACATTTGAAGTTTACTGTAATACAATTTTGCAAACCTATAAAAGTTTACTGTAACATTTTACTCAAATAGCAGTTTTAATTATTATACTTGACTCTTACATGACATTTGTGTTTAAATATCCATATTCCTCATATTTCATTTTAAAATAGACAAATGTTCAGTGACTTAAATAAGATCTCTCAAAAAGTTTTGAAGTTGATTATGCTAAACCAACACTGAGACAGTTTTCTTTAATTCTGTAAATACAGTTTCACTTCCTGTAATCCAACTGCTAAATGCTATGGTAATAGGAAATACAAGTGATCCTAAGTAGATATTTTTAATGTAATGTTAATTCTGGCATGTTGTCTTTGACCTTTCCTGGTCATATCTGGAAAACAACAGTTTCACTGCACCCCAGAAAAATGCTTTATTCATGATTTTGAAAATGTCAAGATCAAAAGGGGCAGATCTGATTCCATTCACCTTGTTCAAGTGGACAGGGATGATATTCTTTTATTTGAATAACAAGGACATTTGATCCAGAAAAGCTGTACTACTTCCATCTTCAAGAAGGCCATAGACTGTCCTTTCTGAATTGCTTTGGAAATTTCTTTGGTGATCAGCTTATTAATAGTTAGGTCCAAATAGTCTAAAGTGACATAATTAGCAAGTCTTCTGTGCAAAAATGAGAAAAGAAGAATTTAATCACAGCAGCCAATGAACATAAAGAGCCACTTTATGGGACACTTTCTCTGAAAATCTTGGGTGGGCTGGGGAACCATACTCAGCTCATAGTGAATTGAAAGGAAAAAGACCATTCTCATACAGCCAATAAATCTAATCAGCTTATTTCTCAAAGACCAGAAGACTACCTCCACGAGTGTCCCTTGAGGACCAAATAAAGGAGATGGTAAGTTTCCTATGAAAGAATTACCTAGAGAGTACCTGCATTACTGGTGTTTTGCCAAAGCTAGGACAAATCTTATCATCTTTCCTTTCTCACAAGAGAGCTGTCTGCTTCAATGCTGTACACTAATACCTGGTCATATGATGAAAATACAAAAGAACAAGGGAGCTGGAAAACAAAAATTACAATAAAAAATTAATTTGGGGGTCTGGGAGAGGGTAATTCCATTAGACATTTTAGGGAATGTGGGACTTAATATAAATGTAGGTCTCCAAGGAAAACGTGAATGTTCCATAGCAGCCTGCCCCAAATTGGTCTATTAGTGTTTCCCAGATCACCCCTTCTATGTCAGCACCTGGCCTTTCAGTCTCCATGAGTAGGGGCCTGCATGAGGCTTTCAGGATTTTCACCCTCATCTGCACATTGGTACCAACTGGAGAGCTTTTGTAAAGTGTGTAAGTCTGACTCTCATTCCTTAACTTACTAAGTCTGTGATCTTGGCACCCACAAGCACACATTGCTCAAATGTTGCTAAAAGAGTTTAATTTTATAGCCAGTCCTGCAAATCACTAATGGAGGGAAAAATATAGGACTTGCAAAGTTAAAAGGTAAACTTAGGACCTACTGTAATTCAGGAAGTAGATGCATAAATGCACTGTATCTCAGTACTCCCCTGCCATACCTTGAGTACCAGATACTGCCTGTAGATGTTACTTCTGGATTTCCCTCTGTGACATATCCTGATTGAAGGAAGGTTGTAGCTAGCATAGTTGTTCCATTTTGCCATCTTTCGTCTTGTGCTAATCAGATCGAGGATGTTATACAAAAAACCACCACCCAGTTCATTCTCTTACCAGTTCATTTTCTTACCTTATCATTCTCTTACCTGCTTCTCAAGAAGCAGGTTACAGTGGTGTTTTCAAATAATAAAAAAAAAGAACTTGATGAAATTAGCCCTGGTAGATAATTTCTTTCAAGCTACAGAATCCATGATATTGGAATAACTTCCTACCTTGCTGACCTTATCCTGGAAAATAGGAACCTGGTTTGAAGTTTCAGGGCTACTCCTATGGCTTTTGCAAGCAAAGGATGTATGAGCCAAAGGCCCCTGGTACAGTTCTAGAGAAAATAAATACTTTCTGTGGCAAAGTGGATGATTTTGAATGACCAGTGAAGATAGGTGGCACCAAAGGACACTGATTCTCTCAATCCTTTCTCTATCATATGTCTCAGAATAGAAGAGACTACTGTTCTAAAAACCGGTTTCTTCCATTCCATTTGCTCCTCACCAAAGAATCAGACACACACAAATTCAGCAATATAGAGTTCATTATGATGGGGATTGTGCAAAAGTATAGGTATTTCCAAGAAACACAGCAAACTGATTCCTATACAAAGAATCTCCCAAGTTCACATGTACAATGTGTAGTCATTCTAAAACCTTTTATGAGCTGCCTTTGGAACAGTGCCTTAGTGTGAATTCAGAGAGAGTGGTAGAAGACTCCAAACTTAAACAAAAATTATCTCACTGATAACTAAATTTACAGTTGAGTGAAATGATTTCATAGTAAGGAGACACAAGAATATTTGAACTCTGCTCTAGACAAGAGAAAATTGCCTTCACAAGGTTCTCCACAGAGATGAACACACAAAGAATATCAGAAAAAGAAACAAAAGCAATGATTTTTTTATCCATGTTCAGTACATAAAACATGAACATTGAGTTGTAGAATTTCACATAGGCGAAAATACTCTTTGTACCCTAGGTTAAACCTGAATCTCAACCCTCATTGTACTTTAAGATATAACTGTACTGAAAAAAAGAGTAAGGAAAAGAAAAAGCTGAGAATGTTCCCAGTGATAAATTGTCTGAGTTGCAGAGAGAAAAGTACACCAGGTGATGTTTTTATTAAATTTTGGATTTTGAGATAGCTATGGAGTCTCATGCAGTTACAAGAAACAATACAGAGAAATTCTGAGCACCCTGACCCAATTTCCTTCAAACATAACATCTTGCAAACCAATATCAAAACCAGGATATTAACATTGATGCAGTCCACCCAGGTATCACTGTGTGCATATGTGCATGAGTACATGCATGTACACGTGTTTGGTTCTGTACAGTTTATCACTTCTGTGTGCTCACGTACTCACCAGCACAGTTGAAGCACAGAGCAGTTCCATTGCCTCAGGAATCTTCACGTTTTCCTGTGGCAGCTGGCATGGAGTGTCAATCTGGTGGGCTTTGGAGGCCATGTAGGGGATTGGAGGAGCACACTTTTGGGTGATCTGGGTGGGTCCTGAAGGCACAGCCTTGGGGTCTCTGTCTGGTCCATCGCCCTTCCTCTCTGGCAGTGTTTATGCTCTGCTTCCCAGTCACCTCGAACTAAGTATCATTGCTCTGCCATTCCTTTCCACCATGATGTTTCTGCCTTGCAGCCAGTTGACCAGGGACTGAAACCATGAGCCAAAGTAAAGCTTTCATCCTTTTAAACTGTAAATGTCCATGTATTGCACCTCAACGATAAGCAATTTGACTAATGCATTCCCCCTTTATAAATATACTTATTCTCTTTTCTCCCCAAACCCCTAGTCCTAATCTGCCAAACACATATAAGTATATTCTCTGCTTCTAATATTTTGTCATTCAAGACTGTTATCCACTCACGTGTTTATATACAATGGAGTACTACCCTGCCACAAGGATGAGCTTGAGGCATTTGTAGATGAATGGATGTACCTCAAGACCATAATCAAAAGTGAAATGAAGCAGACACACATGCTTAAATACTACGTTGTTTCTCTTATATTAGAAACCCAAAGTATAAATTAGGATCAAATTAAAGATAAGTAATAGGAAGTAGGGAGATCTTCTTTTTAAATGGAAAGGGGAACAAGAGATGGAGTGAAGGAAGGGAAAAGAGAAAATTGAAGAAAAATGGAAATAGAGCTTTAGTAAACAGGAAGAAGAATAAGAATTGGAGGGAGCGGGGAGACAGGAGAGGGGGAAAGGACAAAAAAAGAGAATTAAGATGGTTGTGTAGGGCCGGTGATATGGCTCAGCAGCATAAGCACCTGCCTGGCAAGCACAAGGTCCTGAGTTTGACTCCCGGTACCCACGTACGAGAAATGGGCCGGTGATATGGCTCAGCGGCACAAGAGCCTGCTGGCAAGCACAAGGTCCTGAGTTCGACTCCCGGTACCCACATAAAAAAAAATGTGTTGTGTACATGTAAAAACATGCCATGATAGATGCAATCATTGTGTACTACAAGCATGTAATAACAAAAATAATTTTAAAGAAGAAAAAAAAGAATACTGTCCACTGAATTCATACATTATCTAAATCATTGGGGTTGGCTTTTTTTCAGGTGCCATAATTCCTTTGAAATGTATCCAAGTTCTTGAATACATCAGTAGCTCTTTATTCTTATGAGTAGTATTCCATATTGTATATTTGCTATAGTTTATTTAGCCATTTACTTGTTGAAGGGCACTTAGGCTGATTTCAGATGTTAGCTACCATGTATAAAATTGCTATAAATACTGATCTATAGATTTTGTGTGAGATAAATTTTGCTCATTTATTTGGAACAAATGTCCAGGAATGCAAATGTTGAGCCAGAGAGTTGCATGTTTGATTTTTAAGAAAGTCCTTAACTGTTTTCTAGAATGCCTGCATCATTGGAGAGTCCCACCGGTCATGTATAAGCAATCCTGCTTCCCTTGCTGCTGGTTGGTGCTGTCATTATTTTTATTTAGATTTAGCCATCCTGATAAGTACAGTGATATTCCATTGTGTTTTAATTTGCATTGCCCCAATGACTAAGGACATTAAGTGTTTTTTTATGTGCTTATTTCCCATCTGTATATCAACTTTAGTAAGATATCTGTTCATGACTTTTGCTCATTTTCTAATTTGATGTTTTGATTTTATACTTGAGTTGTGGACGTCATGTATATATTATAGATACTAAATCTTTTGCCAGATATGTGGTCTGCAAATATTTCCTTCGTGTATTCAGCCTGCCTTTACATTCTCTTAATTGGACCTTTCACAAAACAAAAGTTTTTAACTTTAATGAAGTTGCAACTTACTTTTTCCATTTATGAATCAGGACTTTGGTGTCAAGCCTAAGATCCAAATTACTTCTGGTTACCAAAATTTTCTCCTGATTTTTCTGGAAGTATTATACTTTTATGTTTTATATTTAAGTTTTTTATTTAACGTTTAAATATTATAGTTTAAATTTTTATATTTCTATATTCATTTGTGTTAATTTTTGCAGAAGATGTAAGTTTTAGATAAGGATCAACTATTTTTGCTATGAGTGTCCAACTACTCCAATTGTTAAAAAGGCTACCTTCCTTTCATTAAATTGGTTTTGCATCTTTGTCAAAAATTAGAATGGGGGGGAAAAGATGGCAGACGAGTAAGAAGCAGGCAGTGAAACTCTCTCTAAAAGTTACCGTTGGAACACGGGAATATAGCGACCGGGAAAGCGCAGGAGGGCGGGGAGATGCCTCCCCAGAACCCAGAAAAGTTCTGAAGCGCAATCTGGGACCCTCGGCACCAGTGAAGGGTACTTTCCAACAAAGAAGAAGGAAAGAAGGAGCAGATCACGCGCGCACATTCTACCATCACAGGAATTGCAGCGCTACAGAAGTTCAATTCTATGGACACACGGTGACAGCTGGCGCCCAGGGAGCCCCCACGGAGGATCCTGAGACAGCGGCGAGGCAGGGGAGCGGCGGAGAACTGCGCTGGCTGGCGGTGAGTGAGTGTCTCTCAGCCACAGCTGCCCCGCGCCAGAGAGCGACCGGCCGGGCGCCATTGTGGGGGGTGCGGCAAAAATCAGAGCGCGGGAAAGAAGAGCAGCACTGGACACTGTGCTCCGGACAGGGCAGCGCGGGGCTTCTCAGGCCCACGAGAGTGTGCTGAGGGCAGCGGGTGAACGAAACTGGTCTCTCAGCCGCACCTGTCCCGCGCCGGAGAGCGAGTGGCCCGGCACCATTGTGGGGGGCGTGGTGAAAACCAGAGGCGGGAAACCAGTCCAGCGAACCCGCGCTCCGGACAGCGCACTGCACCTCTCAGGCCCAGGGATAGTGAAAGGGCACTGAGCGCGGCGGGTGAGCTAGACTGGTCTCTGCCTGAAAGTACGGGCCTCTGCTCACCGACCGCCAGAGGGTGCTCCTGGCTTACTGGGACGGACCTGCACAGAACAGGACTCTGTCACCACACGGTGCCTGCCTACAGCAGAGTCAACACCTGGAACTGATTCTTTTTATTTTACTTTTTTTTTTTTTTTTAATTTTAATTTTTTTTTTTCTCACTCATTTGTTTTTTGTTCTGGCAAAGGTTTTTTTTTTTTTTTTTTTTTTGCTGGGGTTTTATTTTTGTTTTGTCTGTTTTATTTTTTTTATCTTTGTTTTTGGTTCTGTATGTGTATTTGCTCTTTCCTCATTATTCTCTCTGGTTTTTTTATATGAGTGTAAACAGCACCTCTAACTTCTTTGTGATTGTGGTTGTGATCTGTTCTTCCTTTTATCCCTTCCTTCTCTTTTTACCACCAGTCCTCTGCACCAGTGTCCCAGTGATAATGGGATCCCTCTTGGTCCTCTAACCTTACATCTAATTCCTTCCTATTCTCCCAACACTCTATTTCCTCCTTACCTCATTTTAAATTTAAACTCTTCAGGGAAAAATTGACATACATAGGACTTGTATCCTGCATATAATTTTTCTGGTGTGTTTTAGATTTTGTTATATAACCGCAACTCTATACAGCTAAAAGTGGTAAATAACTGGTTAGCTCAGTCTGTCATTTTCTAGGCTGTGTTTGATGCTTTAGGTAACATTATAGCCAAATGTGAAATAATTGTTCTAAACATCTTTCCTTCCTGATACTTAGTGATTGAGATTGACTAAGGGACACAGAAAATACAGTGGCACAGTACCAAAGAATCAAGGACTGGGCCAAACAGGTAGCACCTTCGCATATCCAACAAATTGAAGAGGTAGGATCTGGCAGAAAGCTCAAAACCCAAAACCAAGCTCCACCTGGAAGATACTGCAGAGAAGTAGTCATCTTCTAAAGATCTTAAACACTAGCAATAAAGTAACCTACCATAGGTAATTTGCAAACATCACCCCAGGAATTAAAGAAAGAAAAAATGAGACGACACTTAAACAAGATGCAACCCCACACATCCAATTCACCAAAGGCAAACCTAGGGGGCAATGAGGTGGGACAATCCGAAAGCCACCCACCTGGCCTATCTGAAGTGGTAACAGCAAAGCAACTGAATGAGGCTCTGGAAAAAATTAAAACACAAATAATCTCACAGATAACTACAGAGATAATGTCCACAATGAAGACCATGCTTAAGGACACTATAGATGATACAGACAAAAAAATAGAGGAGCTTAAGAAAACTATAGAAACCATGAATGCTCAGCATAGGAAAGAAATGGAATCCATAAGGCAAATTCAAGCAGATATCCAAGAGAACAAAAATTCCATTGAAAGTATTTGTAGCAGATTAAGCCAATGCAAGGACAGGATCTCAGATATAGAAGACAGGCTTGCAATTAGTGATCATGAAAAGGAAGAATTCTTAAAAACAGTAAGGGACCATGAAAAATCAATTCAGCAGCTGCTAGATGACTCAAAGATAAACAACTTAAGAATAATTGGAATAAATGAAAAGCAGGAGATAGCATCAATGACATTAAAACCTTGTTCAAAGACATAATCAGGGAGAACTTTCCTGGAAGAGAAAAGGAATTTGATGCCCCTGTAAGTGAAGCGTTTAGAACACCAACTAGACATGATCAAATAAAAAACCTTCAGCCAGACATATTATAGTCAAGATCCCAGAAATTCAACAGAAGGGCAGAATCTTAAAAGCTGTTAGGGAGAAGAGACAAATCACCTATAAAGGAAAACCCATCAGAATCACAGCTGACTTCTCAGCACAAACCCTCAATTCAAGAAGAGCTTGGAATGATGTATTTCAAGCTCTAAAGGAAAATAATTTTCAACCCAGATTGATGTACCCTGCAAAACTATCTTTCAAAATTGATGGAGAAATAAAATACTTTCATGACAAAGAACATCTGAGAAAATTTATGACCACCAAACCAGCACTCCAAAATGTTCTGAATGACATTCTAGAAAGAGATAGGAACCCCAACGGAAGAAATCCACCAGGCAGGGCAGATAATTAAATAGCAGGAAAGGGGAAAAACAAAGAGTGGGAACCATCAACAGGAAAATATCATGACAAATATAAGTCAATATATATCAGTTTTAACCATCAATGTTAACGGTCTCAATTCACCAATCAAAAGGCACAGACTGGCGAAATGGATCAAGAAGCAAGATCCAACAATATGCTGTATACAAGAAACACATTTAATTCAGAAAGAAATTCATAGACTGAAAGTCAAAGGATGGAAAACAATACTCCATGCCACAGGAACCCAGAAAAAAGCAGGGGTAGCTATTCTTTTTGCAGACAAAGTGAACTTCAAGCCAAGAAGGATTCAGAGAGATAAAGACGGTCATTACATCCTTGTAAAGGGAACAATCCAAGAGGAAGAGATAACGATCATAAATATATATGCGTCAAATACCAATGCACCCAGCTATATAAAACAAGTACTAAAGGACATGAAAAATCAAATAAGCACTAATACAATTATATTGGGAGATCTCAATACTCCACTGTCACAAAAAGACAGATCAACTGGACAGAAAATCAATAATGAAATAGTAGAACTGAACCAAACTTTTGAACAAATGGACTTAGTAGATGTCTACAGAGTGTTCCATCCCACAACATCAGAATACACATTTTTCTCAGCTGCACATGGGACGTTCTCCAAAATAGACCACATACGAGCTCATAAAACCTGCTTAAGTAAATGCAAAGGAATTGAAATTATCCCATGCATATTATCAGACCATAGTGCAATGAAATTGGAAATCAATGGCAAAAGATCTCACAAAAACTCCCTAAACACATGGAAATTAAACAGCACCCTCCTGAACAACCAATGGGTCACAGATGAAATTAAAGAAGAAATTAGACACTATCTACAACTGAATGATAATGACAGTACAACATACCGGAACTTATGGGATACAATGAAAGCAGTCCTAAGAGGGAAATTTATAGCATTAAATACTTATATCAGGAAAATAGAGCAAGCGCAAATAAACAACTTAAGGGTGAACCTCGAGCTTCTAGAAAAAGAAGAGCAGGTTAAGCCAAAAGCCCGTACAAGGGAGGAAATTATAAAGATCAGAGCAGAAATTAATGTATTGGAGACTAAAAAAACAATACAAATAATCAATGAAGCATATTAACAGAACCAAAGACAAAAATCACATGATCATCTCAATAGATGCAGAAAAAGCTTTTGACAAAGTCCAGCACCTTTTCATGATAAAAACCCTACAGAAAATTGGAATAGAGGGTCTTTATCTCAATCTGGTAAAAGCTATCTATGACAAACCAACAGCCAATATCATACTAAATGGCCAAAAACTGAAAGCCTTCCCTCTAAAATCAGGAACAAGACAAGGATGTCCACTGTCCCCACTCTTATTCAACATAGTTCTGGAAACTTTAGCCAGAGCGATTAGACAAGAGAAAGAAATAAAAGGAATAATGATTGGAAAGGAAGAAGTTAAATTATCATTATTTGCAGATGACATGATACTCTACACAGAAGACCCCAAAAACTCCACTAAAAAACTGCTAGATTTAATAAGCAAATTCAGTAGTGTAGCTGGATACAAAGTCAATACTCAAAAGTCAATAGCCTTCCTGTACACAAATAACAAACTTACTGAAAGAGAAATTAGGGAAACAATACCTTTCACAATAACATCCAAAAAAATGAAATACCTAGGAATCAACCTCACGAAGGATGTAAAAGACCTCTATACTGAAAACTACAGTACTCTGAAAAAGGAGATTGAAGAGGATATCAGAAAATGGAAAGATATCCCTTGCTCCTGGATAGGAAGAACCAATATAGTGAAAATGGCCATACTTCCAAAATTGTTATACAGATTTAATGCAATTCCAATCAAAATTCCAACAGCATATCTCACAGAATTAGAGAAAACAATCCTAAAATTCATTTGGAATCAGAAGAGACCTAGAATAGCAAAGGCAATTCTGGGCAACAAAGGCAAGGCAGGGGGCATCACAATCCCCGACTTGAAATTATACTATAAAGCTACTGTGATAAAAACAGTGTGGTACTGGCAAAAAAACAGACCTGAAGATCAATGGAACAGATTAGAAGATGCTGAAACAACCCCAGACAAACTAAGCCACCTTATCTTTGACAAAGGTGCCAAACACATTCGCTGGAAGAAAGATAGCCTCTTTAATAAATGGTGCTGGAAAAACTGGCTCTACACATGCCGAAGATTAAAACTAGACCCATATCTTTCACCATGCACTAAACTAAATTCAAAATGGATCAGAGATCTAAATATTAAAACAGAAACATTAAATCTGCTGGAAGGTAGGATAGGTAAAACCCTTGGAGACATTGGTGTAGGCAAAGACTTTATGAATAAAAACTCAACCGCACGGGAACTATCCCAAAGAATCAATAACTGGGATCTCATCTTATTAAAAAGCTTTTGCACAGCAAGAGAAACCACCAACAGAGTGAAGAGACAACCCACAATGTGGGAAAAAATGTTTGCCAGCTGTTCCTCAGACAAAGGATTACTATCGAGAACATATAAAGAACTCAAAAAAATTAGACCTCCCAAATTTAAAGACCCACTCCAAAAATGGGCATCTGAGATGAATACACATTTCTCAGATGAAGAAATACTAATGGCAAATAAATATACAAAAAAATGTGCAACATCACTAGTCATTCGAGAGATGCAAATTAAAACAACACTGAGATACCATCTCACCCCAGAAAGAATGGCTACTATAAAGAAATCAACTAATAACAAATGCTGGAGGGGCTGTTTGGAAAAAGGAACCCTTCTCCACTGTTGGTGGGAGTGTCGACTGGTACAGCCACTGTGGAAGTCAGTGTGGAGATTCCTCAAAAAGCTAGGGTTGGAGGTCCCATTTGACCCAGCTATTCCCCTTCTGGGCATCTTCCCAGAAGAATTAAAAACATCGTACCACAGCGATATATGTGCACCCATGTTTATAGCAGCACAATTTGTAATAGCCAGATCTTGGAAACAACCCAAATGCCCATCAACTGAGGAATGGATAAGAAAGATGTGGTATTTTTATACAATGGAGTACTATTCAGCCATTAAGAAGGATAAACTGGAGACTTTTATAGGTAAATGGATGCAACTCGAGAAAATACTCATAAGTGAAATAAACCAGAAGCACATGTGTAAGCATCGTATTGTCTCTCTAGTATGAGAAACTGAAAGAGTAAATAAGATCCAAAATGTACAATAGACATGGTGAATCAAAAAGAAACTGGTCAAAAGGAAAGAGAGACTGGAATAGGGAAAAGAAAGAAGGGAAAGGGAAAAAAATTGTATATATATATAAGATGGTTAAGATAGATACACTACCAATTTTACTTAGTTCATTGAAGAGTAAGGTTTGTGCCAATAATGTTTGGACAATTGAATGTTAATGTCTGGTATCCTGAATAACTAACTTAAAGATAGTAATACATAATGTATTAACCATTGTTACCCTCCTATTATGTTGTTTCGAAAATTTGTTCTTCTTTTGATTTGTTTTGTTTTTTCTTCTCTTTAAAATAAAATAAAAAAAATAGAATAGCTTACCTGTATTGATGTATTTCTTTGCTCTTGATTCTGCTCTGCAATAAAGCAACTATCCTCACTCATACATGTGCCCTGAGGAAAAATGTTTGCTACCTTCATCACACTGTTGGAACAGGAAAAAAAGAAATAGAAAAATATTAAGGAACCTTATGTCACCCTCTGGTAGAAATATCCTTGTATTTTTTCCTTTTTCTTTTATGTGGGTACCGGGGGTCAAACTCAAGACCCCGTGCTTGCCTGCTGGAGCTCGTGCCACTGAGCGATATCACCGACCCTTTTTTTTCCTTTCTATGTGGGTACCAGGAGTTGAACTCAGGACCTCACACTTGCCAGGTAGGAGCTTATGCCGCTGAGCCATCTCACTGGCCTATATTTTTCTCTTTTAGTAAGTATTCCATGAATATCCTTGTGTAACGAGGCAAATACAGGTCCTTTCCCCCTCTGACATAAGCCAGATTCATGAAACAGTAACAAATTATGTTTCACTTTCATGTGATCACTTCCTCACATAGACGCCTGCTCCTGGGTATCCACTGAATCCTGTGGAAAGGCAGTTTACTTCCTCTGTGAACATCCACGGAAGCTTATGACTTGTGCTGGATCATAATATGAAATCATCTCCACTCTCGTCTAGTTCTCATTTATTACTACACCCAGCTACAGTATGTAAACTCAAGCAGTACACAATGTATACACTCCAGACTGCTTAGATGTTGAATAAAAATGACATAAGCCCAGAAATACCAAATATCCTACCTTGAGCACGTCTAGGTAGATGTATAGAGACAGAGAGACAGACAGAGAGATAGATGATAGATAGATAGATAGTTAGATAGATAATCAAAAAATGAATCTAAATTCAGTGAGTCTCTCTCTGTCTCTCTCAATCTCTTTGATATTTTTTGGTGTCTTTATTTGAAATTGGCAATTTGATTGTCCTGTCTTGCTTCCCACACTCATCCCATGGACCAGTCTTTGCTCCCAATATGTGGGATTAGTCTGATTTAGAAAAAGTACTGAGATTATCAGAGCTAGTAGAACCATAAAGGATGAGCTAGAGAAAGCTTCTGAATTTAAAGATGACTGAGCATGTAGAAATAAAATGTGGCCACCTTTCTAAGAGAGATGAAAAGTCAAAACAAGCTCCTGGTCCTGACTGCATCCAGAGGAACCTCAGTCCAGTGCATGTGTGTCTAGGTGATGCTTCTGCACTTACCTGCCTGCTGCCTTCTGTTGGGAGTGTTTTATCTTCTGCCATTATCTCTAAAGGTAGTCACCTAATGGGAAAGCACTGGTGCACCCCATGGTCTTAAAGTGCTGAAAAGTTTATCTTTGAAGATCATCATCTAATCAAGACACACACAAACGATCAGAAGGCAGAAACACATGCCAAGAATCCAATGTAGCCATGATATTTGCTCGTAGTTCAATCATTTCCCTCATACAACAATATTACCCACACAGAAGCAATGCTGAGCACCCAAATCATATTGCAGATACTCACTGTGTTCTTTCTGTCCACTTCTCTAGCTAGATCCCAACAGATTAAAGAGTGTGTTCCAGATTTTGGTCTCTATATTAAGGATGATTGGAAGCTATTAAACCGTTATTACCACAGGTTTCCTCACCGTTTATTCGCTCTCTCAAGTAACCTTCTAGCTACCATACTTCAAAGATATTTGAAGGAAAGAATACTCAAAATTAAAGGCCAATTTAAGAAGTTAGAACAAAAGTCTCAGCAACAAACTATGGAAATTTCAGTGGGGCACAACCAGATTAGATGGAAAGAAGTGACAACACCCAGAAGATTTTAGAAGACAAACACGGATGGAAATTTATTGGACAACCAGGCAGCAGTAAAAGTTATCCTTTCTCTTACAATATAAATAAAACTTTTGCCAACCTGTAGGCCAGTACTTCCATGTGATGTTGGTAAATCTTTGAGCATGCACCTATCAGTGCTATCTCTCAGACTCTGCCTACCCTAAACTTAGAACTCCTCTCCCTAAATGTCAGCTCCTCCAGTTTTTCTCATTACTTAACCTTGCATTCACCTGCATGTGCAATAGAACCCATTTCTTTGCTTTCTTCAAAACACCAACCTACACGGCACTTGCATTACTATTGGAAGCTAAGGGGGAGGTAAGAATGGCACATAATGAACTATGCCTTATTTTAAAAATGCAACTGACTATGCACATTCAAATGAAATATCTCTTTTTTTTCCGAGTCCTGTGGGTACTAGGAATTTCTCATGTTGTTATTTCTCTCCAGACCTCCTGCTTGACACTGTCATTTGTCGTGTACTTCATTTTTTCCCCAACTACCCATATGGTCTTATCTTTTCCAAAAATCCTATTTGCTTTCTCTTTAACCACCCTTGTATATCCAAGTGACCACTAAGGAGCTTCACCTTCAAAATTATATATATATGTCCATGAAGACATTCTTCCATAAAAACACAGTTTTTCTTTGAGGGGAGTTATGTGACCATCAAATTCGTATTTTTTCCTAGTACTACTTAACATGAGGGGAAATGGATTAAGAAGACAATCCAACCTTTAACACTTCCACAAATATATAAATGTGTGGTGGCAAAAGATAACTTATGGCACCACTTTCCACATACTGGTGGGATATCTATTTGTTTCTGTCTCTGAAATCTTGTATTCTTGCAAATATACAATTCATAGTTATGATACTTCAGTTCCTCAAGTTCTGTTTTTTTAATCTCCTTTTCCCTTGTTGTCCTGCCTGTGTATTTAAAATAATGTGTTGTCCATTTCCCTCTGGTCTTGAGATTGTGTCATCCTGCTAGATCTGTCAAGAAAGTCAGTACGCGAAGTTCACAGCCAATGTATCATTGGTTGTAGACAATTTTCCCAAAGTCTCAGTATTTTCAGAATGTGCCTTCTTCTGAGACTCACATAAATCAAGACTTTTTGCATGAATAGAAAGAACATCCCTTTCTGTCGTATTTTTCCTGCAGCAGATGCATATGTCTATACCCTCCAGGTTTCCATTTCTATTTCCATTTCTGATATTCCCATCTCCTTTCTACCAGATCTTAGCTGAGCTTTATAAAGTTCAACCTGCTTCTTCAATTAGATCCCACATCTTGTCTGCATTTATAAGGCTAAATTCTTATTAAAGTATCATAATATTCTTTTTTCTATTTTTCCTAAAAAATAAAACTTTCTCTCTCTCTCTCTCTCTCTCTCTCTCTCTCTCTCTCTCTCTCTCTCTCTCTCTCTCTCTCTCTCTCCCTCTTTCTCTCTCTCTCTCTCTTTCCCCCCTCCCCATAATTCAGTTAACATCAACTGGTATCCCCTTTCCAAAGCCTGAGAACTCACAAATCAGACACTCAGTTCTGGTTCCTAGAACAAACAAGTCCTAAAATCTCAGTGAATGACCACAGCAGAAGTTTATTTATTATCCACATTGTAGTTGGAATTGAGTGAGTGGTCACTCTGTAGTGATGCCATCAGAACCACATGGCCACTAAGTCACCCCAGCAGGGAGAGAAGGCTGGAGAATCGCATGAGGCAGTTTAGGATCAGGCTTGGAAGTGATTTACATAACTTCTCACTGAAATAAACTTGATCACATGATCTCAATCTAACTTAAAAGGAGTTTGGAATGAATGGATGCATACACCCATGTACAAACAGAATGTGTAAGGTCTCAGCTACAAATTCTAGTTCGCTTCAACTTTATACTTTATCTCAGAGCAACCTTGATTAAATAGTTGCAATTTGGCCATTCTAACTTGTGATGTTCTGTGAGTGTAAAATCTCCACGTTTGGGGACCAGTGATATAGCTCAGCGGCATAAGCACCTGCCTGGCAAGCGCGAGGTCCTGAGTTCGGTTCCCGTTACCCAAACACTAAAGAAGAACTAATGAGCCTCCAAGAATTTGACCTGAAATTCTCCACTTGAGAAAGTTCTCAGCCTCATCCAATGTTTATATAAGATGCATCAATAGTTTGAGGATTTGATTCTTTGATCCACCAGCTTATTTATATTCCAAAATATGACCTTTCCTCACCAACCTCCTAATTTAGTCAAAAGGTAAATAAATTTTGCATGAAACCCTAAATTGGTTCATAACCATCATAGCAACTAGGAAAATCAACCAAGGTCCAAGTCCTACTGACAGCAGATCATTAAAAATGAAATGATTTTATAAATTTACTAAACTTTTATCAGCTTATTTATCCTAACATTTAAAAAGCAGGTGTATCAGAAACAAACATGTTAATTGCAATGCTTATAAAGTCCCCATAAACACAGAAATGAGTTGCATACAGCATAAGCTCCCTCAATTGCCTCTTTTGCATAAGTTTTGTTATTTAGTTATCCATTTTATATATATTTTAGATAGTTTTTAAATTACTGATATTGCAGTATACAGAAAAAAACTCCATAAATTAATTCATTATATTCCTCTGCTGGAGGCATAAATGTCAATTTGACTTCAGTTTACTTTTAAATATAAAATGTGAGATTTACTTATTTATTTATTTATTTATTTATGTCTTTTAAGTAAAAACATATGCCTCAGGGGAAATTTACAATGAATGATAAAGAAACTTAGTCTCAGTAGTAGGTGTGTTTTATAAAATAAAAATTAGAGGCATCAGGCATCAAATCACTAGAAAAGTCATTAACAGTAATGGAAAGTGGTAGTCTTATTTCTCTGTCACTGAAAATAAGGCCAAAAAAAGTACTTAATGAGAATAACTCAAGAATATTCTAAAAGCCGAAACTAGCTAATCAGCTATTTCTCCCTAAATAGTAGAAATGATACAATTTCTTTCCTGTCATAGTATCATGAGAATAGAATAAATGTGTTTCAAGAGTCACCTGAAAAAGGAAATAGGACAATTTGAAAACATTCTCATTGTTTAGCATGATTTTATTGTCCTTCAGCAAAACACATTTTCTTTCAGGGAACTCTATTTCACTATTCTCTTGAAACTCTGGAGAGAGAACAGCTTGAATAATTTCCTGCCAACTGCATACTATTTTCTTAGTATTGCTTTTCAGATTATTCCTTGAAAGTAGACTTGGTCTTACCTAAAATGTGGAGTGCAGATATTGTGTTAATGAATAGAACCACAATCAACCATGAACAAATTTTAAACTTTTATTACACGTCTTTGTATAAGAAATAATTTTTTTGCAATGCTAACAAATGGCACTTGACTTACCTACTTTGAACTTGGGAAAAGATAGAGAAACAAAAACCTTGCAGAGAAAAATACTGGTTAAAGACCATTGTGAAGAAAGTAAGTGCTGTAGTTGCTTTCCTCATCCCTGGGGCAAAATACCCAACACCTGCAACTCAAAGGAGGCAAGGTTTACCTTGGCTCCAGTTACAGTCCATGGTTGCCTGGTTCTAAGGCAGAAACTGTATAGCAGAGGAGCCTAGTGGAAGAAAGCTGCTCACACCATGGTGGTCAGGAAGCAGAGGAAGAAAGGAGGAGCCAGAAAGGGAGATGCACCCTTCCAGGTAAACTCTCCAGTGAAGCATCTCTTCCAACCAGGTCCCATGTCCTTATAGCACATTTTGCTATGGATTCAGTGGGTTAATCTACTGGTGAGTCTAGTATCCCTAGGATCCAAAAGCCCCAATTCTGAAAACATGAGGCTTTGGGGGGATATTCTTGATCTAAAATATAACAGTAGATGACAAAAAGGGATGTAGCCACACACTTCACAGGGGTGGGAAAATAGAACCCTACAGTGTTTAAGAAACAGTTTAATACAGATCCCCAGCCTCCAGCAAACCCTGAGAACCTGTATGTTCCTTCTAAGAAGGCTGCAAGCAGAGAGAACCACTCTCTAATTCACAAACAGCATGTCGTCAGTGCCCAGGTTCATGCTTTCTGTCTGTCCCAAGGGAAATTAGATTTTAAAATGATAGGAAAAAAAATTTTAAGGGGAAAAAAGTAAAGAAAAACTCTTCCCAAATTGTTACATAATTTTAGCTTAAGGATGCATATTACTAAGTCCCATTCTGGTGCTCAAAGCCTTGATGCTCATTAGCATCACAGAACTGTGGGGCACTCCCAGCAGAAGCCACCACTGACCTGAATGAGAGTGTGATGTTGGCCACCAGAGGCAATAATGAAGTGTTTTCACCCAACCTCCATTCACTAGATGGCATGAGGAGAAAATGATCCAGGAGTAAGCAAGCAGAATTGGCTCATCAGTGTATCCAACAGCCTTTCCTGTATAATGACAAGAAATAATGGTATGATTATTTAAAAGATCAATTAAATGCATATCAGAGAGAAAGCAATATTTTTCTAGTCATCTAGCATCCATTTTTCCCTTTCCTAATAGCAACATGATTTCTTCTGGGAAGTGCAACTCCCTCACTGTTGGTAGCCTTGCTTACATGGTAAATTAGGGTGCCCTCCCACTGTGAAAACCAAGGAGAACCTCAGGGACTTTGGAAGATCAGGCTTCTTCTTGCTTAATAAAGGCCATGATGAAGAAAAATAAACAATATCAATTGGCATGCTCACTCAGGCACTTTGAAATTGAAACATAATGAAATAAGAAAGAAACATGGGAGACGATTTCTCTAGTGATGGTATTAGAACTATGATATCAAACGCTCTCTATATAAAGATCTGCTAAATTTACACTTATCAGTTCCTGTTATTTCCAAACAAGATTTTACTTTTCATTAACTCCTGTGAGTTTCTATATCCACCAATAAATTCACTTTATATTAAGACAGTCTATTGTAATAATGGCATATGAATAAAATTTTAAAAAGTAAAGACATTTATAATTGTCACATCTTTAGAAAACCAGTGTAATACATAATTTAATTCTCTGTGCAATACGGTATTATTACAAATCAGATTTTAGATAGACCACTGCTCATCAAGCCAATGGTTTCTATGTGACATGACCATGGTGACGTGTGATGCTTCCATCTCTTTTGCTGTAGAATGGGTACCATGGCCTGAGGTGACTGTATGTCAAAGACTCTCAATGGGACTGATACTATAATTCCCAATATATAATGGTGCTGGCCATGGAAGCAGGAAAGACATATCCATTCCAGGAATGCATACCATTTACAGTCATAGTACTTTGCATTCCAGAGCAGAGAGTCCAATATAGCTAACTTATTGCCAAATGCTTGATTTGTCTCTTGAAGACATGGCACCATATAGGGGAGGCTTGACCTGTTGCAGCAGTTTACTGGTTAATCTTCAGAAGAAGCAGAAGCTAAATCAGTTTTGATGAGTAGGAACCAAGCCTCTTTTTCTGGCTTCTGAGTCTAAATACTGACTCAAGCCAGAAACTAGGCACAGGATTGTGATTACACTTTTGTCATCAGCTTCCTTATTACCCATTCTTGATTTCTTTTGGCTGTCTGTTCTGAGCAAGACTCTTGACAGCCAACCCTTTGTCCCTTAAGGATAGCACTATTCTGTTAGACATCTCCACAGTTCTCTGCAGGACAGACCAGCCAGGCTGCCACTTTGATTTTGGTCTTTATTATGACAGTTGTGAATGGCTTACTTCTGAGAGTTAAATGCCACTACCTACCTCTGTTATTTGGGGACTGAATCATTTCATTTTCATCAGGCATCCCTGTTCTGTTAAAGTATCTTCTGCTCTCTCCTTTAGCTACAGGTGACTACCACCACTCAGATTCTCACTGAGAAAGTGACAGTGATGTCCCTAACACTGGTGCATTCTTAAATTGGTAAATGGAGTGCTCCCTGAGGCCTCCCACAGAACATAGTTGATTTCGTTGTGTTGGTATATTCACTCTAATCTACACCTCTTGACCTTCTGCTCCTCTTCATTGTGGGCATGGCAGTTCTACCATTTCTTCAATATTTGGTGCAAGTTTTGATTTTCTCCAAGCTTCTGAGAGCCAACAGAGCAGCATATTTGCATGGATTCCCCACATATTTGCCAAGGTATAACTGTATAAAAGACAGTGCCCCCATATTAATAAACACCCATTTGTATTCTGACTCCCCGCCCACTGTGATGATCTAAAGCCCTCAACATCTATGCCCTTATATATGTTCCTGGCTCTCACTTTTATATGCTGACCTAGGTCCTGCAGCTCCTTCAGAAAATAGCACTTTTCCTACTTCAGCAGAATTCATTGGAACACCCCAGCCAGGTTTATCTTGTAATAACTCTAGTTATTAGTCTGGTACCCAAAAGAAGTGGAGAGAGATCCCAAATGCAAAGCAGCTTTTTCTGTGACCTCAAGTGGGTGGAGAATAGAAGACTTCATTATCAGTACTGGGCCATTTCCGCAGACCCAGTGGGTCAGGAGTATCATAGGATTTCAAGACACTGGCATCATCCATTTAGGTGGCTCCATTCTCATTTTCAGGATCCAGACCTTTCCAACCACGATCCTGATCTTGGCAATAGCAGACTGGATAAGGAAGAGCATTCATCTTTCTCTGGAGAACTGGTTTCTCATAATTGTATTCTTGATGGATTTTCCAACCTCCTGCTGCAAAACATAAGACTGTCTTTTTATGTTGCCAGATAAGCTCTCTGATTTCCACATTTTGCCTTAATTGTTGGGTAATTAACATCAGTGTTTCTTCATCTTTGTCCAAGGTGTTAATAGTATTCTGCTTCTATTCCCTTGATAATTGCTACTTCCTCCAAACTGCTCTAATTTATGAGATACTGCAGCAACCAGTGCACCATCTCCCCCAGCATCCCACCCCAGTTCATCTCCAGGGATGCTTTTAGTAACTGTTCTGTTATAGTATGTTAGAAGGGAACCATGCTCCACTTACCAGTGAACAAATCCTCATTGTCATCTGGCCAGGATAATTCAGTTCCAAATTTCTGTTTTTGAATCTGCTTCCCAGGACTACTCCTGGAATCAAATACCTAATTCCATGTTTTCTAGGACATGGACTCTATGATGAATGTTTGTATGAAGTCTGAAGGTATGTGCTTGTAGCAATAACACCTAGAAAGGAATAAGAAACAATTTATTGAGCGAAGGATGAAGCTGAAGGCAATGCACTTGCAAAAAAGCCTCAGTTGCTCCTATAGTGGGTACTATAGCTAGGGTGACCCTTCAGAGTTGTCGAAGAATGAGGCAAGGGCTCAGGTCTGTGCACCCTACATTAACTGGTTATGGATGTGGGCTTCCTCCGAGGAAGGGGTATAATCTTTGTGAAAGCAGCCTACTGAATCTGCCACTCCCCACAACTAGTGGTTTATGATTTGGGAGTGGTCATAGAATCCATTACTTTTGTACACACACACATACACAAACACACGCACACACAGACACTGAAGGAGGGCCACAGATTTGAAGTTTAAAAAACATTTGGTTTGTGTCTTGGCCCCACTTATGGCAAAAAAAAATAATTGGGGAAACTATTGAACTTCAGTAGGCTTGGTTTACTCTCCTCTAGAAAATTATATACTGGGCCGGTGAGATGGCTCAGCGGCATAAGCGCCTGCCTGGCAAGCGTGAGGGCCCCAGTTCGACTCCTGGAACCCACATACGAAAAAAGGGCTGGTGATATCACTCAGTGGCATGGGTGCCTCCTGGCACGTGACTTCTAGAGGTCGACCCCCGGTACCCACACACAAAAAAAGAAAATTATATATTGTACTTATTTTCTTCTTTCCCTATATTACCTTTGTTATTCTCACATAAATATTATTTCAGATATATCTGTCAGAGTCCCACTAGTATTAAAATTCATCTGTATTTTGAATAGAATCAAAACAAATATATGGGTTAATTTAGAAGATAATTTCCTCTTTCCCATTCTTGGTGGGATATGTGAATTTCTCTTTCTCTTCTTTATTCCCTACACTTCCATTCCCCCTTCTCTCACCTGTGATTTGTTACTCTTGATTTTTTTTCCTGTTTTAGATAGTTCCTGTTTTAATCAGTTCATGCTGCCATAACAAAGTGCTCTAAATGGGTGACTTATTATCAGTAGAAATTTATTTCTCAGCACTAGGGAGGCTGGAAGTCTAAGATCAGGGTGCCAACGTGGTTAGCTTCTGGTGGAGATCTTTTTGGAGCTGCAGACCCAGCTTCTCCTTGTCTGATGCAGAAAGAGGGTGAGAACACTAGTCCTCTCATAAAGGCCAACCTCGTGATCTAATTAGCTCCCAAAGGCTCATCTCTTAGTATCACACTGTGGGCCAGCATTTCAGCAAAAGAATTTTAAAGGACGAGAACATTCAGTCCATTGCGGACAGCCTGCACTTATATTTTGGTATTGCAAATAAGCGTTTCCAAAGATTTGTTTTAACTGCTACAGGGATAGGCATTATCTTTTGAAATTTAATTTTTAATTTGTTATAAATTAGTAAGCTGTTTTTGAATGGAACAAGAGTTGTTCACATTTTCTAGGAAGAAAAATTCATTTATAAATCATGAGATTTCATCTTTAGAAATGTATCAGTCCTGAATGCTATGTAACATTTTCTTCATCCACACTGCTATTTAGATTCTCCTAAATTATAACTACATTTACATTTCATTTTAATTATGATTCTTGTTTTCATTATGCTATTAAAAAATTACTTTCTGAAGGTTTTTTGTTTGATTTATTTTAAATGTTTCAAGTTCAATTGTATTCTCTATTTTCAAATCTTGTAATCTGAATTTTTATTATTTCTTATGATGACTTTAATATTTTGCTTAAGATTTAAATTTAATTATGCTAATTCTCTTCTTGTTTAATAATGAAAATCAATAATTTTCCTTAGAATGTAGCTTAATATTCAGCTTTGAGATGTAGTATTGTCATTTATATAATTTTTAGCCAAAAAAGACCATGTTTTTGAAGGTTTAATTTCCAAATGGGTGAGTTTTTACATGTTTTGAACTTTCACATTAATATAAACTTATATTTTGTTCAAAGATTTGTAAAATTTTTAAGCTTTAGAATAAGTTGAGATTTCCAATAAAAATATAACACCATCTATTTTAAAGTATTCTATGGACATCGGATTAGAATATATAGTCTCTGGTTCAAGGTAAACATTCATGACATAAAATATACACATGTTTTATTAGATTCTATATCCACTTTTTCCTTTATAGCCCATCAAAGAGAAAGATGTCTTCAAATATTTTTATTTCCATTCTATTTTTATTACATATCTTATGATAAGGCATAACTATTGATTTTCTATTGATACTGGTTTTATTAGCTGAATGGATATGTGTTATCTTTTGAAATTTAATTTTTAATTTGCCAAGTTAGTGTGCTTTTATTTTGAGATGAGTAAAACATTTAGAATTAACATGCGGTCTCTTAGTTCTACTGGACATTTTTTTAATCTTGTCATCCACCAATTACATGTTTGCTAGACATTCACTATCCATTCTTTCAACAACTCCACTGCGTTATAATTTTTAAGTGCTTTTTGAGACAACTAGGGAATTTCATTTTTGCTTTGTATTATAAATTAATGCTTTCAAACTAAGATTTAACTCATATTTATTATAAGACTAATATGTTTATTATTATTACCGCCAACTTTTTAATCATTTCTAGATTGTTCTAATGCACTTTATTTCCTTTTGTTATTCTCAATATAGAAATTTTTTGATATCTCATAGACTGCAAAATAATAGTTTTATTTTTTGTTTTGTTTTTTTAACAGAGGCTCTTAAGATATATTTTCCTCAATTAATAGATGCAGTTAGGTTTTTCTAGTTAGACATTATGATGAACAGAAAACAGTAACCCACATTGAATTAATTCTGTACAGTGAGAATACAAACATTTTATAAGTTTTCAATTCCTCCTACCTTCTTCACTTTCAGCATTTTCCCTGCAACTTCAAAAAGAGTTGTAAATGTTAAACACTAAAAATTTAAAAATAGCAATTATACTGAAGATAACAGAGTTTTTAAAATATCTTGATGGAAAGTTTTCAGCAGATAGGAGCAATAGATCATGTGCTAGAAAAAATTGTTATGATGATTTTTTCCAAAGGACAAAAGTAAAGTCTTCATATGAAAAAAAAATGTATTTTTCTAATTCACACAAAGGTAATATAAGGTCTACTGGTGGTCCTGTTTAACCAAGTATTATATGTTTATTATGATTTTTAATTACATCTTCCTTCAAGAATTATCCCCAATATTTAGCCAAAGTTCCAAATTTTCATTAAAAACAGTGTAAATAAAGGGCAAAAATGATTCCACTTCAAACAGAGATAGAGTAACAGGTACCCACCCACCTTACATTTCTGAAAACCACACAGGACAAAAATCGTTTTCAGGCACTGAGCCACTAGCAGCTCCTGTTGGTAATTTCTTCAAGAGGAGAACAAAGGAAGCGAGGCTGAGCCCTGTGATCACACCAGTTTACCACCTACAGTGTTTATATACTATAGCACACAAAGGAAACCAAAGGGAGCCTGGTAGACTCTGATTTGAGCAACTTGACTCGAGAATTTGGGGGGCAGGCTACCAGAAAAGGGAGAGGTACACAGAGAGCAGAGAGCTGCACACAACAGCTCCAGACCGCTGCGAAGGATTTCCTTTAGTCTTCAACACAACATTGATCAGCACATGCCTTGAAAGAGGCCATGGTAAAAACTAACAGGTCCACAAAAGCTGATGGATTTGATCACCTGTGAAACTATACTGCAAGACATGCAAACTACAGGAAGTACTTCAGGCAGAAGGAAAATGACACCAACATTCAGATCTTGGTTTCAAAGTATCATTTTCCAATCAGAGGAACCAGCATTCTTTAGGGAAAAGTTTGAATTGGGAAACAGAAAGTACATGATCAACCATGAACATCTTGTAGTACAAGAAAGTGAAGAAGCACTCCAAAAATAAAAGGATGCAGGAATTTCATAGGAACACAGGAACCAACCTTAAAAAATTCCATAAGGCCAAAATTGGAACGATTGCTGGGGATATAGTTCAGTGGCAGAGCTCCTGCCTGGCAAGTGCGAGGTCATGAGTTCAAAAAAAAAAAAATTGGAATGATTTGTGCAACAAAATAAATTAGCACTCAATTATCATCCAAAGTATAAAATAGTTCAGCTAATTTGATAGTGATAGAAATAAATAAATGAGTAAATAAACAAAAGGTAAAAGCCAACTCTTTCTTACAGAGGAATTGCAAGTGATACAAATTTTATATAGTGTGACAGCTGTCTTTTGAGTTTCCATATATAAGAAAGTTTGAGTCACTCATGTTCCGCAAGATTTGAAAAGATTATGTCAATTCCCTGAGGAGATCAGATGATACGTGGATTTTTCAAATTCCTTAATTATCCATGCTTAATAAAGCCAGGAGAAAAATAAAAATTGTCATTGCAGTCCCTGGGCAGCATCTCAGGGAGAAGGACAGCTCACCTGAATCTATGTGTCTCGGGGAATAAAATAGAAGAGTAGAAATAATGGAAGTTACATAACTATATGAGATCTCTTCTTTCTTCAGTTAACTCTAGCGCTTTGCAGTGGTCTTTGCAAGAACAACCTTCTGAGACAGCTCAGCAAGGCCCGATTGCAGCTGACCCCAAGGGTGTCTAAGGGAGTAGCACATAGTTAACACTCAATGGACATGCAAAATCCTCCCATGAAGAGGGAAATAACTGGAAATATATAAAACCACCAACAAGAGTTTCTTAACATGTAGTACTTTTACAAAACAGAATCACTCTTACATCTATTGTAAGGAAGAGCCTCCATGGCCACGAGAATTTGGTGCTGAACACGAAATCATTTAGTAAGCCCTGCACCGTCCATGGTGGTTGTCAGCAATAAGAATTTGCCTAGAGGCACTGGACAACCCACGTGAGCCTTTATAAGTCATACAGTGTGACCTAGTGTGTTGCCTGGTGACATCTTCACACAGCACATCACCTTCAATACCACATGTCCTAAGCCAGTCAGGACCCACCCTCCAAAGTAGCCACCTTGCCTCAAATTTATTGACCCATCTTAATGAATAACAACAAAAAAACAGTGATCATCATAATTTTGTCATAATTTGATCGACTTGTATTGAACACCTGTATAAATCAAGGGTTTGAAAGCTAAGTAGTTGCTGGAATAGATAATACTGTGTATAAAGTGCACTGGAGAAATTAGAGAAAGAAAATGACAAGTTCAAGGCTTTAAATTTCTAGTCTAAGTCACAGAGTAGAGGATAATAGTGATTCCATAACTTTCCTGGAAGAATTCTTTATTTCTTGATTCTACATCCTGAGACTCAGGAAAACACATCTGACTGTGTAGGTGGTCGAGTGACAGTGCAAACTGAAGTTACAGCCTTGGCGTGGTGCCTAATGTAAAATTAGAGCATGCATAAAAGAAAGATATAGTAATAATTGTCACAGCATATTGGGATATATTTTAATTGTTCTTATTGCCCTAAATTTTTTCTGGATTTTTTTTATCAGAAAATGCAGTTTCTCTTTCCCTCAGTTGTATAAAATTAGCAGTCCTCACCTACCAAAAAATCATATAATTACCATGCCTGAGTGATTGCCTTGCAGGCTTGTGCTGAGCCCTCACTGCCTTTTAGTGTTTCCAGAATTATAAGTATTCTTTTTTTTTTTTTTTTTTTTTTTGTGGGAACCGGGAGTCAAACTCAGGACCTCGCGCTTGCCAGGCAGGTGCTTATGTGGCTGAGCTATCTCACCGGCCCTCATAAGTATTCTTAAACCCTTGCAGTTTCCAGGAGACACACCACAAACTCTGACTTAAAAGAATGTACTGCACATAGCAAAAGAATAGTATAAGCCTTCCAATAAGCATTTGTAGATCCTAGGACAATATGTATGGAAGAGGATACTAAAGGTATTAGACCTAGCAGAAAGGACTTGTATTGGGCGGAGCTGAATTTATTGCAGTATATGCAAAAACTAACCAAGATTATGAATGTTGAGTGTTCATTCAGAGTTGTAACTTTAAGAGTTTATCTGGTTGGTAAACTGAAGCCTGAGTCAAGTGTCCTCCAAGAAATGAATATGAGATATAGAACTATCTTAATGTGCTATAAAAGAAGGAATCTGAGAGATTAGGAAAATAAGAAAGATCAGGTAGATTTCTCAGGTACTGTTGCTTACCCAACTCCTACGTCCCCCAAGAGGTCCCAGAGGAAATTCCTTTCATAAAAGGTTTTAAAAATCAAGTAGTAAAGAGAACACTAGCATATTGAAAATTCTGTAGTGACTATTCTGAGAAGGCCAGAAATTAGAATGGGAAATGCCACTCTCAAAAGGACCTCATCGAATTCAAAAGAGATGATGCAATCCCTGTGTGAGGGAAATCAAGTAGCACATTTCTCCCTGTTTCTATGTGCCTCTATAAACCTAAATTGTGCTAATAGTTAACTCTATAAACTCTATAATTTGGTGCTTAAGTTTCAAGGTATCAGGGCTGGTGAGATGGCTCAGCGGCATAAGTGCCTGCCTGGCAAGCGCGAGGTCCTGAGTACAACTCCCAGTACCCACATATGAAAAAAGGGCCGGTGATATCGCTCAGCAGCACGGGCGCCTGCTGGCATGCAAGGTCCTGAGTTCAACCCCCAGTACCCACAAAAAAAAAAATTTTTTTTTCCAGGTATCAAATGTGGATTGCAACAGAACTAGCAGAGAAATGAATATCAGCAAAGACCAGGTGGTGTGAATATTGTAGGATTGCAGAACCAGAGATGCACTCAAAATAGTTGAACATACAGAAGTTTTTGGCCATGGTTAACTAATCACAAAGTCACTAAGATTGAAATAGATGCTCAGCACACTCAAATGTTACTTTGTTATGCATAAACAAGGTATTCTAGATCTCGTGGTCTTTTTTTTTATCTATTTATTTATTTTTTTTAAAGACAACAAGTAAACATTCTCATGTATTAACAAACTCAAGCATTAGAGAATGTACAAATACCTTTTGGAGAAAAATATTACTCAGTATAAGATTAAGCCATGTAAAAGCTAGGTAAAAATAGAAGACTAAGGAATGGAATAGTCACAGTGAAATTGCATTTTCATACTAGGGAGACAATACGATGTTTACAGATGTGCACCCGGTTTATTTCGCTTGTGAGTATTTTCTCGAGTTGCATCCATTTACCTATAAAAGTTTCCAGTTTATCTTTCTTTATGGCTGAGTAATACTCCATTTTATAGAAATACCACATCTTTTTTATCCATTCCTCGGTTAATGGACATTTGGGTTGTTTCCACGATCTAGCTATTACAAATTGTGTTGCTATAAACATGGGTGCACATATATCACTGTGGTACGATGTTTTTAATTCTTCTGGGAAGATACCCAGAAGGGGAATAGCTGGGTCAAATGGGACCTCCAATCCCAGTTTTTTGAGGAGTCTCCACACGGATTTCCACAGTGGTTGCACCAGTCTACACTCCCACCAACAGTGGAGAAGGGTTCCCTTTTCCCCCACAGCCCCTGCAGCATTTGTTATTAGTTGACTTCTTGATAACAGCCATTCTTTCTGGGGTGAGATGGAATCTCAGTGTTGTTTTAATTTGCATCTCTTGGATGACTAGTGATGTTGAACATTTTTTCATATATTTATTTGCCATTTGTATTTCTTCATCTGAGAAGTGTTTATTCATCTCAGATGCCCATTTTTGGATTGGGTCATTAAATTTGGGAGGTCTGATTTTTTTGAGTTCTTTGTATGTTCTCAATAATAATCCTTTGTCTGAGGAACAGCTGGCAAACAGTTTTTCCCATGTTGTGGGTTGTCTCTTCACTCTGTTGGTGGTTTCTCTTGCTGTGCAAAAGTTTTTTAATAAGATGAGTTAAGTTTTTTAATAAGATAAGTTTTTTAATCCCAGTTGTTGATTCATTGTGATACTTCTTGTGCGATGGGGGGTTTATTCATAAAGTCTTTGCCTACACCAATGTCTTCAAGAGTTTTACCTATTCTATTCTCCAGGAGATTTAATGTTTCTGTTTTAATATTTAGTTCTTTTATCCATTTTGAATTTAGTTTAGTGCACGGTGAAAGATATGGGTCTAATTTTAATCTCCGGCATGTGTAGAGCCAATTTTTCCAGCACCATTTATTAAAGAGGCTATCTTTCTTCCAGTGAATGTGTTTGGCACCTTTGTCAAAGATAAGGTGGCTTAGTATGTCTGGGGTTGTTTCTGCATCTTCTATTCTATTCCATTGATCTTCAGGTCTGTTTTTTTGCCAATACCACACAGTTTTTATCACAGTAGATTTATAGTATAATTTCAAATCAGGGATTGTGATGCCCCCTGCCTTGCTTTTGTTGCCCAGAATTGCCTTTGCTATTCTAGGTCTCTTCTGATTCCAAATAAATTTTAGGATTGTTTTCTCTAATTCTGTGAGATATGCTGTTGGAATTTTGATCGGAATTGCATTAAATCTGTATAACAGTTTTGGAAGTATGGCCATTTTCACTATATTGGTTCCTCCGACCCAAGAGCAAGGGATATCTTTCCATTTTCTGATATCCTCTTCAATCTCCTTTTTCAGAGTACTGTAGTTTTCAGTGTAGAGGTCTTTTACTTCCTTTGTGAGATTGATTCCTAGGTATTTCATTTTTTTAGATGTGATTGTGAAAGGTGTTGTTTCCCTAATTTCTCTCTCAGTGAGTTTGTTACTGGTGTACAGGAAGGCTATTGATTTTTGAGTATTGACTTTGTATCCAGCTACACTACTTAATTTGCTTATTAAATCTAGCAATTTTTTAGTGGAGTTTTTGGGGTCTTCTACGTAGAGTATCATGTCATCTGCAAATAATGATAATTTAACTTCTTCCTTTCCAATCATAATTCCTTTTATTTCTTTCTCTTGTCTAATTGCTCTGGCTGAAGTTTCCAGGACTATGTTGAATAAGAGTGGGGACAGTGGACATCCTTGTCTTGTTCCTGATTTTAGAGAGAAAGCTTTCAGTTTTTGTCCATTTAGTATGATATTGGCTGTTGGTTTGTCATAGATAGCTTTTATCAGATTGAGGTAAAGACCATCTATTCCAATTTTCTGTAGGGTTTTTATCATGAAAAGGTGCTGGACTTTGTCAAAAGCTTTTTCTGCATCTATTGAGATGATCATATGATTTTTGTCCTTGGTTCTGTTAATATGGTGTATTACGTTTATTGATTTACGTATGTTGAACCATCCCTGCATCCCTGGGATGAATCCAACTTGGTCATGGTGTATAATCTTCTTGATGATTTGCTGCATTCTGTTTGCCAGTATCTTATTGAGGATTTTTGCTTCTATGTTCATTAGGGAGATTGGTCTGTAGTTCTCTTTCTTAGTTGGGTCCTTCTCTGGTTTTGGTATCAGGGTAATGCTTGCTTCCAGGAATGAATTTGGGAGTATTGCTTCCCTTTCAATTTCATTAAAGAGTTTGAGAAGTAGTGGTGTTAGGTCTTCTCTAAATTTCTCTTAGAATTCGGCAGTGAGTCCATTGGGGCCTGGGCTTTTCTTTGTTGGGAAGTTTTTAATTACACCTTCGATTTCATTGATTGTTATTGGTTTGTTGAGGATTTTTATATCTTCTTGGTTGAGCTTTGGTAATTCATATGTATCTAGGAATCTGTCCATTTCTTCTGCATTTTCCATCTTATTAGAATACAGGTTTTCAAAGTAGGTATAGACGATCTTCTGGATTTCTGCAGGATCCATTGTGATATCACCCTTTTCATTCTTAATTGCGTGGATTTGAGTACTTTCTTTCCTTTTTTTAATAAGGTTGGATAAGGGTTTGTCAATTTTATTTAATCTTTCAAAGAACCAACTCTTTGATTCGTTGATTCTTTGTATTGTTTTTTTAGTCTCCAATACGTTAATTTCTGCTCTGATCTTTATAATTTCCTCTCTTGTACGAGCTTTTGGCTTAGCCTGCTCTTCTTTTTCTAGAAGTTTGAGGTTCACCATTAGGTTGTTTATTTCTGCTTGCTCTGTTTTCCTGATATAGGAATTTAATGCTATGAATTTCCCTCTTAGGACTGCTTTCATTGTATCCCATAAGTTCTGGTATGTTGTACTGTCGTTATCATTCAGTTGCAGAAACTGTCTAATTGCTTCTTTAATTTCATCTGTGACCCATTGGTTGTTCAGTAGGGTGCTATTTAATTTCCATATGTTTAGCAAATTCTTGTGTTTTCTTTTGCCATTGATTTCCAATTTCATTGCACTATGGTCTGCTAATATACATGGGATAATTTCAATTCCTTTGCATTTACTTAAGCATGTTCTATGAACTAGTATGTGGTCTATTTTGGAGAATGTCCCATGTGCAGCTGAGAAGAATGTGTATTCTGATGTTGTGGGGTGGAACACTCTGTAGACATCTACTAAGTCCATTTGTTCCAAAGTTTGGTTCAGTTGTAATATTTCATTGTTGATTTTTTGTCTAGTTGATCTGTCTTTTTGTGACAGTGGAGCATTGAGATCCCCCAATACAATTATATTAGTGCTTACTTGATTTTTCATGTCCATTAATATTTGTTTTATATAGTTGGGTGCACTGGTATTTGTTGCATATATATTTATGATTGTTATCTCTTCCTCTTGGATTGTTCCCTTTACAAGGATGTAGTGACCTTCTTTATCTCTATGAATCATTCTTGGCTTGAAATTCACTTTGTCTGTGAAAAGAATAGCTACCCCTACATTTTTCTGGGTTCCTGTCGCATGGAGTATTGTTTTCCATCCTTTGACTTTCAGTCTATGAATTTCTTTTTGAATTAAATGTGTTTCTTGTATACAGCATATTGTTGGATCTTGCTTCTTGATCCAATTCGCCAGTCTGTGCCTTTTGATTGGTGAATTGAGACCATTAACATTAATGGTTAAAACTGCAATGTATTGACTTATCCTTGTCATGTTATTTTCTTGTTGTTGGCTCTCCCTCTTTTAATTTTTGTTTTCCCTCCCTCTCTTTAATCATTTGCTCTGCCTGGTGGATTCCTTCTGTTGGGGTTTCTGAAGTTGTAGTCCTTGTTATCCCTTTCTAGAATGTCCTTCAAAACATTTTGGAGTGCTGGTTTGGTGGTTATAAATTTTCTCAGATGTTCTTTGTCATGGAAGTATTTTACTTCTCCATCAGTTTTGAAGGATAGTTTTGCGGGGTACATCAATCTAGGTTGAAGATTATTTTCCTTTAGAACTTGAAATACATCATTCCAAGCTCTTCTTGACGAGGGTTTGTGCTGAAAAGTCCGCTGTGATTCTGATGGGCTTTCCTTTATAGGTGATTTGTCTCTTTTCTCTAACAGCTTTTAAGATTCTACTCTTATGTTGAATTTCTGGAATCTTGACTATGATATGCCTGGCTGAAGATTTTTTTTGGTCGTGGCTAATTGGAGTTCTATAAGCCTCACTTATCTGAACGTCAAATTCTTTTTCTCTACCAGGGAAATTTTCTGCGATAATGTCTGTGAACAGTGTTCTGATGTCGTTTATGCTATCTCCTGCTTTTTCATTGACTCCAATCAATCTTAAGTTATTCTTCTTTGCGTCATCTAGCAGCTGCTGGATTGATTTTTCATTGTCCCTTGCTGTTTTTAAGAATTCTTTCTTTTCATGATCACTAATTGCAAGCCTGTCTTCTATATCTGAGATCCTGTCCTCACATTGGCTTAATCTGCTACAAATACTTTCAATGGAATTTTTGTTCTCCTGGATATCTGCTTGAATCTGCTTTATGGATTCCATTTCTTTCCTATGCTGAGCATTCATGGCTTCCATCATTTTCTTAAGCTCATCTATTTTTTTGTCTGTGTCTGCTCTAGCGTCCTTAAGCATGGTCTTCATTGTGGACATTATCTCTGCAGTTATCTGAGAAATTATTTCTGATTTAAATTTTTCCAGAGCCTCATTCAACTGCTTTGTTGTTACCACTTCAGAGATGTCAGGTGGGTGGCTTTCGGTTTGTCCCACCTCACTGCCCCCTGGGTTTGCCTTTGGTGAACTGGATGTGTGGGTTTTCATCTTGTTTAAGTGTCGTCTCATTTTCTTTTCTTTCTTTAGTTTAATTCCTGGGATGCTGTTTGTAAATTGCCTATGATAGGTTGCTTTATTGCTAGTATTTCAAACTCTTAGGAGATTCTTGGAATACCAGGAAGAAAAGTGCCAGTCAGTGTGTCCCTCTTGGCTGGTGCTTCTCTGTACCGCGGCGTCTCGCGTTACACCGCCGAGGTTCCCACTGTAGCCGTGGATGGAGTGGCGGCCGCCCTGAGTTCTGAGCTCAGCTGCTGCCCCCCCCACAGTGGCGCCTGGCTAGTGGCTCTTGCGCGCCTGACGGCTGGGTGTCAGCACTCACCGCCAGTCAGTGTGTCCTTCACAGCCACCGCTTCTCTGTACAGTGGCGTTACGCGTTCCTCCGCAGAGGTCCTCGCTGGAACCGTGGATGGAGTGGCAGCCGCCCTGAGTTTCAAGTTCAGCTGCTGCCCCCCCACAATGGTGCCCAGCTAGTCACTCTCGTGTGGGACGGCTGGGTGTCAGCACTCACCGCCAGTCACTGTGTCCTTCACGGCCGCTGCTTCTCTGCACCGCCGCTTCTCGCGTTCCTCCGTGGAGGCCCCCGGGGGCGCCGGCAGTCACCGCGTGTCCGTAGATTTGAACCGCTTCAGTCGCGTCAGGATTCCTGACACAGGAAATGGCACCGGAGGCCACCTCCTCCTTCTTTTTTGGAGTTTCTCTCTTCACTTTCTCCGTGGGCCCCAAACTGCGCTTCAGATCTTTCCTGGGTCCATGGGAGCCACTTCCCTCTTTCTTGTCCTCCTCCAGTCACTATATTCCAGTGTCCAGATGGCGACTTTTGGAGAGGTTCACTGTCTGCTTCTTACAGATCCGCCATCTTTTTCTGGAAGTCTAGATCTCGTGGTCTTGTGACATGCATAGTCACGATAGAGATGTGACCAGGAAAAGACCCAATGAAAACACCAGAGGCAGAGCCTCTTGAATAAAGAAGATAAATCCCCTTGACTATTTCTTTGTTTTGCTGGCAAAATACTGTATATTTTACTACAACCAAGCCCAGCAAAATGAAAAAGTGAAAATCCAGATGCTCCCACCTTGTTGAATTTTCCAGGGCCTCAGTGGTCTGAAACATGTTAATCTATCCCCACCAAAGTGCAGAATTAAGTCGGGCACAGTTCTTTGATGGAGGCAGGGCCAGGAGCAGAATAGAACCTTCCTGGGTGAGCTGCTGCTTGAATTTACTCATGAGCCACCTAGAAGTTTAAAAGCTGTAACTGGAGCACATAGCTGGAGAAGTTCGGCATCAGACCCAGGCTCTGTAAAGCTGCTTTGGCATTTGGTGCAGACACCACAGCAGATCCAATACACATTAGTATTGAAATGACTAAATCACATGGAAATGCTCTAAAAATTCTAAGAAGTCTTAGTAAAAAATAGGAGTTTAAATGAAAAATATGCCCTTTCACTAGATAATTCATAGCATTTGAGCAATAAACCTGGGTTTGCTATTGTATCTTGGTAGAAATCAAGGGTTTGACCCAGACACCTCCTGTTACTCATTAAAAACTGGAGTCGCTTGACTCACCATGCTATAAATTTGGGTATGAATAACGACATTCCATCACAAGTGGATATACTACATAAAATACCAGGCATAACAGAGCACTCAAATTGGATACGCTCAGGAGAGCTAAGGGGACTAGAGGTGGTTCAGACTTCATATCTTATTCTGTTATTATGTTTTTCATGTATTATAGGTGTGGGGCCTGTGAAAACATGTAGTAGACTGTGATAAAACCAGCATGGTATTGGCAAAAAAACAGACCTGAGGATCAGTGGAAAGAATAGAAGATGCAGATGCAACTCCAAACACACTAACCCATCTTTGAAAAATGGGCCGAACATGTTCACTGGAAGAAAAATAGTCTCTTTAATAAATGGTGCTGGAGGGCCGGTGAGACAGCTCAGCGGCTTAAGCGCCTGCCTTGCAAGCGCGAAGGCCCGAGTTCGACTCCCGGATCCCACATACGAAAAAGGGGCCGGTGATATCGCTCAGCGGCACGGGTGCCTGTTGGCGCGCGAGGTCCTGAGGTCGTCCCCCCGGTACCCACAAAAAAAAAAAAATAAATAAAAAAAAAAATAAATGGTGCTGGAAAAATTGGCTCTCCACATGCCATAAACTAAAACTAGACCCAGTCCAAAAATGGGCCTCTGCGACGAATACACACTTCTCAGATGAAGAAATACAAATGACAAATAAATGTATGAAAAAATGTTCAACGTCATTGGTCATTTGAGAGATGCAATTTAAAACAACACTGAGATTCCATCTCACTCCAGAAAGAATGGCTATCATCAAGCAATCAACCAATAACAAATGCTGGAGGGACTGTGGGGAAAAAGGAACCTTCCTCCACTGTTAGTGGGAGTGTAGACTGGTGCAACCACTGTGGAAATCAGTATGGAGATTCCTCACCATGCATTAAATTAAAGTCCAAATGGATCAAAGATCTAAATATGAAAACAGAAACACTAAATCTACTGGGAGAGATATTAGGTAGAAATCTTTAAGACATTGGTGTAGGCAGAGACTTCATGAACAAAACACAGACCACATAGGAAGTACTAAGAAGAATCAACAAATGGGAGCTCACCTTACTAAAAAGCTTTTGCACAACAAAGGAAATCACCAACAGAGTGAAAAGACAACCCGCAGAGTGGGGAAAAATTATAGCCAGTTGTCCCTCAGACAAAGGATTTCTTTTATTTTTACTGTTTTATTTTTGTAGTGCTGGGGATCGAACCCAGGGTCTTAAGCATGAAGGGCAGGAACTCTATCACTGAGCCACATCCCCAGCCCTGACAAAGGACTTTTATCTAGAACATATAAGTAACTGGAAAATATCAGACCCCCCAAATTCAAAGACCCAATCCAAAAGTGGGCATCTCAGATGAATACACACGTCTCAGATGAAGAAATACAAATGGCAAATAAATATATGAAAAAATGTTCAATGTCATTGGTCATTTGAGAGATGCAACTTAAAACAACACTGATATTCCATCTCACTCCAGAAAGAATGGCTATCATCAAGAAATCAACCAATAATGAATGCTGGAGGGGTTGTGGGGAAAAAGGGATCCTCCTCCACTGTTAGTGGGAGTGTAGACTGGTGCAACCATTGTGGAAATCAGTGTGCAGATTCCTTAAAAAACTAGGATTAGAGGTCTCATTTGAACCAGCTATTCCCCTTCTGGATATCTACCCAGAAGAATTAAAAACACCATACCACAGTGATATATGTACACCCATTTTATAGCAGCACAATTTGTAATAGCTAAATCTTGGAAACAACCCAAATGCCTATCAACTGAGGAATGGATAAAAAAGATGTGGTTTTTTTGTATAATGGAGTATTATCCTTCTCCATTTACCTATAAAAGTCTCAAGTTTATCCTTGCTGATTTCTGACTTGCACCCAAGGCCTTTTATTGTAACCATAAAAAGAACTTGGCTTCCATTTAATGATGCTAATCTCTTCAGCAACCACATCTCCTTTGACCATGACTTTTTATCTGGTTAATTTTTGGCCAAAATTTAAGCTTTTCAAATATTCTGCTCTGCTTTTTCCTTCTATTTCTTGCTACCATACCCATACCGCAACATGAATGTTTGGTTGTCTCGAAATTTCTTCTGCCATATAAATTATTCAATTGTCCTTATCTCAGTCTCCCACCATCTGAGGTTATGGGCCAAATGTAGACCAAATTTTTACCCAGGTGTAGCACAGATGTCCTCTAGTTGAATTGCCAGTGGAGTCCTTGTTCCAAACTGAAACATTCTGAGCCAGGTTTTTACTATTCACATTCCTATCAGCATTCTGATCCTCCAAGCTCCAACCAGATTCATCCATCCGGCTCTTCTTACAACATTTTATGGCTTCTCTAGCCAGCATCTAGAAACCTTCTTCAACTGCTCCCACAAACCTGTTCCAATGGCTTCTAAATCACATGATCAGCTACAGTCACAGAAAATGCCCCAGTGCCGGTACCAATTTTCTGTATTGATCAGCTGTCCTGATGCTGAGACACAGTATCTGACATCCACAATTTAAAGTAAAAGAGGTTTAATTTGGCTCACGGTTTCAGTAGATTCTGTCTATGATGCTCCTACCTTGTATCCAGCCTACTATGGACTGAATCCCCTAAAACTATGAGCCAAATTAAACCTCTCCTCCTTTAAATTGTGTGTGTCAGATATTGTCTCAGCAAAAGGGAAAAGGACTATGCCAGCAAGGAGAAAACACCTCATAGATATCATAGATATCTGAGATGTTTCTATATCTACAAAGCATACTCTCTGAAATGGTAGCCAATACAGGTAGTGCTTTTGCATGGCCAGAACACATGAATCTAGGAAACAAGGGATGGAGATAAAAATGGGTCCTCTCTCTGTTACTTCCAATGATCTGGCACCCTTATTTTTGCTTCTTATCACCATGGCTTTAGGGTCTGCTTATTTAGAAGTCTTAGTTTCTAGAAGAATGGTCCATATTAAGTATTCCACAGTACTGGAAATGGAAACTTCTTGGCACTAAATCACAGGCAAAGAAGGAAGCTACTATACTGGCTGGAATGACTGGGCCTTATAGTCAAGAATAAGAAAGGGAACAGGGATGAAAGTATATGTGGAACCTGGAGGATTCTCTGGGGTACCTTTCAGTACCATCATAAACACTGGTAAAAGTTAACAGAGAATTATAGGAATCTGATGTAACACAGTGACTGACACAGAACCTTTAGAAAGAAGAGATCAGTCACTCTACCATACAAATATTCATGACCAATTTGCTAGCTGAAGGCAAGATAAGAAAAAAGAAGCATGGTGGAAGAAAGAAGTTACAAATATTATGGTCATGTGACCAGTTGCAGAAATGAGGACTATAATATTATATATACTCTTTCCTGCTATCTATTAATCTAATTTAGTACTAAAATTGTAGATATCTGATGTGCATTGAATAAGCAAAAAGAGAAATGAACATCACCAGCATACATAATTTTATGTCTCCCTTTTCGAAAAAGTCAGCATATCTTAATTTTACGTGAGATCATTGTATTGTGTTAGTGGGTGTATGATGTTTTATTTATCTTCACTTTGAAATTAAATATAAGTGAAAAGGTAGAGTGAAAGTAGAAGCTGCATTGGAAAAGTCATCTACACTGAATTTTCTGTTGTCAACTCACAATCACCAATCTCCCACCTAAAAGTCCTCCCGAGATGTAAAAGAGAAGAAAATAACTGCATTTTTCAGAATTCCTTTCTTATATTGTTCTGGGTTAGAGGTTAGCTGGGAGACATGCTCATGTGAGATTCAAAAACACTCAGAAGAAAGATCTCTTATCCCTTCATGGCACTTGCAACAAGCCATGTGTGTGGACATGACCACATGAAGTGGTTTCAGCAGGAGCTTTTCATTTTCTAAATAGAAAACATATATTACAGTAAAATATATATAACAGAAAATTTATTGTACTAACCATTCTTTTTTTTTTTTTTGTGGGTACCAGGGGTCAATCTCAGGACCTCGCGCGCCAGCAGGCGCCTGTGCCGCTGAGCGATATCACCGGCCCTTTTTTTGTATGTGGGTACCAGGAGTTGAACTCAGGACCTTGCGCTTGCCAGGCAGGCGCATATGCCACTGAGCCATCTCACCGGCCCCTGTACTAACCATTCTTAAATGTTCAGTTTTGTGCCATTAAGTTCATTTACATTGTTATACAATTACTACCACCAGCTATCTCCTAAATGTTTTCAGTCTCTGAAACTCAAACTCCATACTCATTACACAATAACATCCCATAGCCCTTGAAAATCTCCATTCTACTTTCTCTCTATGTTAATTTGATAACACTGCATAATTCCTACAAGAAGAACCTTATAATATTTTTCTGGTTTATTTCACTTAATATAATAGCTTCAAATTTTACCCACGTTGTAATGTGTCAAAATTCCATTTCCTTTTAAAGCTGAATAACACTTCACTCTATGTGTGCTATATTTTGTTTATCCCTTCATCTTTCAATGGATATTTAGATAGGTTTTACCTTTGGCAATTATAAATAATGCTGCTATGCACATGTATGTACAAAAACTGTTTGGGTCCTCACCTTCAAGTTTTCAGGGTAACCATGAAACTTTGAAGACTACCTGCTTCAGGACATTTGGTGGTGACATCTTTCATGCTCATTTTCCCAGCTCCACCATGGTTACTTATATAGAATGGATTTTGTTTTCCTCAATAGTACATCTACCCTTCATATTTTATGTTTTATCCTGCTCAATTTCTTTAATGCAGTGATTCTGACCTTCTTCATATCCATTTTACCAACTAGGTTGCCTCCTACCCTACACCCTTAGAACTTACTCTTGTGGGTGCTTGGGTTACTTTTGAACTACCCCTTCACTCACTAGTGAAGATATCTTTCACAAACCAGGCTCTGTCACTTTCTCAGGAATGCATTTCCTTCTCCAATATCATTGGGCACTATGTCTTATGTCCTAGAATATTAAACTTGTTTCCTAACTTTAAACTTACATATGTCCTTATTTAATTAATACTCTTATTATGTTCCAGATTCTAATTTCCAGATGATCAGAGATCTTTTGCTCATTTTTTATTCCTAGCATCAAATTGCTACATCAAATAACAATAGTCATTTTTTACACCAATTAAAGTACCATAAATGTCAATAGATTCTTGCAGTGGATCTTTGGTCTGAAAGGGAGGCAGGGGTGGGGGTAAAACCAAGTGACTGGGGTTGTGGTTTAACTTCACAGCCCAGAGTGGGGTTCAGCACTGAGAGCCATGTCCTCATTCTGTCAGTAGGAAGGGAGCTGACTCTGGTTAGAAAGATGTCATTGGCTCTGGTATTCAGGATGAGATTGGAGCTTACATTTTAGACCTCCCTGAGGGACAAGAGTCCTGGCATTTCATTTTTAAAATTTAGGGCATCAGGGACACACAAACTCCGGAGCACCCATGCCAATAGCAAAACTTAGAATTGGAACACCACTTTCCTCTCAGGGACAGTGTGGCCAAGGGGGATAGGTTAGGTGATTGTATTTTTTCTCACAGTGTTATACTCATATCACATTCCTCAGAGATTAAGACAGAAAAAAACAAGCGCACAAAAATAGGATGAAAGAAAAATACAAATATGCCAATAAAATACAAGTTAAGGTTTTTTTTTAAGGAGAGTAATTGCTTTTACTTGACTTATGTACACTGAAGATAAACTTCAGAGATTACTCTCCCAATCTGACAAAGTTTTTAACTTGAAATTCTAAGTAAGAATCAATAAAAATGAATAATAAACTCCTAACTGAAACATGTAAGTAATCATATATAGAAAACTAGATACCTACATATGTCTACCCAATCCTAAATCCTATGTTTTCACAGTCTTAAATCCTAAAAATTATATTTTCTTAAACTGAGAAGAGATTCATTAATCACAATTATAATTTTACCAGACAAGCCAGGAAAAGAAAAAAAAGTCCTACCCATTTAATCTCAATGACTCACAAAAGAACATAATTGGAACTCCTCAACTACTAGTTTTTCCTCTTCTGATTCACCCAAATTTCTAAAGTGACTAATGTGTTGATGATAGTGAAAGAGATTCGAAATAATGAATTTAGTCACCATCTCATGAAGTCCTTGTTGAGGAAAACAAGCTCTAATGATACCTCAAGTGCATGGTAATTAAACTCCAACTCATAGCAATTCAAAGCTACCAAAATGTTTTGTATTCATCGCTGTTTTCATTACTCAGTTTAAGTGTTCTAGGTTCGAGGTAGAAACAGGACAGTGTGTCACTAAGAAGAGACTGAGGGTGCAGCTTGGGGGAAAAGGGTGACTTGATGTAGTTCCAAGTACCAGCAGAGCAGGAAGTGAGATACATTAGAGACAGACAAAAGGCCAGAGCTACTGAAAAAGAGATGGCCAGAGACCCTCAGGAACTCACAAATTGCACGCTCTCAAGCCTTGAAGGAAAACCAGAAGGGCGGGGGCAGGAGGTTGGAAGGTCAAGCAAGTACAAATAACAGTCAGTGCAGTTGTAGAGAGCCCAGGTAAAGGCAGGCAAAAGTTACCATTCTGCATGCCAGCAGCAACAAGGAAAGGACCCAGATTCAGTGCCAGTGGTCTCTTTACTTTGCACTCTGAAAAAAGCCACACCACAGCAAGCTCCACCTGCTAGCTGCAAGTGATGAGAACTCAGACCAGGTAGCAGCATAAGGAATGTGCATGCAAGGCGCAGACATAACTCTCTGGCAAGGAAACACTTCCCTGTGACAAAGAGCTTCCCTCTGACATTAGCCTCAAGGTCCACATTCACCGTCCATGCCAACAAAAAGACCCTGTTATCATGAATACCCCTGTGTGCCCTTCTGAGAACTCAAAACTTCCCTGGAGCGAGTCCAAGACTAGCCCACTGCTTATTTATAGTCTTTCTGATTTCCTGTTCTGGTGTAGTTCTACCCTATAAATATGGAATTCCCAGTGAAGTCATGTGAAATCATACTGCAGTACGTACCTGACATGAACGTCGTGTTTATGTGACACCAGAAATGGGGGGAAATTATGATCCTATCAGCTGCCTGGACATGTGGATTCCAGTGAGTATTTGGAATTACATGCAAGATACCTGACTGATAGATTTGTTTTCACTGCCATACACTATTGTAGCCTAGAGCTGAACCTAAGGCATGGAAATTTGTTTTCAGAAAAGTAATATTCTTGAAAATCTCTAAATATTTAATTTTCTGTTTTAGATGGGCAAAGCCTTAACTCTATAGTGGCAGAAATGAAAGGTTTTATATGCTTCCACTGGGCTTCTAACTTCTTGCACCTGCCAACTTTCCGTTGAATAGTATTGGTTATGATATATTAATGTGCAATGCTAAACACGTAGTTTGCTCTTGTACCAACTGTTCCTTCACCCTTCCAAACCAAACCAGCTCAGGAGGCTTAAGAGTAGAACTCAGAGAAGGATGTAGAAGTCTACAGACAATCACAGATACTATCAAAAATGAGACTATGCCATGGCATTGAGTCAAGATTCCTCACACACACCCAATGCACCTTTTATGCCAAGGTGGATCAAAAGCTCTGATTTTTTTAAATTATTCTCACCAGTATACTATCAAATTTCAAAGTTCATATTAGCCTTGTCACTTCACTCAAAATATGAACACTCTATAAACCTCACTGAACTGACTACATTTGAAATCACCAAACTGTCTTGTAACACACGATCCAAACTATGACTTTGTTCCAATTTATTTGTAGATATGACTTTATACCAATTTCTTTGCAGCCACTGAGACTACTGAAGGATTCCCAAAGCAATCAGTAAGTGAACATTGCAAAGCACATGGCCTGGGGCATGCCAACCCAAAAAAAGGATCTCCCATGGTTGTTCCTGAGCACAAACTGTGTACTCAGTATTGAAATTAATTCAAGCAAATTTCCATACAATAGCTGCTAAACTTGCACAAAGACTCTGTCATGGCCCATGCTCGTATCAAAGATCTAATCAAGTGAGCAGCATGACTTGAATCTTCCTCACCCATGAGAGATTTATGGTATAGATTTATCTATAGAGATGAACTTATACGACCTAAGTCCAGTACTTAGAATGTACAACTTGAAGAGAAAAACATTTAGGAAAAAAAAAAAAAAGATTTTTCCCAAAGATAATTTTATTTTTAGGTTGAGTATTCTCTTAAATTATATGCAAAGGAGCAGATTTCTCTGAGATAGAGGACAAACTAGACATTATCCAAACAACATCAGCAGGGAATTCAGTCAGTGGAAGGAAGTTTTTGCAGACTCCAATAGCCTCACATGCTATTTGGAAATCAGTAGAGCACTGGTCGCTGGGTGCAGCTGTGGTTGCTATGGGGATGGACTCCTGTAAGTATTCCATCTGCTACAAGAGGGACAGCTTGGAAACCCCTCACAAGTCTTAAGAAGAAATGAAGCAAATAAATGACTCATCTGGTTGGGAAGGCTAGTTTGACCAAGTAGCTATCACAGCAGACTTCAGGCATATGCGTGCCATGAATCTTGGGTCAAAGTAAAAGAATCTTTAATTTCAAAATTAGTTGTAAAACTAATCCAAATTTTAATCAATCACTTGGGATACATGCATGTTAACCAGGCACAGTTTGATGCAACTCCTTCATGTTAAATTTAGCAGTGCACTTTTACTTAAATTTTTAATCCATATTTTCCAGAACAATTAATGTTAGCTTCTAAATAAAATTAAGGGCTCATTTAACAGGCCCATTTTGGAGAACACAACAAAAACAGACTTGCATGATGAGTCCATATGGAATGTGGGGGGAAATGCTGAAAAACTTAATTCGAAGTTGTCTACAATGTTGTCCCTCCTTACTAAACAAAAGAGTGATAGTAAAACTGGACAGGTGCTAACATTACTTTTATACACATACATCAATCCAAATTTAGAGCAGCAAAGAAGATCCAATGTGCCACATTTGAAAGAAAGTAAAATAATTTCCTGTTTCTTAACCAAAAAGAAACCAAATATCCTAAAAGGAAATTGGATTGTTGGGCAATGATTTGGAGAATATTAAATATTTGAAGATATGATTGAGAGTGGCCGCTACAGTGTGTTTTTCTAACTTGCAGAAATAAAGTTTTGGACTGGAGATGTAGCTCAGTGGCACAGCACCTGCCTGGCAAGTGCGAGGTCCTGAGTTCATTCAATTCCTGGTACCAAAAAAAAAAAAAGAAAGAAAGAAAGTTTTGTCTATTTATTTGATGCTAAAGTTTAACAGCTGAAAACTAACGTGTTTTTCATGTTATATAAATTTAAAGTTACAAGATGCAGCTAATGCACTTAGAACAGGGTTTCGGTAAGATGGATCCTTTGAGAATTTCCCATAGAAAGGGGATGTCTGAGTGAAAAGGGAATTTTAGAAGCTGTCTCTTAACAGCCTAACCATTCAAATACATCACTGTAGCAACTGTGGTAGAGTTCTGTAAATGACACTTCCACATGTTTACCCTACCATACCTCTTCCTGAAGAAAACGATTTGTGGCTGACTTTCTTTCCTAGGAGCAACAAGAAGGAATGAGGAAGCATGGAGTCCAGGGAGGATAGCTACAATATGACATTTTTGTTGAATCAAAGAAAAAAGGAGTGATAGGAGAGAGTTAAATTTCTGTATGAAACTGCTAAGACATTCATACCACAGCTCATTCTCCTTGCACTGTCTTCTGGTGGCCTTTCTTCCTCTCCTTTTGCCAAAACCCTCTTTAAGGATCCCATCTCTACATTCATGCTCACACCTTCCCCACCTTTTAACCTCTGTAAGATGTAGCCTTCATCATCCTCCCCTCCTCCTAGTATTCCCATACCATCAATTTCCTACTAAATTGTTAATAACTATTGATATTGATATTCCTATAGTATCTCTCCCACATGTTATATTTGAAGTTTTTAGCAGAAGCTTTACTTACGTGCTAACAGGACAAACAATATATTCAGGGCATCATGTGGAAGAGACTGGAAGATACTTTGGAGTTAGACAAGGAAGCAAGGGAAGTCTACAGTCTGCTGATGTCGGCGCATGCAAAGCCATCTGCCCTGCTTACATGCAAGGTTGGACCTTTGCTTACCTTGTATACAATGTATGATTAAAATATCAAATGCAGTAATTTATATACTGAGGTAGTTTTAGAATCATTTAAGGCATATTTTCCACACAGCTTTACATTTTACACTTCATATTTTAATTTTTCATTCTCTGAAAACTTGCAATCCACTTTTGATTTAATGGAGCTTAACCCATTTAATGGGGAAGAAAATCAGAAAAACAAGGCTGAGGATAAACAAGGACTGTTAAGAGATGCCCTCATCATTGGTTTGACAGTTGTACAGATATTGAAAAGGGAGCTTAAAGGAGGAAAATACAGACCAACTAGAAAGTAAATGGGAAAGAATCTGATTTTATGAGATTTTTATTTTAAATAAATATGTGACCTTCTTTAAACATAAAAACAAAAGCACCTTAGTAGAGGTTAAAGACACCAAAAGAAAGAAGAGATTCAGATGTTTCAAGATCCTGTTATGAGGGTTAAAGTTAGGAAACCAGCTAGATTTAAAAAATAAATAAATAAAGAATCCTGTAGTACAGTGAATACGGAAGTAGTGACTTGGGTGAGGCAGCACAGATCGTTAAGAGTCAGGTGGAGAGAACTTTCCAGGCCAGAGGGAGGATTTCTTTGTCTTGAGAAGGAAAAGAGTTTTGAGCAGAGGAAATGCCTAAACTGATTTATAGTTTCAAAGGAACTTTAAAAATGGCTAATCTCATTGCATCCCAAACAAATTTATCTAATGGATTATAGAAAAATACCAATCAAATAATCATTTTACTGAAATAGATATGAAATACAAAATGGTAACAAATATCACAGATTAGTCACCTGTGAAGGTTCTGAGCAAATTATTCTTTTGAAAACTCAGCACCTAGACCTTAATTATCAACCAAAAGCAGACCAGTTTAGGGATTTTGGTGCTGCATGGTTCTAACAAGGAGGGTGACCATGAATTTCTATTCCAACGCACTCCATGGACAGAGAAACAACGAGTCCTGTACTTGTTTGGTGAAATAGAGAGAGGAAGGCAGAGCTCAGAGAAGCCTGCGGAGCTTTTCATGCCTGGTTTGCCTCTTCTTCCGAAACACCGTGTTTTGAATACTCTGTACACTTAAGTTCAAAAACGTAAAGTAGATATAAATTAACTTGAAAACCAAACTAAATAATATTTCTGAAGAAGAACCATGAAGCAAGACCTCGAAGAGTTCCAGGTATTATGTGAGTGATTTATTTTGTTTGTTCAAAATGGAATGAATGAATAGAAGTCTGGAAGCCAGGACTTTGGCTTCTAAGCCTCTTTGGCACTTTTTTTTTTTTGAACTATCAATTACAGATGTCCTTCAAAAATCTGTGTGAAAGGGCCGGTGAGATGGCTCAGCGGCTTAAGCGCCTGCCTGGCAAGCGCGAGGGCCCAAGTTTGAATCCCGGAACCCACATACGAAAAAAGGGCCGGTGATATCACTCAGCGGCACAGGCACCTGCTGGCGCATGAGGTCCTGAGGTCGACCCCCGATACCAACAAAAAAAAAAAAAAAAAAAAATCTGTGTGAAAAATACAAAAAAAAAAAAAAAAAAAAAAAACCCAGAAATACATGGAAACATTTACCAAGGACTAAACAAAAATAAAAACAAAAACAAAAACAAACAAACAAACAAAAAATACTGAAAGGAGAAGAAAGCAAAAACTAAGTATGGTATTTGAATTATTTTGTTGATTTAAAAGTAATCCAAAAGGGCCGGTGAGATGGCTCAGCGGTTTAAGCGCCTGCCTTGCAAGCGCGAGGGCCCGAGTTCGACTCCCGGAACCCACATACAAAAAAGGGGCCAGTGATATCGCTCAGCGGCACGGGTGCCTGCTGGCGCGCGAGGTCCTGAGGTCGACCCCCCGGTACCCACAAAAAAAAAAGAAAGTAATCCAAGAAAATTTGTTTGGGTACCATAATTTGATCTATTTACCTTAAGAGAAAAATATTGATTATATTGAGAGGCAACATTTAAAAATGCTGTTAAAGAAATAAGCCCTGGAGATTTATTTTTTTACCTCTGCTTTACACACAAGGATACTGAAGTTGAGTGAATTATTTCTAGAGTAAAAATTCAAATAATTCAAATTGAGATTTATAAAGCTGTTCTTGTGTGATTACTTAATAGTAGTTTTTGATGTCAATAATTGGATGTAGGGTGCAGACATAATCCATAGCACATATGTGTAATTAATTTACATTGATAGGAAGGATATGCTTAAAAGCCTTCTGATAAATAGATTCAATTCATTTAAAATCTTAAATATGAGTTGATTAGAGCAATGATTCAGGAAAGATTAATAAATGAAAGTAAATTGCTCTCCTATATGTCAAAAATAAATAATTAGAATTTGAAGCTTAAAATGTAATAATATTTACAATAACACCAAAAAAGAGAAATATTGACATGTAAATCTAAAAATACATGATTTATTGTATAAGTAAAATACTAAAGAAATCAAAGACCTAAATAAATGGGAAGTCATTCTGTTTTCATGGATTAGATAACTCAATATTTGTATGATGTCAAATCTTCCAAAACTGATCTATAAATTTAAAGCAATGTTAAAACCCTAATGAAAAAGATTTAAAATAAAAATGTTTAGACATTTTGGGGAGGGGTGAAAAGAGATTTGAAAACCCTAACAAGCTGTTTTGTATGTTTAGGTAAAATGATTTTCAAATTTATATGCAAAAGCAAAGGACCAGAATAGCCAAAACAATTATAATTAAGAACGAAGTTGGATAACTAACACTACTGGACTTCAAAACTTACTATAAAGCTACAAAAATTATGACAACAAGGTATTAGTTTAAGAACAGATAAACAGATGAATAGGATATAAAGCACCAAAATAGCCCCACACAAATATAGTCAACTTCCCTCTTACAAAAGGGCAAAGTAATTCAATGGAGAAAGATTATATTTTCAGAAAGTTGTGCTGGAAAGACTCAATATCTGTCTGTCACTAATATTAACATAAAATGGACCATTGGTCTAACTATAAAATGCAATAGTATAAAATTGCTAAAAAGAAACAAAAGATAAAGGCTCTTAATTTAGGCTTCATGATGAGTTTTTACATATAAAATAAAAAATATAATTCAATAAAAATTGATAAATTATGCTTTATTAAAATTCAAGACTTCCAATTTGTGGAAAGACTATTAATAAAGTAAACACACAAGTGACAGAGTAGGAAAATATTTCTAAATGCATACATGATTAATAACTTGTATCCAAAATGTACAAAAAAATCTAAAAACTCCATAACAAGAAACAAATATATTCAATTAGATAACTGATGAAAGTGCTTAGCAGAAACCTAAGGAAAATATATAGAGGGAAAATAACCATATTTAAAAATGTTCAGCATCAAATGACAAACTATTATGATGGCAAAGGAAGGAAGAAAGGGAAGGAAGGATAGTGGATGGATAATAGATAGAAGGAAGAAAGGAAGGGAGGGAGGAAGGAAGAGGGAGGGAGGGAGGAAGAAGAATATGAAATGCTGGCAAGGTTATGGAGCACCAAGAACTCTTACCTGTTGCTGGTAAGACTGAAATATGGTTCAGCCGCTTTAAGGACAGTTTGAGTCTCAAAGTAAACATATTCATGTTATGAATTTAGCAATTGTAGTACGTAGGGACATACTTCTTAAAGTTCACACAGAAACCTGTACATAAAATTTATAACAACTTTACCAAATACTGGAAACAACCAAGATGTCCTTCAGTAGCTAAATAGATAAACAAACTATAGTATATCCGTAACATGGAATATTATTCACTGACTAATAAAGAAGTATGAAGCCATGAAAAGATATAGAGGATATTTCTCATATTCCCGTGTAAAAGGAACCGGTATGAAATGTATATGTACTATATGATTCCAATGGTAAGACATTCTGAAAAATACTAACTTAGAGACGGTAAGATATTCAGGTCTTGCCAGGGGTACAGGAGGCAGGGGGTAGGATCAGTAAGCAAAGTACAGGATGTTTAGGATAGCGAAATGACGCTTATCATTCTGTAACTGTGGATGTAAGACATTATGCCTTGAGCAGAACCCATAAAACTGTAAAGCATGAAGATGTAAATTTTTAAAAATTAATCATTTAAAAGATTGGGATATTCCAGTAAGAAATGCAGACCATGCCAAAAGAAGCTAACCGTATCAAAATTTTATGAAAAAATTTTGTTGGAGAGGATCAGCGAAAGAAGAGAAGACCTAAGTATCTTTTAATAAATGAGTGGACACTTTACTCTAGTTGATAAAGTTTCTCCCACCAAGTAAATAAATGGCAAGATTCTCACTGCTGAACTGTACAATAAATAGGAAGAATCAAGAATGATAATGTGGGCTGGTGAGATGGCTCAGCGGCTTAAGCGCCTGCCCGGCAAGCGCAAGGGCCCGAGTTTGACTCCCGGAACCCACATACGAAAAAGGGGCCAGTGATATCGCTCAGCGGCACGGGCGCCTGCTGGCAGGCGAGGTCCTGAGGTCGACACCCCGGTACCCACAAAAAAAAAAAAGAATGATAACGTGGGAATAAGTTAAAGTTGGATAAATCAATAAGAACTCATATATACTTTTTCATATACAAATATATATCTACACAAATTAATGTAAGCATATATCTTTTTGTTCTGTCAGGTAAGAAAGCCTAAAAGAAATGACACATCACTCGCTACGCTTACCTTTAATGGTCAGATCTCGACTACTAATATTATCTTTAAATAAAAGGATCCAGGACCCCTTGGGGCAATGTCCACTGTGTAGGACAAGGAAAAACTGCTGAGCAGAATGATGAAGAACTGAAGACCATGAAGATTCATGAAGACCATGAATTTGCATTGGAACCGAGGCTGTCATAATCACGTGGCAGAATAAGAAGCAAGGAGGAAGGAGCACTCAGAGTGCTCTGGGAGGCAAGTCCTTTGGGATCCCTTATTCAGGGGCATCTTACAGGCTTAAAGCCTAGATCTCTCAAGGCAGATTACACTTGCTAGTTTCTGTGGAGGAAAAAAAATATTGTTTTGGTGTTGAGGGTAAGAAGGATGGGCATGAGAGAGTGGGTATATTCCCACAGGCACAAAGAGGCAGAGAAATTGACATCATGAGCTACATGTGACTTGGTTTTCCTTTGAGTGCAGGAAAAAAATCCAAAGACAATCTTTCTGTATTGCCCTGAACCAGAGTTAATGACCATGGGTTGTAGGGGGAACTGAAATTCCGCCTTTACCTCGTGAAGACTCCTGCAGTTTCCCTTCATGCTCTGATGGCTAGAGTTATACAAGACCAAGCAACACGGGAGTAACTACCTGATTTATTATCTACAGTGCTTTGACCAATGTGAGCATAAAAAGCAGCTAGCATGAGTTCTATATGCTCCTTTTTTTGGGATACTTATATATTTTTTTTATTTTTCCAATCAGATTTTATTGGTACATTTTATTTCATACATGTGATTTATTCTTTCCTTTATGAGTTCATGAGGTCACAGAATAATTTAAACACAGGAAAAACTAAGCAGGACCCTAATCATCATGATGTACCCTTTCTAAAACGTGCTTTACTTTGCAATTCACTTTCTACAGTAAGCTCTGGCAAAGATAATTTATTTCTAACAAGCAAACCCTTTACCTTTGGGTTTCTTCGAGAATTTGTGCAGTCAGCATGGATCGGCAGTCTGTTTCATGATCTTACTAGAATCACAGGATGACTTGGCAGAGCTGAATCCTGCTAGTCACGGCATTTATAGGTCCCTGTGCACAGGAAGTAACTGGCTCACGCGGTGAGTGTGTAGCGCAAGCAGGACCAGAGAACCACTGCTTCATTTACCGAGCCTGAAAGACACGGTTGCCTCGTCTCCTAGAGTTCGCATTGTGAAGCACAGTCCAGGAGCTCTCCACAACGTGCTCTCTAACAGCAGGAGACAATCAGGTTAACCTGAAAATGAAAATATGAAGAAAGAAAGGAAGATACCTGTGGTAATGTCATTTTGATTGAGGCACCCAATCAACCACGCTTTGATTTCATGGCTATGGGCCACATGAGACAATGTACATGTCTTTTTTCTTTGTTCTTTTAGGGGAGTATTCTTTCTGGATTTTTTCCATTTTTTTGTTTTGTTTTGTTTTGCTTAAGCCAATTTGATTCGAGTTTCTTTCACTTGCCAATAAAATCATCCTGATGAAAACATGTTTTTCCTTAAAAATATGCCATTTAAGTAAAAATGATATGGGAAGATAACAGAGCGCCTTAGAAAAGATAATTATAAAGAAAACTTGGGGATGATTGTATATATAGTCACTAAGCCAATATCTTTTCTAATGGAACAACTATTTAAATATTGTAAAATATCATCTCTTCATATATAAAAAAGGTCACAAGGGATGAGATATGTAAATGTGAAAATGCTTTGTAAAGTACTAAATGCTATAGCAATATTAATTATTGATGATTTCCATCAGATAACCTATGAGACTGGTATATTTTCATTCACTAAGAGTCTGATAAGGAAACCCACCTCCCAGGGGGATCAAGTTTCTCTTATAAAGTTTCACCTATTCAAGAGGACGAGATCCCTGGCACTCCAAGATTCACTGGTCTGGTCACATGAGGATGAACAGAAAGGATCGGGAATCAAAGGTGAAGAAATATTGCTGTCTTGTAGCCAAAACAGCCTAATGAATTCTTCTATGTTCCGCTCTTTGAAACATATCCCAATATTTTATCACTGTCCAACACATATCAGGAAATTAACACTTCCTGTGAAGTTAGACGTTAACCCCACAGCTTTTAATAAACTATTCATGATGTGACACCTACTTTCTCTTTCTGCATTAAAGATCCTACTAGCATATTTATTTTATATTTTAATGCTTTTATCATGGTAATATTACTAAATTTTTCAGATAATTTCTATCTCTGTATATAGCTTATGAATTCATGCATGTATGTGTAATCTTTATTTTCTTAAATTATAATGTAAGAACCCTTCCATATTTTCTGTGAGCTCTCATGAGGACTATCTCATTATCCCACCCAAATGGTACTTTTAAACTAAGACTTTTGCAATTCCCTGTATATTTCATTTGTGTCTTATATTTACATATAATTATGTCCTATTACATTATTTTGCTTTTTTGCAAACCTTAACAGTGCACTTCTTCCTACATTTACATTTTCAAGATTTCAGATATGAATTCAGTAATTCAGTCTTCTTATGAACTTACATATGTTTAAATGTTTACACAAGATGAACACAATTTAAAGCTTTCTCTCATGAAGTTACCATTATGCTTGTTAACATACTCTCTTTTTTCTATATTGCAAAGATCTTATCTGCTTCCCGAAGCCTCTTTCCATGAAGATAAATATCACCTTGAAGTAATTCAGTGTCCTTTTTTCTATAACTCATGTACAGCTGTAAATGTATTTCTAGTATGTATCTGTCTCCTTGGGGGTCTTTCTGTTCAACTTGGAAGACAGACAATAGTAACACCTGAGCCCTGTATCATCAGTGGTCAATACTCAGCTGGATTTCAGTCCTAAAGCAACTGAAAATCAAACCTGTAGTCTCCAATGTTGTGTCTATGACACTTGATGCTAAGATATTGAATAAAACCCCACAGTATCACATCTAAAGGCAAAATCCAATGAAATAAATAAAAGAGTTTTCAAAGCACTTTTTTTTTTCTTTTTTTTTCAAGTCGGGACAACATAATGATCCCAAATCTCAGACACTCTGGCAGGAGTTCCAATTATTATAAACACAAGGAAGAAATTCCATGGTGGGCTTTTGTATATGAATTTTTGTTTTGACTAAATGCAAACACTGGACTCAAGTTCTTTTCCCAGTGTAGCTCATGCTGTTTCTCCCTGCAAAGACAGAAAGCAAAAATTGAACCATGATTTATGCTCCTGCACCTTTCAATTGAAAATATCCCATGATACCTTTAGGTCAAGCCAGGGTAAAAATGGTTCTGGGCTCTGATGTTACACATATTCAGATTTGTCTACAGAATACTGCAGCATGATAAAATGAATATTGCTTAAATGGGCTAGTATTGGAAAATACAGATCACTTGCATAGAGCTCTTTGATAAAATGTGTCATGATTAAAGATCTGCTCCCATTAATCTTTTCAAGAGAAGGACCTATGTATGACATTTATTTCTATTGTCCATCTGCTTAGCAGGGAGCCTGGTTAGCAAGTACTGTAGAGTTTACCACTGGATAAGTGGATGGATAAGTGAGAAAAATATCTCTCATAAATCTTACTATTCTTTTAAATCCTGTCTATATTTTTATACCAAGTGTCAGTGTAGAATTGTTGTAATGTGACATTCTGCACCAAGATCAAGGCCAATGGGTGTGGGTAGATGTTTCAGAGTGACTCAGAATGTGAATACGGTGATGAAAAAATGGAACACATCGAGCGTCAGAGTACAGGGTATACACAATGCACTTTTTTCATTAGCGATGAAAGGAAAAGGACAGGAAAGCATAAAAAGGCTCATTTTCAAACAAATCAAATAGGAGAGGTTTGCAAGGGATCTATTTAGAAAGGAAATTGTCTTCTCTGACCTTTGCAAAATCCATGAAAGATAATATACTTGAGGTATCAAAAAAGATTAAAGGTGTGTTTACTAAGAATTAAGACTAGTGGCAAAGCATAATTTCACTTTCAAACTTCGTTTTGTAAAGAGACCATTTCATTCCGACTTATGGAACATTGAATCACAAGAATCTGTGGCTGTCTGATAAACACAGAGGTCGCACAATGCAAGGCACAATGTCATATAAATATGGCATGTTTCAGAAGAGAATATTTAAAAGATAATCAGGAAATATGACCTTTAGAAACACTTATTTGTTTTCCACAGTTTAAAAGTGCCAATGTAAACTTACTTCGTTTTTCACTCAAATATAATCTTTCTAGTACCTAGATGAGAGGAGAATACTTCCTATTCCTTCCAATACTGATAGGTTTTATTCCATAACTGTGTGAGTTAAAACATGTACACACACACATACACAAGTGTGCTAACTAGCAAGGAATAAAGTTTTCATTCTCTAAACTAAAAACCAGCAAAATTTCTTTCTTCTTCAAACTAAAGCTCCTCAGAAAGATAGAAAACAACTGTTGTCTCACTCCTCATGCTTTACATAATTCATTCAACCAATAAATATTTATTTGGGGGCTAATCTGCATCAGGAATTATTGTATGGGGTGTGAAATCAACAGGAAGGGTCATAGGCAGAAATCTTTAGACATAAATACTGTACATACTGGTGTGGTGTAATTAGACAATAAACATCATGAATAAGTAAAACATGTATTGCATCACTTGCATGAATCAAAACATAAATTATGCTAAATATTTTGAAGTGCTGCATGGAGAAGTGACTTTTAATGAAATGGCTAGAAGGTGAAAAGGGATTGATGGAGGTATAGGGTTTAGCCAAACAGATGTGTCATAAAATGCTCCAAGCAGAGAGCAAGCCAATGTGAAGGCCTTAATGCAAAATATTTCTACAGGGTTTGAGGAACAGCAGGACACACCGTGGCTGGAAGACCTGAGCAAGAGGAAGAATGACTGGAGAGGAGGTCAGAGAGGGGAGAAGACCCCAGAATACATACAGCCTGGCAGGCCATCATGGAGACACTGGCCTTACAGGGTTTTAAGGAGAGGAGTGACACTGTCTGTTTTGCTAATATTTTAGGTAGCATTTCATGTATATCAAAACACCTCAAACCCAGTGTTTTAAAACAATAAATATTTATTTAGATCATGGTCCTGAGGATCAGCACTGTGATCAAGCCTGTAAAAGTCTGCACTTTTATTGGTCTCTTTGGGTCCATTCATTGTCCTTGGCCAGCTTCTGTTCAGGTACACGATTCCGCATCTTCATGTTTGTTGGACTGGAAGGCAACCAGCTTACAAGTACCCTATTATCCATCAGGCTAGTGAGAAATTCTTCACCTCATTGGAATTGTACAGGTTTCTGACAGCAGAAATAGTGCGAGTCCAAATGTCCCTGTCCTTTTCACACCTCCATCTGTATCATATTAGTTAATGTTCCATTGGCCAAAACAAGTTCATGGCTAATCCAAGTTCAAGTAGTACAAAAATAAACTGCACGTCTGGATGAGAGGGAAAAAATATTTAGCCTTTTGTATAGTCTATCACTGTTTATGTTAGACTACAGGGCAAAGAACAGAGAATGATGAAAACATAGCAAAATATGGAGGCTTTTGTGATAACCCAGAGAGAAAGAAATGTCTTAGTCAATGATGTAGAAGTCAAGCTGTTAAGAAGCCTTTGTTTTCTAAGTATAGTACATATTGAAGACGGAGTAAAAGGGAAACACTGGTAAGTGAAACTGCATTATGAGATAATCAGAGGGGTCAAAGATAAACCAAAGGTTGACCTGAGCAAGTAGAAAGATAAAGTTAGCATAGGTTGGTAAGAACAAGTTTTAAGAGAAATTTCGAAGTTCACTTGTGACTCACTGATTTGAAGATGTTCATTAACTTCAATGGCTCTCTCCACATAGGAAATCTAAATCTAAAGAGGATAGTTTACCTCGGAGTTCAGCAGTGAACTCAAGTCTGCAAATACAAATTTGGAAGTGGTCAGGATGCAGGCGAGACTAGACAAGATCACCAAACGTATAACTGACCCTCTCCACCGTGCAGAGACAAAACATGTTAATCAGTCTCCTAAAACTCTCAACTGCTGTCTCTTTTCAGCCAATTCTTGCCACCTTTCTCCACCCTCTAGCAACCACTGCAATTTCTTTTATTGCTAGAAACATTCTTTTCTTCCAGAAGATCCTAGAAATTGAACTATTTGTGACCTTTTGAGTCTATCTTCTTTCACTTAGAATAATATATTTGAGATTTATACAAATTGTTGTGTATACTCACAGTTTATTTCTTTTTATTGCAAAATAGTATTCCAATGTATGTATTACTACAATTGTTTATTCACTCTTCAGGTGAAGTCAATTATGAAGAAAGATACAATTAATATATTAAGGATTTTGTGTGAGTGTAAATTTGCATTTATTCTGGGTAAATGTATAGGAATGAAACTACATAATAAGTGTATATTTAAACCTATAAGAAGCTGTCAAAAGCCAGAAATCTGATATTCCAAAGTACCATTTAATATTCCTAGCAGGTATGTAAAAGACTTATAGTTGTTCCACATCATCACAAGCACTTGAAATTTTCAATTTGCTGTTATTTGCACATACTCTAAAAGTATGTAATAGAATATCATTGTTGCTTTAAGATTCATTTTTAATGACAAGTGATTAAAATATGTACAGTCTTTTCATATAGTGATTTACCATTCTCATATACCATTTGTATTCCTTCTTAATAAAATATCTGTTAGCTTTTTTTTTCTTCTTGCACTTTTTTTTTCTTGCAGTTGTTTATTTTCTTTACATTGATGCTGTATCTCCTTCAAAAAGTGAAGATGGGTTGGGGGAAAAAAAGGAAGAACACAGGAGGTGACCTCACTTATTTACATCCTGAAACTGGGAGAAACTTTTCTTCTTAAATCCAAAACTTTGGACTCCATATAATTTTATGGTTCCTAAGCAAGTGGGGGAGCTACTCTTATCTTGGTGCACAACGAGGGTGCCAGGGAATGAAAAACTAAAGGAACCACCTCACGCTTTGGACTTCTTGTGATTCAGAACTAGTAGGCATGAAGAGAAGCCATGATCTTGGGACAATAGTTGACCCAGATCAGCAGGAGGAAGCCGAGCTGCCATGACACAAAGGGGAAAGGAGAAATACATGTGGGACAGAGGTGACCCACCAGCATGCCTCTGGGGGCTCACTTGCCCCAGTATTACTGTACATGGGTGAAGACAGCAGCACTGGCCTGAGAAAAAAGGCTCTTCGGATAGACCTCTCACATAAACACCAAGGTGCACAGTGCTGCTCACAGAGGGCGAGGGGCATTTAGAACACACAGTGAGGAGGGAGACGATGAGTACCAGTGGGCGACCCAAGGCCAGTTAGTCTGCTCTGTGTGCCTCACTCATCTCCCTCCCCTCAGGTTCCTCTCAGGAAGAGAAGCCCACTGGAATCCTGCAGAACATGCTTCCATCCCATTTCTAAATAGAATATTGGATCTATGCAGAACAAGGTCTATGCCAGTGATGGTGAATCTTTCAGAGACAAGTGCTCAAGCTTCAATCCAAAACACACTTGTTTATCGCAAAGTGCCAACACTGCAATTAAAACTGAACGCTGAAGTTTTAGTTTAGAAAAAACAACTCATATATTAACATCTTTTGTCTTAAAAGAAAAACCAATAACACACGCCGTAAGTTCTCCACCACTGGGGCAGCCATTGGAAGGACGCAGCTGGGAAATCCGTTAAAAAAATAATGGCATTCAGCTACAAGAATGGAGTTGGCTGACAACCACTGGCTTCAGAGACTTCAAAATCAGTGTCAGTTTTCAAGTTCTTTCCTTGGAGGCCTAGCCAATGTCTGAGAATAGTGTGGGTCCTAGGCCCTTTTCAGTCAAGGGCAGGACTCCTCTAATGGAAAATTCCTGCTCTGGGACTTTCTGCTGGGTGAGCTGAGATTTTACCAGATCTGCTTCACAATCTGAGATTATTCCTGTTTCCTCTCCATTTTCCTTTTATAAATAGTAGAGTTGCATTCTTTTTTCTAAAAGTCTTACCCATTCAGTTCTGCTCTATGCTCCAAAATACTTCAGTTATTACTTCGCAAAAATCCTCTTGCATTCTTAGACTGCTCCTAACAGTACTTCTGGAGAAGCCAAACTGATTTTTCAACCAATCAACAGAACAACCAGACATGTGTAATCGTAATTGAAATGAATCTTCTTTAATAATTTGTGAACTCTTAATCATAAGGAAACATATCTTTACATTAGACATAAATTCCTGATGTAAATTTGAATCGGTTAAAATATAAAAATAAACCATAATATATTTAATTGCATCTTGGCATGATTAATTAATTCCAGATACTGTATATATGAATCTATTTATACTCTAGCTCTTAGACCCCTCAATATTCAGAGTTAGGAGGGATAGGAGAGAAAGTGAGCGGCAATATTAATGAACATTACTTTACAAACAGAACTCAAGCGTCTGCAATGCCTATTTTCATATTTTATAGTTGGCTTACGTTTGGCCAGCCAGCCACTGTCCACCCATGGAAAATACCTACACAATATTCACATCGGAAATAACTATCTGTAAGGCTTTAGGAAAAGAAATATCCATAGGGGATGAATTTGGGGTGTCTCTTCCTCTTAAAGAATTTGCATTTGCTGGGAATTACTTTGTGTCTCACACTATAGTAGGTGCTATAAGCATCCTGAGGATGCATGAATCACATAGTATTAAAAAAAAAAAAAAAAAAAAAAAAAAAAAGCTTACAATCTGGCTGGAAAGAGAAGCTGCAAAAAAGTCAACCAATTAGTGAGTGACACAGGAGGGAGGCAGGGACTGGGACTCCAGCCCTGAGTGCCAAGATACAACCAAATGTGAAAATCGCTCTACCGAATTAAATTCACGCCTGTGCTGGAATCAGCATCACATGCTGATACAGTGACATGCACAGTGTCAGACCTACACACCCTCTTCCTCCTGGGGAGTCCCAGCAGCCGACCTGGCAAGCTCGGGTGACCCTCCAAACAAAGCTTCCTTCCCTTCCAAATCCGACAAGCAGCCCCACCCTAACCCTCAGGAGAAATCAGATAGCAGGTGTGAAACCCTCCTCAGTCATCCTGACATTAGATTTCATATTAATCATCTCAGAATGAAAAGGGATTTGTCCCTACAGATGGCTCAAGCTCTTTACAGAAAAGGTTGCAGGTAATGGCATCTTTTTGCTGACTGCAAGAGAATTTTTTTTAGATGTGATCACTTAGTTACCTTACAGTAAGTGAATTAAAATTTGAAACTCTTGCGCTGAAGCATCCAAATTGCTTCAGTATCCACACAACAGCCAGCCCTATTTCTAGCAACTCCTTCACCACTGTCCCTTTCGCCATTTTGCAGGGAACATGAGCAGAAAGTGCTTATCACGAATCTCCCTTAGCTCTGTTTTCCGAACTCCGTTTGCTCCCTGTAAATGTTTCTCAAATCTGAACCCAAATCTGAAAATTTAAGAAGTCTATTAGTGTTCAAAAATATCCAACAAATATTTCTCTCAGTGAAAAGAATCGTGAGTGATGCAAACCTAAAATACTAATATTACACTTTATATCGCTGGTGTCCATCTTTTCCTGATGTTTTGAATTCATAGTAAGACACAGACCATGACAGGCATTTTCCAAAGGAGTGCATTTCCTACATAGTAATTTCTCTTACATCCTGTTGCTACCTAAAGTCATTCAGGAAAAGAAAAGGAGCAGAAATACTTTAAAGCCTGAAGATACCAAATAGTTTAGAAGTAACTAAGACCTTTGTGAAGTTCAGAGTCTCTCTGACTGCAACTGAGAGCAAGATAATGTGATATACTAGAAAGATCTCAGCTTTCATACACAGAAAAACAATAGCTGTGCAAATTTGAAACCTTCCTTTTCATGTTTATCTCATAAATTGAGGCTGTTAGCCCTAATCCAACAGAATTGTTGTGTGACGTTCAGTAAGATGATTTTTAAAAGCCTAACACAGGATAAATATTCAACTTTTAAAAAGTGAATAGCTTTTCTATACACCAGTAATGAGGTAGCTGAAAAAAACTCGGAAAACAATTCCACCCACAATAGCTATAAATAAAATGAAATGAAATGAAATGAAATAAAATAAAATAAAATAAAAATCTGGGAACAACCGAACCAAGGAGATGAAAGACCTCTACAGTGAAAATTACAGGATGACGGAGAAAGAAAATGAAGAAGATACTAGAAGATGGAAATAACTTCCATGTTCATGGATTTGCAGAATTAATATTGTTAAAATACAATACAATACAATACAAATACAATGTACAGATTCAATAAAATCTTCATCAAAATTCCAAAGACATCTTTCACTGAACTTGAAAAAATAATCCTAAAATTCATATGGAAACAGAAAAGACCCAGAATAGTTGAAGTAATCCTAAACAAAGAGAGCAAGGCTGGAAGCATCAAAATACAAAATTTCAAATTATACTGCAAAACAGTAGTAACAAGAACAGCATTGTACTGGCATAAAAATAAACACATAGATCAGTGGGACACAATAGAGAACACAGAAACAAACCGGTGCAATTACAGCCATCCGATTCTTGACGAAGGAGCCACAAATACATGTTAAAGAAAAAACAGCCTCTTTAATAAATGGTGCTGGGGAAATTGGATATCTATATGTAAATGACTGAAAGCAGATCCCTGTCTCTCACTGTCTACAAAAATTAATTCAAAATAAATCCAAGATATATGTCTTGGACCTGAAACTTTGAAACTTCTAGAAGAAAATGTGGGGGAAACACTTGAAGCCATATGTACACAAAAGACTTTCTGAATAAGACTCCAATAGCACAGGAAATAATATCAAGAATCAATAAATAGGACTACATCAAGTTAAAAAGTTTCTGCACAGCAAAAGAAACAACCAGCAGAGTGAAGAGACAACCTACAGAGTGGAAGAAAATCTTTGCCACCTACTCATCTGACAGAATATGTAAAGAACTCAAAATCTTCCACCCCCAGAGTCAAATAGTCTAATCATTACATAGGCAAATGAATTGAATGGATACTCTTCAAGAAGAAGAACTACAAATGGTCAATAAGTATATGAAAAAATGTTCAACATCTTTAGACAATAGTAAAATGCACCTCAACACTGTATTAGAATTCCATCTTAGCCTCGTAAGAATGGCCACCATCAATAACACAAAAACAAAAACAATAAATTCTGGCTAGGGGAGAGGCAGGAATTCTTCTACACCATTTCTGGGAAAATAAATTAGTACTGGAACTATGGGAATAAATATGGAATCTCCTCAAAAAACTAAAAATAGAGCTAATGTTTGATTCAGCTATCACTCCTTGGAATTCCCTCCACTGGAAGGAATTAAGGTCAGTGTACTATAAAGATACACACAAACCCATGTTTATTGTAGCATGGTCTACAATAGCCATGATATAGAAACAGCTTAGGTGCCCATCAGCAAATGAATGGAGAAAATGTAGTAAATATACACCATGGAGTAGTATGCAACTGTACAAAAAAGAACAAAATCATGTCACTTGGAGGAAAATGAATGGAACTGGAGTTCAACATCTTAAGCCAAATAAACCATGTCAGAAAGACAAGTATTGCATGTTCTTTCTAATATGTGATATCTGAACAAGATGGCATGAAAGTGGAAGGGAGACTACCATTAGACAAGAGGCAGGGAATAAGATGAGGGGAGACAGTGTAAGAGAGGGTTATGTGGGTGGGAAAAAGTTGTTAATTACATCATTAAGAGATCATGACAGGCCAGGCATGGTGGCGCATGCCCATAATCCCAGCACTCAGGAGGCTGAAGCAGGAGGATCACTGTGAGTTCGAGACCTGCCTGAGCTAAAAAGTGAGCTCAAGGCCAGCCTGAACTGCATAGTGAAACCCTGTCTTAAGAAGACAAAAAGAAAAAAAAAGAGAGAGAGACAGAGATCATGACATGTATTTATCAAGATGAAAATGTATCCACTATACTTCATAAGTGAAAGCACAGGTTACAAAAGAGTATACACAACATTGACAATTTTTTTTTCTATTTTCAAAAATGAATTAAAGTACAGAGCTATCAAGAGATCATTTAGAATGGTGTTCACTTAACTGTTTTAATTTGCCTCTAGGAGTGAGCTGAAGGGAATATTTTCATTTTTGTTTAAAGTATTTTTTGGCTTGTGCTATTATAAACTGTTTCTATGCAAAGGAAATTAAAAGTTGCTATAAGTGTGCGAGGTGATGGATATGTAAATTAGCTTGATTGTAGTAATCATTTCACAATGTATATGTGTCTAAAGACATGATGCTGTACACTTTAAATGTATGTAATTTTATTTGTTGATTATACTTAATAAAAAATTACCATCTTAAAAATGTAAATAAAATGCCCCATGCTAATTGCCATTCCCTGGGCTTATCTGGAAATCTTTCTCAATAGCAAAATTAGGTCAACTGACAGAGGCACTATGTCTTCTCAGGATTCAGTCTTTGTGTCGTAGTTCAAATAAGCAATCATTGAGGAGGGAGAGAATTTTAATGCTAATGTCTGAGTACATGTGATACTACAACTGCTGAGACTGCTGTCAATTGCTCTCTGGCCCTTTGCATTGGTAGCTTTGCTCAGTAAATGAGCTCAGAGAGTTGCCCCTCCTGCAAGGCTACTAGAGGCACTTTGTAGACCCCGTAGTGAACAAGGCGAGCAATTAATATGGTTGTTTCCTTAACCTTGGAGGAAATATGAAACCACTGGTGCAAGGAAACAACACAGAAACTTTACCCACAGGAGGACTGCTGATCCTGCCAATTATGATTAACTACAAATTGACAGAAAGGGAACAGATTTCCAGAAATGCCAAAAAATTTTCAAACCCCATGTTGTGCCTTGTTAAATTGCAAAAGGGACATGACCGCTTGTTCCAGCCTCCTATATTTTATGTTCTTTTACTATAGGCAAAAACCACATGCTGAAGCCACCATGGATATTTCAGTCTCTCTCTTTTCCTATCATAGGTAATGTGGATTATAGTAACTTTGTCTAAAGAACTGGATTGTGTTGAGATAGCCCTTTCACCTCAGGAAGAACTTCATAAATATTGAGCAGCTTTCACTATGTCTGAAAAGCAAATAATGCACCAAGACGCAATGATATGTGTTACTCATTTTCAATCATTGACAAGAAAACCTTGGCTAAGAGACCTGAGGTCTGAGGTCTTCTGGAAGAGAAGTTTTTCCGGAATGCATCTACGTTCAACATATGTGTATTTTCTAATCCTGTATGTTGCAGTTTGAATTGTGCCCCCAAGAAGATACGTTAAAATCCTAACCCTGGTACCTGTGAATGTGAATTGATTTGGAAATAGGGTGCTTACAGATGTAATTAAGATGAAGTCATGCTAGATTGAGGTGGATCTTAAATTTAATGTCTGGGGTCCACACAAGGAGAGGGAGATAAAAAGACACACAGAGAAAGAAGAAGGGGAGATGAAGAAGAAGGTAGAAGGTTATATTTTGCTACAAGAGTCACAGGAAACCTTACTCGAGAAGGCAGTGGGAGACTTTTCTCCAGCAACTTCAGAAAGAGCTTTGTCCTGCCAACTCCTTGACTTCAGACTTAAGCCTCTGTAAGGAGATAGTAAATTTTGTTGCTCTATGTCTCTCACTTTGTGGTAATTTGATACAACACTCTGGGAACATAATATAATATGCATATGCACATATCCAAAGTTTGAGAAAGACAATTTTTGATGCAGAGAAGCTGCAAGAAAAAGATGAACTTTGTCTTCCAGTTTTACAATCTGATTGAGAGACTAGGTTAATGTTAGCAAAATCGCAAGCCAATGACTACAAGACAAAACAGCACTGTGTGCCAGATTTGATGGGACAAATTTGAACCAGCAACTACAAAATTGTAATTTTGAATGCAATGAGTATGTCAGGGTATTTTATTACCTACAAAGCTAAGTGCTTCCCTGACATCTTTGAATCTCATAGGGCCCCGGGGACCTATAGAGAGTTCCCCTGCCCTCACAAGATATACCTCTCGCTCAACAAGAAAGACTACAGGTCAGCAGCTTCCCTGTCTGCCAGAAAAGCACACACCACCTGGTCCTCAACACAACGGTGTTCACTTGCCTGCCAGCCCACACAACTTTTCAAACAAGACAATCACATCTCCTCACAAGAAGGAGGGAGGGGGCCGGTGAGATGGCTCAGCGGCTTAAGCGCCTGCCAGGCAAGCGCGAGGGCCCGAGTTCGACTCCCGGAACCCACATACGAAAAAGGGGCCGGTGATATCGCTCAGTGGCACGGGCGCGCAGGCGCCCGAGGTCCTGAGGTCGACCCCCCGGTACCCACAAAAAAAAAAAAAAAAAAAAAAAAAAGGAGGGAGGAAGCAGGGGATACCCAGCCCTCTAGACACCACAAATCCTGTACCCCATGGCCTCTGACATCCTTGTCCCTACGTGACTAATGGCTGCTGCCAATCCTGCCTGTTCAGTGTCAGTGTCGGGTGTCCTGTTTGAGCAACGTTCAGAACCCCATGGAGGAAATCCCTTCCTCACAGATGGGGTAAAGAGGAGGAGAAAAAAATAGCTGGGGATGATCACTCATTAGGAAAACAAAAGACCTTTAGAATCTTTTCTTCCTCTTTTCTTTTTTTCCCAACGCTGGGATCAAACCCAGGTCTTTGCATATGCTAGGCAAGAACTTCATAGCTGAGCCACAGATGGGTGCTTTTGAGAAAAGATCTTGGGAAGAAAAACAGTGTTTCAATTAATTAAGAATATATAGAAGATAAAAGCACAAACATGTGAACAAAAGAAGCCACCAACTCCATGGTGGGAGTGAGCTCACGGACCACCTTACAGCGAGGAGTACAGATGGTAAAGTGACGTTGCAGAGCTCGTTCACACAAACAGAGAGCGCTTAGGCCAAGCCTCAGGCCACTGGGATATTTTTCAAACACAATTTCCAAAATAAAGATTTAGTGCCCAGCATAGGCTGCTACCCAGAATTTGTAGCACACACATACACATACACACACACTATACTGCAAACTGCATTTGAATTATATATAGTTATGTAATGTGTAATACATGTTACTAATATCTCAACTTTCTGACTTTGCAAGTTTAAAAAACACTATCAATGAAAATATTAATACATATTTATATGCCATATATTATATACACAATACAATGTTTATACATATGTATGCACATATGTAAGAGTATGTAACATATAGATAGATAGAGGCACATATATGTAATATACTTGAACCCTATCTGCTTTTGATGGTACTGATCATCAGTGTCCGCCAAGTCACAATAAAGCTTCAACTGAGCTTGTGAAGAGTACAATGCTTTCTGAACTTAAGTAAAACTTTTCCTTGGAATTTCCATCCATGATTTAAATTTCCAACAACACAAAGATTAATTTCACTCATCTTTACATCATAAAATGGAGAAAAACTTTTAACAAACATTGGGAAATTATATACCTGGATTTTAAGGGAAAGAAGGGTAATCTATAAATATTTTATCTATCTTTATTTTATTGTTATCTTCACTTTATTATTATCTTTTATTGTTATCAAAAGCCTGGATTTTTTTAAGAGCATTGTACATTTTATAAGTAGTTTCCAGTATCAATCTGAGTGATGGTAGCCAAACTGTCACAGAGAATATAGTCTAAATATTATGATACACTCTGATCTTTTTATACACTATTATACCTAATATTTTTTCCAATTGCTCCTACCTTTTGGAGGTGAGAATATTAATGGCGTGGGAGGAGAGGTCTGACATTAATTTTTAATTGGTCTGAAAACTCAGAAAACTTTGTCTCCTTCAGTTGCTGACATTTGCATAATGGCTTTCTTTCATTCCTTTTATTCCCAGATAATTGAGTTAGAATTTCCCTGTTAAATAAAAAATCATTCAGAAAGACTGTCGGACCTAATTATAACCTTCGGTAAAAAAGAGCTTGTTGTAGTGAAAGAATGCCTCTTTTCCCTTATCTGCAATGTAAATTCTAGAAATTAAACTTTGGAAGTTTGGAGTGAGAACTAAGTTTTATTACAACCAATTTAGGAATTGACTGGATAAGAGACAGAGGTGACGTTTGTCAGGACACGCGCCTGCTGAGGAATCTCAGGTAGTTCCTCTGCTGCACAGTGGGGCGCTGCAAGAGTTTTAGGGTGGGCTACGGCGGATCTCCCGGAAGAAGCTTTATCCTTCTAATGTTTAAGCGGATCATGCACAGACGCCAAGTGTTAGAAAGCTCACCTATTTAAAGATATTCTGGTCTCTGAGCCATCAGTGACTCTACTATTTTTATTATTTGATTAACCCCATTCTTAAAATTCTCAAAAGCATAATATAGCTTGGAATAAATCTATGGCATCTGTTTATGGTTAGCGTTATCAGTTCATTTTGTCCTTCATTTTAGATTACGTTTGTCTTTATATTGTTCTCATATTGATTTTCTCAAAAAATTAGAATTACTTTTTACCTTCTGCCTGTATACTTTTTATGTATTTTGGATTATTTTGCTTTTAAATCTCATTCTTTTTTTAGCATTCATTACTTTATTTTTTATTTTTTTTTTATTTTTTTTTTTTTGTGGGTACCGGGGGGTCGACCTCAGGTCCTTGCGCGCCAACAGGCGCCCATGCCGCTGAGCGATATCACCGGCCCCTTTTCCGTATGTGGGATCCGGGAGTCGAACTCGGGCCCTCGCGCTTGCAAGGCAGGCGCTTACGCCACTGAGCCATCTCACCGGCCCTACTTTATTTTTTAGCACTAATTACTTTGTTTTATTTTTTTCTACATTGCTCCATTAATCTTGCCCTACCTCTCTACATAAGTTTTATAAAATGTTGCCAAGAAAGAGATCTCTTTTGCTCTTCTATTTTCGCACAGGTGAATTTCTGCCTTAATTCATTCTCATTTGTTTTTCTGCTTTCATTATTTCTTTTTGCTATTATGCTCCATTTAATTTTTATAGTTTATCATTTTCCACAGACTCCTTCACCAGAATAACCTATTCTCCTGTTTTCTGTTGAGCTCTCTTATGTAGTTCTATATTTGTTTTTGTTTTTGTTTTTGTTTTTTTTTGTGGGTACCGGGGGTAGACCTCAGGACCTCGCGTGCCAGCAGGCGCCCGTGCCGCTGAGCGATATAACCAGCCCTTTTTTCGTATGTGGGTTCCGGGAGTTGAACTCGGGTCCTCGCACTTGTCAGGCAGGCGCTTAAGCCGCTGAGCCATCTCACCGGCCCCTCTATATTTGTTTTATGTTTACAAAATCCTAACTCATTAGTGTCTGCTGACATTATGTTCTTCCTTCTCTTTGTTCTATTAACAAAGATAGTCATCTACCTATTGCTATACAATCTCCTAATTATCATTTCTTCGTTAGAATTCAGTCAGCTTCAATTGCGATTAGTATGTGAATTCACTCGACTTACAAATAAAGAGCATATAAATATACAACCCTGTAGAAAAATAGTACTACAACAGAAAGATGAGTACCACATAATTTCATTCATCTGTGGAATCTAAAAAAGTTGATCTCACAGAAGTTGGGAATAATGGTCACAGGGAACCCGCCAGGGAAAGCAAGTGTGAAAAGAAGTATGGGGAAAGGTTGGTCAGTAGGTATGAAGTTACAATAAGAGAAAAGCTAGACTTTCTGATATGTAGGGTGACTAGAGATAACAATTGCACTGTACAGTTTAAAAAGCTAGAAGAAATTATTTTGCAAGTTTCCACCATGGACATTGACAACTGTTTGAAAAGATAAGTATGTTTAAGCTGATTTGAACATTGTCCAATGTATTCATATATTAAAACATTACATGGTACCACACTAATATGCATAATGTTCGTACTTTAATGTATCACTTAAAAATAATTTGCAAAATGTATACCATCCATGGTTTTAAAATACTGAAAGAAAGAAGACAATAAATGTGGAAGGAAAAGAAATGCAAGATGAAGTCTATGGAAATATAGTATATTGTATCAAAATGTGATTTGTGACTTTTTTGTGTGTGCTTTTATAATTGACATGACCCAACAAAGCTTGAAAACACAAAGTTCTGACTTGTAAATAGCTACTATATTTAAGAAGACATGGATTCTTTCCTTGTGTAAACAGTAATCACACGTTTTGTGGGCTTGCCATAATTAATGACAAATCTTTTTTCACACAATTTAAGATACTGCTATTCAAATGAAGGTACTTCACCAAAGCATTACCACTTAGCACAACAATTATCCCATACAATAGACTAATGTGCTATATTGCTTAAGGTTTTACCTCATGCTTAACTATAGTTTCTCCCATTTAATTACAAATTAAAGACAATAATCAAACCTCACTCTGAACTACTGTCTGAGACTAATGAATTTTCCTATCTGTCACACAGAGAAGTTTCTCTAATCCATTTCCTCACCCCTGGGCCAGGTCAAGTGCTTTTCTTGTGTGTTCTCGTAACACAGTGTCCTTCTCCTTCACAACACTTCACAGACCCTAATTATTTTAAAGATCAGTGTAATTATCATCTGAAGTCTGTCTTTCTCCTACGCTATGCAACATCCCATGGTGAGCATAAACCTGTTCTGGTTAATGCCAACCACAGCAATAGCTCAGTATTTGTTGAAGGACTGAGGAATGCGCTCCACTGTCAAATACCAAAAAAACTACTAAGAAACGTCTATTACAGAACACCACAGAGCAGTTCATAGGTAGTACTTTTCTGAATTAAACAATGGATTCAAAATACATTCCACGTAAGAATAAGTACTCCACTTCAAATAGCATAAAAGCGTGGGCAACTACAATATTTCATAAGTGAGTACTGTTGGGAGAGACTTTGGGTAAATGCTCTTAAGTAGATGAAATGAATAAGCAAGTTGAAAAGACAAATTTTGACTTCACTCTGTTTTAGTTCATCTCAGTGACTGATATTGATGCTGTGTAATTAAAGATACTGTCTTAAAGGAGAAGTTGTGCTATACCTTGAAATTATCGCTTTTCGAATGGTGATTCCATTACAGAATACAAATCAAGACTTAACAGATGGTCACTATGAAACCATTTTGAGAGAGATTCATTAGTTCTTTTGTATGGTTTCACAATGGGTCAAGCAGTATTCTTGATCATTTTCTCTCCCTTTTATGTTATGTGTGTATGAAATCTCAATATAGATGCTTATATATTTCACTCTACAAAGCACAGCTGTGAGATTATTGCTTACTATTACATTAAAGAAAAAAACACAATTGAGAGGCCTGGATACAATGAATAACTGATGAGAGCTATGATTGAAATGCCTTTTTCTCTCTTCCACATTTCTAAATGCAGTAGCAGAAAGGAGGTCATTTGCATATGCTCTGTAAGTGGAATGAGATGTTAATAATTTGTATGTGTAAAACAAAGCTTAGTTTTGCTATTATTATCTTTGTTTATTAAAGTTTATCAATTCCTGTTTGTATTGATACTCTGGTCTTTTGTACATGGTCTTCTTTCTTTAATGATTATTTTAAAAGAAAACCAAAAAATATTATTGTTGTTAGATTTGTGATTTTAAATATATGTAGACACATTATTACTGAGTCATCACCTCCATTTACAAAATATAACTGAATCTCATTCCCATTTGTAGTAAGAAAGAAAAAATGAAAAGGGAAAGAAAGAAGAAAGAAGAGAGGAAGGAAGGGGAGATAGGAGACAAAGAGGTACACAGAAGAGAAAGGAAACAAAGAATGAAAGAAAGGAGGGAAGAAAGGAAGATAAAAGCAGAAGGAGGGAAGGAAAGAAGGAAGGAGAGAGGGAAGAAGAGGAGGGAGGGAGGGAAGGAGAGGGTAAGGAGGGAGAAAGGTTTCTGATGCCCTTTAACATGCTAATTTAAAACTAAAGTTAGCCCTCTGCTGCGACCTGCTGACAGACTGGAGAACTACAAATGAGGAAATAGTATTGGCAATAAGAAATTTATTGCAAATGTTCGTTTTAAATTCAGTAGACTGCAAAAATTTTAAAAAAATAATCCAACTCAGGTATGCCTGAAGCAAGGCACTAATGTCGTTCAACAGTTACAAAGGAATGTAAGTAACTGTTTGTGACAGACTGTATAAACATTAAAATATGTTTCCTCATGTGGATATAGACTGATATTCCTAACTAGAAAGCTGTAACCTCGCTCCTCACTGATGCCTAGCCAGGTAAATACACTACGGAGAAGCTCGCTTTTCCCCCAGAGAAAATGATAATGGGGACAGGGTAGAGATAAAAATTGCTCTGCTCGAGGAAACGGGGCTTACATCCTCTGGAGGACCCAAATTTGACCAAAAGCTCTGAGAACTCATCAGAATATGTAAAATACCTGAAGGTCATGCAAAAAGGATAAAACATCTATTGTAAAAATGGCCAAAAATTTGTTTTGTAGAGCTCTAAGTAGAAGCAGGCATGCAGAATTTTTTATCTTCTTGCAAGTCTTCCTTGTAAGTCCATTCAGTCAAAATTCAAGAATCACACACTCATCAGACATTGGAAAGGAAGCCGTGGGATGTTGAATACATGTTTAATAATATTAAGGGCATTTTAAAGGAAAGAAAGGATTTTACGTTAGAGAAAAAATACATATACTATATTTTATAATAGCATTATAGAATATTATGGTATATTATTTAATTTTAATCAGCGTTGATGTTTTCCCTAGCAGGCTGAACAGTAGAACATGAGGGCTTCTAGAACAGGGCAAATTAAGCATTGAGGTAAGGAGACTATGGGACATCTTTCCATTTTTTATGCCTTTTTCAATTTCTTCATCAGTTTTTTGTAATTTTCATTGTAAAGATCTTTCACTTGTATAAATTCATTCCTAGATTTTAATAGTTATTTTGTATCAGATTGCTTCAGATTTTTTTCCTCAGCAACCTTACTATTGGTGCATAAAAATGGTACTGTTTTTGTATGTTGATTTTGTATCCTGCAACATTCCTGAATTTGTCGATTAGTTCTTATAGTCTTTTGGTAAAGTCTTTAGGTTTCCTTCTCCATAGTACATCAAAACAGAAACAGCTTCCATGTTCTCAGATTGGAAGAATGAATGTTGCTAAACTTCCCATACAACTCAAAGCTATTTACAGATTCAATTCAATCTGCAACAAAATACCAATGATTTTCTTCACAGAACTAGAAAAAAATTCTAAAATTAAATAGAAGCACAAAAGACCTTGATTAGCCAAAGTAATCTTGAAAATAAAGGACAAAGCTGGATGTACCACAATATCTGATTTCAAGACATACTACAGAGCCACAGTAACCAAAACAGCATGGGATAAGAATGAAAACACAGAACAAGGGAACAGAAAAGAGACTCAAGAAATAAACTTACACATCTGTAGCTGTGTAATTCTCCACAGAGACACTAAAAGCACACATTGGAGATAGGACATCTTAAATAAATAGTGCTGGGAAAACTGTATATCCTTTTGCAGAAGGTTGAATTTTGACTCCATCTCTCACCCTCTACAAAAAAGAACTCAAAATGGAACAAAGACCTGAATACATGTTTTAGTCACTTTGGCATCACTGGGACAAAATATATGATGCCCACAACTTAAGGGAGAATAAGCTTATTTTGTCTTATGGTTACAGTCCATGGTTGGCCAGCTCAAAGGCAGAAAGGGCATGGTGGAAGCTCCTGGACAGAGGAAAAGCTGCTTGTGTCATGGTGACCAAGAAGCCAAAAGGGAAGGAAGGAACCAGGGAGAGAGGCCCTTCCAGATATGTCCCCAGAACCCCACCTACTCCACCAGGGCCCACCTTCTAACAGCACATCAGCTATGAATCCATCAGTGACCAATCCACTGATGAGTATAGCACCCCCCTGGGTCAGTCACCTTCCAAACAAAAGAGGCTTTGGGGACCATTTTAGATCCAAACCTTAACAATGTAATACCTGGAATACTAGGAGAAAGCATAAAGAAAACGCTTTAAAAGTTTGGTATAGGAAATCATTTATTCAACTTAACCCCCCAATCACAGGAAATGAGAACAAAAATAGACAAGTGAGAGTATATCAATTTTAAAAATTTCTCCAAAGCAAGGGGAAAAGTCACCAGGGTGAAAAGACAACCTACAAGGCCGGTGAGATGGCTCAGCAGCATATGTGCCTGCCTGGCAAGCACGAGGGCCCGAGTTCGACTCCCAGAAGCCACATATGAGAAAAGGGCTGATGATATCGCTCAGCGGCACAGGTGCCTGCTGTTGCGCGAGGTCCTGAGGTCGACCCCCGGTACCCACAAAAAAAAAAAAAAAAAAGAGAGAGACACCCTACAAAATGGGGATAATATTTGTTAATTCTCCATCAGACAAGTCATTAGTATACAGATTATATAAGGAATTTAAAAACATATAAACAGATAATCCAAGTAAAAACTGGCAAATGATCTGAACAGACATTTCTGAAAACAAGAAATACAAATGGCTATCAAATATATGAAAAATGCTCAATATCGTTAGCCATCAGGGAAATACAAATTAAAACTAAAATTAGATATCACTTCACCCAATTAGAAAAGCCATTATCAAAATTAATAATAATAATAATAAATGCTGGCAAAAGTATGGAGAAAGAGGAACTCTCCTATACTACTAGTAGGAAACTACCAACCGTTCTCCATAATGGTTGTACTAATTTACATTCCTATCAACAGTATAGAAGAGTTCCTCTTCAAACTAAAAATGGATGTACATATTATCCTGCCATCCCACTATGGATATACCCAGAGGAAATCGAATCAGAATACCAAAGAGATACTTGCATTCCCATGTTACTGTAGTACTGCTCACAATAGCTAAGATGGTAGAATTAGCGCATATACTGACCAAGAGATGCATGGATAAAGAAATTGGGACATATACAAAATGGGATATTATTTATCCATAAAGAAGAATTAAATCCTCTACTTTCAAAAATATGGATGAAATTGGAGCACATTATATTAGTGAAGCAAGCTAGACACAGAAAGACAAATATTGTCTGTTGTCTTTTCTATGTAGAAGTTAAAAAGAAAACCTGAACTGAATGTAGAAAAGTAATTGGCAGAGAGTAGGGAAGGGCCTGAAAGAGGGGAAGATAAAAGGAGACTGAATTTGATTAGTGCACAGCGCAAACACATATTGAAATAATACACTAACTTCATTAATATTTACACTCAATGCCTATAAATCAGAAAGACAAAAAAGTCAAAAAGGAAAAGAAGGGAAGCTAATTTTGGCCAAAAGAACCCCAGGGAAATGAAGCACTCAAGCCTTCAAAGAAAAAAAAAAAAAGATACATAGCGCATCCAGTCTATGACTGCAGGGGCTGTGAGAGCAGTGATTTGTCAGACTTAAGTTTTTCTGGGTGTGGTGAGTCCCTTAAGATAGCTCCAAACGTTTGGTTCAGCTTTGATCATCACCACAACTTTCTTGATTTCCAGAATTAACAATATCAATCAGAATAAAATGTAGAAGAAATGTTTTGAGATAATAGATTGAGCAAAATCTCTGAATTTTTCCTTTAATTCCCTTGAAAGGTAAAGTACCCAAGAACTTCAGAGATGAATGACAAAAGTGAGGTGAAGCATGATTCAAGGGGAAAAAAGAAAAATAATCTTTTGGGAAGGGGAAAAAAAAGGGTGTCTCTAATTCCAGCCCTCTGGTGACCAAGGTAAAGGAGAAGGATGGCAAGTGTGAGCTTAACCTGGGCAACTTAGTGACTTAGTAAGATCTTGTTTCAAAATAAAAAATGAAAGGGCTGGGAATGTAGCTCAGTGCAAAGGCCTGAGTTCAAACTCCAGTACCAAATAAAAAAGAGAGGGAGAGGGAAAGAACCCTTTTGTGGAGGATTTGGAGATTGAAAATTCAATTGAAGTTTTAAATTCCACTTGTTCCAAAGAATTATTATAAAAGTAATACTACTACTAATAAAAACATCATTTAATGACTTGGCAGCATAACCATTCCTAAATCTTTAGCAATTGTCACAAAAATCAAATAAGACACTCTTAGTATATGCTTTAAATGCAAGAAAAAACTGAACTTCAGAAGGCAACATTCCTGCCACAACCTTAGCAGAATCCATGAAGCAATGCAGAAGCCATGTTGACTAATTTCCTCTGAAAGACAGTAAAGTCATTCTGGATATAATCATCTCAGACCCTTTTTTAAAAAGAGAGGGGGAAATACATATATTCTATACAAGTGAAATTTCTTCCAGCACTTCTTAGAATAAAGACATATCTAAAGTTGTATTAGTCAGCTTTCTCATCACTGAGACACAATGCCTGACACTCACAATTTACAGTAGGAGAGATTTAATTTCGCTCATGTTTTACAAAGATTTGGCACATGATAAGCTGACTGCAAGACAGACAGCATGCAGAAGGACTAAGAGAGCAAAGATGCTTACTTCAGAGCATCAGAGAAGAGCAAAGGGACAGCACCTCAGAGGAAGGGGCCATGGGCCATATATAGTGCCCAAGGTCATGCTTTCATGACCCACCCAGACACCCAAAAGTGTGCTTCACCAGTTCTCTGGCCATAGCTTAATCCAGTCAAATTGAAATATTATAATTAATGGTTACACTCTAGATTTTGTCAACTTGATGACCAGACACATCTCCTTAAAGGACATTTAATCTCCAAATAAAGACAACAGCAAGTTCACAATTCTGCCTAACATGACACAACTATCTCCTGTACAATCAGGAACACACTTATTTCCTCCCTGAAAACTCAACACTTCCAGAATTTTTCAAATGGCTCAAGTCAAAGTCTCTTCTGAGATGCAAGGCAAATTCTTAGCTGTAAATTCCTGTAAAAATCAAAACAAGTTACATAATCAAGGTACAATAGCACAGGGTAAACATTCCCATTCCAAAATCAAGGAATATGGGGATAAAAAAAATTGATTATTTCTGATTGAAATAAGCAAGACCAAAATCCAGAAAGACCAATATTAAGTCCTATGACTCCATGTCTGGTATACTGGGCACATGGTAGTGATATGTAAGATCCAGGGGTGTGGGTGATCCCATCCCTGTGGCACTGCTGGTTGCAGACCAATGTGGGGAGCAGCTGAGCCAAGGCTGAGCTAAAGGTCAGCAAACTCTTTGAGACTAGAGCAAGGCCAGTCCAGCAGGTGTCTGGCCCTGGTGTTCTATCCTGTTAACTACACCACAGATAGCTCTAAAAACGTTTCACTTTCAGTGTTCTCAGCAAAACACTGAGACCTTGAACTTTTGGCCCTGTTGCATGCTTCCCCGCTTTGTACGGTGTATAAATAAAGACACAGACTGTGCTGGGTTGTCACTGCCTCTCCATCAAGAGGTCAGGTCCCACCTGGTCCCAGTTTTCCTTTTAACATGTGTCTCATTTTTTTCTTAATCTTCAGTTGCCCCTTCTCAAGACCGTACTGGCTGTGCAGGTCATGGCAGACCACAATGCATTTCTCTTTGACTGACTTTGCTTACAGCCTGCAGCTTTCCTCAGTAGACTTCCATGCTTGCATCTCCTACTTCCTGGAGTATCCTGCACCTTCTGCCTCATATCCATAGCTAAATACAATGTCATCTCAAGGGCTCCTTATTTGGCTTCCCACTCTTTCTTTTGCAATATGGGTGGATACATTCCTGAACCACAATTCTTGCATTCTGCATGGCAGTAAAGCCCACATCAGTGGATAATGGCAAGGCCAACTGTTGGCAGGAACAGTAGCTAGGCCTCCTTGGACTATGACTGCAACAACTTCTGAGTGCTGGATAACTGAGCACAGTGACATGAAACCTGGGGAGCCAATCATCTAGGAGGCTTCTCTTGAGGAGGCATCCCAGGACTCTCTCCTTAAATGAAATGTTTACACTTTTGCACCCTTGAGACTGAGGTGGGTAGTGTCTTGTTGATTTCGGAGATGCTCTAAAGTCATTTTTCTTCTTGTCCCTTTATAAATAATTGGTTCCTTTTAAAAGGTGATAATCTCTTCAGCATCCATATCTCCTTTGGCCCCAGCTCTACAGGTGCTTTCTTTGGAGCCAAAACTTAAATTTTCCAAATTTTTCTGCTTTGCTTTTCACATGAAATTCTCACTATAAATGTGGTTGGAAGCAGCCAGCAGCACCCATGCCACAGCCTACATGTTGGGCTGCCTTAAAATTTCTGCTGCCACGACACTTTCCTTAGTCTCAGTCTCCCACAGAATCTAAGGACATTGGTAAAATGTATGCAGATGTTCTGCCAGAGTATAACACATATGGCCTCTAGCCCAGTTGCCAGTGAAGTCTTTGTTCCCAGCTGAAACCTGCTGAGCTTGGCCTTTAGTGTTCACATTCTCACCAGCATTATGTTCTTCTGAGCTCTAACCAGAATTGACCACCAAACTCTACTTATAGCATTCTAGGGCTTCTCTAACTTGCACCTCCAAATGTTTCCAAACTCTTCCTACAAACCAATACCAAAGGCTTCTGGACCACATGGTCAAATACAGTCACAGGAAGGGCCCAAATTATCTGTATTAGTTAGCCTTCCCATTTCTGAGATCTAACACCCAACACCTGGAACTTAATGGAGAACGTGTTTAATTTGACTCAGAATTTCAGGGCATTCAGTACCTGTTCAGTTGCCTAAGGAGGAAGGGCATGGCAGAAAAAAGATACTTCATGCATGGAGGTGAGAATCAGAATGGGGCAACAGCACCAGCAAATAAGAGGTCAGAGATCATATACAGTACCCAACATCATGCCTTCATGACCCACTCAGACACACTCAGAGTTATGCTTTACTAATCCTCTGGGGTTTCTTAATCCAACAGAGCAGACATACTAAAATCAACTGTCACAAAATATATATTATAAATATATAAAAGCATATGGTATATCTGTTGAAATATTACACTGACTATAAATAAATTTAAGAAAAATACATACTTAGTAGTAAAATAAATTGAAACTAATTGAGAGGAAAATGCAAAGCTACCTTTTGGCAATTATTAGTAATTAGGAAAATATTGCCATTATGGGAAAGTGAGAAACCAATTGACCACTGATAGTTTTATAGTTTTCTCTTCCTCAAAACGCCTCATGCTACCATGTTTGTATATTACATAAGCATATGGATAGCCATTAGTTGAGAAGCTCTGAAAAGCAGAGACTCGGGATTCAATGAACAAGAAATTCAAGGGCTAAGATGTACCTCAGTGGTGGAGTGGAATTTAATGTGAAATAAACCTGACTAAAAGGGATTCATCCCCAAAATTAGAAGATGTTTAACAAAGAAAGCAAATTAGAATATCTTTCCATATGTGCAGATATAGATAGACAGATAGACAGACAGATAGATAGATAGATAGATAGATAGATAGATAGAATTTTTTCCAAATACCCTAGCAACATTCCTTAGTAGAACATGAATAGCTGGATTTGTCTTTGAGATGATCTTTTAATCCTATTCTATAGTCTATATACAATAGTATTTAAAAAAATAAAAGCAGGTACAGACCTAAATGTTGAAACAGTAAAATCATTTCTTTATATGTAGGAACAATTATAGAATATTTGGAATTAATAAATCTGGAAGACTGGTCTCTACAACTAGAATACATAACAATCTATAAATATTAGAGAAGAGGAGAAATTTTTCATTATCTGTAGATGACACCATTGACCAACTACAATATTCATATTAGCCATAAATTTGGTATCAACCATGCATAAGAGATGAAAAAATCCTCTTCTTTACTCTTTGAACTCTCTTTTTTCATCAACTTTTTAAGCGCTGATAGGTAGGCACTTCAAAAATTTTTAAGTAAATAGAATGAATAAATATTTTTATAGCGAGACCCACTCAACCAGCCCTGCAGACATTGATCTTCAGGGAAACTTTAAATCTACAATGATATTTGAGTTGATATTATGGTGGGCATCTCCGCTACTAACAGGACAGTGACTAGAGTGATAGCAAAAAAGATGGGATGAATCAACCAATTAGGAATATGTCTTGAACATGCAGTTTTCATAGTTTGTGTGGTCCCAAAACCATACTCTAAGACAAATTCAAGTGCAAGTAGTTTATTTGGGAAGTACAATGGAGTACAATGGAGGAGATAAGGCAAGTGAGTGAGTCAAAAATAGTGTGTTATTAAGCCAATTACTACAGTAGGCAACTAGGATGTACACTCACTTGGAAACACGTTTCAGAATTATTCCACAAGAGGAATAGAAGGTTGGAGTATCTATGTACCAGGTCCTGAGAGTCAATGGTTAAAGGCTATTGGTGTGATTGGACTAAACCCCCAGAAATTCCAGCCTCATCAAGTGTGGACAGAGTTGGAGTGCACGTGGAAGCCCTCCAGCACGGAGAGGCAGAGATGACCTGCTGAGATTTGGCTGAAGCATGCTGAATGGCTGAAACATTGGAGATATAGGAGGAGTGCAAGAGTCCATGGGGGGGGCTGGTGAGATAGCTCAGCAGCATAAACGCCTGCCCGGCAAGCACAAAGTCCTGAGTTCAACTGCCAGAACCCACATAAAGGAAAAAAAGGGGCCGGTGCTATCGCTCAGAGGCACAAGCACTTGCTGGTAAGTGCAAGGTCCTAAGGTCAACTCCCGGTACCCACATAAAAAAAAAAAAAAGAGTCCATAGGGGTTAGTGATGTATTGGACTAGGAAGTAAGGAAAGGAGGCAACCCAAGCACTATTCCTTGGATGCTCTTTCAAACATTGTATGGATTAATCTAAGATTTACTGAAAAGAACTGGTAGACCTAAAATATGATAAGGAAATACAACAAAGAAATCTTGGCTGAGCTGGCTGAGCTTACATGAGATACACTCCAGAAAACTCTTAGAAATATCTCATTGGTACAATGTGTATGACTAAGATTTATTAAGGTCATATTTGTCTTTCAATAATCTGATTTGAATATTATTGGAAATATAGCCTTATTTGCAGTCACTGATAAATATCTAGAAATAAAATGACCTAATGCAAGATTGTTTGCAGTTTATAATCTCCAGAATACTATAAGCAGAACGGAATACAAAAGTTAAATGTAAACATCTATAAAATCAACAGCAACATTTATGTATTTGCAAAACTGTAACCACACTATATGACAGTGGCCCTCAGAATTTTTTGGCTCCTCAGCAACTGAATATTAAATTTGGCCAACCTAATGTGCTTAATATAAAATTAAATTAAATCATTAAATTTAACACGGTCAATTGACATTCTGTTGGGTTCATCACTGGAGAAAGAGGTAGTCTTGGGGAAAATGGGCTGCTGTTTTACAACTTTTCAGATGAGGTAATAAAACCCATGGGGTTGTCAACCACATCTGAAATAAAAATTGTTCCTAGGCAAGAGAAATTAAAACAAAGATCCCTCCCTATAATAAAAAGAAAAAGCCCTGCCTTTTTTTCAGCCATTATTACTAAAACAACCCAATTTACATGGGGAATAAATTTTAAAAGATATTCACAGAATTTTCTAGCCCTATATTCATCCTAGCCTTGAAATACTGCTTTCTCTTTTGCTCCTTTTTGATACATCAGCTGATAGCTAAAATTGGCCTACAACCCCCTCTCCCATTTGGCTCTTCTCTGACCCAATTCAGGCCCCCTGGTGAGGAAGGCACAGAGGCAGAGCCAGCACTGGGCATTTGTTTACTTCTTTGTGTCTCAGCACAAATGATGATGCCACTAGAGAGCGTCTGGGGAATAATGTGTCTTTGTTCTGGTGTGGCCCGCACACCTGCAGGGTCAGTGCATGCATTGTTTTGTGGTTTTCTCATATGCCAGACCAGATGAGAAAGCAATTCTTGTTATTGCTTTGTGATTCAATGTGCCAACCCCTTCCTAGCCATACCAAATGCAAATATGAATGTGCACGCAACACAGAGTACTTCAGAATAACTTCTGGGCAGTTATTAAATTTTTTGTTTGTTTTACATTTTACAGCAGACGTTGATTAGGAAAATTTTGGACTGCAACATTTGTCAAGTTGCTGTGGGATCGCTTTCAACAAGTGCTGGTTTCACCATTATGCTATGAAAAGTTGCTTCTAACAATAAATAATTTAAAGAATTTTAATGGATTTTCCACAACTCAACAGGACTATTATTTTCCTGGTTTCTCCTTTTATGATGGAACAAATAGAAAAAATTTTAAACTATGACAAAATTATCCGAATAGCTACTATTAAAAATAATTTAAAAGTTACTATTTACTCATCTAAAGATGCACTATAGGAAGCCAGGCATGGTGGCACACACCTGTAATCCCAGCATTTGGAAGGCTGAAGCAGGAAGATTGTCGTGAGTTTGAGGCCAGCCTGGGGTACATAGTGAGTTCAAGGATAGCCTAAATTACATAGTGAGATCCTATCTCAAAAAAACAAAAAGCAAAAAACAAAACAAGATGCGTTATAAGGGGATAGTGCCACACATTTGTAATCCCCACACTGATGGAGGCTGAGACAGGAGGATTACAAGGTCAAGCTCAGCCTGGGAAACAGTGATTTAGTGAGACCCAGTCTCAAAATTTAAAAATAATAATATAAAAGGGCTGGGGCTGTAGTTCAGTGTGAAGGTCCTAGGTTCAGTCCCACAAAAAATATACATTATATATTTTAGACAGTGCTTCAGTATTTCTGAGCACAAAATTTATTATCCAACGTAGTGCAATTTATCTTGTAGCTCACTGAACATGAGGAGATTATAGTTAATATGCTGAACACAGTAGTGGTAAATAATTAATAATTCATCATGACTGTATTTCTTTGGATAATAACATAGTGTTCCGCAAATCCTCTGTGATTGTGAAACCAGGTACACATAGGATTCCAGAGGGATTATACAAGAAGAATTTTCTCAATCTTATCAGCAGTCAAAAATTATATTGGCTTAGCAAACAGACATGAGATATAGTCCTATCCACTCCTAGATTTTGAACAATTCCTTTATGAGTTTGATTTCTGTGCTATAAATTGCTCGCCTCTCAGGGGGACTGAGAATTAATAGTTGTCATATTTTTGGCAGTTTGGAAGAAACACCAGGAAATACAGCCTCCTGTAATTGGGCACTGGCTGCCAACATTTATACCAAGCATTTCATAAACAATGAAACATCAATTTCATTTGTACCACTGTTGGATAATCCCAAGCCTTAGGGATTTCTGCATCACAGATGTGACAGAAATTAAATTTCAACTGCCTTAGAAACTGAAATATTCCTTTATATTTGTAGAAATTCCTACAATGTAATTCTATGATCCCCTGTAAACATTTTGAAAATTAGCTAGTAATTACTGAAAATAATTATTTGATGTTGTTAAGGACATCAATACCTAAGACACTACTTTATTTGGAGTTACTCTATCTTTATAACATTCGTAAGGAAGAAAAAAACTCCATAAAATGCAAGGTACAGGTGTGGTACCAAACTGAGCAAAATTTAGTTTTGGGATCTCACATTTAAGAGGTTTTTTTACCCTTGGACAAAATTGCTTAAACTTTCATTATGTTTAAACCCTTTTCTTCTCGATCTGTTTTTAATGCTTAACAGGTTTAAGAGCATGGGTGAATAATAATAATAATATGTAAAAGTGTACTGAAAGCATAGAGCGCATAAAAGGTAAAAAGTGGCAGTAATCTAAATGGACAGTGTACACGTGCTGGCATTTCTGCACCTGGAGGCAAGAGAAGTTGCCAGGGTAACTGGCATTGCAATTATGAAAGGCAGAGCCTGCCACGTAACCTAGAATGCAGAAGTGAAAACAGAGTTGGAGAGAAGCTGAATGATTCTGCACAATTACATTTAAGGAAGAGGGGAAGGGCATCTCTGTGAGCTCATGATGGTAATTTAAAGTAAAAATGATTTGGTGTCTTACCATTGATGGGCTAGAGGGACAGGAGCTGTGGGCACTGAAAATGGTGTATTGATGGGATAGGAAAGGAAGGTGGCACTGAATGGAGGCCAACCACACAACTGAGAGAAGGCTGTTGAGGAAGGCTTGGAGACAGCTGAAATTAATGATCTCCCTGTGCGTAGCTGCTGGGTTTCAGAAACAATGATTTCTCATATCAAATTTTAATGTTTCTTTCATTGTATGTTGCAGCACCCTGTTCTTTACCACCCTCTGGTGTTCTGTAAAGGCTTATCAATCAACTAATTTCATGCTGGTCTTGTATTTATTAACCTTAAGGACTAATGAGTAAGGGTTATAAGCAGGTAAAAATGTTCACAAAAAACAGCAGGAAGATGCAGCAATGAGATGGGCAGGTGCCATCAAAGAGGCCAGGAGCACCTGTGAATTAACGTTCAGTGTGGCAAGCCACAAACATGATGTGAGAGCACAAACATGAAATTCTCCAGCAATTGCTTAAGGAAGACTGAATTTCTTCTATAGATATCAGAGTGAGATTCATCATTTTGTACGTTAAGAAGAAAGAAAATCCCCAGTTTCATGCTAACATGAGCAAGTTCCAGTTATATAGTGTTAGCAAATTTAAATTTTTAAAAAATTGATATAGTTCAAAAATTAGAAACCAAGAAAATGCAATCAAGTGAGTGATTTGTAGACTGCACTGATCTATATTCAGGTATTGTTTGTCAAGGGTTAATAACCTACTTACTAAAACATTACACAGAATGGGAAAGAAGAGGGAAACCAAATTATACTGAGCCCCTTTTCTGTACCAGACCTTTTAGGATTATTTCATTCATTCCTACCATGCGGATATGATTTCTATTATCTCACAATTCTCCAATGCAGTGGGAGGTTTAGCAATTTCTCTCAGTGATCAGTCACTGGTCACAGAGCTGGGTTGAAAACCTGGGCCCCTCTGACTGACCTCCCTGCATGGTCCACAGCTATCTAGCACCTTCTCCAAGTCAGCAATTCAAGACCAGTTGCCTGGGATCCTCACAAATGCACACAGACACTTTTAACCTATTACAGATGTTCCCAGAGAAGAATGAGATTCTAAATTCATCGAGCCAAACCTAATTCTCCAGCAGTTACTAAGATCACTGATTTTCCAATTTTAAAACAGTGCTTCATCATTACCAAATGCATTAGAACATATTTGTTAATATCTGAATCACCCATAGTAACGATAATATTTATTGGATTTTTACTAAATGTCATAACGCTTTACTAAGTGCTTTACATAGATTCAGCCATTTAATGCTCAAAAATCCCATGACTTCCGTAGTGTAATGTTCTAGATTTGAGGACACTAAGGCTTAAAGGGGTTAAAATAATTTGTCCAAGGTCACACAGGTAATGAGAGTCACACTTAGATCCAGGCAGTCGAAGTGGAAAACTCACATTCCTCATTAACATGATATAATGAATGCCTCACACATAAAACTTTACTGGCTGGGCAATCTTTCTTCTATGGAGCAAAATCTACACCAAACAGAAGAAAAATCATATTCATTTTTTTACAGATACTTACAGAAACAAAAGGAGCAAACGAAGATATTGGAAGGGACTCAAGCTGCTAGGACTGAGCTCTTCTCTGCATCACCTACATCACCATGATTTTTGGATGAAGCCAAGAGGACAATAGAGATTAATTAGCCCAAGATCACTTACTCAGAGCCAAGCTTTTTGATTTTTCAATGAAACAGAACTCCCTAGGTTACATAACTCAATCCTGCATAAAAGTTAGGCTAAATCCCTACAAAAATCCAAATGGTAGGTTAAGTCTTCAAAATTGTCCCCTTCTGAAGGTATCTTTGTTTTAGAGCAAGTTTCAGCAACCCTCCCTTTAAAAGGTTTGTCGAGAAATTCTTGATTGACAGGATTATGATTTTTCTACATACTTTAATATTATTATTTTGATTTTAGTTGACTTGCTCATGGAAATGACTACAAAGATTCATTTCTTTTCTTTTCCCTAGAGGTGTGATTTTTAGGATTCCAGACTTCATCATCAACCCGGTCAAGATTTAAACACTATTATTGTGTCAAGAAAGAAAATTCCCTCGGGATCACACACTCACCTCTAACTGGGATGCTACCTTATACAGGGTTTGATTGAAAATCTTCTCCTCATAATACATCATAAATTGGCACTGAAGTTTTGCTGCAAATACAGTTTTTATATTTAAAATATAAATCCATGGTTGCATCATCTAGGGGCTGCAGGTCATGAAGCCTGACCCTTTTCATTAATCATTCATCAGAGCTGTTCAAGTTGATGTTGTCTGCAGAACTTCTGGATGTGTAATATAACAGCACCTCAAGAATTACGGTGGATATTAGGATATCCAAACCCAACAAAATTTACATTATATATCATTAGATCATACATTTCTTAGCATGTTGCAATCCACACAGTAGGAAAAGTATTCATTCAATGCAATAATAAAATGTCCTCAGTTTACTGAAGATATTTTGTTCCTCTTTAGAATAAAATGTGAGAAAAACATGTAGCATGCCAAATACAGTCTAATATTAGAATGGTGGACACTGGTAATTATAATTAACTTTTTTGTGGTACCAGAAATTGAACCAAGACCTTTCAACTGAACTATATTCTCAGCCCTTTCAGTTGTTTTTAATTTTTGGATACAGTCTTGCTAAATCGCTGAGTTTCCCAGGCTGGGCTTGAACTTGTGATCCCCCCACCTCACCCTCCTGTATGGTGCAGGGATTATAGTTATGCTTCTCCTCATCCAGCTAATGAACTCTTCTTCATTGATAATGATAAAACTTAAGCTCATACATGACTGACATCATTTCCCAACTTACCTTATGGCTAGATGTGATTACATGATTTTGTTAAAATCAAGTGGGATTGAATACAAGTCTTGTTTGGAAGTTCAGGGTAATCTTAAAGCATAAGCCACTTGCCAGGCCATCTCTCCCTTTTCCCTTGGTGCTATAACATAGACTGAGTATGGACCAGCCTCAACTCTGCAGATGAGAAGAAAGCAGTAGAGAACAGCAAAGCAACCAGATGACGGAAGTTGGTCATGGAGTGACGCCACCTTCCCAAACCAGATCATTCACACCATGACTCTTACATGAGTGAAAAATAAATATTTTCTCTATGTTTGAGGACCTCTGTTAAGTGAATTGAGTCCTTACCCTAACTTTGCTCCAACTGCACTCATCAACAAAGGGCTAAATCTTGAATTCCCATCCTCAATGAGGCATATGCATGACTCATTATTTCTATTATTCAAAAGTAATTACAATCACTTGTATAAGGTTATATTTCCTTTGGCATTATTAAATAACTACATTCCCTACCATGTTTGAGGAATTAAAGTGAGGGCAGAATAAGCTATCTAAAGCTTATGCTATTATAAAGTTACTTTTTCAAGCCACACTGACACTTACACTGTCAATTAATCTCTGTTTTAGTAAAAAAAGGAGGAATTTTCTAGAAAAGAAAAACAGTAACACTCAGCGAGTGAAATTAACTTTTTGTCTTCAGGTAAAATCATTATTTTGACCAAAAAAAATACTCTTATCTCTTCATATGTGTTTTCAAAAGATGAATTTAAAATATTTTATTGAATCATATGATAGTCTGAAAACTGTACATCCAAATTAATAAATATACGTAGTAGCAAACCTGAGCAAGAGAAAGAAACTGGGAATATAACTTTCCAGTGCTGGTCTTGTGAGCCCCAACAGGTCCTACTTTTCTGCCTAAGAGATCATTTTTGTAATTTTATACATTTAAGGAAATCAGATGTATGTTATGAAAGTAAATAAAACTAAAGTTTCAATACTGGCATCATTCAAGGTAAGCACTTCTCCAAGAAAGTAAAAAAGTTTGACAACATGGTAACATGGAGTGTACTTCAAGGTTAAACGTTGATTTTGTATATGAGAGAGAAATTTAAAAGAAATAAAAAGGTACAGTACTTCCCACTTATGTGTAGGAGATAAGCACCAAGACACAGGTTGAATGCCTGAAACCATGGATAGTATCAAACCCTATCTGTAGTATGATTCTTCCAGTTTGTTCTTAGCCACCTCAATATGTGATACTTTTTGTTTTCTCATTAGGTCAGAAACTTTCACCTTTTGACTTAATGGAAGCACTTTCCAGCTTCTTTTTGACATATCTAATCACCAGCATCGCCACTTCTATACGATAGAGCTAATTTAAGTAAAATAAGGGTTACTTGAGTACAAACACTTGGCAGTAGACCTGTGTGGTGGATTAATAACTGGTGGTCGACCTGTAACACCCAGCTGAGCTGAATCACCGTGGTGCTGGGTGTGGAGGGCCCACCTGAGGGTTGTTGCCAACAACATAAAAAGGAGAACTGGAGGGGAAGAGGTGATGCTGTTGATTCTCCTGGGAAAGCTTGTCATGCTGGCTTTCCTGATATGAACTCAGCTGTTCTCATCATTGGAGGAGCTCGGGACCTCACTGTTTGCTGAGAATGGCTGCTGTTCTTTTTGGGGGTGCTCCTTACTTTGAGCGTCACTTCCTGGTTCCAGGGCAGACCCCTCAGCCTGCTGGCGCAGATCCTTCATCCCACTGGCACAGACTTTCGAGCTTCCACCACTGACCTTTGGGCCTTCCCAGTGCAGATCCGTGAAACAGACTTGCATGAGACATTGTCATGGGCTCTAGGCCTCCAGTTGGACTCGTGGAGGGCATTGTCATGGGCTCTAGGTCTTTAGCTGGACTTGTACAGGATATTGCCATGGGATCCAGGCCCTCAGCTGGATTCTTTGTGTCTTTAGTGTGTGGACAGATTTCCTACATTCTTTTGTATTTGACTCTTTGAGAGACTACTATAAAATAATCCTATAAATTATGTGTCCTGTATTAAATTATTTCCCTTGCAAACCCTGACTACAACAACCTGATAACCAAAGGGTCACTATGAGATTAACAGGTGGGAGGTATATATAGCCTGGACACGCTGGACAAAGGGATGATTCATATCCCAGCTGGGACAGAGTGGGAGAGTGAGAGATTTCATCACCCCACTCAGAATGGGGAGCAATTTAAAACTTACTTAGGAATTGTTTATTTCAGGAATTTTGCATTTAATATTTCCAGGCCTTGGATGACTATAGGTAATAAAACCATAGAAAGTGAAACCTTGGGTAAAGGGAGACTAATGTACAGTAAGTCCCCAACTTACGAACATTCGAATTTCGAACTTTCACAGGTGTACTGTGTAAGATTCACTGGTGCACTGCATAAGACTCACTTCGTCAGACTGCAGGCAAATCTGACTTACGAATGCTCTCCTGGAATGGAACTCGTTTGTAAGTCAGGGACTTACTGTTTTAATGTTTCTTCGAGAGTTTGGGGGAAATAAAAAAGCTCACAGGGTTACAGTGCATTCTGGGGACAGTCACCTGTAGCAGTAAAGTGCTTAGCTGTGGGGCTGTCACTGAAAACAGAACTCTCTCAAATGTGCTGCTTCATATCCAGCCCAGAGTTCCAGAGGATCATTCTATGGAGAGAGAAGGAGAGGACCATGATCCAGGGCAGAGGTAAGTGCTATTATGGTTCCCAGAGAGACAGAAGTGAGTGCACTGTCTGGCCTCCCTTTCCAGCTATAAATTGAGAGCAAATAAAAATTACATACTCAGAAGACCAGAAATGTGTAACTCCCTTATCCTTCTTGATAGGTTGCTTTCTTGTGTAATAATAAATAAGAAAAAAATGAGGAACTCACAAAAACAGGATCTAGAGAAGTTGCTACAAAACACAGCAACAATGGTACCAAAGGTTCCAGTAGAAGTTGCTATCATCAATAAAATAAAATAAAATAAAAAGAATTGTCCCTATAAGAAGAAAAAATACTTGAGACAATGAAAGAAAATAAGATAGTGCAATAAAACTTATAGAAGAGATAAAGAAAGATTTCAAAAATACTAAAGACAAATTTTAGAAATGAAAAACTAAGTCAAAGCAAAATGTATGCTTTTTAAAAATGAATGAATATCATGAAAAGAAAAATGTGCCATTCTCCCAGAAGAATATTAAAAAAAAAGATGAGGAGAAAACAATGATATGAGGAAAGAAAGAGAAATATAGAAAAAGACACAGGAGTCAATATAAAGTACCAGAACACAAATAAAATTAAAATAGAGAAAAATTAACAATATTGTGAAAGAAACAAAAAAAAATGTGTACAGATCTACAGAGATCTCCATATTCCAAGCAAAACTGATTGGAAAAAAATGAAAAAGAAAGTTGGACAGAATAATAAAATACTTAATTATTTCACATCCTGGAGACATTTCTGAACAATATCCTTTAAAGTTAAATTAAAACTCCAAAATAATTCTTACGAGGTGATAGATTGTTTTCACAACTACCTCCTCCCTTAAAAATAACACACAAGGTTAATTATCACATGGTTTCTCTTACATGAGAAACTCAAAGTATAAATAAAAAGCAAAATTAAAAATAGATAATAGGAAATAGGGAGAGAGATCTTTCTTGAAAGGGAGGGTGATGGAGAGATGGAAGGAAAAGTAAGAGATGGGAGGGATAGGAGATGAGAAAAGGAATTAAGATGTGTTATGTACAAGTACCAACTCCCCACAAGGAATGTAAACATTATGCATTGCAAGCAGGTACAGAAAAATAAAAAGGTGATCAAGAGATGGAGGGAGGGGATACGGAGAGAAGGGAAAGGGAATTAAAAGGAATTAGGGTGCATTATATAACTCTACCAACTCCCCACAAGAAATGTAAACATTATGTACTGTACACACGTACCAATAAAAAGAAGCATAGTAAATACTCAAAAAATAATAATCATGTCTTTTTAAAATCAATGTTATTTATTGTAAAGGAAACAAATAAAAACAAAAAGCCCAACTCTTCCTTATTTGCTGCCAGAAGATTACGACACGACATTAGCAGAGACCAATGTGTTCAAACAGATCCTTGTTATGATCCAAATGTTTACATCACGTGCTAAAACTTCAGGGCCAAGGCGATAGAATTAGGAAGTAATTCCTTCACAGGTGATTATGCCATGAAGCTGGAGCCTTCAGGAATGGGCTTAGTGCTCTTTTCAAAGAGGCCCAACAGTCTCCTCCCTTCTGTCCTGTGGGGCCACAGCTAGAAAGCATCATGACTAACCAGGAAAGGGGCCCTCAGGAGATAGCAAATCTGCATGTGAGGTGGTCTCAGACTTCCCAGCCTCCAGAACTGTTTGAAATACATTTCTTTATGGTATTTTGTTACAGAAACTCAACAGACTATCACAATACCTTACACTCTTAAAAGGAGGGTTTTCAAGGGCCTTTGTTTATGTGGATTATATCTATTAATACTTACTATACAAGAAATAAAAATGAGACACTTTTAAATATATTTAAATTCATTGAAAATAAAAATAAACCTACTACATGTTGAAATACACTAAAACTTGTTCCAAAGCAATAAAAAATGTAATGGGAAGAATGAAGTAATTTTGCATTTTTAATAATCTCATAATATTTAGCATCATAGAAGATGTAAGATTTTCTCACCTGCTTCTGCTTCCAGTTTTTGCCATTCTACACATCACATAGCTTATGAAAATCTCCACTGGACACTCTGAAAACTGAAAGGGTAAAGGGCAAACTACACTTTAGTGTTATTATGAAAATAATTTTGAATTCAAGGACTTTCTGAAAGGATCTCAGAGAGGCCACAAGTTCTCACACTTTGAGAATTGCAGCTTTAGGCTAAAAGACAAATATTTATAAAAAAAAAAAAAAGTAACAAAATCATGGAGGAACAGTGAGTTCAAGGTTGGTTAATTCATGGCTTATTGACACAATCAAATTCTGTCTGGCTTTGCACTTGTGCCTTTCAGAGAATGTGTCTATCCTCGTTGTCTGACTTCCTTATAGTTTTGCTATAGTTTTAGACATCAACACTCAAACCCTAAGACAGAAGAAAAGTTTTATTTCATAAAAATTTTCATTGTAAAGAACTAATTCGAAGATATCCCAGCCAACTTTTGTACACTCATCAGTCAAAAATGTTATTATGCCATTATTCTGACTAACCAGCAGATGAATTCACCATGCTTGGCTTCACACACATACCTCCCACATGGAGATGTGGATATAGATGCTTATATCTATAGATGTACATACAGTTGTAGGGTACATTCCCCTTAAATTTGCAGTTCTACATTTATTTCTTCTAATGAAATTACCAAACATAAATAAGCTAAATGCATAAATACATTTTGATATTTTACATGACTTTTTATATGAGTAGTGTAAGATTTAAAACTCAATGCTCCGGTCATAAGAAGTTCTTGAATATCTTTTTTGTTGTTGTTGTTGTTGTTGTTTTTGTTTTTTCCTCAAAAGAATTTGCTCTGGAGTCATTAAAACAATGATGTGGAATTACACATGTTAGCATACAAAACTCTTCACAGCAGTATAAATTTACTTTTGTAAAATATATTCAAAAATATATGTGAAAACATACCAGAAAGACATATATAAAATAGTAATAATGGCTACTTCTCTGTGGTCATATTATGGGTCATTTTTATTTTCTCATCTGGTACTTTCTGAATTAGTATATAAAATATATTATATATACGTTAGAAACATTATTTTCTAATGGTAATTTATCAAAGCTATTTTCATCTTGAAAAAAAGTGATGTAATGCAGAAAATGTTTTAGTTGAATTTAGTGCCATTCAAATAAATCTCAAATGCATTTTAAGAACTAATTATTAACTCTTTTTCTTTTGCAGCTTAGAAAACATATTGCAGTTTTTATAAAACATTGTACATATGCAGTTGTTAGGTAATTTAATGTGACCCATTCCATGTGATTTTGTAGCAATAGCAGTGTGAATAGAAAGCATCAGTCACATTGGAAAGTATTTCTAGTCTACATTTTCTTCAATACTTACAATTAATCCTATTAGTTCTGAAAAATTTTTAGAGTGCCCTAAATTTCTCTGTAATTGATTTAAAGGTATACAGATCATACAAAGTCCGGGTATGCACGACAGATAGTCACTTGTGCAATTATAATCTCAATATCAAATACAATCTGCTCACTTAATTTAAATACCTCCAACCCTATTCAAGAATTGCTTCTTTGGGCAGGTGAGATGGCTCAGCGGCGTAAGCGCCTGCTTTGCAAGCGCGAGGGCCCAAGTTCGACTCCCGGATCCCACATACGAAAAGAAAAGGGGCCGGTGATATCGCTCAGCGGCACGGGTGCCTGTTGGCGTGCGAGGTCCTGAGGTCAACCCCCCGGTACCCACAAAAAAAAAAAAAAAAAAGAATTGCTTCTTTAATTTTCCTGGCTAGAGGTTAAAATAATTTCTCTCTTTAGTTTTACTTTTAAGTATTCTGATATACTGTTCCTAACACTGCCAAATATTCCCTCTCCATTCATTCTACAAAATTACTGACTACTTGAATTTCCTAAGTATAGTGACAGCCCCAATGGTACAAAAACAAATGAAAAAGGTCCTGTTCCCATAGATGTGAAAGTTGGGATGGTTAAGTAATTTTTAAAATAATCTGAAATAATGAAGAAGCAATGATGCAAATATTATCTGATTTGGAGAAGGAGGTAATACATGCCTGAGAGCGTCTACTTTCTCCAAAGGTGGGGCATACTTACTGCTCCTTGGCTATGAATGAATATAAATGCAGAAGTGAGGCAGGCAGATGCCTGGATACTTAAAAAGAGGGAAAAACATGTGGAATATTCTCATCTAGAAAAGTCAAGGGAATATCCAGAAACAAACACATTAATAAGCCGAAAGAACTTCGGCAATATATGATTATGAAACAACAGGAAACATAAGAATACAAAATATAGTAATACTTCCCTACAGAAGCATTGGCTGTTCCTATGTACTGGGAAGCGAGTGAATGTATATTTTAGGAGGGACAGATTCACATTATAAAAGTAGGAAAGTAAAAGAACAAATTAGCAAGGACAAGAATTTTAGAAACCTGTTGTGCTGATACCATTTCTGGTAGCTCAATGCAATAAGTCGCATCAGCAATCATTGACATTTCATTGTAAGACTTTTCATCTACTTTCTACTTTGTATTAGCTCTCCAGTCTTTATAGATGTGTTAATAATTCATGGTAGCATTTAAAAGAAACACTTATTTATTACACACCCTGATTATGTGGTGTGTCATTAGATAAGTGAGAAAGTAATGGTTAAACTAAAGTAACCAGTAAGACAGTAGCAAAATCAGCCCCAATATTAATCATACAAGTATCTGATATTTTACCAAGAACACAAATTCTACCTTCAGAGTTTCTGGTAATTATGGGTTAGATTTTAAAATAGCACTGTGATTCTACAGAAGGAAAAAAAAAACACTTTAAAGTTTTGTAAAGTTGTTTTAAAAATAAGATATTTTAATCAAACTGTAGTTTTTCAGTCTTGTAAAAAGCAGTTGTTTGCTTTGATGCAACTGATTGGTGAGATGAGGATGGAGATACATTTTTACTTTGGTGCTATCTGTTTATAGAACCAGCCAGTCCGCATGTGGCTTCAGTGTCTTGCAAGGGTCCACCATAACTGAAGTTTTGGTCCCCAGTGTATCAGTATTGGAAGATCGTGGAACTTTTGAGATGTGGGGCCTACAGGAAGCTCCTCATGTCATTTGAGGGTGTCCTCTCAGAACACAGGTTTCTGGGGACTCTTTAGTAGTCCTTGAGAGAGGTTATTATAAGAGGAGCAAGCCTGGCCCAGCCCAGCTCTCTGCTCCATTCAAAACAAAAGCTCTTGCTCCCTCAGAAGCTCTTGTCATCGCCACCTGCACCATAGGTGATACAGGCAGCAGCAGCCCTGATCATAGGGCCTGTGCTCTGCTCTTTTGAATCTGCACCTTCAAAATGTGAGCTAAACCAACCCTTTTTTAAAGTGAATCTCCAGAAATACAACCTTAACAAACTTTTCTTCTAACTTTGCTAACCATGTTAGATATTCAATCTAAAACATGAGTTTATGACTAGGCATGGTGGCACACAACTGTAATCTCAGATACTTAGGAGGCTGATGCAAAAGGATTGCAAGTTTGAGGACAACCCGGGCAAACTTAGCTATACTGTGTCCTGAATTAAAATGGAAAGGAATTGGGATGTAGCTCAATGGTAGAGTGTTTGCCTAGCATGCATGAGTCCCTGGGTTCTATATCCAGCCCTGCAAAGGGGGAGGGAGGGAGAAAGAGAGAGAGAGCAAGAGAAACAGAGAGACAGAGTCAGAGAGTCAGAACGACGGAGCGAGAGGAGCCAGAGCCAGAGCCAGACACACTATGCCACCTCCAAGTAGAGCGATCAGACATCTGCTTGCCAGGGACTGAGTGGGTTGCAATAATGCAGGACTTTGCATTTTAAAACCAAAACCATCTTGGGAAGACTGGGGCTAGTTAGTCACCCCACTTACAGCTGACCATCAACACCTAGAATGACCAACTCTCAGAGACCCTCAGAGAATTGACCCCCTTGTACTGGATCACCCAAAAAGCATTAGTGAATAAAGAAAAACCAGAAAATATAAAAATTTTCAAGAAAATGCTTTGTTTTTAAAAGGAGCATTAAAATAGTCAATATGGAGAAACTTAAAGCTTTGCTGGGCTTCTTTATACTACTTACCATGTGGAGTGGATTTTCCTTTGATTTACAAATGGCTGGATGGGACTGCTGTAATCTGACCTTTGTCTGTAGACTCCCAGTGAAGATGTAAAATGTGAAGCAAGGACATTTTCAATTTTCTTATCATAGTTGTCCTTTGCGAGAATGAGAGATGGCTTTAATAGAAATACAAAATCAATATGTGTCATAAAAATATCAGAGGGGCTTTCTTCCCCAAACATCCTAATACAACATTACATCTGTTCTTTCTCAATTTTTAAGTGAATGCTGACATAAAAAAGTACTTTGAGATAATGAACAATAAGTTAGTAACCTGCATTTTACCCTCACCTATTTATAACATTGGCAAGCCTTTCAAATTGAAGGTGAAATGGAAGTTCTACTATTAACTGTAAATATATTACAAGAAAACTTAAAAAGTAAGAAAAAAAAAGAAAATAATTTTCAATTCTAGCCTCTCAGGAAATATACATGAGATTATATTAATCATGACTGAGATAATCATCTAAGAACTGTTTCTGATCAGAATGTTTAAATAGACCTACAGATTTTTAAATTTTAATATTCTTTGAAATATTAAATTAAAATTTAAAATTTTAATAGTTCTTTGAAATATCTTCTCCCACAGCTGATAGTCACTAGTTGGAAAAATTTATAGACACTTTATCAAAGGCTCTGTTAAAATTTTTGAATAAATGTAGATTTGAAACTAGATTATTTGGGATCACTGTTATCCCCATTACTCTAAAATTCACAAATGACATACTCACAGCAGTGCTCTGACCTTTCAGACCCCATCCTTTTTTTTTTTTTTTTTTTTTTTTGTGGGTACCGGGGGGTCGACCTCAGGACCTCGTGCGCCAGCAGGCGCCCGTGCCACTGAGCGATATCACCGGCCCCTTTTTCGTATGTGGGATCCGGGAGTCGAACTCGGGCCCTCGCGCTTGCAAGGCAGGTGCTTACGCCGCTGAGCCATCTCACCGGCTGGACCCCATCCTTTTTGATACTTGTTTTCATTAAGAAGATTTTTCTTTACCCAAAATTTTCAAATACTGCTAAAGTTTAATTGGTTGCCAGAGCCAAACTTGGTTCAAAAAAATATATCTTGCAAATCAATTATAAAAGCTTGCAAAAAGCCAGTAAAGTCTAGAATTCAGAAAATGTAAACTTAACAAATTGGAAAAAACACAGAACTAAATAACAACAAAATCTGAGGTCTAATCCTGGTATTCTGTCATAAATTATCTGCATGCTCTTGGGAAAAATTTGCAACCCTTCTGAGGGGAGTTTTTAATATCTGTCTAATAATGAAGTAAATTATGGGATGACTAAGAAGATTAACATAGTCCTTGTTTTTAAAATTGTATATAGCTCTACAAAAAGAAAACTATTCATAATATTGTTTTAAAGAAAGGAAAACCTAGGCCAGGCGTGGTGGCACACACCTGTAATCCCAGCTCTCAGCAGGCTGAGGCAGGAGGATTGCTGTGAGTTTGAAGCCAGCCTGGGCTCCATAAGGGAGTTCAAGGACAAACTGAAGAACATAGTGAAACTCTGTCTAAAAAAATTTTTAAAAAGGGAAAACTGTAACATTATACATATAATTTCTCAATCTAGTTTTCCTTCTGCTTGCTGCATCAAAAGATTGCTAGAAGGATTTTTACCAGGTGTTGACCATGATTATTTCTGAGTACCATCAACCCTCTGTATCCACGGGTTTCACATGCTTGGACTCATTCAACAGAAGATTTAAAATATTTGGGAAAAAATCCATAAAACTTCAACCAAAAAAATTTGAATTTGTCACACACCAAACCCACACTGAGGAATGGAGTGATTGGCTACTTCCTGCTATGGCTTCCTGCCACTCACAACTCCTCAGTGTCAGTGCAACACTCGTTTCTGTGTGTTTGCTTCAGGCCTCACTCGTGCTCTGTGTGGTTGGCCCTACAATGGTTGCAACTGTACTGAACATGTACAGGCTATTTTTTCTTGCAATTATTCCCTAAACGACACAGTACGACAGCTATTCACATGGCATGTATGTTGCCTTAGCATATCAAAAGTCTCCAGGGAATATCACACCCATCCCAACAACAAGAAAAAGCATGTAACCCTAGAATTTAAACCATTTTGAAAGGCCGTCTGAGAGCTGACATCTCAATGCACCTAGGGGAAATGAACACCAAAGTGTCCCTCTGCTCTGAGGAACTGTTCTACCTCAGAGCAGAGGAGGAAGGGCAGCCATAAAAACAGGTAAGAATAAAGTAATAGAAATTTTAATAAATGCTAAAGGCTGAGCTTGGGTGAAAGTGACAGTTTAGCATGCCAGGGAGCACCAGATTCAAAAGTGATCCATGTCTACTCAACTGCATTCTTCTGTCAGCTTTCTCATTGCTGGATAAAACATCCAACACCTGAAACTTAAAGGAATAGAGGCTTAATTTGGCTCACAGTTTCAGAGATTTCAGTCCATGGTAAGATGACTCAAAGGCAGAAACATAATGGTGAAAGGACATGATGAAGCAAAGCTTCTAGGTTCATGGTAGCTCAGGAGCAGAGCAGGGAAACGGTGTTAGGGAGGAAGGGGCAAGGGACCAGATATAGTACCCAAGGTCAGGCCTCAGAAGTGAATTATACTAATGCTTTGGGCAGCTCTCCAGCCAATGAACTTGGAATCCAGCTTAATTATCACAGTGAAGGTCTGAGGGAGACACCCCAGATAGTGCAAATATGTTTCTGATAATCAGATAATCATAATCACAGGCTGTATGGGGTAGAAATGAACCTGATATAGTATGATTTCTGTGCCTCTTTTTCCCCAAAATCCAAACTTATATGTTGAATCCTGACCACCAAGATTGTATTAAGAAGAGGGACATTTGGGCAGTGATAAGAATCTCAATAATAAGATTAATGCTCTCCTAAAAGAGGCTCTAGAGAGCTGCCCCTTCCATCATGTGAGGACACAGCTGGAAGGTACTGTCTATGAACCAGAAAGTGGCCCTTGGCAGACACCACATCTGTCAGTACATACCTCATCAGATTATAGTGGACCCTAGACTTATAAATGCAATTCGTTTGCAAGGGCTGGTTGTAACCCAAGTTGGTTGTAAGTCAAGACTATTTCTCCCATAAGAAATAATGGAAATGCCCATAATGCATTCAGAACCTCCCAAAGAACCCCCTAACTAAACTTTTTATTTTAGAAAGTGTTGCATAATGTGTGTAATTTCCCAGAAACACCAGTGATTTTCCAAGCATATTGACCAAAAAATTATAAAATGTTCCTAGTACACCAGAAACAACAATTTCATACTGTACTCACCATTCAAATTGACGTCTTTGGCTTGCAGGAAGGGAGGATGAAATGGAAGGTGGTTATTGTTTGGAAGAGGACTCCCCTTCCATAGGAACATCAGGAATCTGGTTCTCTGGTGTCCTTTCTTTCTTTGGAAGAGTCTGTAGTCCTCTAGGACCTGCTTCTGGCTCGCTAGGTCTCAACCTTTTCAGAACTAAAAACTGACCTAACATTGTCTGTTTCTGCCTTTTTTTTAACACTGTTCTTTTCTATTGTGATTGCTTTCTTTGCCTTCCCTTCCTCCCTTAGCTTTTTTTCTAGCTATTTTGGGGCCATTTTGATAGCAGTAATTGTAGCAATTATATAAAGCACTGACCAAAATCATCTCCACAAATAAGTGCATCTGGTCTCAGACTGACATTTACAAATGCCTACATATGCTTTTCTGGCATCAAGAGTCTTTGTTTACAACCCCAGAAGTGGCCGGCATTTGGACCATAACTCTAGACTTTGATCAGAAGTTAAACCTAAAATTCTGGTCGTACCCCAAGTTGTTCATATGTTAGGCCAGTCATAACTAGAGGGTCCAATGTACTTGAGGAATGAGTTAAAACATGTTAATTCCTTACAATGGAGCATGTCATATAATAAATTCTTAATTCCATCAATTCTCTTGGATTAATAAATTGTCTCCTTTGTTTTTCTTAAATTTTTCTAAATATCCAACTAAGTATTTGCATGTACTCCATCCATTCTATGAAACATTGTCTTACTTAACTCTCACCTTCTTGAATACACAGTGATCAGAAACCCCAAACACTCAGATTTTGAAAGACAAGACACTCGTGTTTCATTAGTCCTCCAATCATCTATTATTTTGTTTTATGATTGTCAGTCAATATTTGGTTTAATTTTTATTGGCTTCTATTGAATTTCTTTATATGTTTGGTGAGATATATTTATTTATATCACAGCTTCTAAAAATGAAGATGTACTTTGATTTTTTATTCTCCTTCAGTTTTGGATAAATTTCAAGGGAACAAAGGGTAGGCATCTGCATTTATTTTTAAGTATCTTTGTTCAGTCATTGCACTAACTGAAAAAGGGAGGAGACATTAAAAATCATTCACACTTCCACCACTCCTACCCTGATTAATCTTATTCTTCAAGGTTCTCTGTTACTCTTCATTTGAATGCAAGATATATTACTATGTAGGAATAATGACATAGGAACAATTTTTCTGTGGGTTTTTTTTTATAATTTAATGTTTCATCATCAATGCACTACTGATTTTTGAAGAGCTACTCAAAAAATCAACAGGATTTTTATTTGCACTTCTCAGACACAAATATCTCCCTACTCACATCACTGTGATGTTGAGGAAATGGGATTTCTGGCTATGGCTCCAGGCTCTTTATTATAATTATTTTATGACACTGAGGACATTAATGTTTTTCTTATACTTGCTTCCATAACTTGCTTTTCTCACTTAATAATGTTCCTGCAATGTATCCATTTATCTGCATATTTGTCATCAGTCAATCATAGCATGTGATGGAGTGGCTGAGGAAGAAAATCAGGCAGCTGCTCACTGTACTTGACCTTCACCATTACATTTTGCCAACAAATTGATGTATATAAAAATCTGGGCCCATGTCCATTAAAGCACTATTTCCAATAGCAAAAGACTGGAAAAACATGAAAGGATAAATCAAACCAAAACAGTCAAAAATTCACTTTAAAAAGGAGTGGTGTGGAAATACGACTTCCCTAAATACATCTCTTACTGTGTAATTTTCTAATATGTTCAATGATGTTTGACAAGTTAAAATATAAAACAAACAAATAAATCAATCTATCAATATCCAATTGTTGGCATGACCATAGCAAATTTTTTCCACAAACACTGAAGCACATATTTTGACAATTCAATCTTTGTGGAATATATCCTAGGACAGAAATAATTGCAAACAGATCTTTTAATAGTTTTGGTTGGGAGTGATTCTGGCACGGTTATTTAGGAATTACTGTGCATATTTTGTAGAATTAAACACTGGGAAATAGTTTTAGAATAAGTTCCCTGAATCTTTGAGTAGCATGAAAGGCTGTGATCAGACTTGATTCTGTGTCTCTCAGTGGTCAGCCATTCACAGGAGTTAATCTTCCCTCACTAATGTCGGGCTTAGGAGATCCTACAGATTTTCATGCCTCAGCTCAATTGGGAAGCAGTGGAGGAGCAGTGGACTAGAAAAGTAAATACTGGAGTACACACACCACCTAGGGAGGTGAGAGAGTCAGGCACCACCTCATCATGGGACCCTTGGTCTTCAGTGGCAGTGGAAGCAACATGGTCTTGACTTCGGGACCATGGGAAGAAAAGAAGCGGTTCCTAGGACCACAAGTCCAATGAATGTTTGTGTGATGGTTCATGCACTGAATCTGACACAGATTCACTAATGTGGGTGGGCAGCAGGACTTCTCAGCAAGGAGAAAAAAGATACTGAAGAAAACTCAAAAATGTTGAATTCTGCTTGTTCATAAACGGATTTAGAAATACAAGTTCATGTTTTATTTTTCTCTTTCTCAAATATGTGCCTATCCCTCTCTCTTCTGAAAGAAGCTGAAAGCAACAAAAACCCAGAGTCAATGAGCACTCTTGGTGTCTCAGATTTATGCTCTCAGTGTCATTTCTGAGAAAAGAATTACAGTTCTTTAAACTAACAGATGGTTCCAAGTGTGTGGCCAAAAAATGTATAAGGTGAGCTTGAGGTGTTTTATTAGAACAAAAACCAAGGACTTTTTGAAGGCAATTGGTGTTGTTTCAAAAGGAGAAAAGCCTAACTTGAATAGGTTTCTCCTGACTAAACATAGTTCGCCTTGCATATCTAAGAGTAAAATTATTAGAATACATTGGAATGCATAAAATAAATAAAAAATCCATAAATATGAATGTTATGGTTTAGATCCAAATGTCCCCAGAAAATTGTATATTTGGAGGTGAGGGTTTTGGAAGGTGATTGGTTCATTGGTTCATAGCTACATGTGCCATTAGGAGGCAGAGCCTACATAGAAGAGGTGTGTCATTGGGGTGTGTTCTTGGAGGCTATATCTCCCCTTCACCCCCCTACTCCCATCTCTTCTCTTCTCTCTCTGTTTTCTGGGTGGCATGGGATCAGTAGCAGTTGACCCTCAAGCCCTTCCACCATGGGATTCTGCCTCAGCACCTATTGACTTTGAACTGAACCCACTGGAAACTGTGAACGAAATAAACCTCTTTTCTCGAATTTGTAGGTGTTGGACATTTTGTCCCAGGGATAGGAAAGTAGCTAATGTAACAAAAAATAAAATAAGAATAAAAATCTGCATTGGTCATATCTGGAGGCTGCCAGCCAGTGATCATTATTCTGATGATTGATAAGGAAGGAAAAGAAGTCAAACACTTATCCTGCCTTCACTTACTGAATTGCATATCAACAACCAATTAGCTAATGAAGAAATATCTTTTAGTATATAAAAAATCACTTGAAAAACACTGAAGGAATGACAGAATTAGAAGCTCCACCATTTTGTAACCCTTAGTGAAATAATAAATCAAATCAAGACAATTACCAATAGAAATTTTAGGGGAAAGTTTGAGGAGAAAATGTTATCATAAATGAAGCAATTTGCCAACATGGATCCCACTAATAGTAACATCATCAAATGCACCCATCTTTCTCTTTTGATATGTTGCAATAGAAAGGACATATTCTTGCCTCCCAAAAATTGTCCCTACATCTACTGTACTTAACCTTCTAGAACTCACTACCAGTTAAAAGGGAATAAATGAAAGTGTAAACACTTCATTGCACCTTGCCAGAAAAGTGCAACATGCCAACTCAGAGCATAGGACAAATAACATCATTTTTCAACAATTGCCATCAGTAAAGAAGAAAGAAGGTAAAGTTGTTCTTATAAGCTAAAGAAAATTTAAGAGACCTATCTGATAATTGTCATGAGGGTATTGCTTAGAGCTTGATTCAAACAAGTGTTAAAAGATACCTTTGAGACAGAGAAATTTGAGAGGGCCTGAGTATTAGCAGATATTAAACTACCAGTCTTAATTGTTAGCCCCCCAATACTATTATGTTAGCCTCTATTAAAATACTACTCTTAATTGTTAAGCATGTTAGTAGCAGAAAATTTAGGTACTTTTTAAAGAGACTTCTATGAAAGAAGCTTACTAAATTATATATTCCATTATATGACATTAGAAATTTGCCTGAATATACACAAGAAATTTGAAAAACAGAAAGAATAAAAGAAGATGAAACAAGACTGGCAAAACTCCCATAATTTTTAAAACTGGTGATGACTTACTGTTCTTTTTTCTCTACTTTTGTGAAGGTTTGGAAATTTCTATGATAAAAAATAAATTATAAAATTTAAAATTTATTTAGATTATTTTTATTATACAGTCTTTTCCATGTGTGAACATGACTGTAATTCTGTGATTATAATATTAACATATGAAGACAAGGTGTAGTTAATTTCAATACTTACAGCACAGAATGCTTTCTCGTGAATCTTGCAGAAGCTTCCAAAGCCACCACAAGACAACCCTGACTTTCACCTTCGTCAAGGGTGACATACCCTGGCAGTCTGATTCAGTTCTTTCCCAGATTGGCTTCAACAGAAAATGAGGCTGACAAAGGCATAAGAAAAGTCTGTGACCCACAACAACACATTTTGTTTCCATCCTGTCAGTGGGCTCATATGCAGAATAACAGTTGGGAAGGAAGAGTAACTTGTACAGCTGTTTCCTCTAGATGCAACTGCAGCATTAAATTTCACTGACAGAGGGAATTCTGGCTTGAGAAATGCCACTGAATAGCTGTACTGAATAAAGAATGTTTTTTTATTACTCACTGATTCTATGAAAGCACGTACAAGTGTTAAGTGATATGCGTGTATCTATGAATAGAGTTGAGTAAAGAGAAACAGCTATAAAAATATGTTTACTAAGAGAGGTATACAAGACTTATAGCTTTGAGCCATGATTTTATCAGTCTCCTGGTTCAATGATGGGACTGCTCAGCCATGTAAGGGTTATAACATATAATCCCACCTTTGGCAGTAGTCACCTACCATTTGATAATCATCTGTAAGTGACCCCAGGATTCAGGGAGATGGAGATGGAACAGTTGCTTCCACTGATTTTAAATCAAAATTTAAATAATATTTTAAATTTCAGGTTTCTTTACAACATACATAAGTCCAGTATTTCAGCAGTAAACTGGCATGAATAGTGTATATTTCACTATAATTTAATTGGAAAGGTAAGTTTAAATAGTTTCTAAACATATTCTAAGACAACAAATATCTATTTTATTCCCTTCAGTAGAAACAGATATGACCAAATCTTGACCAATCATTCTAATGATACATAAGTAGCAATTCCAAAAATTTAATGTGCAGCTTTTAAAAATAACTTCACATAATTTGTAATAGCTAAATCTTGGAAAGAATCCAAATGTCCATCAACCGAGGAATGGATAAAAAAGATGTGGTATTTCTGTATAATGGAGTACTACTCAGTTATAAGAAGGATAAACTGGAGACTTTTATAGGTAAATGGATGCAACTTGAGACCATACTCATAAGTGAAATAAATCAGTCTCACATGTGTAAACATCATATTGTCTCCCTAGTGTAAGAAACTGAAAAAGTAAATAAGATCCAAAATGTACAATAGATATTGTGAAAGGGGAAGAAACTGCTCAAAAGGAAAGAACAACTGAGATGGGGGAAAGGAGAAAAGAGGAAATGGAAAAGAAAAAAAATTATATATATATATGTATGTATATATACAAGGTTGCTAAGATAATTATACTACTAATTTCTTTTAGTTCATTAAAAAGAACAGTTTGTGTTTATATTGTTTGATCATTTCTGCATGCCTATATCTTGTAATCTGAGCAACTACTTTGAAGATAACAATACACAATAGAGTAACCATTGTTAATTTCCTACTATCTTGTTTTGAAATTCTGTATAATTGTTTTTATTGCTGTTTTTTTCTCTTTAAAATAATAAAAAAGAAAAAGAAAAATAACTTCATACAATATCTACTTTTAACAAATAATCGAATAATGAGAACTCACATTGAAGGATTACACATATGTACAAATTTTATTACTATCCTACTATTAAAAGAACAAATTAAAATAGTGTTTTCAGATGTCATATCTTTATTGAGCACTGGCAAGCTCATAATTTCTGTCTGACAAAGCCTTGTAAATGAGAAGTCAAGCTTGGACTCATTGCACCTGGAAAATGGAAGAAATCCTAACAGGAAGGAGTCAGAGTCTCTTGAGAAAAATACAACACTCATATTAATTCAGTAGCAAAATATTCAATATGTGAAAGTAGTTTCATAGCTGCATAAAGAGCTGAAGAAGCAAAAAGAAGAAGGTAAGAAAACCCAGAGGATAGCACCTGCAGGTAACTGCTTTGTCCTGAAGCTTGAAAGGACTGAGCTAGGAGATGGTGCTGAATCCAAAAACCGTCCAGTAGAAACTGGATCCACAGAGTGGGAGCTGCCTTGATGGGGTTAGAACAATTCACAAGTAGGAGCCTCTGCTTCAGAATTTCACTGAGGAGAAATGAAATAGGACATATATGTTGATTTTCCTCTCCTGGTCTTTCCACCAATATACCATCTTTGCCAAACACAAGTTAGTTTGCCAAGGAGTCCTAAAAATGTAATTGTCAGAGACTTTCCTTGTAACAATACAGAATAGAGTGAAGGAAGATGAATCTGAGGCCAAGAAGCAAACACCGTACCTAATAGACAGGATGGCCAGTTCAAAGCGGTCCTTAGTTTTGAAATTATTGCTGATAAGTAACCAGCAAAGAGTAGGATTTCAATACCCATCAGCCAAATTGCCTTCATTTTTCTTGACAAATGTTTATTGTGCAGATCTAATGGACCACACAATGTTCTAGGTCCTGGGTCCATGTAACAATCAACGCAGATGAACTTCCTGCCTCATGCAGCTTATACACAAGAGAACTGTCCAAGGTTTGCGGCAAATTATTGCACAGACACAAGCCAGGGATCACCTACTCCAACCATTCCAAGCAGTGCTCCGTCCAACATGCCCAGCTTTTTTCTTGGTATGCTAGTGAACATCTCAATTTTGGTTTTTTAATGGTACTGGAAACTCTGTGTTGTGTTTCTCTGAGATTTGAAAGGGACAGTACAGTTAACATTTCTTCAGCAAAAACGATCTGCATTTGCAAGTTATAATAACCACCTGAGATTTCTTTTTCAGAAAAAGCATATAATCAGAGTGCATCTCAATCTATATCTACCTGCTTCCTGATTAGAAGGCCTTTATAAATGAGAAAAGAACTTACAGTTAAATTTCAATTTTTATTTAAAATTTATTTATGTCATTTCTAGGTGGCAAATTGAAAAGTATGTGCTTGTAGCCTATCTTTTCTGAGACATCACTAAACTAACAGTAACATTCCCTTTCTAAAATGGAAAAGTGAAGAAAGTAGACACCTGATAATTCCTCCCCCAGAAAGGGGGTGGGGGGGAGAGGAAGGGGAGGGGGAGGGGAAGGGGTGGAGAGAGAGAGAAGCAGAAATGCAACCTACATCTTCATTACCACTGAAAATACCTGTAAGTCCAACCGCAATATCTCAGGAAGCAGTGACAAGTATTCAGTAAAGAAAAACTAAAACGTGGGGAAATGTCAGGAAAAAATAAAACAAGACAATGAAGCTGCAGATCTCAGACAAAACTGACAACTAAATTACCCAAAGTGTCATCAACTGTCGTTGGGTGGTAAATACTATATAGCTGGGTTCACTTACCACCAATGCCAGCCCCTTCTCCTTTGTCATTTATAATGTAGAGGCCAGAAAGCAAAGAACTCAATTCCTTACTTCTGAGAGTAAACATAAAACAATGAACAAAAGGGATAGGGTTATCCACCAACGACATCAGTCGGTGAAGTCCAGAAGTGTGAATGCATATTGAAGTGGCTGGTGGTTGAAAAAGAGAGGAGGCTGTTGCTGGAGAGGCCTGCGGTAGACATGGTTACTTCTCTCTCTGGACTTGGAGATAAGACTTATCAGAGGCAGAGGGAATAAAGAGGGGTCTGAAAAGAGCCTTCACAGCCACACAAGGCTGCTGACCGCTCGGCTTTGTTCACTGACCCGCTTCGGCTTCTCCACACGCCAAAGCCATCCATGTGGGGAGCTACGGCTGGCACTATGGGTGTGGCGCCCCAGAGTCAAGCCTGTAGGACTTATGTCTGGAGCCCTCTGGCTCATATGATGCAGTGTGTGGTTGTCAGGAACTCCCATTTACATTTACAGAGTTTAAAATCAGCCCACAGGAAGCGTATCCAGGAACACGTACTTAATCACAGCAGCCTACGCTGGCCATCCAGAAAATCAACCATCTTCCACTCCTAAATACAAAAGGACAAGCAGTAGACATATAGGAGAAACCAGGAACACAGAATTACAAATCCAAAGTGAAGAAATAAGACAATTGATCTGCAGGGAAACAGATGAATCAGGTTATAGAATAAGTAAATTAGAAAATTATAAAAAAAGCTCAAGTTGCTGTAATGTGAAATACATATCAAATAAAAAATATATGCATATATATTTTAACTATACGTAGTTTATATGCAGTCACAAATTTCTTAACAATGTGGACACCCAAGAAAGGCACTGTTAAGCAATTTCATCATTTTGTGAATATTATAGGGGATACTTACACCAACTAAGAGGACCACAATGTCATTAGGTGATATAAATTCACGGGACCACCATAAAAACATAATTATTTGCCACATGATTGTATTTAATTTATGTATTAGATAAACTATATATGTATATGTTGTAATTATGTATTGTTATATTTTATAAGTAGATTTAGATTAGGTTAGATTAGATTAATTATAAATTGAGTATCTTTTATCTGAAATAAGGGACCAGAACTGTTTCATAGCTTGGATTTCTTCAAATTTTATATTTTACACAACGTAATGAGATATCTTGAGGGAAGGACCCAAGTCTCAACACGGAATTCATTTATGTTTCATATGCACCTTGTACCCATAGCCTCAAAGCAACCTTATACAATAGTCTTAATCAACTGTGTTTTGACTGTGAGTTGTCACATGAAATAATGTGTGGGATTTTCTACTTGTGGTGTCATATTAGTGCTCAAAAAGCTTAGATACTGGAGTATTTCAGATTTGGGAGGTACTTTTTCCTCATTAAAGTTTAAACACATGGTCTTTGCAATCAGACTGCCTGTTTTCAAACTCAGCTCCACCACTCATCAGATCCATTTTAAATAAGATGGTGATTTAAACGACTACATTCATCTAGTTGTTGCAAGTTATTGCTGCTATTTTAGCATCTGCGCCTCCACATCCTGAGCTCTATAGAAGTCTGTCCTGTTTTCATAACATCTATGGCATCTTGAGGACAGAAACAAAATGGCAAAGTCATGGGGAAGCAAGTGAGAGAACAGGTAAACAACACAGAGGGTTAGAGTTGAGGGTTTGCCCTCCAATTAATGACTACTCTGCTAGTTGCAAAATATTTTTAATATCATCCCCTGTCCCCAAGTAGAGCTGACAGAATTTGAGAGGCAGAATTAAGAACAAAGTAGGAAGGAAGTTTAGGATACCTTTGTCTTACCTGATGAGACGCCAAATGTTAGTAACCCAAGGTTAAATACTTCAAAGTTAACAGAAAGCCTGCAAATATTAGCATTATCCATAACTGGAAGGGAGAAAGGTAGGATAGTGTGTAGTAAAGCCTCATCTTCCATAGGAAAGAGTCAAAAGACCAAGAAGTTATAGGGCAAACATATTGAGTGTAAAGTAAATAACACTCAAATGAGCAAGAATAGGAATGGTTAGGAGAGGTTCCTCTGATTCGTGGGGAACAGCAGGGAGAGATAGAGTGGGAAATGATGGCTTTTTGTTATCACATCTTCTATATCCTTTGACTGTTTTTCTCTGTGCATTATTTGATAGAAAGTTTTATAAAAGAGAAACTGACACTTTAGTATAAACACTTGATGACAGAGTAAGGGTCCTACTTTTTTTCAATATAATTATTTTCTTTCTAATCTTGAGAATACATTGTTAAAGGACTGTTTTTCTCTTTCCCAATGCGATGATTAAAATAATAAGCAATTCTGTGGATAAAGAATACATCATTCAGGGTTTGAGAAGCTGCAGTGAAGTAATTAAATCATCAGGGAAAAACTGGGTTTCTCATTGTTTCTGTACACAGGAATATCCAAACTTTGGGTCCGGGCATAAAGCTCAGTAGCACAAGCGCCTGCTTGGCAAGAGCAAGTTCCTGAGTTCAATTCCCGGTACGAAAAAGGAAAAAGAATATCCAAACTTTAAAACCGTATGTATGTTTAAAAATATTTGTAGCATTTACTGAATTAATTATAAAGTGTTATTCTTCATTAGAGAAATGATTCTGTGTTAATTTTAGCTTATTTATTCATCTGTACCTTAAGCGTAAATGGACGAAGACAAATAAGAATATTCATAATCTGTAAAATACCGTATTCACTTTGAAATAACACTTAGATGCCCCTTCTTCATACCAGCCAACCTTTCAAAACCTTTTCTCATTCTAGCTAATCTGCATTTCTTCCCTGGATAATCGCACTGCCATGGCTGCCGCCATGTCCTGAATTGATTCAAAACATTTATGGCAATCCTTGTCAAACAAGAACATTACGGTGTGTCCTCACCCATCTTATTCACCAGGTCTAGCATAGTGTGACTCGAGCCTCTTCCCGAAAGTCAAAATGACCTTGGAAAGTAAATATTTTGAGTAGATTCACTGGCAACCACCAAAAAACACTCACAAAAGGAGACTTTCGGAATGATAAGTACTTTCAAAATGAAGGGGAGTATTTTGAGGGAGATTAATGGCAATGTGTCTTTTCTTACGGAAAAAGGTAAAACAAAATTTCATAACAAAATAAAAGGAAAATAACAATAGTTACTACGTGTTGTTATCTTTAAAGTAGCTGCTCAGGGTACAAGATATGGGCATAAAAATTTCTCCAATCAATATTAGCACAAACCTTCCTTTTTAGTGAACAAAGAGACACTAATAGTAAAACCGACTTGCATTTTTCCCTTTTCCCTACAGTCCTTTCCCCTTTCACCCATCCTAGTTCCTTTTTCCTTTTGAACAATTTCTTCCCAGTTTAGACCTTAAGTACTCTTTCAATTTCTCACACCATGGAGACAATACGATGTTTACACACGTGAGTCTGATTTATTTCACTTACAAGTACAGTCTCAAGTTGCATCCATTTACCTATAAAATTCTCAAGTTTATCCATTTTTATGGCTGAGTAGTACTCCATTGCATAAAAATATCACATCTTTTTTATCCATTCCTCAGTTGATGGGCATTTGGGTTGTTTCCATGATTTAGCTATTACAAATTGTGCTGCTATAAACATAGGTACACATATATTGTTGTGGTACGATGTTTTTAGTTCTTCTGGGAAGATGCCTAGAGGGGAATACCAGGGTGGATTGGCACCTCTAATCCTAGATTTTGAGGAATCTCCACACTGATTTCCACAGTGGTTGTACCAGTCTACACACCCACCAACAGTGGAGAAGAATTCCTTTTTCCGCACAGCCACTCTAGCTTTGTTATTGGTTAATTTCTTGATGATAGCCATTCCTTACGGGGTGAAATGGAAACTCAGTGTTGTTTTAATTTGCATCTCTCAAATGACCGGTGATGTTGAACATTTTTTCATATATTTATTTACCATTTGTATTTCTTCATCTGAGAAGTGTGTATTCATTTCAGATGCCCATTTTTGGACTGGGTCTTTGATTTGGGGGGTCTGATTTTTTTCAATTTTTATAGGTTCTAGATAGAAGTCCTTTGTCTAAGGGGCAATTGCCTAAAATATTTTCCCAACCCGTGGGTTGTCATTTCACTTCATTGGTGATTTCTTTTGCTGTGCAAAAGCTTTTCAATAAGATGAGATCCCAGCTGTTGATTCTTTGAAGTATTTCCCATGCAGTTTGGTTTTTGTTCATGAACTCTCTGCCTACCCCTATATCTTAAAGATTTCTACCTACTTTCTCTTCCAGTAGATTCAGTGTTTCTGTTTTAATGTTTAGGTCTTTGATCCATTTTGACTTTAGTTTAGTGCATGGTGATAGACATGGGTCTAATTTTAGTCTTCAGCATATAGAAAGCCAAATTTTCCAGCACCATTTATTAGAGAGGCTACCTTTATTTCAGTGAACATGTTTGGCCCTTTCATCAAAGATAAGGTGGCTGAGTGTGTTTGTAGTTGTGTCTGCATCTTCTAAACTGTTTTATCCTCAGGTCTGTTTTTTTGCCAGTACCATGCTGATTTTATCACAGTAGCTTTGTAGTATAATTTCAAGTCAGGGATTATGATGCCTCCTACCTTGCCTTTGTTATCCCAGGATTGCCTTTGCTATTCTAGATCTCTTCTGCTTCCAGATGAATTTTAGGAATGTTTTCTCTAGTTCTGTGAGGTATGCTAATGACATTTTGATTGGGATTGCATTAAATCTGTACAATAATTTTGGGAGTATGACTATTTTCACTATGTTGGTTCTTCCTATCCATGAGTAAGGGATATCTTTCCATTTTCTGATATCCTCTTCGATCTCCTTTTTCAGAGTACTGTGATGTTCAATACATAGATCCTTTACTTCCTTTGTTCAATTGATTCCTAAGTATTTCATTTTTTTGGATGCTGTTATGAAGGGTGTCATTTCCCTAATTTCTCTCTGAGTTTGTTCTTTGTGTACAGGAATGCTATGTTTTTTTTTTTTTTTTTTTGAGTGTTGACTTTATATCCAGCTACACTACTGAATTTGGTTATTAAATCTAGAAGTCTTTTGGTGGAGTTTTTGGGGTCTTCTAAGTACAGTATCATGTCATCTGTGAATAATGATAGTTCAACTTCTTCCTTTGCTATCTTTATTTCTTTTATTTCTCTCTCTCTTGTCTAATTGCTCCGGCTGATGTTTCCAGAACTATATTGAATAGGAGTGGTGATAGTGGACATCCTTGTCTTGTTCCTGACTTTAGAGTGATAGCTTTCAGTTTCTGTCCATTTAGGATGATGTTGGCTGTTGATTTGTCATAGATGGCTTTTATCAGATTGAGGTAAAAACACTCTATTGCAATTTTCTGTAGAGTTTTTATCATGAATGAGTGTTGGACTTTGTCAAAAGCTTTTTCTGCATCTATTGAGATGATCATGTGATTTTTGTCTTTAGCTTTGTTGATATGGTGTATTACATTTATTGATTTTTGTATGTTGAACCATCCCTGCATTTCTGGGATGAATCCCACTTGGTCATAGTTTATAATTTTCCTGATAATTTGCTTCATTCTGTTTGCTAGTATCATACTGAGGATTTTTGCAACTATGTTCACTAGGGTGATTGGCCTGTAGCTTCCTTTTTTGGTTGAGTCTTTCTCTGGTTTTTGTATCAGGGTAATACTTGCCTCTAGGAATGAGTTAGGAAGTATTGCTCACATTTCAATTTCATTAAAGAGTTTAAGGAGTATTGTTATTAAGTGTTCTCTAAATTTCTTGTAGAATTCAGCAGTGAATCCATCAGGACCTGGGCTTTTCTTCATTGGTAATATTTAATTACATTTTCAATTTCATTGACTATATTGGGTTATTCAGAATTTCTATATCTTCTTGATTCAACTTTGGTAACTCATACATATCTAGAAATCTGTCCATTTCTTCTGTGTTTTTCACCCTATGAGAGTAAAGATTTTCAAAGTATGTATTGATCTTCTGAATTTCCGCAGGATCTGCAGTGATTTCACCCTTTTCATTCCTCATTGCATGAATTTGAGTCTTTTCTTTCCTTTTATTGATAAGTTTGGCCAAGGGTTTACCAGTTTTATTTATTCTTTCAAAGAACCAACTGTTTCATTCATTAATTCTTTGTATTGTTTTCATAGTCTCAATTATGTTAATTTTTTTTGTGTGTGTGGGTACCGGGGGTCGACCTCAGGACCTCGTGTCGTGCACTAGCAGGCACCCGTGCCACTGAGCAATATCACCGGCCCTTTTTTTGTATGTGGGTTTCGGGAGTTGAACTCGGGCCCTAGTGCTTGCCGGGCAGGCGCTTACGCTGCTGAGCCATCTCACCAGCCCATCAATTATGTTAATTTTTGCTCTGATCTTTATAATTTTCTCCCTTGTATGGGCTTTGGGCTTGACTTGTTCTTTTCTAGAAGCTTGAGGTGCAGCATTAGTTTGTTTATTTGTGCTTGTTCTGTTTTCCTGATGTGAGAATTTACCACAATAAATTTCCCTAGTAGGGCTGCTTTCACTGTGTCCCACAGGTTCTGGCATGTTGTATCTGCACTTTTGTTTAATTATAGATATTGTTTAGTTTCTTCTTTAAGTTTATCTCTGACCCATTGGTTGTTCAGGAGGGTGTTATTTAATTTCCCTGTGGTTTTTTTTCTTTTTGTGGTTTCTTTTGCCATTAATTTCCAATTTCATTACACTATGGTCAGATAATCTACATGGGATAATTTCACTTCTTTTGTATTTACTTAAGCATATTCTATGGACTAGTATGTGCTCTATTTTAGAGAACATCTCATGTGCAGCTGAGAAGAATGTGTATTAGGATGTTGGGTGGAACACTCTGTAGACATCTACTAAGTCCATTTGTTCACAGGTTTGGTTCAGTTCTGATATTTCTTTGCTGATACTTTGTCTGGTTGATCTATCTATTTGTGACGGTGGGGTGTTAAGTTCCCCCATCACAATTGTGATATTGCTCATTTGCTTTTTCATGTCAATTAATAATTGTCTTATATACTTGGGTGCTCCTATATTTGGTGCATACATATTTATGATTATTATCTCTTCCTCTTGAAGTTTTCCCCTAACAAGTATGTAGTGACCTTCTTTATCTTTTTAGATCATTCTTGGTTTGAAGTTCACATTGTCTGCAAACAGAATAGCTACCCCTGCTCTTTTCTGGCTTTCTGCTGCATGGAGTATTGTTTTCTGTCCTTTGACTTTCAGTCTATGAATTTCTTTTTGAGTTAAATGTGTTTCTTGTATACAGCATATTGTTGGAACTTGTTTCTTGATCCATTCTGCCAGTCTGTTTCTTTGGATTGGTGAATTGAGGTCATTTACATAGATGGTTATAACTGATATGTATTGGCTTATCTTTGTCATGTTGTTTTCCTGCTGTTGGTTCCCTGCTTTTCCCCTCTGTTTAATCGCTTGCCCTGCTTGGTGGTTTCTTTCTGTTGTTCTTGCAATTGTGGTCATTTTTATCTCTGTCTAGAATATCATTCAGTAACTTTTGTAGGGTTGGTTTGATGGTCATGAATTTCCTCAGTTGTTCTTTGTCATGAAATTATCTTATTTCTCCATTAATTTTTAAAGATTGTTTTGCAGGGTACATCAATGTGGGTTGGAAGTTGTTTTCTTTCAGGACTTGAAATACTTCACTCCAGGCTCTTCTCTTTTTTTTTTTTTTTTTTTTTTTTTTTTGTGGGTACCGGGGGTTGAACTCAGGACCTCACGCGCCAGCAGGCACCTGTGCTGCTGAGCGATATCACCAGGCCTTTTTTCGTATGTGGATACTGGGAGTTGAACTCAGGACCTCACGCTTGCCAGGCAGGCACTTATGCTGCTGAGCCATCTCACCAGTCTTCCAGGCTCTTCTTGACTTGAGAGTTTGTGTTAAGAAGTCTGCCATGATTCTGATGGGCTTTCCTTTATAGGTGATCTGTTTCTTTTCTCTAACAGCTTTTAATAGTCTGATCTTGTGCTGAATTTCTGGGCTCTTGATTATCATATGCCTGGGTGTAGATTTATTTTGTTTATGGCTAATTGGAGTTCTATATGCCTCACTTATCTGTATGTCAGATTCTTTTCCTGCGCTTGGGAAATTTTCTGCTATTACTTCTGCAAATAGTTTTTTTATGTCATTTCTGTTGTCTCCTGCTTTTTCATTGACACCAATTATTCTTATATTATTTTTCTTTAAATCATCTTGTGGCTGTTGAATTGCTATTTCCTGATCTTTTGTTATTTTCAAGAGATCTTTCCTTTCATGATCCCTAGCCGAGATCCTGTCTTCATGGTCTGAGGTTCTGTCTTCAGTTTTGTTCAAGCACTTTTGCCAGCTTTCAATGGAATTTTTAATTTCCTGGATATCTGTTTGAATCTATTTCATGCATTCTATTTCTCTCCTATATTGATCATTCATGTGTTCCATTTTCTTCCTATCATCACCTATTTTTTTATCTATCTCTATTCTAGATTTGCTGAGCAATTCCTTTATGAATGTAGACCTTTCTTTTTTACCTGAGAGATTATTTCTGATCTGATTCCCTCTATAGCCTCATGGATTTATTTCTTACTTTGGTTGCTATCATTTCAGAATGTCTGGTGTGTGTCTTGAATTTTCCTCTATCTCGTTGTCTCCTGGACTTGTTCTGGGTGGGCTGAAGGTCTGAGGTTGCATTTTGCTTCTGCATCTTGTCATTTTCTATTTCAAAAGTTTTTACTTTGTTTTCTGCATTGATCCTTGTAAATTTTTGTAGTAGGTAGCTTTGTCACTAGTATCAGGGCCTCTCTAGGCAAGGTTTGTTCTTCGGGGATGTCTTCTGTGTGTAGGAGGTTCTTGGTTTGTGTCTTGCCCAAGATCCTACCTTTCCAATTAAGTAAGAGTGAGATGTTGGTATCTGTTTGGCTCCATTCCCAGTGCTTGGGTGCTGGGCTGTGGTGAGTTATTACCTTAGAACTTCCCAGTATTGTTACAGAAGTGAGAACAGGGCTGGGGATATAGCTCAGTGGAACAGCACTTGCCTGGCAAGCATGAGGTCCCAAGTTTGATTCCTGGTACTAAAAAAAAAAAAAAAAAAAAGTGAGAACTGATTAAAACAGACATGACCACTTAGCTATAGTAGTATAATTAACAATAACAATCGCATCAAGTACAGTTGAGAAACTGACAAACTGTGGTAACTATTAATTTTGTACCTTTAACCATAAGAGCAAAATCTACAATTATAATATAGAACCGATTGTAAATTGGGAGCTTGTGTACCAAGTGTTTCCCCTTGTTAGAGTGGTTTTACTCTGTGGTGGGGGAATTTAAGAAAGATAGTGGATAAAACAAAGATAACTGAAAAGAAAGTAGAAGCCAGGCCATAGGATAAAGGATGATCATGCAAGCTTTGGGAAACTAGAGAAGAGGGCAGAAGAGAAAGAATGAAGGAGTAAGCAAGGGATTATCTGAACTTGGTCTGTGAATTTAGAGGATGGGATTTGTTTTCTGTGGCTGGAGTTTTCCTCATTTAGAAAAGAGAAAAAAAGATACAAAAGAAAGAAAATAAGAAAAAGAGAAGAAGAAAAGAAAAAAATAGAGAGAGAGAGAAAGGGTAAGCCCCACCCGCCTGCTTCTATTCTGTGTGTTTTTGTTCCCAAGCACAACACTGGTTCACCTAACTTACCACCTGTTGGCTGGTATTGTTACTGTTAATTCTGACAATTTCATGCCGCTAGTCCTGCCTGTCCATGCTGTGCGCCCTGACTGAGGGCCTACTGTGTGGCTCACTTTCCTGCCGCTGGTCTCTGTGTCTTCCTGCACAATTCATCTGGATCCCAGCAGTGGGGAAGAGATGGGCCAGGCTCTGGGCCTTCCCACGCTGCTCACCTGGATCCCGGCAGCAGTGATGGAAGGGGCCGGTTTCTGTACTGTGTACTTCAGTGACAGATTGGCGAGATTCAGTGATTTTCCACACCTTTTCACTTCCTTGGAAGTTTCATTTTGAGCAATAAAGAGCCAGGACTCTAGCAGCTTGTGGTGGGGCTGGTGAAAGCGCTTCTGGGACACGGATACTGAATGATGGAAGAAAGGGACTGTTTTCATGACTGTCTCTCTGTTCTCTTCTAGGAACTAGCTCTTCCACCATGTTGCGACAGTGAGGAGGAAGTGTACTGAAGGCAAGCCTCTCACCTGGCCAAGCATAGAGCAGTCTTCTTGTTAGTTGATAGACACACTTCTCTACCAAGATCCTTCATGTGACTGGTTTCCAAACGGTGGGCTTCTTGTAAGTGGAGGGTTTCCAGCCCCCACATAGGGCTTCTGTGCTACACAAGCTAGTTCTGCTCCTGGATAGGTCCATCAGCCCCTCCTAGCCCCACAGAAAGGCATCTGCCCATCGTCTCTGGATGGCAGGCTTACTGTACTCGACAAGTGACCTCTGGAATAGGGTGCTTAAACAAAAGCTTTAATTCAGCTATCTGCGCAGTGTTCACCTATCTTTTTCGTTTGTTTGTTTTTTGTTCACCTATCTTACAGTGAATTTATGCATTCTTGTTGTGCCAGATAGGGGTCTACAAGTTGTTCCATTGCCTTTCCCTGCAAGTCCTCCCTGACACTTCACTTTTTTTTTCTCTGCTCAGAAAACATGAAGGAAAACCAAGTTTCTTCACTAAGCAACCAGTACTACACCCAGACTCAGGCAGCTGGGCCCCTTCCTAGATCCTGTGCTTTAGAGAACACTGCTCTGACCATCTTCTGAGTCTACTCCTTTCCATACAAGGTGTTTTCTCTGAGATACATCACCCTGGAGCGCACACAGCACACCCTCCATTTGTAGACTATGGTCCAGGTCCCCAGGCCCTAAGCAGTCCTCTTTCCTGCACCCATTCTCCTAAGAGAAAGCAACCTCAACCGTGTGCCTAACCCCCGACCTGAAGGATGGCCAGCGTGGGCTAGAGGCCTGGTAGGGGAGGGTAGGAGGTGAGTAGGAGAGGAGGGGTCAGTTTCAGATGGAGCATCTACTTGTTCTGGGTCCTCAAACGTTCAAACGTTAATGATCAGCCTGAAACAGACTCTCAGTTATAGAGCTATAAAATGATTTGTCCTTTCACCCACCTTATAGGCATCCCAAATCTCTTAGATTACCATTCCCTTGCCTTAAAGGAGGAAAATCTCTCCTTCCTTATCCCTACGGGGAAGGAGTGGCTACCACAACAAACTTCACTCTTCTTACCTGGTTGAAAGACCTATCTATTCTCATTCCTCTCATTGTACTGGAATGGTAGCAGATGCTATGCTATGATAGAATCTTAAAAAGTGATCCTTCTTTAGCAAACCTCACAAATAAGTAGGTGGCTGACTCAAATTCGTGGTGACAATGTTTCAGTCTGAAAGTGGAATGTGGGGGTTCTTTTGTGTTCAATGTTCAGCATTTATGCAACTTTGGGACAATAGTAAAAATATAATCAACATTTCAGCATATATATTTATATACATGCATATCTGTTTATCATCTATCTATTTGAAAAGTTAAGAGGGAAAAAGGTAAGCACGAAGGCAGGGATGAAGAAATATAATTACATTGGTTGGAAGTATTCATATAGAGAGAAAGCAAAGGGCAGATCAAAGAAATATTTTAAAGAAGATGCTGTAGAACTAGGTGGACATGAAGTAAAGGAGATTGTCAAAGATATATCTAAGGCAAAGATCAAAACTTGATAGCTTATGTCCTACACCTTGCCTCTGATCTAATGTATGCATTTATTTGGTCTGCTAAATGTTATAAAACATTTTAAAATAAATTTTACGAACATGTTTACAAAATGGTATTTCCTACACAAATCACTTCTTTTAAACAAAATTGTTTGACTTCTCTAAAAAATCAAAGATCTGACTGCCCTGAGCTGATATTCTCATGCTCCATCTGTCAGCTGGAGCTGAATGGTCACTGTCCCTTGAGAGGACAAAGATGCTGCCAGTTTGCCTCAGTCCCCTCCCAGTTTATGTCACTCTTGCTCCATTTGCAACCCATGTTCTAATGTTCCTGTCCTACAGAGGGCAAATCTGAGCTCACCATTGACAGAAGCAGAAAAGATGATATAATCTAGTTTGGAGAAGCGAACATTGTATTCCATCAGAGGTGACAGGAGGACTTCACTGAAGAAATGCCTGTAAGCAGAGGGACAAAACTAAACTTCAGGAAAGTGTCTGTAAGAAAACAGCACAAGCTAAAGATTACAGGGACTACCAGCTGTGCTGGCAACAAAGTTTTCACTTATTTATCCAGTCACCAGCTTATTCATTGATTTGTTGACTTGTTCATTTATTATTGCAACAAATAATGCTGGGACTTTATTATATGCTGACAGAGACTAGACCAGACTCAGGCAATTCTAGAGTAAGTAAGATAGAAGGATTGCATGCCCTGAAAGAGCTTAGAATCACATTGGAGAAATGCATATTAGTCAGATTTTTAAAAGGTAAATCTGCACATTTAGCAACTGTTATGAAGGAGAGGTCAGCGGTTTTCTGAGCTAAAGAAGTTGGGGTGTAAAGAGGGTAGTCCAGGAAGAGGAGGGCCAGGGAAGATTTCCCGAGAACACACTGCTGGAACCAGAATCTGAAAAATGAGTAGGATATATCTTGATGAAAAGTCAAAGGAAACAAGCTCCACATAGAGCAATTTGTGCAAAGGCGATGCTACAACACTGAATGAGAGCCATCAGAGCTGAGAAGTTTAAAGGAATATAGTGGAGAAGGTAAAAGGAATACGGTGGGGGCTGAGGCTGAAGGCATCTGAAGGATTCAGGCAATCAGGGTCCTAAAGGCTTTGCTAAGGTGTTTTGTCTTTACACTAATGCAATGGGCATTCACTGATGGCCCATCACCTGGCAGAATGAAGACAGGTTATTGAGATTATCCGACTTATGTTTTCAAACTTATTTTCAGGCTGGGCTTTGGAGAAAAGTTAATGGATGGGGATAGATGGGAGAAAGTAAAAGCTGAAATCCAGGTAGCTTGTCCCAAAGTGGTGAGGCTTTAAGGAAGAGTTTTAATCAAAGTTCCAATAAATGGGCATCCTGGTAGGATGATGAGCTAACAAGTAAGTAGCCATATCATAATAAGTCTTGGTGAGGAGATATAAGATGACGGAAGAACATAAAAGCACAATCTGTACATAGGAATTCAAACCAGGGGGTGAGTGATTTAAAGCTCAGGATGTCAGGAATCAGTTCCATCCAGACATAGAACTGAAGATAGAAAGAAGTGCATCCAAGCTGGTGGAAAATCCAAAGCAGGAGGTGAGCAAGAGGAATGCCTAACAGAAGTCAGAACACGGCGGTAATTTAAAGCCATGATACTGGGCAGTAGATTCCACTTGAGATAAGAGTCTTATGATTCTGACTGGACAAGGGAGCATACCCAAGACGTGGCTAACCCACGAGTCACAGAGCAACAACCTGTCACACCAGAGAGGGGTTTTTTTTGGTACTGGGAATCCGAACTCACAACCTCGCACTTGTCAGGCAGACACTGTGCTGCTGAGCTATATCCCCAGCCCAGAGAGGTTTTGACAGTGTCCACAACATTGTCGAAGTTTCCATAACATTGAGTTTTGGAAACTCAAATCAGAGTTTCCAAACAAGTTGCAAACAGGAAGGGCTTTGCAGCAGGGCCCTGTTATCATTCATTATTACACTTTTCAGATGCCTCAGACCATCAATGTATTATAGCAAGGAGATTATAAGGCTAAATTAAGGATTTCTCCTGAGGAGAATGAAAATAATGAAGTCTATATTGAATATAAACCAAAGCCAATTAACTGTGCAACACTGCTGCACAGATTATAAATTCTACCATGTAGTTTAAAGCAGCAAAATAAAAAAAAACCTCCATTAACTTATTTATTAGCTCTAAAACAAGGCAATCATAGGATAAACATGCTATATTAGGATTTTAGGCCATGTCAAACCATAAATCTTTTATTTACTTTTGTGTTCTGTTAATGCATGCAGCAAGTCACAAATTATCAGCTCTCTAGGGACCACTATAAGCTTCATAACAATTCCTTTTTTTCCAAATATAAGAGAAGTAGGAATCTCTACATTTTTATAAGGGAAAAATTCTTGCTCCTCTGCCAAGCCTGAGAGACCTTAAGGATTTTGTACATTCCACCACTGGATGCCTGAGAAAAGCACATGACCTTGAACTAGAGCACAGTGTATTCCCTTGAGTGGCTGGTTCAGGGGTGGTAATGTGACCTAGGAAAAGCTGGAGAAGGAGTGAATACTCGGACTTCCATGAGAGGTAGCAAAATTACACTGGTCCGCTGGATCACCAGTTGAAAGACGAAGGTGAAGGCAGCTGTAGCTTTCATGTGACCCAAGTTCAGAATTCAGCTGCTCACACAGCCAAGATGGGAAAAGTAGAGCTGAAAGATAGAGAGAAATGCAGTATGGGCCACACACGTTCCTGGACTTTTCAGTTGAAAAAATCAAAACATTTTCCTTTTTTGCTTAATTCAATTTGTATTTTTTTTCTGTCACATATAAGAGGAAATACCATAATTGATACAGTACTTAACACACTCAGAGATGCCCACTGGATGTTATGCCCATTTATCTATTGTACGCAGGCACAGTTCTTCATCATGGGGTATTATGGCTCTAAGTTAGGGAAAGGACACCTTCCGTATGGGATAAACACATTCAAGCCAGTGTGGGTTAATGACAAATGAAACATGGCAGCAATATTGTGAGCATCACAGGTAGAGGAAAGCACAACCTCAGGAGCTAGTGGATGAGACACACCAGCTCCCCTCACCACTGGAGCTGTGGAGGACAGGAAGCTGAACATCAGCAACCCTTATTACAATCACAGGAACTTGTTTTTGTTCTATTTCAACTATAAATAGATCAACAATTCATTGCATATTTGTATCCACCTGTACAATATTACACTTTGAATCCACCTAAAATATCTAAAACTGAAGGGAAGAAACATTATATGGTAAGGACAGGTTTCACTTCCCCAAATCACAACAAACTTTTAACTATCACACAGCGAGGAATGAATTTTTTATAACTTTATATTCTGAAATAATCATAGAAGAAGAGGAAATTTCAAAAGAAAATGTGCACAGAAGTCTCCTGTACCCTCAACACAGCCTCGCACAGTGACAGGAGCCTGCACAGGTACACATGACAGCCAGACCAAGACAGTGACACAGGTGCAATGCACAGAGCTCATTCAGATCAACCAGCACTGCATATTCTCGTGTGTGCGTGTGTGTGTAATTTTATCTTTTGTGTAGGTACAAGGGCAGAATTGTTCTGTCACCACAAGATTCCCTACTACTGGCCTCTGTAGCCACTCCCATCCTTAACCCCTAGCAACCATCAATCTGTTCTCCAATTCCACAGCTCTATCATTCAAATGGGATCATGCAGCACATAAACGTGAAGCTGGCTTTTTCATGCTGCAAACTCCCGAAGATCTGACCACCCTGCCATACACCATTCATTCTCTTTTGCAGTACTGAGCCTCAGGCCATGGGATGGGTGGACCCTCGTCCATTCATCTGAAGCGCACCTGGGTTGCTTCCAGTTTTAGGCTACTATGAACAAAGCTTATAGGCATACTTGTAGACATGTTTTTGTATGATAATAAATTTTCATTTCTCTGACATAAATGCCCAAGAGTGCAAATGAGGAATGGTTTTTAAAAGACTGAACAGTCAATCGCCTCACCCGTCCCAAAGACCTCTTCTCTACTCCCTGACTCGCGCTTCAAAGGGCAACGCCATTGCTGGTCTCTAATTTCCGCCAGAGGAAACGTCTAAACCTTGGCTCAGCTGAGTGTGCCAGTGTATTCTCTGATTCTGAACTCAGTATTCGGAACATTTTCTGAACCTGTTGCCTAGAAACAAGCAGCTGAGAGTGCAATGATCAGATCTCTTTTTCACTCAAAAGAGCTGCAGGTGCCAGCTAGGCCCATAGCACAGATGCCAAGCTGCGGTGCCTGCTCCATGAGCTAGGAAATAGTTGATGCATCAAATTGCAAGCAAGTAAGATCTCTCATCTAAACCACTACCTCATATTTGAATTCTTCACATAAAACATGGCCGGTACCTGGAGACTTTGTCAATTCTCTGTCCTGCATTGTTCCATCTTCCAAAAATCAAAGTTGTGAGGGAAGGAGGCAAGTCACTGAGACGTGAGTCAAATGTTCAGCTTCACTGCTGTTCATCTACAGGTAGTAACAAATCTGTTAATTCTTCCATTGAAAAATAAAACGAAAGTCTTTTGCATCCACAAAAAACACATTTAATAAGCCAAAGGAGGAAGAAAAATGCATTTCTCGTAGGTACACAGAGTTTCTGCTTTAATAGGCACAGATTTATCTCTCTCAATCTTTGTTTTTACACTTGAGACTGAACGTAAGCACATAATTTGGTAGGGTGGGGCTTGGTGCTGGGATGCTGGATGAGAGGCTGCACAATTAGCCTTCCAGATTCAGAACGATCTACCCTACCCTGTCATGCAACGTACTAGGTTAGAAAGGAGAAAATTTGAGTTCAGTATTTTATTCCAGGAGTAATGCACGTGATTCATGGGGGTGAACTGGACAGATAATACCTGCCTCCAAAAAAAAGATAAGAAAGAAGAAAATGAAAGAGAGAGAGAGAGAGAAGAAAGAAAGAAAGAGAGAAAGAGAAAGAAAGAAAGAAAGAAAGAAAGAAAGAAAGAAAGAAAGAAAGAAAGAAAGAAAGAAAGAAAGAAAGAAAGAAAAGAGAAAGAAAGGAGGAGAGAGAAACCTGCCTCTGTGCAGGTTAGACAGAACTCACTGTACCATGCTCACATTCATGGTCACAGAAAGACGAGGTGCTTTAGGAGCACAGAGAAGGGGTAGAAAATTCAGTTGGGCCATCGAGATGTCTTCTTGGAATGACGTGTAAACTGATCCCTGAGGGAAAAGAAGGAAATAGACAGGTGAAGGGAGGACAATGGGGCGAGAAGGAAAAGCATTTCCAGCAAAGTGTGTAGGATGCACTTCTCAAGACAGTGGCTTTTCCAGCAATTGAGAGAAGTGCTGAGGAGCAGCTGTGCTGAGTTCCAGATGCTTTATGAGCTGAAGGTGAAAGGAAAGCAGGAATCGGAGAATGGATGGTCTGCTGGGGGGTGATTCTTCTTTAACCTCAGCACAATTGATAGACAAAATTTTCTTCATTGGTTTTATTCACTATTTTCCTTAACTATGTCTTTAATACATATATAAAGGAAACACATTTGCTGCAAAACTCCAAAGAAGATAAAATATTGTTAGATCATCAGTTAAGGTTTAAAAGCAAAGAGTTAAAGGATGGAAAAAAAGAAAATCCACTGGGGTAAGACTTTCCAGGAAAATCCCCTTAGGACTCTGTATTTGTCCTGAATTCTCCATGTCTTTCTACGCCTCCATATATACACCCTTTGCTGGGCACCGCATACAATAAGTCTCTCCTGCCGTCATTCCTCCTGCTCCCACAGCACAATCCCTCCACCACTCAGAACCCATGCGTCTTTCGGCACACTCCCAGAGCACTTGATGCACTGACATGTTTTTGTCATGGTTTGTCTATTACTACTGGTAGGCTGAGCTCCTTTTTTTTTTTTTTTTTTTTGTGGGTACCGGGGGGTCGACCTCAGGACCTCGCGCGCCAGCAGGTGCCCATGCCGCTGAGCGATATCACCGGCCCCTTTTTCGTATGTGGGTTCCGGGAGTCGAACTCAGGTCCTCGCACTTGCCGGGCAGGCACTTAAGCCGCTGAGCCATCTCACCGGCCCCCAGAGCTCCTTGAATAAAGACCATGTGTCTACCAGTTCTGGGTTTTCACTCAAGCATTCACTCATTCATTCGTTCATTGAATAAGTATATATCGAAAGCCATTTACATGCCCAGCAACACAGGCTTAGGGGACATTCTCTGTCCCCCTCAAGTCTACATTAGAAGAAACACAAAGTTGATAGCTGGAAGCAACACTTGGTGTCCTGGCTTCCAAAGGAGGCATCCAGAGGCATTTCCAGTTGTCTAGCACTGCTAAGAGGGAGGGTTTTGAGGATAGTTGAGTCCATGGACCAGAATTCTGCTCAAAGACATTTGAAAAGTCAACTTGGGTTGCCAGATGAGGTGGCAACTCTCATTCCTCCCACCCCACCCCTGCCTTTCCTTTGGTATTCATCCACTGCAAAAGCAGCATCTCCAAGGCACATATCCATTTTGCTAGATCTGGGCCAAAATTTGGCATAGGAGACACAAGTACCCATTTCCTCAGCTGCATACTCTTTTTCCAAAGATCAATAGGTTTTGTAAACTGTATGCCAACTCCATCAGAGTTCTCTGGACTCTTTTGAGCAACCATTTGGCTAATGAGAAAGACTGCCCTGCAGAAGCCTGGAACAAAAGTATCCATGAATTTATGGATTCCTATTGTCATCCTCAGGTCAGTGCAGGCCCTACCTACCTTTGTTTTTGGCCATGTGGTAATTTAATTTCAGAGACTTCATTGCCATTCTCTGTCACTGTTCCTTGTGAGAGGTCCATGGGCTCATCTCACCAAGTTTATCTTACTTACTTTTTGACTCACTTATCTGAGAGTTTGAGAGCTTATCCCTTCTCTCTAGGCCCCTGGGTCGTTATGCAATTAACTTAACTCCTCCCTGAACCTGCATTTTAGACTAGGAGGGCAGCTTTTTCTTAATCCTGAAGCAGCCGGTGTCAGCTCTTCTCATCGTTACATACCAGAGGAGGACTTCCAAAATATTCCTGTCCTTAAAAAAATTATTTTCCGAGTTAACTGCCTTCCAGATCTCTAGATGTAGAAGCAGATAAAATATTTTCTTCTTAAAGGCCCACCTCCCTAGTTATCTTACTATAATTTCCAAGTTGCCTTAAACCAGTATTTTCTACAATTAATCAGCTGGGACACTTTAAAACAGATTCCCAAGCCCTTTCCCTTCAGAATCTGGTTTATCAAGTTCCGGTGGGATCGATGAATTTAGTCTATTTTTCCGTTTTCAAGTGTTTCTCATCACTGTGTCAGTTTGGGAAGCATTGCTTCAGCCAGTCATGCACTAGACATGGGTTTCAACTTTCTAAATAAAGATAAGAACTGAGAATGTTTATCAGGAGTGTGTGAGAGTTTTAAGCTTTTAGGGGAGAGAAATTTTAGGTTTTTCTCACTTCTGTATATTTAGAGAAAACTCAGTTGTAGTTCCAGCTTCTGCCACTTACAGGTTTATGAGACTGACGTGATATAAACATTTCTTGGACATTTGCTGGATCATCTATCCCAACCTTGAGCCTCTCAGAGTTCATGGTCCAGCAGGAAAGACTGAGAGTAAGCAAAAATGTTTTTAAGTTGTGGGATAGAAGTACATGGCGAATTGTAGGGTGTCCATAGGGAAATTTATTCAGACTACGAAGACCTAGAAGACTGTTGGAGAAAGTGATGTCTCTCCTGGTATATTCAATCATCTGAGTGTCAGTCTCCTTTTTCTGCAAAATGGGTACCATTGCTTTTATTAGCAAGGGTCCTGATGTAGATTAAACAAATAACCTAGCTCATCATTGACACTTAAAGGGTGTTAAATGTCCTTTCCTTTTTATTGTGGTTAAGGAATCAAAGACATTAATAAAAAGTAATGTAGAGGATGTACCACAGCTTCATAAGCATAATGAAGTATAAAACAATTATAACTAACAGACCTTAACCCATTATTCTAAATATAAAATAAAATATCCCCAGGTACTGGCTCCTCCCTTCAATCTCATTTAATCTACATTATTTCAGAGGAGGAATTGCCTGCTCTGTGTTCTGAGATTTCCTTACCCTGTATCCAATGCACAGTTGGATGGCACTAACTACATTTTATTCAAATTAAATTGACACACACACACACAGATCTTCATTTTGCAAGTCATGTATAATCATTAATCCAATCAAGAACCCAGTGAGGAGGTTATATTCCTCCCATTTAATTATCCCAGGTTTATAATCCATGGTGGAGGAAATCCGGAGATGGAAGCCCTCTTATTAGCCTAATAGGTGGAAGTTAATAAAGATTAAATGAAAGCTTTCTAGTCTCCTTTCTTTTAATAGAGATGTCAGGCCATTTTTCTAGCTGATGGCTAGTTTACTAAGAAAAATCATTACTAAGACATTAAAAATTTATATTCTCCACTGATCTGTTTTGATATATACATCGAGTATTTCAGAAATAGACCTTAGGCCACTTAAAATAACAATAAGTCATCTTAAATATTTACATAGTGAAAAGTAAGAATAAATTTTAAAGTTAAAAAACTCCTTCTGGTTTAAAAGAAAAAATACCAATTCTAAATACAATTGGGTTTTTAACATATATTTAAACTTTTGAAGTAGCTGGGGTTTTTTTGTTTTGTTTTGTTTTCTTTGTTAGGTAGTTGGAGATATTTTTTGTTTTGTCTGAATTTTGTTTGCTGTTTTTAACTTCTATGTTATGACCATATTTGTAAGATAGCCAATAGGAAGCACAGAAGTATGTTTTGTGTGTATTTTAAATGAGATCTTTGCTGAGTTCACTATAAAGTAAATACACCTAGAACAAGCTGGGGTAAACCATAGATTTCCAATGCACTGTGTGTTAATGATTACTGAACATTAAAGCCAATAGGAACATACATACTTGAGAGCCTAAAGATTGATAAGCATTATCCTAGAATATATATATATATTATATATTTGTATATATGTGTATATGTATATATATATATTCTTCTAATAGAGGAGAATATGTATATATGCTACTAATACCATCATATATGCTACTATTACAAAGTTGTAAACATTATTAATTAGCTCCTAAAAATTAAATTTTGGAAGTTTCATTTAAAAATCAAGCTTTATGGATTTTATTAAAATTCAATAGGGCCGGTGAGATGGCTCAGCGGTTTAAGCGCCTGCCTTGCAAGCGCGAGGGCCCGAGTTCGACTCCCGGATCCCACATACAAAAAAGGGGCCGGTGATATCGCTCAGTGGCACGGGCGCCTCCTGGCGCGCGAGGTCCTGAGGTCGACCCCCCGGTACCCACAAAAAAATAAAAAATAAAAAAAATAAATAAAATTCAATAGATTTGGCAAAACATTCCTGCACCATCGCATTTGACTGGAGCCAAGTGTCAGCTCCCCTTTATAGAAGGGGCATACAATTTCTCCAAACACCATCTTTATTCCTTCATTCACTTTTTTCCTTTCTGCCCTGAAGGTGATCTGAATGTGGAACTCCAGCCCTATCCTAAGACCCTCGTGATACAGAGAACGAAATTTTTCCAAGGAAAAACAAAGCAAATTAGTCCTATAGCTCTGACGATGCTGCATAATAAGCATTAAAAGCTCAGTATCACCTAAGCAAGAGCATTTGTTTTGCTCATGTGCCGGGAAGTCAGCTGGGTCCCTGCAGGATGGCCTGGCTCTGCCTCACTCGTCCTCCTCCTGGCACCAGAAGATTAGCCAGGAAACTGCTCTTCAAGGCAGTGCCAAAAATGGAAAAAGGCCAGGAGAGTTTACAACCCTCTTCGCACTCGGGCTCAGCACTGGCACGCCATCATTACTGTCCTTTTCAAGTGCACAAAGCAAGTCACATGGCTGAGGTAAAGTAAGAGGAAAGTGTCAGTTGCCTGTTTAGTGGGAGAGACTTCAAAATCCAAACGTGGAAGGGGTGGGTGCTTAATTAAAGCCAGTGGTCCCATCCACCCCCGCAGAGGTATGTTATCACCCATCGTGCAACATTCACCAAGACTGACTTCACTTGTTCACCTTTCATTTGGGCCCCAAAGCCGTTTGATTTGGAGACAGCTGGTCTAATTTCACTGTGCAGGGCTCTTGCACAGAGAAAAATAGTATCAGTGCCCTGAGGAGACCCTGCTTCCTAACCCAATGTTCTTTTGCTTCTCCGTTTGATGATAAAGTACTGCTGTCTTACCCATGGGAAATAAAATAATCACTCACAGCTTTTTCCAATAGAATCTCAGATTCTAAAGAGGTCATAGAGACAGACAGAGACCAGGTGTGATTAAAATACAGGGTGAATGCTTACATTAAAAATAAAATTTATTACAATAAAAGATACAGTTCATTAATCTCCCTCCAAATACTCCCCTTCACCTCAACCACATTTAAGACATCATTCGTGCCTTTCATGTCTTTAGTTGCACTGTCACGGGTGCCTCAGTGTCCTGGAGCGATTTGAAGCATTTACCTTTTGTGTTCCTTTTGGCTTTGGAGAAAAGCCAGACATTGCACAGTGCCAATCTGATGAACAAGATGGCCAAGGACACACCATAATGTTTTTACAAGCCTGCATGTCTGTTGGATGGCACTTACCAGCAGCATCAGCATATTTTTTAATCACACCTCATAAAAACACAAAAGAAGACTTGCAGAACTGCTTCAGAAAACATCAACAAAGATGGGATGAGTATGTTGGAAATGAAGGGGAGTAAACTGACAGGAAAATTTTGAAAAGAAATTCAAGATTACATTATCTAATAAAGAATAAATAAATATATTGTCTAATAAAGAATAAATAAAATCTAAACAAATAAAACATAAACACAAAATCTAAATAAAAACTAAACACTGGGACTGTTCACAAAGCTATAAGCATAATACATAGACATAAAGGGAAATATTATGATAGAGTAAAAATGCCCATTCTCTCAAAAAGTTTATCTATGTCCTAAGCCTGGGAACCTGTGAATATTACCTTATGTACCAAAAATAGATTTTGCAGATGCGATCGGAGTTGGTAAGATGTGAGATATTTGGGCAGCCCCTAAGTGTCATCACAAGTTTTCTTATGAGAAGGAGGTTTCCGGTGGGCAAGAGAGTGGGAAAGTGATTGGGATATGGAGCAGATGGAGACTGAAAGTCGCTGCTCTGATGTCTCTCATGATAGGAAAAAAGACACGAAGAAAGGCAGTCAAGAATTAAACTATAGAAGCTGGTAGAGGTGGAATGTGACCTTTGAAACTGACTTCCGGCATCTGACTTCCAAAACTGAAAGAGAAAAAATGTATGCTATTTTTAGCTAGAACTAGAAGCCACAGTCAGAAGTACAACAGCCACAGGTAACTAGCACACATATAAAAGCAGAAGTCTCCAAGCAAGTTTTCTAGGAAGGCACACTTTCACCAGGCTGGGGGTGTGCAGCACATACTCTGCAGGAGGGCATCAAATGACCCCTACTTCACCAAAAGAGGTCACCAACCCACGGCTGGGCAATAATTCCTTCAAAGTAAATGTTGGACTCTGTAAGTTTTCTTGTTACAAAATTAGAGTATCAGTGCAAAAATTCAACTGAAGAGGAGAATGAATCCAATGTTTGCCATACATTGCTCTAAATAATTTAAGGTATTTCTTCATGAGATACGGAGTCAAAGCTGGCTATTTCTCCAAACCCATCTCTCAATATACTCATCCTTGAGTTTTTATATTTCATAATGAGATACATGAACTATCCATTTTAGAGTGTTTTTTAATTTTACTTTTACATTGTTAAATATCTAAATCATGCCTAAATTGCTCCTTTAATTTTCAAAGTCCATGGTGCAATTATCATTCTTAAACTTAGTGGTGTACTCTTCCACATTTCTATTTTTGCAATTGAAGAAACTTCTTATTTATTGCAAAGGTTATGCCGAACTCTAATTCTCTTCTATTACCAAGAAATAGAATTCAATTGGACAATTGAATGCTAATGTCTGGTATCCTGAATAACTTAAAGATAATAATATGTAATGCATTGACCATTGTTACCCTCATATTATGTTGTTTTGAAAATTTGTTCTTTTTTTGATTTGTTTTGTTTTTTCTTCTCTTTAAAATTAAAAAAAAAAAAAAGAAATAGAATAAAAGAGGGAGGCCTTTCCCTATTCCACTGGAGACTAGACGCACCCAGTACAACACAGTCTCCTAACAATTCACTTTGAAAACACCACATTTGTAACTAATAATCAATTATGTTATTCCTTACATAATGTCTTTCTCCTTTAATTAGAATGGGTCTCAAGTGAGAAAGGCAGATAAGTGTATATCTTACTTGCTTTCCATCTTCGGTGCCCAACATCACCTGGTTTATAATAAATACCTGTTGTATGAATTGATTAAAATAAACATATGATATTGTTTCTGTTTATTGAGCTCACTGAATTATATGCCTATTATCTTTACTATTAATTATTGCCATATGGGTTAGAGTTCTCTAGAGGAACAAAATCAATAGAAAAAATTTAAAAACTATGTATATATTTTTACGAAGGGGATTTATTAGTTAAGCTTAAAGGATCTGAAGTGGGTGAGTCCACAAAGGTCACCTGCTTGCTAGAGAGCCGAAAGACCCAGTAGTGGCTCAGTTTAAGAATCTGGAAGCCACAGAATGTGACACTAGTCTGAGATTGAAGGGCTGGAAACTCCCTGGAGAGTCTCTAGCATGAGTTTATGCTGAAACGGTTAAGAAGGTGGAGTTGGATATCCACAGGCAATGTAAATGGTGAAGCACCGGCTCAAGTAGAATGAAGCTTTTCAAAACACAGTCTGACTTCTTTCTTCTTTCCCTTTCATTCTATCCAGGCTGCAAGCCACCCAAAATTAGGGTGCGTCTTCTTCCCATAGTTTGTTGGTCTACATCCCAATCACCTCTGGAAAGAGCACATGGACATTCTGGAAGTGAGCCTTACTAATCTACTCGGCATTTCTTAATCCTGTGGAGTTGACATGTCATGACAGTCACAGTAGCATAAAGAAACCCATATTGCATGTACTCACTTAGGAATATGTCACTCACACTTTACTTAAAACATTGCATTTTTTCCTCGAGAATTACAAAAAGGATATCAAATCATTGTGAGCAAAACATTACATGATACAGATTAGAGCATCAGTATCCTGTGAGTATCAGATTAAAAATTTAAGTGCCAGATAGTGTGTTTGTCTCAAAGAACCTACAATCATATTAAATCACAATGAATAAGAATGCATGTATACTAAGAGAAAAAATTGTTTTATCTACATGGAAGATATATAAATTAATCTCTCAAATTAAAATATTTTCAGATTAGTAGTGTAAAAGTCTGACAATAACAAATTATATTTTATCAATAACTACTTTGTAAGTGTACACCAAATGAAAATGATACCTAATAGTGGTGTGGAAGATAAAAGACATAAATGGCATCATTCCTGCCCCCCAAAGAGCTAAAATTATTCAAGGTAGTAGAAAACTTATTACAAAATTAACAATATGAAAAGTGGTGTAGACAAACAGCTGTAGGGGAATTATCTGTCCTCAATAAATATGCAGGAAGGAATCAAAGGAAGAGACAACTTGAATTATGGTTGGGAATGAAGTCGGCAGAGGGGAAAGCCAAGCTAAGGAAATGACTTTGAACCAAGGTGAAGAAATATGGAAAGATATAAATCATTTTGAACGTAATGAATAGGTCCACTAGATGATACCTCTTAGTGGGAATGTACAGCATAAGCTGTTGAGAAAATAACTTCTATCCTGTTCTAGATGCTGAAAAACATCGTTCCCCTTCCTGTACTGGGGAGCATATAAATTATTTTAGTCTTGCGGAGGTGACCTAGAAGAAAAGGACCACTCATGCTACCAAATAACGAGGCTGGAATTGCTGCACAGCCAGAGCAGGAAATCCAACTTTACAGACACCTTAAAAAATAAAATTTCACAAAGGAAGGAACATTTAGAGAGTATTTAATTGGTTTTCCAATGAATCTGTAAATCAATTAATCAACCTGGAAACAATTGATATCTTTGCAATGTTAATTTTTCTAAAAAATTATATTGCATATATATGTATATGAGACAAATATATCATTAAAATAACATAAAAATAACATAAAATCTATATACTATATACTAGTTATTCAAAATAGCATAAAATATATTTATATAATTGGCATATATAAATATATATTTGATATATACATATATAAATTTTATATATATATATATAAAACTATATATATATAGTTAGATACACCAAACACACACTTAGCATAAAAAACTCAAGTACCCAGGAGTAGGAAGAAAATTATAAAACTTTTAAGGAGAATTAAATATTTGCAAAGATATGCAATTTTTATAGAGAATTAATTTTATAGGATTGCAATTTGCATATAATTTGTGTATTAATTTTTGTCTAAGACTCTGTTAACTTTTATTTATCATCCACATATGTTTTAAAAGAATGTACAAAATGAGAATAAAAATACAACTTGTTGAAAATTGTGGAATGCAGTAAAAGTAGTGCTTGGAAGGAAATTTACAACATTGAGAGTATATATTGAAAAAGAAGAAAGATCTAATACAAACAGTATAAGTGTATACCTTAGGAAAACAAAAGAAGAACAAATTACATCAAAAGTAAGCAGAAGAGCCGAGTGTGGTGGCTCAAGCCTGCAGTCCCAACACTTGGGAAGCAGAGACAAGAGAATTCTATGAGTTCAAGGACAGCCTGAACTACATAGTAAGACCCTGCCTCAAAAACAAATGAACAAAAACAAACCAAAAAGCAACCAGAAGAAAAGAAATAATAAAAATTGCAGTAGAAATTAAAGAAAAAAATAGAAATTCAATAGAGAAACATCAATGAGATAAAAGGTTGCTTTTGAAAATATCAGTAAAATTGATGTAAGAAAAACATAGAAGGTATAAATCACTAACATTGTAAAAGAAAAAAGAGATATTATTTCAATTCTTATGGATATTAAAAGGATTCAAAGAACTACTATGAGCCACTCTATGTTCGCAAATCGGATGATCCAGAAGAAATGAAGCAGTTTTTGGAATGACACAACTCACCAAATATACCCAAGAAGAAACAGAAAATCTAAATAGACCTTTTATCTATTAATGTAATTGAATCTGTAGCTAATAGCCTAAAACAGAAAGCACCCTCCCTAAATGAGTTGGCTAGTAAATTATATTAAACATTTACAAAATTATGCTAATTCTCTACAAATTTTTTTGGAAGACAGAAGCAGAGAGTACATTCTAACTCATTCTATGAGGCTAATACCCTAATACCAAAACCAAACAGATATTACAGAAAAAGAAAACCGATCTGTCATGAACAAGGATGCAAAAATTCTCGACAAAATATTAGCAAATCAAATCGAGCAATATATAAAAGGAATTAAACACCATGATGAAGTAGGATTTATTGCAGAGATTGCACCATCTGAGAGCTGCTTCAGCATTTAAAAATCAACTAATGTAATTCACCAACAGGCTAAAAAAAAAAAATCAACTCAACAGATACAATAAAAACGATCAACAAACTCAAACATTCATTCATAATTTGAAAGAAAAACTCTCACTAACTAGGAATAGAGAACTTCCTCAACTTGATAAAGAATATATGCAAAAGTCTATTGCTAACTTAATGAAAGACTAGAAATTTGCCTGCTAAAATTAAGATCAATTCAAGGATATCTCCTGTGACCATTCTTTTTCGGCACTGTAGTGCAAGCCTAGATAATGCAATAAGACAGGAAAAAGAAATAAAATGTATACAAATTGGAGTGGAAGAAATAATCTTTTTGTTCACAAAAAGATCATCTATTTATATAGAAAATTGAAAATAATTTACAAAACAAGAAAGCTCTGGAATGAATAAACCATTATAGGAAGGTTGTATGATCCAAGTTTAATATTAGAAGTCAATCACTTTCCCATATATAAGCAATGAACAATTAGAATTTTAAAGTTAAAATATAACACTATTTATATTAGCAGCCATAAAAATAAAATATTTGAATTTAAAGTTAGAAAAATATGTATAAAATTGATGCATGAAAAACCACCAAGTTCTGTGAAACGAATCAACTACCTAAATAACTAGAGACATCATCTATGTTTATGGATCCAAAGATTCAATATTGTCAAGATGGTGCTTCTTCTCGACTTATCACTTGAGTGAATTCAATTCTAAATAAAGTCCTAGAGAGTTTTTAACCAGATACTGAAAACTAATTCTAACATTTACATGAAAAGTGAAAGACCATAATCATAATAACAAGCACAGTATTGAAGGAGAGGAACAACTTCAGAGGACTAAAGTTTAAGTTTAAGTTTACCCAAGTTTAAGACTAGAGACGCAGTAATCAAGATAGCATGGTATTAGTGAAAGAATGGACAAATGGGTCAGCAGAACATAAGAAATAACTCAAAAAGAAATCACACAAAAAGAGACAATTGATTTTTAACAAAGGGGCAAGGACATTTCAATGGAGGAAAGATAGTATTTTAAACAAATAGTACTAGAACAACTGAATACACACACAAAAAAAACTACAATCCAGACACAGACCTTACATTTTTCACAAAAATTAACTCAAAGTGAATCATAAGCAAACCTGTAAAGTGCTAAACTGAAACTTCTCAAAGATAATGGAGGAGAAAATCTAGATGACCCAGGGCTTGGCAATGACTTTTAGAAAGATCAGCAAAGACGTGATTCGTAAAAGAAATAATTGATAAGTTGGACTTTATTGCTATTAAGTACTTCTGCTCAGTGAAAGACACCATGATGAGAATGAGAATGAAAAAAGCTGGAGACTGAGAGGAAATATTTACAAAATACACGTCTGGAAGATCTATTAGGCAAAATATGCCAAGAACCCTTACATCTCAACCACAGGAAATTCACAACTTGATTAAAATTGGTCAAAGTATCCAGAGACACCTCCTCAAACAAGATATATAGATAGCAGGAAGGCAAATGAAAAATCATTCAATATCATATATCATTAGGGAATTGCAAATTCAACAACAGTAAGATACACTTACTAGAGTGGAGAAATTTCAAGACACTGACAACACCAAAAATTGATGAGGATATGGAGCAACAGGAATTCTCATTCATTGCAGATGGGAACTCACAATGCTGCAGTCACTTTGGAAGATGGCTTGGAGGTTTCTTATCAAGCTAAACCTATGCTTACCATAAATCTATCAATCACACTCTTGTGGTAGGTACAATAATGTATTAGGTCAGTGGTGGCAAACCTATATTACTATAGGCACATGTGTTATTTTTCTTTTAAGACAAAAGATGTTAAGTTATGAGGGTTTTTTTTTTTCCTAAACTAAAATCTCAGTATTCAGGTTTTATTGCTGTGTTGGCATTTTGCAACAAAGAAGTGGACTTTGGGTTGCAATTTGGGCACTGGCCCCTAAAAGGTTTACCATCACTGCTTTAGGTGTATTTCTAGGAATACGGTAAATGTGTGCAGTTTTATAAGAAACTGTCAAATAGTCTTTCAGTACTGTTTATTTACCAAATGAGTAAACCTATATCCACACAAAATCCTGCACTCAAATCTTTATAGCAGCTTTACTTTTAGTTGTCACAGCTTAAAAACAACCAATATGCCTTGGTGAATGTAGGTGAATATAGTACACCTATACTGTATGTATTTATCTACTTTTCATTTCTGGGAAAAAATACCTGACATATGCAACTTTAAGGAAGAAGTGTTCATTTTGGTTCACAATTTCAGAGGTTTCAGTCCATGGTCATTTGGCTCTGAAGCAGAAACATCATGGCAGAAGGGCATGGTGGGCAAAAGCTGCTAACCTCATGGCAACCAAGAAGCAGAGTGATCAAAGAAGAGTCTGAGGGAAAATGGCAAGGGACCAGACATGATCCCCGAAGTTACATCCCCATGATTCTCCCAGGCAAAACCAGAAACGTGCTCTACTAATCTCTTAGGCATCTCCCAAGCCGATTAAGTTGACCATCAAGATTAACCACCACAAATCCACCCCTTGTTAACTTGATACCTAAACACGTGCCCTTAACCAATATTTAATCTTCAGATAGAGACAATAATAAGGTCATAATTCTGCCTAACATTATGTAACTATCTTTGTACAACTGAAAATGCACTAATTCCTTTCAGAAGTTTCAACAGTTCCAACACTGTTCAAAATTCCAAGTCAAAAGTTCTACATGAGACCCAAGGCACACTCTTAGCTGTGAATCCTCTCAAAATTCTAAAAGCAAATTGCATGCTCCCAAGAAACAATGGCATAGAATGCACATTCCTATTCTGAAAGGGAAAAAGAGGAGGAATAGAAAGAAACAGGGCCCAAACAATAGAGAAACATCTCAAGGCAAACATTAAATCTTGTAGCTCCAACTCTTTCAATCCAAGGCACATAGTTGCATGATGTGACTCCAAAGGGCTTGGACAGCCTTGTTCATATGACCTTGCTGGTTGTAGCCCACATAGCCTCTCTCCTGGGCTGGCTTTGCTTTCTGCCCACAGCTTTCCTTAGCAGATGTTTCATGGTCCTTGTGTCCCCAGCTTCTGCAGCTTCAGCTTTACTCCAACAGATTCATGCATCACCATCTCATGGGCTCCCAGCGGGGACTATGACCCTGTCACGTTACCTAGCCTCCCAGGCCTTCACGTGACAGCTCAGTGGAAGCATCTATATCTTACGTCTCTTGCATTCTGCATGCCTGTAAAACCAGTACCATATGGATAATGCCAAGGTCTGCTGCAATTGTTCCTATTGTCTTGGTGTAACATACTTGGCTTCTTTTTAATCTTGCTAATCTTTTTAGCAACCATACTTCCTTTGACCCTAACTTTACATGTGCTTCTTTTCTAGACAAATTGCAACTTTTAAAAATGTTCCACCTCCAAACACTGCTGCAATAAGGATCAAGATTTCAATACAAGAGTCTTGTGGGGGGGCACTTCATATTTGAGCCAAATGCAAGAAAAATGACTTATCAAGATGTGAAAAGACATGGAGGAAACTTGAATTCATTTTATCAAGTGAACTAAGCTAATCTGAAAAGCTTCCAACTATATGACATTTTGGAAAAGGGAAAACTATGGAGATGGTAGAAAGATAAGTGATTGCTAACAAATAATAGAGCCAGGGGATCTTTAGGACAATGAAACTAATTTGTACAATTCTGTAATGGGGCTACATCTCATTATTCATATATTTTCAAATCCCATAAAATTTACAATGCAAAGCATGAACTCTAATATGAACTATGAACTAACTGGCTAGTCAATTCCAATACCATTCTGCTGTGGGTTGTTGATGGGGGAGAGGCTGTGTGTATGTGTGGGCTGGGAGTATACGGAAATTCTTTATGCTTTCAGCTCATGTTTTCTGCGAACCTGAAACTGCTCTTTGAAAATTCAGATTTTTTTTAGAAAGAATATGTATTTTGCTGCAGGATGTACTGATCTCTACGTGTGTAGGTCTTTCATTAATTACAGTGTGCAAGTATTCTTTATTCTTACTGATATTTTGTCTGTATCTTAAAAATAGCATGCACACACACCCACAAATACATATTTCGTATCTCTTTCTCAGTCATTCTCACTATTAATTATATATCCCACCACAACTGGAAGCAAAAGATAGGGAAATGATATTCTTTTCATGTATCTATGGTAGTCCCTTCAAATAAATCCACTCATCCTGCCAAATTCCTACAAAGCCTTCAACACTATCCTTAAAATGGTGTTTGCTAGACTGGCTTCCTGACTGCCTAGCACAGCTGACTCCCTCCATGTGTTTTTGTATTATCATTTCTTACAACCTATTCTTTATCTCCCTGAAGGTAGAACTTTTCTATACCAGCATATAAGGTGCTGTAATGCTATATATTGAACAAATGTTTACTACATAAATGGGCAAAATTCATGGTGCAAAATTACAATGTGAAAATGGGAGATGTAGCCAGACTGCCTCCTACCTAAATCCTTTCTCCTCTTCCTAAACCCTTTCTCCTCTTTGTGTTGATTTTAGATTTATTGTGCATGGATTTTTCCTCTCATGTTTCTCATGTTTAGATATCTTTTTTCTAACTTTAACCAGTAATCATCCCTGGTCCTGTTTCTGAAGATTCATGCCTTGTTCCATGTGGTAATTGTGCTGCACACTTTCTATTCCTTCTACCGGAAGATGGAGTCTTGACCTGGGAGCCATTGTGACTTGCTTTAACCAACAGAATACAGTGGATTTGTTGTAGGCCTAAACCTAAGAGACCTGACAGCTTCCATTCCCTACCTCTTGAAAACCATCTAGCTTGTTTATAGATTAAACTATTGAGTGATGAAAAGCTATGTAGAGAGAGAGGCCACAGGAAATGTACTAGGACACCCCATCATACATGTGAGTCTCTCTTAGATGTTCTAGCCTCAACAGAGCTCCTTCCTGAATGCAGCTTTGTATTTCCAGCCAACTATAGGAGGCAGAGGAACTGCCCAGATGATTCCAGATAAATCCAAGATCATGGTAAGTAATAAATCATTGTTTTCTTAGTCCTCATGGTTATTATACGGAAATAGCTGTCTGAAACAGGACTGTTTTTCTAGGTATTTAAAACCAAAAGGAATTTAGTTTTACAGAGCCACTGGAATAGCAAGATGAGCTCCCACTTAGGGGACCCCTACTGGACTACTGAGTCCAAATAGGTAACTCAGAACTATGATACAGATATCAGGAAGCTTCTGTGGCTGCTGCCACGACTGCCTCTTGAACCTCAAAGCTGATGACTGCACCCTGAACGTCAACACTGACCTCCGCAGCTGCCTCTAAAACCCATATCATTTCCTGTCCTGGTTCCAGCAGCCCCCAGAGCTCTATGCCTTCTAAATCTCATTCAAGTGCTTCTAACTGAAAACATTATATCATACCCAGAGTCTTAGATTCAAACGAACTTGGGAAGGGAGGTTTTAACTCTGCAACTTCAGATAATAGAATGGATAATGAGCAATGAGGGAAGTCTAGTATCTGCCACCACTATCAAAAGACCCCGAATTCACTCATTATAACACATAGAAATGAGATTTAGAGACTGACACATACCATTTTCCATCTTGACTTGACTGCCTATTAGATGTTTGCTTTAGTCAAACTAAATATGAACCTCAGTTTCCTCTTCATAAAAATGGGAATATTCTGGGCCGGAGAGATGGCTCAGCGGCTTAAGCGCCTGCCCGGCAAGCATGAGGGCCCGAGTTCAACTCCCGGAACCCGCATACGAAAAAGGGGCCAGTGATATCACACAGCGGCACGGGGGCCTGCTGGTGCTCGAGATCCTGAGGTCGACCCCCCGGTACCCACAAAAAAAAAAAAAATGGGAATATTCTAATTTGGATTGTAACTCAAATATAACTTTCAGAAAGTTTCTGGTAGCCAGGCATGGTACAGTCTGCCTGTAATCCCAGTACCCTGGAAGGTTAACTCAGGAGGATTATAAATTCAAGCCCAGCCTGAGAAATTTTGTGATTTAGCGAGAACCTAAGTCACTATATAATTAAATAAGGCTGGGGATGTAGCTCAGTGCAAAGGGACTGGGTTCAATGCCCAGTACTGAAATAAAACAAAAAGTTTCTGGTAAAATATACAGTATAAGTACATACTCAGTGATTAATAACAATCATTATTAATGCTGGAGGTAGCAAGTGAACAAAAGCCCACAATATCCAGACAGTATTATCTGATCATGTAGGAGTGACATCTAACAGATTAGGAAGGAAAAACATACCCTAAGAAATCTGGTCTGAATCTTAAAATATGCAAAAAACTAGCCCAAGTGATGTTTCTCCTTGGTCCCATCCATGATTCCACAGGAAGGATCACGACCCTGTGGTTCTGCACTATTTATCTAGAACACTATCATCAGCCTTTGACTTTATTCCCTTTCTTGTTCCTGGAATCATGGTAAATTGAGATTTAACACTAACCTCATGTATCTGAGAAGCATTCTTGTCTTTGGCACCAAGAATTCTTGTCACTAATTAGTGGACCTGAAATACAGCACTCACTTCATGGGTTCTCATTTCTTCTATACACACCATTAACAGCATTAAAAACAAGCAAAGCGAAACAACAGCAAAGGGGTTAGGATGATTTCCATGACACTTCTAGCCTTGATAGTCTCCAAATGCCTTGATCAATTTACACCTAAGCATACAAGGTACTTGATTAAATTTCAAAAATTATTACAGTAAAAGACACATTTCCATGAATGTCCCTCAAAATACTCTCCTGGCTTTTAACACTCTTATCCTATCACTCTTGCCACGTTCTGAAGCAGTTCTGGAACATTCCTTTCACCAGTGTCTTTAGTTGTGTGGTCCTGGCTGTCTCAATATCCTGAACCAATTCAAGATGCTTACCTTTCATGGTCTTGTGATTTGAGAAGGAGTCAGTCCACACTGACAGATTTGGTGAATAGGGAGGGTGAGGATGCACCTGAGTGTATTTATGAACCTGCCTTTCCACGGGGTGCCTCAGCAGCAGCATTCACTGTATTTTTTATTGCATCTCCTAAAGACACAAAAGTGGACTTCCAGAACTGCTTTAGAAAGAGGCTAGAATGATTGGATAAGTGTTAGAAACAAGTGGGAATATTCTGAGGGGAATTAATGGCAATGTGCCTTTTATCATAATTTTAAAAATTTAAACACACATTGCACAGTTTGATCAGCCCTTGTAGCTCTACAAGTTTTTATCAGAAAAGTCAACACTTGGGCTGGGGATATGGCTCAGTGGCACAGCGCCAGCCTGGCAAGCATGAGGTTCTGAGTTTGATTCCTGGGTCCAAAAAAAAAAAAAAAAAAAAAGAAAAGAAAATTCAACACTTATACATCAGCTACCTTACCACAGCCCAAAATACTCAAAGAGAGAATACATATTCAACCACTGAAATACTTAATAGGCTTTAACCCAGTGGTTTCACAGACTGAGCACTCATTTTGGCCCTCACAGGTAAATTTCATCAAGCTCATCATTATTGGTTGGATAAATGTTAAAGCACATGAAAGCAGAGAAGAGTAATAAACAATTGACATTTTTATGGAATGTTTTTGCGCTTTAAGAATTATACTTGTGGGCCGGTGAGATAGCTCATTGGCATAAGCGCCTGCCTAGCAAGCACGAGGTCCTGAGTTCGACTCCCGGAACCCACATACGAAAAAAGGGCCGGTGATATCGCTCAGCGGCACGGGCGCCTGCTGGCGCGCGAGGTCCTGAGGTCGACGCCCAGCACCCACCCACACACACACACACACACACACACACACACACAAAAAGAATTATACTTGTGTGCATTTAAGTAGCTCCAACGCAAGCATATCTTTAACAGAACACAGGCTATGTGGCACTGTCAGGAAGGTTTCCTGGTAATGTGAGCCTGGAGCTTTGTGCACGTGATGGTGTGAATAGTTCTTTTTAAAAAACTACCAAAAATACTTGGTAATAAAGCGGGTAATAAAGTCCTACTTTATTAGGACTTTTTTCAACTAGTTGCATAATAACTCTCCTATTGCTTCTAAGATATCTATAAAAATAGCTGTTTTACTTCACTTTCTCCCTTTAGCAAATAAGCAAACAAGGAGAAAAGGGACAATATCCGTGATTAGCTCAGAAAAGAGCACATTTTGAAGCCTACACACGAGAAATTGCTAGAAGATAAAGCAATGAAAAACTCTAATGTGGTTGTATTAATACATTCTAATGATCATGTGGGGAAGAACAAAAGCTCACAGGCTGAATTTGAATGGAAGTCCTTGAGGCCAGTCAATCCACCAGTTTTGCCATGGGTTTCAGAAAAGCATGCAGTTTGCATTGCTTTCACTCCCCTGTCTTATCCCCACTCTAAAACTCAGCTCTGGGCAATCCTGTGATATTTCCATTTCACTTCTCTTTACCACAGCAAGAGCAGAGCTGGCTGAGTGCATGCACAGGAAATGGTTCAGTGCAAAGACAAGTGCACACACCAAAACCACATGCCTGATACCGGGTGTGACAATGGAGAGATTTGCGTTTAATCCTGGAAATAAACAGTTTCTTTACATGAATTAGATCTACCAAAAATATGCTTTCTTCAAGTGTTTTCTGTCCACCTAATCAGGTTATGAAATTAAGGCTTTGTAAAACTGCTTAAGTATTTTAAAATTTGTAGCATTAATCTAAAACTTTAGAAGCATTGTTTATTTCTGAGGTTGCCTATTAGAAAAAATGCATCCCCTTTCTCTTTTGGAGAGTAAATAATTACTTGATATTTGTTAAATAATGTATTTGGTGGAGCCTTCTCTTAACTCTCTGGAAAGAATTGCAGTAGATGCCATGATTTCTTAACGTTAGTTGGTAAAGTGCAATATTAGAAACAATAAATTCTTTATACATACATATTCCAAACGAACTCATAGCCAAAATATTTTTCTCTTATATTTGATTTTCTCTTGCATGAATTAGCCTACTTTTTGCCAGTTGGTAAAAGATCTTTGTAATAACTGCATAGTGGAGATACTGGTCTTTCTTTTTTATTTTTGCTACAAATATTTATCCAATTACATCACTTGCCTATTAGCTGTTTTATTATATCTTTGGCCATAATGAAAATTTAAGGTATTATGCATTTAAACATTGCTATTTTTTCTTCTAAACATCTAGGATTGCTGATAAAGAGAGTATCCGCCAATTAACAACAACAAAAGTCAAACTAATAAACACAAACCAGTTCCTTGAAGAAGCTAATTAGTAGATAATCCCCCCTTGAAAACCTGAGGAACAAAGGAAGTAAAATAATTACAGATTCCAAATAAGAATAGTGATTAAGCCATTGGTTGAGGAGAGATTTTAAAAGCTTTTAAATTAAAAGGAAGAAATTCAGTGTCAGCAAAAGAAAATCCAGCATGGGACAATTGGTTCTGTCTCTTCAACCAATCAATGTCATTTTCAGAAAGGGGAAGGGTATGATTGAAAATAAAATTTAAGAAACATGACAACCAAATTACTTTGCCTTCTATGGTGAAATTCTGGGTTGGTGAAATCAGGTATAAAGAAAAGTTATTTGGGGACAATTGGAGGTGATGAAGGTATTAAGAGTTTCTTAACTGAGCTCAATATGTTAATGATGTTGCAGTTATGGAAGAGAATGTCTTACTTTTTAAAAATAAATGCCAACTATTTCAAGAAGAAAGATGGTGATTTATATCACTTAATCATTTTAAATTATGGCTATACATTGTATTCTCTTTAACACTTTCTAAGCATGTTTAAAATCTTTACAATAAAATTAAATGGAATGCACATTAGAAGGAATATATAGTTTAATGCTTCATAAAATTCTAAGGCAATGTTTCCAAAACCTATAAAAATTGGTGATATTAGCAAAAGTATACATTTTAAGAAAAAAAGAAAATGTACACATCTTGAATAGACCAATTACTATAGAAAGGATTTGAAAGTGATTATAGATACCCATTTTAAAAATGTATTAAGACCAAATGTTTCCACAGCTGGATTCTATCCAAACTTTTTTTTTATTTTTATTTTTATTTTTTTATTTTTTTGTGGGTACCGGGGGGTCGACCTGAGGACCCCGCGTGCCAACAGGCACCCGTGCCGCTGAGCGATATCACCAGCCCCTTTTTCGTATGTGGGATCCGGGAGTTGAACTCGGGCCCTTGCGCTTGCAAGGCAGGGGCTTACGCCACTGAGCCATCTCACCGGCCCTGTATCCAAACTTTAGAGAATAAATAAATAACCCCAATGCTGTTTAAATTGTTCTGGCCATGGGAAGAGGCAGAAAGCTCTTTGACCCAATTTAGTAAGTTAGAAAAAATATTCCTGATGCAATGTAATATAGTTAATTCCATATAAAAAGAAAAAGGAAAAAGTACAGCAATCTTACTCATGTGTATAGATGTAAAATTCTTGATGAAATATTAGAAGATATATTTATTTTACATTGCTTTCTTTAAAACTAAAAAAAAAATTTCTACAATTTTGGTACATGTCAAGGCACTTATCTTCAAGAATGATGGATGTCTGGAATAATCAACACATTGAAGAAAAGGAGAAAATCAGAACGTCTAAGAAAGAAAAAGCATAAGAGGTTTATTCATGCATTTAAGAAACTGAAAAACCCAATCATTATTAACCATGTCCTTCTTCCTCAGACAGAGCCAAACTCTGCCTCAGCATAATTTCTACAGATGGAAAAAAAAAAGGGATTCCAAGACATTAGTTCCCTGAGGTCAGACTAGAAATTAACATGAAAAAAGAATAGAGAACTTGGAGACTGGTTCCCAGTCAAAAATATTCTTTCCTTGGCCAGGTATGGTGGCACACGCCTGTGATCCTAGCAGTGGGGAAGCTGAGGCAGGAGGATCACCGCAAGTTCAAGGCCAACCTAGGCTACATAGTGAATTCAATACCAGTCTGAATGACATAAGGAGACCCCATCTCAAACAAAAAAACAAACAAATGTTCTTTTATTTTAGCCATGTGCCTCTCCTTGAGCTATGCCCCCAAGCTTGCTAATGCTGAGCTGCATGGCTATTGTGGGCAAAATACACAGCCTGACAGTTTCACCTTCAGATCATACAACTCTAAGTGTAATTTTCTTCCAAGGAGGGGTCTACCCTCTAAACACAGTCACGAATACTCTTCGCATTTAGTACATTTGTCCATAAATAACGCAGAGGCCTGTGGCTCTGCCAAATAGCTCCAACCCTGGCAAGAACTACGAAGTCACAATTAATATTACAACTCTCAAACCATATTCCTTTCATCACTCTTTCATATTCCCTTGACAAGGTGAAAAAGTATTATATAATAATGACTTGGTATTATAATTTAAGGATTATGTTTCATTGTTACTATGGAAATCCCACTGTTAACCAATTTGTGTTAAGACATTGTCTCCAGAATACCCGTGATGTTCAGTCACAAACAAATGAACTAAACAGGTATAAAAGTTTTTGAATCTACACATGATCTACAAGCCTAGGAATAATAGCTATTGAAGTCTATGTGCTGGACACTTTAAAAAAAATAAAAACTAATTTATGTTCGTGGGGCAGCCCAGCCACACTATTATTAGGTCCAATTTCCAGATAAAGAAACTGAAGTTTACAGAGTTCAGTAACTTGCTTAAGGTAGAAGTAAAGTTGGGATTTGAATGAGAATGTACTTTTAATCACTATTCTACAATGTTGTAAGTCCTTGAAGATTTATTAGCTTTATAAGCTAGCTGTGCTCTCAGGCATAGTAACCAGAAAGGATTTACTTCTGCAATATCTCGTAACAAGGCAGGTCCTGGGTGAGATTCAGGATGAAGCAAAGTGAGGTACTGTACAAATGTGGGGACAGGGTAAAGGCCAAGCAAAAATACAGAAATACGAGCTAAGAAACTTAACATAGTTCATAGATGGGCCTTTACAAAGCGTCTTAGCCAGTTTCTCCACAAAATCAAGAGAGATGAATGATTAGCAAAGAGTCAGTGAGTTCCAAATCAGCAGATCTGAAGTCATGTTTGTGCAACAAAGAACAGGTCTGCTTTCACTGCAGGGTACAAGTGTGGAGACGCTCAGTTCCTTCTCCATAGCATCCAGGAGACTCAACTAAAACCTACATGATTGTGGAGGGCTGAGGCGTGTCCCAGTGGGGCATCATTCTTATAGAAATTCCCTGGGGGTGAAGCATCTGCTGTCACACGATGTGACAACATACGTCCGCTATAAGTGTAACCCTACTGTCACACTGAGGTCCACTTGCCTTCTCAGTGTGACCTATGGAATTAACACCGTACAGGGCCTGAGTGGAGCAAACGGGAATTTGTTCGCCAAATCCACTCACGCTAATGCTCTTAATGACTTCAGAAGCTGCAAAGAGTAGAATCAGTAACAATAACAGAGGAAGCACGCTAGGTTTCTGCTATTGATACAGTTGAAGAATGGATTGTGTGGGTTACTTAGTGTTTGGGATCATCGGGTTGCAGTTCCCAGGACACTCTTTAATGTATTTTTTCCCTATTACAACCTTCCTTTCCAGCACACCATTCTCTTCTCCTCTCTGTCTTTCTGCCTCTCTATGCCAGCCCTCTGAGCCCTGGGAAGTCATTCATAAACCAGCACTTACAGGGTGTCTTCTGTGTTCCAGAGTGTTCTGATACTGAAGACAAAGATTAGGTACCCTTCCTCAGAGGCCCAAAAACATTCAAAACTGCATAACGCATAATCTCAAGGACATACATTTAAAACCATCAACTCGGGGTGTGGTTGGGGGGATGGTTCCTGCACAGCTCTTCCCGTGGCTCCACAGAGGCCAGCGCCTACCTTGCTTACTCTTAAAGATGAGGCTGTTCCTATACTGAGTACCAATGGGAAAGCATGCAGTGCAGCACCCGGTACCTCGCTATGTACTGTGTGTCTTGGAACCAGGTCATTTAGAGAGTACTTCACTTCCCAAACCTTCCAGAGCTTCTGCCCATCATTTCTTCACTATGCTGAAATAATGCCAGCCAGTATCTCTGGCTAACTAAATCCAGCTAACAAGAAGCTGACCCGAGTGCATTGATCAGCGGCTTAAGAATTCTTAATACCAAATGTGGCCCTTGATTTGAAACTGTATGTTATTGGCTTTAGAAAAACAGGGTCAGGGATTCATAAAAAGCTATTAAAAACCCAGAGTATTTGGAGCGGCTGTTCCAGACCTCTCCAGACTGTTATTCCAGGGGGCTAGCGCTGCTCTTCCCCCACATGGAGTTACAGAACCACCTTGCATGTGACTCAGGATGAGACATCCTAGAAGATCTAATCAGCTAGCTGGAGACAGGGGCAGGCCAGATGGAGGTCTGATAGGAGTGGGAGCAGAAAAACAACACAAGTGTAAGGTCCAAACCCCCTGTATCTGACCAACTGCCAGGTAACCTTGCAACTCAGTTCTTGCCTGCTTACCGCCAAACCTTCCAGAAATCTCTTACACCACAATAGCGTGATGCGTATTGGTTTTTAGCTCATATTAGTGCCTGAAACTATCTAGTTCGGTTACTGTATTCATTTATCCCCTCCCGTGGTTATTTGCTGCCTCCCACCTTCACTCTCAGACGCACCAGCCCCACACAGCCTTAAGGTGGGCTCCTCCGATTCCAGAAAAGTCTGAGCTAGTATGTAGTAGGTGCTTAATGACTGAATACTCTCTGCAGGTGTGAATGAATATATAAGCTTATTCCAAAACCCTGCTTAAAGATGTTGAGCAGAGGAGACTTCAGAACCCTGGCTTAGGCGATGATACTGGGACCCCAGCCACCAGCCCCTTCCTAAACCCCCACCCCCCTTCCCAAGGGTAGGAGGGAGATGGCGCCCGCCCCCACGTGCCCTCCGGCCCCACAAAGCAGGGGCCCAACCCGCAAGGGGGCCAAAGCGCCCACCCTCCAAGCGCCCTCCGACTGGGGGACTGGGGAGAGAACGCGGCAGGCCCCGCCCGGAGCTCCGCCGCCTGCCGTTCCCGGGAGTGGCGGCCCCGGCCGGCAGCCCAGCCCGGGTGGGCGGCGCGGGCTCCAGATGCGCCGCCGGGGGCCGGGGCCGGGGCCGCCCGCCGAGTTGGCCGCGCGCACCCGCGGGAGCGCAGAGTTTGGAAAGTCGTTGCGAAGCTTCGGAGCGAAGGGGGTGGGAAGAGTGGGGGTGCGAGAGAAAAACCCGCCTCTCGTGAGTTGAGCGAGGAAGAGGGGGGGAAAGGCTCCGAGTTCCGCTTCCTGAACGGCGGGAGGGTGCAGAAGGCTGGCGCGGGCAGGACCGGCGGGACGCACGCTCCGGGTCCGCGGCGCGAGAGGCGCGGCCGGCGATGGCCAGCGAGCGGACCCGCAGGTTCACCCGGAGCCTGCTGAGACCCGGGCAGGCGGCCGAGCTCCGGCACAGCGCCGCGTCCGCCGCCGCGGTGGCCGTCAGCAGCCGGCAGCAGCAGCGGGTGAGTGCGGCGCGTCCTCCGCGCCTCCCGCGCGCCCAGGGGTGCCGGGGGCCTGCGCCCCCGCCGCGCGCCCCTGCCCCGCGCTGCCGGCCGTCGCCCCCGCACGGCCTCCCCCGCCGCGTCTGCGGCGCCCCTGGGGCCCCCTCCGGAGGCAGTGGCACCGCCGCAAGAGGACCGGGGGCGCACTGGGCACGCGGGACGCTGAGCGGAGCAGCTGCGTGGGCAGCAGAAGTGCCGCGTGGGAGAGGATGCACCCAGGTGTTAAGGAGGGTGGGAGGGGTCGGAAATGCAGCCACACCTGTGCTAGGCGACGCGACGGGACGCCCGGTACAGGGACGGCAGGCGGGACTGCAGAACGGGACCCCTCGGGCTCGGGGCAGCGCGGCCCTCTCAGAATGGAAAGGATGTGACCGGAGGTCCTCCCCGGGCTAAAAGCCGGGACCCCACCTTAACTCTAGCGTGGATATAAATGTGCTCAGCACAGCCCTCCAACCCGCAATCCACTTTATATCGCGGCAGAAGGGGCTGGGGTGACAGGCTGGCGGAGACCAGGGTCATTGAGTGCCAGTGGTTTCTGGTAGTTTTCTAAGATGTTCCGCGGGGTTCTCCCTCCAGTAAGGCTGCACTGGTTACTTCCTTATTGAAACGCCTTCAAGAGCTGGGTGATTTCCGCGGGAAGTCCCTGGGGCAGCAGCCAGCGTCTGATACCCAGATCTTATCCATACATCTCCAGATGTTCATAAATTCCAATAGGTGTCACACTCCGGGGTGGAAGTGGTAAGGGAGAGGAGGGAAAGAACTCGACGCTGGTGGCAAAGGGAAGCGAGCGGAAACAATCCTACACCAAGACCAGACCCGGGCTCGGGCGCAGAGCTGTTGGCCTGACTTGGCTGGACCGGTGTCCGCGTTGTGTTTCATTTTCCTTTTTGCCAGTAAATATCATTAGGAATTAAACGGCTCTTTTTTTAAGAGTGTCAAAGAAAGTGGTACTCTTGCCAGTCACCGACGAGGACAGAGCCAAAAGCTTTCCAGGGCCGGTTCCCACAGCCAGGACTATTCTCTAAAACCAGAGGTCGGAAAGTTGAACAGAACGGAAGCAAATTGCTTGGCAGAGGGAAGAGGCATGGTTGCCCAAAATCATGGGGGTGACTGGTGTGAAACGAGTTGGTGGCCAGAGAGCCTTGTCTGTCTCTTACCACAGCCTGCAGTCTGCAGCCACCCAGAGGTGCTTCAACTGTTAGCCAGCACCTTGGTTCTGATATCATATCCACATTTGCAGGACAAGAAAGACAAACTGTCAGAAAGAACATTGAGAGAGGGGAGTGATACTAAAATCTTCAGATATTCATAGAAAGTAATTTTTACTTTCAGGATTGCAGCTTCATCATTCTTTGCCACTTGTTTTACAGGAACCTTATTTTGAACTTGATGCATTTTACAAAATCTCCATGATGGTCTGATAGAGTAGCACAACGGTGACAGCGTTTGATTGAAATAGCATGATGAATTTGTGTGTGTGTGTGTGTGTGTGTGTGTATTTTGTGTATCAGTGGATGCTCATAGAATTTTTGTGGCACTGGAATTTTTATAGAGTATGTATCCCTGATACTCTTCTGTACACGCATACACTATTTTCTCCAAAATAGTGCGAGATTTGAGACCCTGGTGGCATCTTGTCACAATGAATGAGTTCAGTGTCTTAGAGAGTGGTGGGGAGGGGATTCACTGGCAAAGGTGCTCGGCCCCCTTGCTTCAGCACCTTGGCCAACACTCCCGGTCTAGCTTGTGCCAAAACATTTCATGGGATCTTACGCATCTAGGCAGGCAGTGTGGGCAGTGATTTTGGCAGCAAGGCCTATGCTTGGCACTTCTCCCTGTAGGTTAGCTCTTGAAGGGAAGCAGGAAGATGCCGAGTTCTTTCAAGTTGCCACTCAAACTCAATGGGATTCTGAGGGACGGGGCACCCTTTTGGAACCTAAAACCTTGCCATTGGACCAGTGGCAAAAATGAATCCTAGTTTACTTGAATCGATCCCCATTCCCTTTAGCACTTGCTTCACTTCTTCAAAGCCTGGTTGTCAAGGGAGAAAAACAATGGGATAAGGAGGAATGATTATGAATAGCTCACTTCAGTACAGTCTGGTAGGTATTGTGTGTATTGGAGCAAGCTGTCATCTGTTGAAACATATTTGAGGGACAACAGAAACTCTTCTGGAAAAACTTTCTCCGTGCTACATGTATACAGTGTCCTTTCTGAAAACCCTGGAACAAAATCTTCGGTAATGTTACAGAGAGATTGTGGAATCAAGCTCTGTTTAGTAAGCATAGATGAAGTGGTCAGATTAACCAAGTAGTTGTGGACTGTAAGAATGAGACTGTGTGCACACACACACACACACACACACACACACACCCCAAGAAATCTTTAAAATGCGTTGTGGAAAGCAGAGATCAAGGGCATGAGCAGGGGCTCAACTATGAGAGCAGTTGCTGGGGAAAGTAAAGATGTATACCAGTCAATCTTGAACTCCGTTGTAACCCAAGGCACTGGAGTAGGCTCATGTACATGCAGACCCCTGGTCAGGACCCACCTTATTTTGCATCTCTTCCAAGAACAGTTATGAATAAAAGCCATACATTTTGAAAGGAGGTATATATACTCTTATTAGGGATCCTAAAATATTTTTGTGGAAAATAAATGAGTAACTACTCATACAAAGAACAAATTAGGAGATCAACTTAAGTAATGTCCTGAAATGCCATTGCTGATTGTCACACAAAGCAAGCTTTTCAGCTCTAAAGGGATTAGAAACATTTTTCATACATCAGAACTTGAGTGTGTGTTAATTTGGTTGAATATCCACACCATGTTAACTTCAAAATGGTAATGCTACTAATCGTAAATTCTTTCTTGATAAGAAACTTTTCTTCCAAAATTCATCCTGTGTATCTGTGCTTTCACATAAATTGATTCATTTAGTATTCCAGTCATTAAAACATAAATTTAAAATTTGTGTAACTTTCTCTGTACATGATTGCATTTTAAAAGAAAAAGACTGTTTTTATAAATATAGGTAACTATTCTGCCAAATATTACATCAGATTTGTCACTCTGGGAGCAAAAGAATTGGGGTTATGGAAGGTTTTTGGTGGTTCAGAGGTATGGAAGATTTGGGGTAACAGGGAAGGTGAAAGGTGCCTAGGATGGGGTGGTGGAGGGGAAACACAAAGGCAGATGGATGTTTACCAAAGAGAAAATAACCATTTAGTTAATTATTACCTAAAGCATTTTATGTATTTCTTAAACTGGAGCATATTACTTTATTTGCATGTTCTCTTTAATTCCTTTGTGATTTTTTTCTATTGTTGTACAAAAACTTTTCTGCAACTCATTTTTTAATTGTGTCGCATTTTGTTGATAACTTTTAAAGATGATAAAATCCTGCAAGATGTTATCAGAGCTAACTGGTATGTTATCTCCCTGCCCCCCCCCCAGAAAGGGTAATGGGTAAAGAGAGGGAAGTGTTTATTTCAGTAATCACAAAAATTCCATTTCCTTCTTTGATGTTTTCTAACTCTTCTATCTCCTAAAAATACTACTTTAGGTATTTTAGGGAGCTTTGTATATGAAGCAGAGCCTTTGACCTGCCAAAAGAGCTTTGATAGAGAAGAAATGAATATGTAAACATGTTTACATGACTACAAAAAGTCTCTAGAAGGAAGCACTTCCTCCTCTCTGAACTTTATGACATTTAATAGTTGAGGGTAGGAGGGATTTTTAAACATGTAGTGGAGGAGACTGGAATTTCCCAACAGCCATGCTAGAAGTAAGTGAAAAGATCCCCAAATTTATGTTGAATGAAAGAAAGCAACACACTTGTTTTACTGCCAATGTTTAAGCAATAGTTTAAGCAATATACAAAGTGAAGGCCTATTTGTTTGGCATTCATAGCGGTCTTTTTTCTTCTTTCCTTTGATATGGTTCTTTATAGCAAGGTATTTACACCTTAGCAGAAACACACATTTATGTTTTTATATGAGGAGATTCTCTTGACTTCTTTGCTTAGTCAAGAAAACACAAATTTGTTTACAGATCAAGTTCGATTGTATCAGCTAATACTTGGGATTCCTCAGAGGTACTGGAGAAGTGACTTGGAAAATAAATGGTTTAAAAAACTTCTAGAGGAGTAAAAAAATGAAAGAAGGAGCCAACATGTATGGTTCTGGCTTGTCTTTTCCTCCTCAACCATTTTGTTCGGTGTCTAATATAGGAAAACACATATAGTAAATGCATGAGGTAAAACATTCATTGAGAACCTACAAAATGCGTGGCACAATGTCAAGTGCATGTACAATTTTCAGAGCAATTGTATGAGGAAGTTATTATTTGTTGCAAGATACGGAGATCACTGAGACTCATAGAGCTAAATAGACCTTGCTCCAATTTTTTAAGTAACTGCTGTTGGACGTCCTTTACATTCTGAATGGCAAGTACATAGGATTAGGATCCCAGTAAACTTCCAGCAGTTTTGCAATTTTGTAGCTGTGCTTCTAGCATCTCTCAATTGGAGAAAAAGTTTCTTGGTGTTGCCTTCCTACCTACCTAAGATGTAGCTCTACCAAAGGAACAGGAAGTGGGTCTTCCCACCTAGAGGAACGGAGAAGCTGTCAGCATTCACAGCATTCATCTAGTGTTGCTCTGAGGTTAGTAGCAACACTAGAGTTTGCTCCGTGTATCCTTAATAACAATAACAATATGCTAAGGTACCTGTAAGCTCAGTGGTTAAATCCTTCAAACTAAGACTCACTCGGTTGCCCTCATCTTGCATCTGGCAAAGCCTTAAGCAAATTGTGAAAGGGATTGGGGTTAATCCTTCTCAAGTCTTCTAGGACTGCTTGCTTCTCCATTCTCAAACGCATTGCACCACTTGAGGATGTGCGTCACATTTTCCAGTGCGTTGTGTATCCTGGAGAACACACTTCCATTTATCTAAGTTGTCTTGGGATTCTTATTTCACATTCTATTTTCTTCGAAGGAAGGATTCAAAGTGCCTCACAAAGATGCATGTAAGACAACAACAAAATATAGCAAGGGAGCAGAAAGCAAAAGTATTTTAAAAAATTGTATTATTAGGAAGGTTAAATCTAGTCAGATGTTGGTCAATGGAATATGATCAGTAAATAAAATGCATAAACACTAAATCCTATAGTCTTGCTAAAGGTGTTTCCTGGGGCCAAGTAAACATGAGATTAAAGAAGTTTATAAAGTTAAAGAAAATAATTTGATCTAGATGTGTTCAACTTTAGCTTCCACTGCAACTCAGGAGACAAGATACATTCTCTTCCTTGAGATTTTTCATAAAGAGCAGCACGATACAGAGATAGGCGGTCACAAAGTACACTTCATGGGCCAGAGACACTGACATCACTTGGACCTGAGTAGGAATTAAGAACCCCAGAACTCACGCCGGCCATACTGGCTCTGCACTTTAATAGATCATCTGCTTACTGGTAAACATACTAAAATTTGAGAAACAACAACGACAACAAAATGCACTACATCTTCAGCTGTATTTTTGCAGTATGTCCTCGGGTAAAGACAATTGTACGAGAATGCAAAGCCGAGTGGTTTATTCTGCAAGTCTTTGAAAGTTCCCCTTAAGGCAGAGATAAAGTTTAGAGCACCTAAGAATGAAAGTGAGAATTGGTTAATTACTAAATAACTTTAGGGAAATCCCTTGTCCATTTGTGTTATATTTTATTCTTCACCTTAATTGTAGTGTGAACTTAATTTAAGCTTTGAAGTTCAGAACAATAAAAGTTTGTACCATACATTTAACAGTTGCAATCTAAATCAGCCAGAGTTCTTAACCCTGGGTGAAGAGTTCACACGTTAAAGATGTGTTGTTAGAGGGTGAAGCAAAAGTTACTGCTCTTGCCAGGGGATGTTAAAATGGAACCATTCCAACTGATGTATTAGGGACTGAGTGTTTGTGTCCTCCAGAAATGCTTAGGTTGAAGCTTTAACTCTCAGTGTGATGGTATTTGGAGGTGAGAGTCTTTGGGGTACATTAGATAGTGACATTGTGACTGGGTCCTTGCATTTGTCATTTCTCTGCCCCAGAGCTCTCACAGCGTGTCCTAATTCCTCAGGTTCTCAGATGTCTCTTCCTCAGGAAGGTCATCCTGGACCACAAGTAGAAGAATTCCTCCTTGCCTCCACCCTCTGATTCTTTTGCTTCATACCTCTCACTGTTACCTAAAGTATCGTTTCAAACTTGTGTATTTCAACACTTTCATATTCTGTTAATTATAAGAAAATAAGATTTGGGGGCAGAGGCTCTTTACTGCAGGTGTGTTTAAGGTCATCGAGGAGCGTGTGCTGGGTGCACATAAGGGGGAGATTATAGCGGAGCTAGGACCTGCCGCTGTGTCTGATCACACTGTGTCTTGATGCTCAGTCTGCTTTTCACAGCCTGCTGGCAGAGCTCGATGAGCCTCAGACATGCCGTCACACGAGCAGTCATTGGATGTGTCCTGCATGTTGGGTGCTTCACGTGTACAGTCTCTTCAATCCTTATAAGAACCCTATGACAGGGGCCGGTGAGATAGCTCAGTGGCATAAGCGCCTGCCTGGTAAGCGCGAGGTCCTGAGTTCAACTCCGGGTACCCACATACAAAGGAAAAAAGGGCCGGTGATATCACTCAGTGGCACGGGCGCCTACGGGCACACAAGGTCCTGAGTTTGACCCCTGGTACCCACACACAAAAAAAAAAGAACCCTATGACAATGGGTTATTTTCCTTACTTTATAGGACAGGAAAGATGCTTAAAGTGCACTAGCAACTTAGAGAACCAGATCAACTGACTAATCGATGGTGAATCTGGAGTCCCATGCAGGCAGCCTGCCTCTCAGGCTGAATTCCTCCTGACTACAACTGCTTTCTTGTCCCACCAAACAAGAAAAGCTTAGCATCATTAAATAAGCAGTTAGCACCCACTGCAGGAAGCACTGAGGTGAAAGGCAATGTTAGAGGACCCACCCTAGGAAGAGTTTCTTTGAAAGTTTCTTAATAAGAGAAGAGCTGTGGATTTTTTGCTCTGCTTAACAGTTTTTGACTTCTCTGCAAGATGGGGCATTTGGAGTGACACCCACATTGGGCACTATTTGAGTACTGTTGTTTCCCAAGGACTGGACTGGCGCAGAGTGGGTTAAGCTTTGCAAACAAAATTTCCCTCAATTCTGAAGGGGGAATCATTTGATTCTTCTTCTACGTAAATATGTATTTTTTAGCAAGATAAGTATAGAGTCGTTGGGTGGTACTATTGCATCTGTTATATGGTTTCTTGTAGTCTTGATTTTAATGTTGACGTTTACAAATAAGTGTTTTCCCCTCCCGTTGAAGTGATATTTGTTTGTCTGTCATCATTCACATCAGTGTTAATGTGCTGGAAATAAATGCTTGTGTTTGCTGGACTCAACATGGTGACCTACATTTAATAATATAGAAATAATAAAACTGAATGAATGTGAGTGAGTTAGCAGCAAGAGAGAAAAGCATTTACCTTTGAAAATGTTAATATTTTGCAATTGGAGTGAAGTGGAGATGTCAGAATATTAGAAGAATTAATGGACCTAAATCAAAAGTTCATTTAATTTGTACTGCTAAAATGTAAAAATACTCAGTTTCTCTAATTCAGTTTCACCATACCTCTTCTCCTGACATAGAATTGGGGAAGCTAAGCAGCTCTTTAATTTAAATTAAATGCCAAAATGGCAGACTTTAACAAAAGGATCTGGAAAGGAGTCTATTTGAAAAGATGACACCATTTATGATCAGCACAATGAGCTTTTCTTCATATAATGATTTTAGTAATTACCAATTTAAATGACTAATTAAGGCTGTCAAAATGACCAATGACTTTTGGCCTTTCAAATCACACATTCTATAAAAAGAACACAGGCATGAACAATTGACTTGGCAAACAAGCAAACAAAAAAACTTAACAAAACTTACTGTTCAATGAAATATGATAATTAAATTATTCTTAAACACCCACTGTTTATTTGCTAAGCTCTTCAAAGTCCCTTTGTCCTGGCTCTTTAAAATGATAAAATGAAAATTGAATTCAGCTAAGAAACCTTCACAAAATGAAAGTGATGTTGGAGTTCAAGTCACTTTTTGAAGAAGAAAATGCAAATATGGAAAAGTAATATTTAACGACATTTGCTTTATATATTTTTCCATTATTTGCTTATTAAGAATCAGATCTTTATTCAAAAGAAGATTTTATTTTCAAGTGAAAGAAGTATCTCTGTTTGCTTTAAAACATACCTATATGGATTGCTGTAAATCTGTCCTATATGTGAAACTGCCAGTAATAAAATTTATTGGCATCTTAACATGCAGAGATAAGATTCTTTCAGGACCTTTCCAAGAGGCTGACAGGGAAGGTTCATTCATTAACTTAGGTTTTTTGAAGTCAAAAGCCATTGTGTGGCTGCTAGCCAATCACTTTGAAAAACGTATCTTTTTATCACTAGGAAGCAATGGTTTCCATGCAGCATAACCTTGGCCAAGTCTTTAACCCCCTTTGGGTTACTTCTAAAATAAGAAGATTGCACACTAATACCTTGAAAAATGCTTTTTAGTCCTAAAATCTAGTTCTTACTCTTTCTGAGAGAGTTTCAACAGGATTAAAATAAAACTTTTCTTCATTGTTGATTAATATACCTGATTTTAGCAAATGAAGGAATTGGTGCAAATAATCCACAGTCAAATTGGTATTTCAACAGTGAAGTGATAATATAAAGCCGGGTTGTTAGCTGGGCATGGCAGTGCCTGCCTATAATTCCAGTTATTTGGGAAGCTGAGACAGGAGGATGGGAAGTTGGAGCCTAGCTTGGGCAACTTAGCGAGACTCTGTCTCAAAGTAAAAATAAATAATAAACTAATTGAAAGGGCTCATCGTGTGGCTCAGTGGTAGAGTGCTGGCTGAGCATGCAGAGCACCCCTGGGTTCAATCCCCGGTGTGAAAAAAAGAGTGGTTATCTGGGGTCATAATGAAGGGAATGGCTATTTTCATATCCCAAGGATGGAGCAAGTGCTCTGGGACTTGGCAAATGGTCACCAACTGTGTCAGGTTTGGGCAAGTGAATTTCTTCCAACCTTGTGGAGCCTCAGGGGCAAGTGCTCCATCTCATTTCTCTGTCCTGTGCTGGAGAGAAAGAGATCTGTGTGCTTTCAGAAGCATGTTTTCCCATTCATCACGATCTTCTTGCTTAAGGTCCAAGCCAAGCCCTTCTCAGCACCCACATGACTAGGATGTGGGTGAACTCTCCTCCCAGCTCGGTCCTCCTAGCCATTGGCATGCAGCAGGCACTTCTCTTCCCCTACCTCTGTCTCTGAGTTTGGTTTTGTCTCTGCCTTTCTCACCTCCTTCTCCCCTCTCACACCTGAGAAAGGTAACATGATCGGCCCTGGGCCTGGTGTGATTTCAGAGGTGTTGAAAAAACTTCAGATTCTTCTTCAGCCCTATGACTGGAGAGTTATGCCAGCAAGCTGGTGCTCAACAAGGTACGGGGTATTTTATTCCACAGTTATTAGTCGACCTTTAACACACAGGCCAGCATGGTGATTTACTTAAATCCATTCCAAAGTGTCAGTCTGGGAGCAAGGTTGTGTGTTTTTGGAAGAGTCCTGGTCTGTTAGACCAAAAAGGCATAGAAGTGGGGTAGGGTACCAGAGATAGCCTTTCATCCTTTCACTGGTATCCAGTCTATCTGTGATGACCTGTTTAAATGGCATTTGTGTGCCCACAATTTAAATGACATATGTCTATGTTTCTTCTCTTGGACTAGGAGGATGACTTGCTGTGGATTGTCCTTATACTTTCAATATTCTGAGGATGCTTCAAGGCTAGGATTGTGGTTCTTGTTCCCATATTTTAAGGACAGCAACATCTTGCCACATAGTAGGTGCTTCCTAAATGCTTATCAGGTGGAAGAAATAATGACACACTTGGAAATGGTAGAAGTATAGATTAAGCATGTGAAAGGAAATCTAAGAACCCAGTTAGCAGTAAAGAAATTCTTTGGTACACTTGGGATGAAATACTTCGGTAGCCAAGAAATAGCATAGAGTATCAGCTGAATCATAGGAAATTGAACTAAATTTAGTTCAAGATCCCCACGAAAGGCTATTTAAAAATGAGCAAGTACAATGCTGATTGGCATGTGTCTCTACTCTGGGCTAACTAAGGTTGGGCCGAGCAGGGGCTGTGGTTTCTCAGCACCAGCTCCTTCCCTACTGGGTGCCTGGGTGGCACGCACAGTCCTCAGGGTTGGGCCAGGGGTGTTGCTGGCTCTCCTGTGGACATCATTAGTGGTCACGAGGCTGAGGCTGATCAAACAGAGCAGGTGCAGAAAATGGTTGATTAAAATGCAGGAAGTGTGGGCAACAGAGTCTTGATAGCAGTTTGTTCCCAGCCCCATGACAGAGAGCAGTTCATATTAAAAAAAAAAAAAAAACTTAATAAATCACCAGAGCTGTGAGATTTTATCAGTAAATATGAATGCTATTTTAGTTTTTGAAAACTTGCCTTATTTCCTTAGGGTCAGAGAGCTTTCCTGAAAAATGTTGTAATGACTGCTCTATTTTTTAAGTTCTGATTTTCATATAGTACTCCCTTTTTATAGCTATACTTTCCAAACTTTTATGATTTTATTAAGTTAATAACTCAATATATAAAAAATAGAAAAACTAGTGATCACCCACAATCCCTCTGAAAAACTTCCAATATGTTTGCTTGAAGCACTTATCAAATGTATACTAAAATCCTTCTCTGACATATATTTGAGCCAGTACTGAATATTTAAAATTTTGATGTGTGTCAAGTGATTTGAGGTAAGTTTTGTACTGATAATTCTTTCTGCAGATTCTATCTATTCTTTATGTACCAACACAACATGAAATTTATGCTGGGAATAAGGAGAGAGAAATGGAGCTATTTTTTGTGATATCCTACAATCAAATCTTTAGACCTAAAGGAAAGTTTCATCTAAAGTAGATAAGGAAACTAAGTCATGGGGAGGCTTAAGTGGATATGGTCTGGGTCACAGGGCAAGGTCATGCCATGATCTCGACCCCAACGCCTGTTCCCCTTCTGCCGAGCGCTGCTTCTGCCACCATCTGATTTCATACCATAAATAAAAGTTTAAAACCCCGGTGTTTCTGGGGACTGTCTTGTGAAAGTGGGTGGATCTTACAGCCAATAGAGCTCTATCCTTAGAGGAGTTTAAATGGTCCACATCCACCTAACCTGGGCATACTCTTGCTTCCCTTCTTGAGCATCTCAGATCATGGTTACTTGATGTTTGCGGAGACTCTGTACGGGTGTCTCAAAACATCTGGCCCTATTTGGCAGCTCACTGAAAATGTTCACCGCCAGTTCATGTGTGGAGGAAGGGCCCTATATTAGCTTGTGAGCACACACCTGGATCATGATACAGCCTGACCTGAATGCTACTCGTGCTCTTGTTTACTGCCTCCAAGGGATTAAATCTCACCTGGGTCCAATCTGCCTTTCCAGTCTTACTTTGCAGTAGGATGTGTCTTCAGCTTGGTCCATGTTATAACCATTTAAACTTCTGGGAGTTTTCCAAGTATGCCGTGAACTCCTCCGCCACCAGCAGCCTGAAGTGTCCCTCGCTTCTGTCTCCTCTCGTTCAGCTTCCGTTTGCCTTTCAAGACACAACTTATTTTTTGGTCCTGTGTTACCTGTCTTGAATCTCTTCCTTTTCTGTGACCCCATTGAGCTTCTTGAATGCATTAATTATTTTTCATTGTAATTATTTAGTTATTGGATCCCTTCATCAGACAGTTATAGTGTTTTATTAGCACTTAATAAAGGATTCTAGGTTGGAAGGAGGGACGGTATATATGATATCTATGACTCTTTCAATTGTGCTGAACATTTTGTGTTATTATCAAAGGGAAATGCACTCAAATGTTGTGATGTGGCATGACTTTTCTTTTCCTTACTTAGCTGCCTTAACCATGACCTAGCTTTGGAAGTGGGAGCCCAGGCATTAAATATTATGCCTTTGGAAGAATGAAGCAGGTTTAGAGACTTGAAAAGCACCCTTTCTAATTATTGCCTTTCAATGAAATGACGTGACTTGGAGGGAAAAAAATGCATGCTAGGCCTGTGATTTCTTTAGTTTTCAAAGTGCATAACCTATCATTTCTAATTGGAATTTTTAGCTCTTGAACATTTCTACAATTTCTAAATATTTTTTTCTGGTTCGTAGTGAGTCATATTCAATTGTACATTTTCAATGAATTGTCCAGTTTGCTGGGGAAAATATGAAGACGTTAAATTACCCCATTGCTAGCATGGGAAAATCTTTGCCCTAATACTACACTTCCTAACTCCATTATCCATTCGCTGCCTCGTCAGAGGCCCAGAGGACCCTGCCTTGCCAGACATGTGTGCCACCTGCACCTTTAAGCCATGGCCCTTGTGCTATGGCACTCTTACCCAGAGTGTTCCTTCCACCAGAATGAGTCTTTACTCTGATGCCCTCTCACTCACATCAAGGAGCCCTTCTCTGATCTCCTAGACCAGTGGTGGCAAACCTAGGGCATGCGTGCTGCAGCAGAGCGCTCTCTGTCAGTGCACAAGTCAAGTCACCCCCTCAGCAGAGCGCAGGATATTCAGGTTTAATTGCAGTGTTGGCACTTTGTGATAAATAAGTGGGTTCTGGATCACAGTTTGGGCACTCAGTCTCCAAAAGGTGCACCATTACTGTCCTAGACCAAGGCTGGGCAACTTGAATTGTACCAGGTACCTTACTGGTTTTCTACTTTGAAATTGTGAAAATATATCACAAATAAAAGAGCACAGGGAACATGTATTTACCCACAAAGAATAAAAATAAAATACTTTTTAATGAAAAGCACATGACTAGTACCTTTGTAAACCTGTCAGCCACATGCCATGCTGATTCTCTCCCTTCCGTGTATATAACCAGTAATCAAAATGTTGTGCTCATCATTTGTCTTTGACTCACTTTTTATTTTGAAAAATAAACACATTTACAAAATCATGGGGAAAAGAGTATAAAGTATCTCGTACATCTTTCTGCCAGAATCCTCAGATGTTAACATTTTATTGCACTTAAAATTAATCTGTCTCTCCATCTTTTTCTATACACACAGAGAAATTTTTGAAACATCTGAAAATAAATTGTATGCATAATGTTCTTTTGCCACAAATACTTCAAACATTTCCTAAAAGCAATTCTCTTATATAACTTAAATATAATAACCAAAATTAAGAAATTAACTTCGACCCAATGATATTATATAATCCATAAATATTAAGGTTTTGCTAATTATCCCAATAATTTTCTTCCTAGTCTCATTCATTTTCCATGATCCAGATCTATTTTTGCAACCTCTCTTTGTCTTCGTTGATCTTGAAATTTTAAAAATACAGGCCAGTCGCTTTGTAAAATGGCCCTCAGTTAAGTTTTAGGCTGAAGTATCTTCATGGATAGATTGGGCTGTGCTATTTTTGTCGAGAGTGTCACAAAAGTAATGTTATGTCGTTAGTGCTTCATATAAGGAGGGATATGTCAGCTTGTCCCATTATTGGTCACTTAGTTATGATGCTGTCTGCATGTTTCTCCTCCTAAATTAGTAACAGGTTCCCCTCAGTAACCAGTGAGTAACTTGTGAGATCTTCTGAGATTCCTCTGCTTCTCTTAATACTTGTGTTTTTAATTTCACCATACAGTGATGATACTTACCTGAAATACTTATTACTGTGGATGGACATTTAAATTCTTTTCTTTTTTTTTATTCTTATACACAGTGCTTCCATGAACATCCTTTTCTAAATCTCCAGTTGCACACATGCACAGATTTCTCGAGGGCACACCCTTCTACAACTTTAGAATTACTGCCAGTTTGTTTTCCAAAAGGACTGTGCTACTTTCCACTCTCACAATCAGTGTAAAAATTTTTCCTTCTGCTATTTCCTTGGTGGTAAACTTATTGTCAAGCTTTCTGATTTCTGCCAGTTCGGTGGATATAAGATGGTGTCATATCACTGTTTTTATTTGCATTTCCCTGTTAGCAAACAAAGGAGCATCTTTGTATATTACTGGCCATTCTGTTGTTTTTTTTTTTTTTTTTTTTTTCACATTGAGAATTTAGCCTGGGGAGATTTTCATTCATATGAGAAGTGTGTCAGAAATGAATGGTTAGATTATAAGTTGTTTTGTAGGAAGAACTCTGTTAAATTCATTTAAGTTGCATTTTGAAGTTTCCTTAGCATTTTCTTTTTTTTTTTTTTTTTTTTTTTTTTTTTGTGGGTACCGGGGGGTCTACCTCAGGACCTCGCGCGCCAACAGGCGCCCGTGCCGCTGAGCGATATCACCGGCCCCTTTTTCGTATGTGGGATCCGGGAGTCGAACTCGGGCCCTCGCGCTTGCAAGGCAGGCGCTTATGCCGCTGAGCCATCTCACCGGCCCTAGCATTTTCTTAAAGTATGTTGGGAATTAGGAATAGTACCATTCCATCAACAATTTTATGGACTTCATTACTGACTTTATAAGTGTCCCACATAAAATTCTCATAATGAGATTCACAACAGTAAACACAAACAGGTGTCTCGATTTAAGAATACACCAAGCACCTCGACTTTTGTCCAAAATGGAGGACAGTGGGGCTATTTAGGCTACACAGTTTCCTGGCCCCAAGCATTCTTGTGCAGATGTTTCTTTGTTTAAATAAAAACCAAATTATACAGTACATTCCATTCGAGTTGTATAGAACACCCAGCGGGTTGTAATTTCAATTTTTCCTAAATTTTTTTAGTATTTAGTTTTTGTACAAGAAGATTTTGTACTCTTTTGACTTTAAGGTTAACTTAGTCGTTAAATTCTACTTGGTATGAAAGTGTGTTGTTGTGGGAGTGAGTTTGATATAGAAGACTCATTTTTCTATCGCAGTGTTGCTATGGAAGAGGATTGTGAGTCAGAGCTGTTTGTGGGACCTCATTGTGCCAGTTCTGGATGGCAAAACTAGACCTTCAAGGATGAGACAAAAGGCACTGCAGAAGCAGAACAGGCAGCTTAGATCTAGGATACTGATGGGGAAGCTTTTAGAGCTTTCAATGATAACAAACAGCCCACTGCAGCACGCATGCCGTAGGTTCACCACCACTGCTCTAGGAGATAAGAGTGCAATACGAGTGGTTAAGTAACTCATGCAAGACCACGCCATTTTAAATGGTAGAGCTACCCCTAAAGCTGCAGAACTCATGACCTTAGCCACTATGTTGTAAAATACTGTGTGTATATGTGTGTGTGCATGTGTGTGTGTGTGTGTGTGTGTGTGGACATTAGAGCATTAATAATTTTAGAGCCTAGTGGCAAAAATGCATAAGTGGAAAAATGTGATATAATGTTATTAATATAAAAACCAACTCGTTTTGTGTTCTTTGGTCACTTACTAAGTGGAAAAACAGCTGGCCTGGGGATGTACCTCAGTGATATAGCACTTGCCTATCGTGCACGGTTGACCCCTAGGTTCAGTTGCCAACACTTTGCTCTCTGTCTCTCTGTTTCTCTCCCTCTCTCTCTCTTTTTCTCTCTCTCTCTTCAAAAATCTACAGGTAATTGTAGAGAAAATACTTATAACTTTGTGAATAGCTTAGGTCATTGATGGCCAACCTATGGCACGCATGCCACAGCAGGCTCTTTGTATCACCAAAAGCTCTACAAGGTTCAGCATCACTGGCTTAGGTTATTTAATAATGGGCCGCATTTTTGTGTCAACAGAGTGACCTTTGTTACCATGACACGGCCATGTGTCTCCAGATACAGTCAGAGATACTGAAAAACACTGACGCTCAGACGTGTAGGTCCTGCAGAAGAACTGGGGCAAAAATAAAACAAGCGTGCAGCAAAAATAACAAGATGACAAAAACTTGGAACTTTCTTCTACCCTCAATGTTAATGGAGTTAAGAAATCAAAGTGCATATTCAAAAAAGCTGAAAACCACTAAACGCGTGTTTGTTGTAGGAGCCCAGGGCAGGTGCTTACTGGCAGGTTGGCCCCTCCAAACATGGTGAAGCCCCAGCCCTGAGGGAGGAAGGCTTTTCATAGGCAAGTCCTTTCCTGGGTTTATGTTTCCCTAATTTCTCCCACTTTCTTAATGACACATTTTAATAGATAAAAATTAGGTTCAGATAAACAGTAAGAGCAGTTTTGTAGGGGGAAATAATCATAAATGGGCATCCTGGGGTGGATAGGGCCATTTCTCTGGGCTGGGGTGAGAAAACACAAGTACTGCTTAGCTCTAGTGGAAGTGAAAGATTGCTGAACAGATTTTTTTTCCTGCGGTGAAATCAACTGTCTGTTACCTGCCAAGTTCTCTAACGGATGCAAGATATATTGTTTTTGTTTGTTTGCTTTGTAGTTGAACAGGTTATTTATTGGAATGCTCATGGGGCATGAGTTTAACTTACTCACTTGGAGGCACGGTTTGGATAAGGAACATAGCAGATAAGAAATGTAATGTTGAACAAGGCAGCGATGCGCCCTGTCACATCGGTGATTCTGCTTGAGGCGAAGCTCTCCAGCTCCCCATCCCTCCACTGCCTTTAGCAGGCTCCTTTGATTGTTGTCCAATTCTCCCCAAAGTGCAGGTCCTGAAACCAAATGCTGACTTGCTATATCTTTACAGTAGTTCTGAAAAACAATGGATATAAACAGTAATCTATGCCACATATGCATTCCAGCACATTTAAGAACTTGCTTTTACACAAGTACAAGAGTGTGTGTGTGTGTGTGTGTGTGTGTGTGAAGCCCAATATTCTTGGGAATCTAAACCAATTCTATTTTCCTAATAGTAAATGTTCTAGTGTACATCAGAAATTAGATTTTTGAAGACGGCGATTGTTGAAAATGATGACAAATATTACTTCATTTATCTCATGTTGAGAAGCTTGCATTATAGTTTCTGAAAATTTCATCATCTCACCATTGCCATTAAGTTGAGAAATTATTCCTTAGAATCTTAAAATAGCTACCTCCACTCAGAGATGAGAAATCCCCCAGAATAGAGCACAACTATCAGTGTAATATTTGTTCTCCCAAATAATAAATGAATTTTAAGGGACCAATCATGACAAAATATAGGGGAAAGATACTTTTCAAATATTGTAATTAGCTAGGGTAAGTTGTTAGAAGAACAGATTCTTTGCTTCATGCTTATCTCATTGTTTCTCCACAGCTTTACCAATGTGTTCACCATATTTTATCATGGTTTTCACTGTGACTCATCTGTTCTGCTCCGAAGACTATATTGACAACAGATGAACAATGTGTGTCTCATTCTCAACAAAATGTCAAGGACATGTAGTAAAAATTGTTACCACTCTCCTTTTAAAAATGTTATAGACTTCAATGTCCATTTTAAGACTATACACATACGAATCATTAATATGAATGTTTTAGAATGAGGAAGGAAGAACAGGAGCGAACTATTGGAAGTTTTCAAACTGTGAAGTCTCGTGGAGTTCGGATCACTGTCTACCTTGGCAAGCAGGTATATTTTGGGTCCATATCTCTGACTCTGAGCTTGACTCATTGGGAATTCATACTCAGCAACGACATGTGGACAACAAATATGCTTGTCATTTATACCCGTGTATGGAGGAATTCGGCTTGTTGGTTCAGCTTTGTCAATTTGTCACGTAGCTTGACAGAAGGCATGGGAACTTGCCTGACTTTTCAGATTTGGGCTGCTGATTCTTAGCTTTGTAATCATGAAATCAAGAGATTGTACTTTGTAGAATGAGGACTAATCATTAAAAGCATCCAGTCTTTCTATTCACCCTCATATGCAAGCCTGAAACCAAAGCCAGAGATAAAGGCGATATTTGCTACAGAGCTTCCAATGATGGGGGAATAAACACTCTACTTCAGAATGGAGTATTTGATGTCAGAGGAAGAAAGCACGGGCCACTGTGCTTGACAGAAAATAGTAACCATTGAACAGCTAGAACCAAGTGGAAGCCAGGAAGGAGCACATGCCAGGAATATCAAAAATGGGTATAAAGAAAAGAACCAGGCAAGACCATGGGACCCTGAAGTGGGATTGGCTTGAGGATTTGTATTTCAGCCAGGAAAAAAAATTAAACCACACTCTTTAGAGCTTTGAAGTTGCCATTCCCCAAATTTACAGTTGTCTCCTTTTAGTTAACCATGAGTGTCTGTTTCGGATATTGAGAACGCAGAGCCTGCATTAGTTTGGGGAGTGTGGTATTTCTCCATATCTGTTCAGGAAACAATCGCATCATGTGGTCGCAGTGACAGCCCTTAGTCATACAAAATCCCATGCATAATAGCAGGGGTCCTGAAGCTGTGAGGAGCTTCCCACAGAAAGCCTTATGACAAAATGTTAGAGCACTGGTCTCCACTGCAGCGGAACCCCTGAGGCTGTTTTCTCTTATTTAACTGCTAGAGTGTTCCAAGCAATTCAGAAGAAAGGTTTAGAAAATGTACAGCCATTCAATAGGCTTGTTGCTAGATGGTAACAGAGTGATATAGACAAAATATATGATATCTTGGAAAGGCCTAGAATTTCCCCACTTCCAGCAGAAATTTGTTGCCCTTCTATAAGATCCACTGCAAGAGAGAGAGAGAGATGTTAAACGTTAATGTTAAAATGGGGTGCACACTGCTCACCCCAATCAACACCCTGATTCAGTCCTGCAAGTAACACCAGCACACTCCACATTAACCCTGGGCCAGCATTTCTTAATTCCAGTTGTTAAGAAGCAGAGGTGAACCATTTAGTGGTCTGGTTGATCTGACATACAGAGGACCAATAAATGCTTTTTAGAATAAACATTACAAAAATGATTCTTAATGCATATATACATATATATATATTATATATATATATACATATATATATATATATATATATGGAAAAACTGTCATGTTAGCGTAATGCTCTTTAAATCTCATCTTTTATTTATTGAAAATCCACTCAAACAGAAACTGCGGGATGCCTAGGGGGCTACCCTGCCATGACTGTAAATTCTTGTTATTCTAGCAGAGTAACTGAGATGGAGGGGCAGGGAGTGGGGGCTGGCAACCAGAAGGTGGCCTGCATTCTCTGGTGGCAGGAATAATGAAGAACAGATGCAAATATAAATAGAATTAGAGCCCAAACCAGGATTACTTGGATAACTCAGTCAACACAAGGTTTTGTTTGATTGAATTTTCTAGATGATTTCATCAATGATTAACCTAACTTCATTAGTGGGGATCTGAAAGGAAAGCCAGCTTAAACACACTCAGCAAGGCCAGCCTAGCATTTCCTTTCTGTTCATTTTATTTTTTTCTAAAAGTAGGCATATCTCCACTTACTGTCCTCTTTGTATAGACATGCTATCCACTGTAAAAGCCGAAAAAATTACTAAGAGAGTCGGTATAGAAATAGAAAAAAAATGGACAAGCTGGAGAAGCATTCATGCTGAATAATTAAATTATTCTAGATGTTCTGCCCAAATGGCTTAGCAGGTCAATTGATCTCCCTCGCCCTCTTCCTCTCCTTCTTCCTTTCTCTCTCCCTCTCCCTCTCCCTTCTTCTAGAAGGTTACTGTTGCTTCTGTGTTGTTTTCCACAGAACATGTAATTCTTTTTATGGGCAGTGGGATTTGTTCCTGTACGTTCAAAAATAAAAGTTGGGATGGTTCACTGCACTATATATTGATCTTTAACTTACTGTAATGCATGACCTTTGAAAATACATTTTAGAAGGTCCTGGGCTGGAGTGTATGACCCCTCCACTTTTGACATTTCCTAAAAATGGAATTATTGAACAGTAGATTGAGTTAGAAAATCCTTTCAAAAGATTTTCTTGGTTTAACTTCAGACAGTCTCATTTGGGGTCAAGCTTAGAAAACTTAAGTAAGCTTAAGAACTTAAGTAAAATAATTTGCTCTTTGTGAAAGAATGTGCATTCATATAATATCACCCCCTATGTGTTAGTATGATATTTGCCTCCTCACTCATATGAAAACAATACATTTATTCCTTTTAGTCATAAACTGTTAAACAGATATAAATTAGAATACATCATTAAAAATGTCCTTTAGTTTAAGCATGAAATTAAAATTTTGTATACAATGTAAAAGTCCAAATAAAAAAGGAAATTTTCCCTTTTAGATCAGCTTTTTATTTTTCATTTTTACTTGCATATTTGGAACAGGAAAAGTCATAAAGAGACATTCGAAGAGCAAGTTACATGCTAATGACAAACCAGTTAACCAGACCCATTAAAGCCACCAGACTCTAGAGGCAGCAGCTGTAGGAGACTAGCATGCGAACAGAAACAGGGCTCAAATATTTTGCAGAGAAATTGAGCCCCGTTATCTCATCAAGCCTTGCAAAAATTTGTGGTGGGGGAAACTGAAGCTCAGAGAGTTGAGTGAAATATCTAGCTCAAATGGCTTTATTTTAGCTGGCTTGTTTTTTAAACTTTAAAAAATTTTGTTTTGGTAGTTGACATTTTGGCATTTCCTATGCCAACCAAATGTGAAAGACAAGTAAAATGTTTAAAAGAATATTAGAAAGAAATGCAATGCCTGTGATCAGAGTGAACATCTCTTATTTGGTATCAGGAATGAATAGAAACACAAAGCAGTTAGGATTAAAAACTGGAAATAGGGGCCAGTGAGATAGCTCAGCAGCATAAGCGCCTGCCTGGCAAGCGTGAGGTCCTGAGTTTGACTCCTGGTACCCACATACGAAAAAAGGGCCAGTGATATCGCTCAACGGCATGGGCGCCTGCTGGCGTGCAAGGTCCTGAGTTCGACCCCCGGTACCCACACACACACACAAAAAAACTGGAAATAGTTGAATGACAGATCCAGAAGCAGAGTAGGTATTGATGGGAATGGGACTCCAGTGCTCCTGAAAGGTCTGGAAAAAGACATCACCCCTGTACAGTTCCCCAGAGCCCCATTCCTAAAATAGAGCCTCTCGGCCTCGGCCAAGATACCTGCTGGCCTGGATCCGGATCTCTGTAGTCACTGTGTGATGGGCCCCCAGGTTGGGGGACAGTGGGGTGGAACATGGTCTACTTCAGCATTACTCTGTTCATCATATGAAGTGATATCAGCCAGGCACCGAATGACAAGTGCCACATGTTATCTTTCATATGTGGAAACTAGAAACGTTTATCTCAAAGATAGTAGAGAGGGCCGGGCGTGGTGGCGCACGCCTATAATCCCAGCACTCAGGAGGCTGAGGCAAGAGGATCTCTGTGAATTCGAAGCCAGCCTGGGCTACAAAGTGAGTTCAAGGCCAGCCTGATCTACAGAGCAAGACCCTGACTCAAAAAGACAAAAAAAAAAAAAAAAAAAACAGGTAGTAGAGAATAGGCTAGAAGTGGAATAGGCTAGAAAGGGGAGGGAGGAGACAGGACAGAGGGAATTCGGATAACAGGGACAAAAATACAGTCAGGAGAATAAGATCCAGTATTCTATGGCATGATGGGGTGATTGTATTTTACAGTCACCTATTATATAAGAAGAACTAGAAGACAGGAGCTTGAAGACCCCATGCATATAAAGAAAGGAAAAGTAGATAGAAATGTTAATTACCCTGATTTGATCATTATACACTATACACATGTATTGAAATATTCCACTGTAATCCCATAAACATGTACAATTACTACATGTTAAGTAAATAAAAGTAAAAATTGTCTTACACAAAAGTTCCAAAACATGAAGAAAATGAATTCTAGGAGAAAGTGCCAAATTAAATCAACATCCAAAAGATGGATTTGGTCCTGATTATATGGAAATTATAACAATCTGGAAAAGGTTTGCTTAAAAGTACAAAGCCCTGCAATCATAGAAAATGATGATGTGGGATAAAAAGTTCAATCACGTAAGTTGGAAAGTTGTATTAATCTAACAATAATGAACTGTATTTTGGCAATCTTCCAGATCCTGTGAGAAAAATATGAGGAAAAATGTTTTATTTTTTGTGCATTGGATATATTTAAAATTTTTAAAAGAACTTCATCATTACAAATTTCATAACATGTACTAAATTCCAAAAATCTCACATGACCATAAACTGATCACTTCCCAATTGTATCCTCCCCTCCCCAGGAGTTATCCAGACTTTTCTGCAACCTTCAGATGAGACAGATAGATGACCCAGGTTAACCACCAGAATGTGTTTGGGGTTCCCTTCCCTGAGAGTTTATTTTAGATATTCAAGAGGTCAGGGAAAAGTAACAGCTGCTAAAGAGAATAGTGAGAAAGAACATGCAGATACTTTTTAATGACCCAATTTGAAATCATGCAGATGAAATTTGTAACTCCTGAAATTAAGAAGTAAACTTCAACTACACCCAGGTCCAGAGAGAAGTAATTTATTTTGAAAACTAGTCCAAACTCCACACAGACAAATTAAGATACATAAAGTATGAAAGAGAAGAAATTATAGATTTAAGTATATTAAAACTAAGAAGAAAAGTAAAATATTGAGCTTTGAGTTCAGCAGAGGAGAACAAGCTAAACTTATGACGTTAAAACAGAGGCCTTCCAGACATGCCGGTACATGCCTATAATGCCATCCCAGTTAGGGAGAAGCGGGATAGCAAGTTCAAGTCCCACCTGGACAGCTTAATGAGATCCTGTCTCAAAATAAAAAGTAAAAAAGGGCTAAGGACAGAGCTCCATGGTAGAGATCTCCTGGGTTTGATATCCAGTACCACTAAAAAATGAAAATAAAACAAAGAGGACAGAAAAAGGCATAATTGGCATCTCAAAATAAAATTTTAGAGATTAATCTACATACATCAATAATTAATAACAATAAATGAAGCTGGTTAATCTCTTCTATTATAAAACAGAGAGTATTAGTAGTAGTATTAGTAGTTATACTAATACTATAATAGGCTAGTATATTATTGCGATTTTATTTTATTTATTTATTTATTTTTTGTGGGTACCGGGGGTCGACTTCAGGACCTCGTGTGCCAGCAGGCACCCATGCCGCTGAGCAATATCACCGGCCCTTTTTTTGTATGTGGGTACCGGGAGTTGAACTCGGGCTCTCGCGCTTGCCAGGCAGGCGCTTACGCCGCTGAGCCATCTCGCCGGCCCTATTATTGCAATTTTAGATTTAAGAATTTTTCTACCCTTTTGAAAGGAAATTTCCAATTAATCAAAAATTTTCAGCAACCAATCCTTTTCTCAACACAGGAACAGGCAAAATATTATTTCAAAAATTTTCATTACCTCTAAAAGATATATCATAAAACTTCTGAGCCTACCCTGCCATGCTTTAACTGTAGGCGGTAAGTGATATCACCAAAAATGTCCAGAGGGAAAATGTAGGTTTAAAAACCCACATTTGATTTGGTGATTTTTTATTCGACTCTGGGTGTTTTCTTTCCAGTGAGCTCCTAAGCTGGCTTTCTTTTGTAAAGATAACTGTTATTTTCAGACTTCTGGGACATTTTGAACTTTTCAATTGTGGCTATTGTCTAAGTGGCAGTTTACTAAAGTACAGAGAAAAGAGAAAGAAGAATATGTAAGCCTCTTAAATGCTTTGCAAGTTCTGTATTGCTTATTTGTCTACTTTTCATCACTTATTACCACCTCTTTCTTCCCTCTCTCCTCCCTCCTGTCTCTCTCTGTCTCTCTCTCTCTCTCTGTCTCTGTCTCTCTCTCATTCTCTCTCTCTCTCTCTCTCTCACACACACACACACACACACACCTGGCAGCCTGTTTTGAATTTTTCTATCTAAATTTTATGTCAATTATGTGACATTGCCAATAACTTGGGGAGTCAGTGTTCGAGCTGAACAGAACTAAAGGGATCTGTAAGTGCCTGTTTCAGAACCTGGCATTAGGCACAGGAGGGATGGGAGGTAATCGCTGGTACCTGTCTTAAGTAATATCGAGATGCATACAGATTAAGTTGCCCCTAATGCAGCACAGGGAAACATTGAAGAGTTTAGAATCCAGGTACTTTAAGAATCTACCGTTTTTGATTAACATGTACCATCTCTCCATTCTACTTTGGCTGTAATGATCTGACCTACACCATGTCATTCATATCAGAATCATAAACTTGCTGTTCATAATCTTACTAGTTAAAAGAAATGCAGACTAATGGATGGATTTTGATTAAAATTGTGGAGCCATTTCTGACACTTCATTCTTAGGGTACCCTAACCTCGGCTTACCTTCGTAGCAGCACATGTAAATATACAAGTGCCAATGAGTGATGAGGGACTTTCATATTCAAGGGTTCTGATGGTACTTGTTATATAATTGGTAAATGATTATTTTTTGCAGAGTACTGAAAACTCCATACATTTGCAGTAAAAGGGAATGTGCTTTGATTTTAAGAAGGAAGTGATCTATGTATTCTCCGTGATGTGAATTAACTCAAAGTATTGATCAGGATTGAGTTATGATTTACCTCTGCTGTAACTACTCTACAAAACAAATCCCTAAATGTTTTGATATGCAGCCATGGCTTATATGTGACCAAAGCAAATAACAGAACCTTGCTGAACTTCAACTTTCTCTCTACAAATGTGATGATAACCATGCCTAATTTATAGAGTTTTTGTGAAGATTAATTTTTTTAAACAGCGGGTAACGCAGAGCACTATATCTATTATACAGCGTTGATCATTGTTAACTAGTGTTGCTATTACAGTAATCAAATGAGCAAGATGCTTCATAAACTCTAAGTGTCCTGTCAGTTCTAAGGAGCTAAGTTCAAAGGCTAACTTCCGTTGACATTATAATTTTTTGAAGGCTGAATATAAAACTGAGAAAAGAGATGTTGTTATACAAGCAGATTAAATGATTAGTAAATGGTCTTCCTTGTTCTTGTTTTGAAAATAAAGTGAAAGCAGATGGAATTTTTTTGGAGACTATTACTGAAATAAAATGAATTTAGAAGCATATTTTGGATGATTTATGCATTCTCCTGACTAATTGTCATACATTCCTACAAATACTTTGCAAACCTTATTTAACAGAGACATAGTTCAGGATACTTTTAGCCTTTGGTGCCTGTGAGGGGATATCTGATGAGTGTCAGTTAAGGTCCGGTGAGGAGCAAAAGTTAAGAAACCCAGATGGAAAACCTTCAGCCACCAACTCTCAGTGTGACCTGTGGCAAGTGTCTGGACCTCAACTTTCCTTTAGTGTAGAGGGAGTATTTTCACTTTGCTTAGGGATTTCACATTTTGAATGAACGAGGCCTCATTCTGAGAAATCCAGTGCCAATTATATTAATTATTACTACTGGTAGCAGTATCACGCAGTGCCACCTGCAACTCTACTCCCTACTTCATGGATTTAGAAGGCAGTTTGTTTTCCTTCTCCCAGATAATGTACATGACCTAGTTTTCATCCAGCACATGTCTGCATTTAGCACATTCAGCTTGTCCCACTAAGTGGATCTATGGGTAAAACTTCTTGTCTCTGTCTCTCTCTATCTCTCTCTGTCTCTCTCTGTCTCTGTCTCTGTCTCTCTCTCTCTCTCTCTGTCCTTCTTTCATGCTAGGGACCAAACCTAGGGACTCAGGCATGCTGGCAAATATTCTGTCCCTTAGCCACACCTCCATCCAGCCTATGGATGTTTCTGCTCATTCTGTAGCTAAGAGCATTGAGACCTTTCTTTCAGAACATTTTAGGTGCCTTTGACAAGGGCTGTGTGTTTTTCACACATCCTCCCTGCAAGTTGTCAAATGTTGCTGTAATCCCAAGTCTTCCCTTCATTCAAATGAACCCAGCTCTAGACTTTGCTGAGTTTCTTTGTTTAAGTTCAAATTTTTTCTCTTTACAGAATCAGGGCTACGTGAATATGTTTCCATGAATCTCACTATTCAACATCTTTTAAGATTCAAGTTAGTTTGATATTTGTTTGCTCTGTAAGCTAACTTGATTTTCCAATCTCTTTTCTCTCTGGCTTATAAAAGGGAGTCACTTTAAGAAGTATGACTACCTCTAGCAGTTTTCCTCCCTGGAGCAAGGAAAGAAAATATGACCTTTGTCTTTTCTACTTATGCACAAAGCTATAAGATTTTTCTGGCAACTACTGCAACATTACCTTTTTCTTTCTTTTCATAATAATCCTCATTGGTGTGAAATCTTCTTTGAATCGATCATTCAGCAAGACTCATTTGCTTGAGACTCATACTAGCTACATATGCAATGATAGATACCATGTCAACATTTCCGATCTCAACTTTTGCTTTGTCAGAAAACTTGTGCCCTGCTGTGAGTCACAGTGTGTCTTACTGAGCTTGCTTCTGAGTCTTGAAATATTTCACTGTGCTTTCCCTTCAAAGTGGTGACTCTTCAGTCCTCTTCCTCTAGTTCAGTTTGATTTAGAGGAGTGAGTATGGCAGGGTCAGGATGTCTAGCTGTGCTGTATGGCTTATTAGCTGGTCCATTTAACACAGGCTAAGTGCTTCTCTGAAGGAAGTGTTGCAAGGTCTCGTCCTATAGAAGTCCTCTTTCTGATTCTGCATTAGCGTGTGTCTCTCTTTTAAAACACTTCTTTTTTCTGTATTTGTTTCTTAAGTTTTAATCCATTTCCCCAACTCTAGTTCATTCTTTAAAAATATCAACACCCACAAATTTATGAACTGTATGACTTCAATCAAAAGCTAAAGTGCTGGAATGCATCTTGTCTTTTGTTGTCCCGGTGCCTTTCTCAGATTCTGTTCTTCAAAAGAAGCTGATGTCAGGCTAGTGAATGATACCTTTGCCTGGGTGTTTGCTTTGTGTGTCTTAATCTCTCGTCGGACAATATAAGATTCTGTCCCCTGACCTGGTAGACTGACTGTGTAGACCTCCATAATTTTCACAATTTCTGAGTCCAGGAGGCATCTTTCCACATGGAAAATGGGCTCGGTGTTATGATTTGCTTTGGGCAATGAAAGAAATAAACCACATACAGAGAGGGAGAGACAGACAGACAGATTTTTTTCTTTTTTTTTTATGTGGGTACCAGGAGTCGAATTCAGGACCTCGTGCTAGCCAGCAGGTGCCCGTGCCACTGAGCGATATCACTGGCCCTTTTTTTCCTTTACGTGGGTACCGGGAGTTGAATTCAGGACCTTGCGCTTGCCAGGCAAGTGCTTATGCTGCTGAGCTATCTCACCAGCCCCAGACAGACAGACTTAAATGTTCTTTGGTGCCTCTGCTCCTTGGCTTCCTCCTCTCTTGTTACGTGAAGATGTCTGGCTGGCTGCTGGAGAATGAGACTTAGCAAGAAGGGCTGAGTCTTTCTGGCTGTTGTAGCCAAGATCCTAGAAACCCTGAGCTGCCCAGCTGAGCTGCAGGTGCCTGCAGTGCTTTAGGAAGTCCACAGGCAGTGCCAGAACTGATCAGCCAGCTCCTAAGCTCCTTTGCAATAAAAGATGGTTGGTTTCTTCCTCAGCCACTCAGTCTTTGAGATGGTTTGCTGTGCAACAAAAGCTAATTGATACACCTGTTAAAGGAATCCCATGTTTCAGCTAAGCAGGACAATTGAAATGCCTTCCCGGAGTACCTATGAAATCAGTTCCAAGGCAGCTTGAAGGAATTAACCATATCAATCAATAAAGTATAACCAAAGAATAGTATTGCATCAAAACAAAAATGTGTAACACGTCTTTTAAATGCCCAGTTTTAATCAGTTCCTATTGAAGAATTTTCAGCCTTTAAGCACACACGCACGCACACACACACAAGCAAACACCGTAGGGCCTGACTTTGCCCTTGTTCCTTTCATCTCTGTTTCTTCTCTGGTAAAATGAGATTTTCATGGTGCCACTAGGGAAGAGGAAACAGTTCTTCTACATGAAGGATAATTACAGAAGTAATTTCTTATTTTGTTGAAGCAAATAAGTGGGTAGAGTGAATATTTTATACTCTTGTTTTTTGACATCTCAAAAAGGTAAATTCAGTTGTTTTTAATAAATTGACTCAATTATCACTGTTTTATTTTTGTAGATAGAATAGTGTATATAAGCTGAAAATCTAATACATTTTTTTAGTTGAAATTTCATATTGGGGATGAAATTTTAACCCTTAAATCTAGTGGTCCTTGACCCTTTCTCAACTGACCTAGCTTTTCAAGCATTTCTCCCTAGAGGGCGCCATCTCCTCACCTCATGAAAGTCTTTAAGATGTTGGCTGCTGGCCCCATGATACCATGTGAGACTAAAGTAGTGTAGATTACAAGATTGGAATATTTTCGTAAATCTATCAGCAGTAGAACCTTCATTTTAACATGATAAATGCATAGAAATATTTTATGTTAGCTTTACGCCAAATATGAGTATTTTATGTAAGTTTATGAGAGGATGCAGTAGTGTTTGACATGGTTGTGGTTAGCTGTTGAGTTCACTTCTAAATTCAGCTCTAAGTCAACACATACTGGTCTGTAGAATGTTATGGGCAGACAGTGGAGTTGTGGATGGAATCCTAGTGCCCATACAGTGGGCTGTCAGTTTCCCTGTTTGCTCCATTTGGACTAATTTCTTTGTTTCCAAACAAGATCTAAACCTAAACATAAGGAAGAATCTTTACGCAAGAAATGTTTGTTGAATGACAAGTGAATAATTCCATTTTGTCTACAGCTTTCATTTCTAGAATATTCTTTATCATATAGAGTTAGAATTGATCTTGTTGAACTTCCACAAATGGCTTTACCTGTACTTCTTTGGGTTATATTGAATGTATTGTGTTTGCTATGCATAGAAAGTTTCTTTAATTTTACCACCCCACTAAAAGAATAGCAATATGATAGTAGAGTCTTTCAAAGAATAGGATGCATATCACTCACTGGCCATGGTCATAAGTAGGCATCATTCTTTCTACATGTCCTTTTGAAGTTTTTGAAAACAATTGTTGGGTCCTTATAGGCTTATTTTTTCAATGTTAATAATCCCTCTGCATGTTTTTCAATGTCTTCATTAATTCCCTGTTTGTCTGTATCTCTTCTGCTCTGTTCCCAAGAATTGAACACAGTACTCAACATTTCATCAATGACAAGAAAACCAAATCATCATCTCATTTATTCAAAACAGTTTTTCTGCTCATACAATTTAACATTAGATTCCCCACTACATTCTTACTTGTAGTAATGCCTGAATCTTTTTCACAAATGCACCATCAAGCCATATCTTTCTTTTATAACCTGTGATTTTTAAAATTTAAAGTAGGATCTTCTTTGAAGACCCCATTGAAGTACCTCTTTTAAAACTCCATTACAGATGAAAAGATTATGGGTTCTGGTTATGTCCACCTACTAATTCTGCTTCCAACTTCATGTTACCTACAACCATATTGACCCCATGGGTTGGTACACATGATTTATTCATGCATGTGTTTAGTTTGAAAGATCCAAGAATGCCATGATGCTCACTGCTAGAAATCACCCTTCAAGGCTGTCTGTGGAAATAGGTTGAGGTCTTATCAGATGATTTCAGAAAACTCAATCTTTCTCAAGCCAAGGAAAAAGGAAGCAGGATGATTATGACTGGATTTTGTCTCAGTGGCTGGCATCTGGTAACCTTTGTTTCTTTCCCCAAGAGCAGACAAACCATCCTGCTAATGTTCATTCTAGGAATTTGCTAGGGATATACATAAATGGATAACAGACTGTAGGCTGCACTCACATCCCTTTTATAATTTCTGTGGTGCATTTCCACAACCTCAAGTCTCCTACCTCCACACATCTTCAGAACCCCACCTGCAACCAAGTGAGTTCTCGCACTACACAGTGAAATTTTCTGGGCTTTACAATCAGGTCTTCAGGGCTGCTAGTATTTGTTAAAGTTGGGGATTTTATTTCACCCTTTCCAGGGTTCACATAACCCTTTTACAGATCACTAATAGTGAGAAGAGTGATAGTTTGTTCTACTTGAAACATCACATGACTATTTTGACTCCTATAGATGTAGGATATTTGCACTGGCTGATGTACTCTCAGAAGGTAATAAAAACTGCATCTCATAACAAACTTTTTTTTTTCTAAAGAGAATGTGAGGTCCCCTTTCTCAATTCCCTTCCAAATTGATGGCAATATATCTAATGACCTCTTTTCAACATTAATTTCATGATGGGCTTGTTAGATTTCAGACTCTGTACATGTTTAATTTAATTACATGTACTCTGTACATGTTTAATGTTCATTCTCCATTGTATCATTACCCAGCATGAGTAAAGATGATCATACCTATGAGTAGAGATATAAACAAAGCCTTTGAGGACCAAGAATAGAACTGCCTTACAGCTGGATTGGGAAGCCAGGCCACATGTGAAATGAGCTGCTGGACAGGCTCTGTGGCTCTTTTAATGCAAAAAAAAAAAATGATTCTGGAAGCAGGAAATTGCTGAAGGAGGCTGCTCTGAAACTCTGCATAGCACATGCTCAGCAGTCTTTTTTCTTAGGCAAAACAGGTGTTCTCTAGACTGTGAAGCCCGCTAGAGTTTTATGGAATTTTGCTTAGTGCACAAGTTCTGGAGTAAGAAGGATAACAGTTTAAACTCAACTCTTCTGTGTATTAACGCTAGCTGTGTGGCTCTGGAAAGTTATTTAGCATCTCCGAGCTCCAGTTTCCTCAACTTTAAAATAAAGATGCGTTCACTTCCTAGGGTTACTATACCAAATGACCTCTCTCTCACATGCCACAGATCGGAAATGATGTCAGTGGGCCTGCAGTTTCTTTGGAGGTTCTAGGGGCAGATCCTTCCTTGCCTCCTCCAGTGTCTGGTGGCTCCAGGCATTCTTGGGTGGTGAGTGCATGGCTTCAATCTCTGTCTCCATCTTTACGATGCCTCCTGAGCTTCTCCACCTCCTCTCCCTGTGTCTTCTCTCTTTGGCACTGGATTTAGGGCCATCCTAGATGATCCAAGATGATGTCATCTTGAGGTCCTTAACCTATTTCCAAAAACCACTTTTCCTCAATTAAAGTAATATTCATGTAATCCAGAGATTAGGATATGAGTATCTGGTGGGGGGGGTCTAAAGCCATTACAAGGGATAACCGTATGTTTACATCACAAATTAAAAGGGAAAATGCTACTCACATAGGACATTCCCAAGAAATTTTAGTCCTCATAATTTTTCTGATTGTTTAATATCTCCTTAATTTGTCATTATACTGTTTACATTTGGAAGACCTGATTGCATATACCAGTAAACTCTGTTATGATTAGACCTGCTAAGCATATATGAAACTCCAGTTTCTTTGAATGTTTCAAGTAGAGAACAGATGGCTTCTCTCTCAAAGTGGTTTGGGAGTCGTTAGCCTTATTTTGTCAGTGTAAATGTATACTATAGTACTTTAAAAAGACAATATTCTTGTTTTAGCAAACAGGCCCCTGGGGATCAGAGACACTAATGAAATACCAAACCCAATTCTGTAAAATTTAAAACAAACACTGTGATGAGACACAAGCTTTCATGTAAAACTAAAATAAGTCACATGTACTTCCGTGTTTTGGACTTGCCTGTAAAGTAAGTAAACTCAGAAGAGAATTATTTCAGGACTGTAAATCATTTCTCTCATTCTCGTGGAGTCAGCTACACTGCTGGGAACAATTCTGCTCCTGAGTTCCAGCCCCTTGGAAGGATGATAAGACAGAGGCCCACTTGCCATCATCACTGAGCTGAAACTTTCCTTGCAGATGTTTACTCCAAACAGTAGCTCAAAAATGTTGTTTTGAAATTTTGTTCTATTTTTTTCTCTTTAAAATTAAAAAAAAATGCAACTTTCCTGAACTCCTCATTCTCAAAAGGAGATGGAATTTGTCAGTCTCACAACTTTCCCTGGCGTTCGTCAGTTCTGACCTGTCTACCCTAGGGCAAGTCACACTGACAGAGTCAAGCAAATTCTGCAGTGGATAACGAGCTTCCAACAGCATTGCAGACCTTCATTGGAAACTGTAGGCAACCAGCAACCATCCACTCATTTCTTTCCTTCTGCTTGTGTCTGTCTAGCTGCTGGAGCATATGACCAACTCCTTGGGGCAGTGTCTGGCCATGGTCACACTGTGATAAATAGCCCCAAAATACTTTCTGGGTCACAATGCTCTTCTCATCAGTTAAAGAGAGCTTAACAGTTGACCAAGTCCTAGCCACTAAGGCAAAAATATTAATGACATATCTGTTAATAAAGGGCCTTGAGAAACAGTTTCCTTCTAGTTAAGCTCACTGAGAAAGTTTTGCATTGTTATGGTATTTCTTGGTTTATGCCTGCTTTTAATCAACATCCCACTTAGGAACTGAAACCTGGAAAAGTGAGAGTATGATTAAATGACATTGAGGGTGGCGGCTTGTTCATACTGCAAGGTATGATAGTTAATTGAGGTGTCAACTTGAATGGATTAAGAATCTCCTAGCAGGTTACTGGAGCACATTTGTGGGTGTTTCCGGATGATTGACTTGTAAGCTGCAGATTGAGGAGGGCAGACCCACTCACACCAACCAATAGGTGTGGAGCCTGGGTGGAATAAGAAGGGAAAGAGAAGGAAGTCTTCCCTTTTGCTTCTTTGGAGGAGCTCCAGTCTCTGCCATCACCTTTGCATGTCCATCTCCAGTTCTTTCAGGCTTCCAGTGCAGACTTCTCAGCCTTCCAAAGCAGACCCTTTGGCTTTCCAATATGGACTCACACCTGACTCCCCAGTGAGCTCCAGGGCTTTGAGCTTTGATTGGATCCTTCCGCCATCCAACACACAGACCCCCCTTTGCATTCTTCCACTGCTTACTCTGCAGGTGGCCATTGTGAGCCTACATTGTAAATCTTTATATATCATATATAAAAAAGATTTTATATATATAATCTTTTCTCTGGTGAGCCCTGATACACAGGGCAAAAGAATGAACGGAAAAAAGAATGAGTATTTGCTCTTGAAGCTTCTTCTCACAATGGACACCAGGGGGCGGTGTTTATATGGAAAATTTTCAGCAAATGACATCTATTACCTCCAAGTCAGATGCCTTCCTGAGCCAAAGAGCCTTTCATGCTTTTCTTTGCTAGTGTCATTTGTTCATCTTTCATGATGTGCTTCCATTATCTTATCCTGGAAGAAACCATTACTGAACCCCTTGTCTGAATTCACCGTCTCCACATCTGCTATTGCCATGTTTGTCTCTCCTTCAAAATTTACATGTTGAAGTCCTGGCTCCAAGGGGAAGATACTGAGAGGTGCAGTCTAGAGCATGACTAGCTTATGAGGTAGAGTCCTCATGAGTGGAATTAGTGTCCATATCAAATAGGCCCAAAGGAAGTTCATTTGCCCTGTCCCCTTGTGAGGACACAGCAAGAAGGTGCTACCTGTGAACCAGTGTGTCCTTCACTATACAACAAATCTGTTGGATTTCTAGCCCTTGAAAGTGCGAGAGTTAAATTTTTGTTTTTTGTAAGCCACCCGGTTTATGTAATTTGCAGCCTCAATGGACCAACACACTATCCTTCAATAGCACTTTGAGTAAAATTCAATTGTTGAACTTTTTGGTACACTATTATGTACTTCTCTCCACTCATGACTTGCTAAAGTCCCCAGCACCTTCTGTTGGATCCTATATTCTTGTTGCCAAATAGACATAACCTGAAATACTGGGCCTCTTTTATTACTCCTACTATTATTAGTTAACCAGTAACTTTTAAATACTTTTTAAATATGATACCACTATCCACCACAATCCTTGGCTGCCCATTGTTGACATAAAAAAGCACTAAACCATTTTGATAGGGAACTCTTCAATGAACACATTACTAGCCAAAGTAACATAACGTTTGCTAGTGATTGGTTTTCTTTCTAGTAGCAACGAGAGCACGTTAAGCCTTTCTCTAAACGAAAGACACAGAAGCCATGGCTGACACGTGGAGTCACCACAGATCTCAGTCCCTCCATCCTGTCCTACTGTTGGCATAGACACCCTCAAGACACTCTGAAATGTGGTAAGATTCTCTTGGCACCATTGCTTTCTATGAGCTGTGGACAGGAAGTGCTCAAAACAATGCGGTCATTTCTTCTCTTATGAAAGCCCTCACCTTGCAGGCTTCCACACATGGAAAATACAGTACTGCAGACTATAATAAACAGAATATGTATTTCTGAAGACTAAGGACAGCCCACAGGTCATGATTATTTCTTTGTGCTTTTAAAAACCAGCCACAAACCACTAAAAATTGCAGCAGTGAGATGGAAGTCAGTTTTCCATCATGTGCAAAGCTAAGTATGTGTATGTGACATGAGGAACCCCAATCCCGTTTTATAGATGATAGGACATAACCCTTGTGGCTTCAGAAGACTTGTCATAAATCTGTTCCTTGGGTCCAGCTATGTTTTTGCATAAAAGGTGTAGGAAATTGAAAGTTGCATTCTGTTCCCCTCGAACATATTGTAAAGTTCTAATTGAAACCCTCTGACCAAACCAATAATTACTGCTTTTGTGCCTTGTGACATCAAGTGGGATCCTCTTGCATCACACATAATAAAACTTTTAACTCATAGCTGAGCTTTTCCAAGCATTTGGTGTGCAACAAAATAAGTTGCAATATTTAGCTGTCAGGTCGCAACTATCAGTTGGGGACTTGGGAAAAATCATTTATTTGGGTTTAGTTTTTCTTACCTGAAGTTATGGTCATTAAACCAGACAACCCTTAGTTTAGATTAAAGAACACACACACACACACTATTAGGGTATTTATATATATTTCCCAAGAGAAGACTGTGCTTGATATTTATACCAAGATATAAGCTTCAAGGGGTATAAACTCTCTGCCTCTGGCCTCATTGCTCTATCCTGGATAGTGCCTGGCACAAGCACAGCAATCAGCAAATATTCCCTAAATGAAAACAAGGGAGAGCATGAGAGGGGAAGGGAGAGAGGATAGTGGAAGGGATGGGGAGAGCGGGAAACTGACAGTATATCTCGTTAAGCAGAAGTTGAGTACAATGAATGAGATTTCAAGAGCAACATTTCTGTAAGAGCAAACAATACCTCCAAGAACTTCAGATGCCCTTTTTCTCATAAAAGTTGCATACCAGAGGCTGATTGGCACCCTCTGACGCAGGGAGTTGAGGGTCCAGAGCGTCTGCAGGAGATGCCTCCGGATTAAGAGTGAGTGGGAAAGGGGGAAGGGAAGGAACAGGGTCTTAAGTGCATCTTGCCATGGTTTACCCCAGGAGTGCTGTACCGTAGATATTTCAAGGTTGAAAGAGGTTTTATTTTTGTTTGCTCATTTTATGTATGGAAGAAGCTTTTATGCTGCTCAAGAATAGAAGTCCATATAGGGGAGAGTAGGGATCAATGGAAAACCCTTCAAGACCATGGAAGAGATGAGCACAGAGATGGGGATGCAGAAGAGAGTACTTTCCTTACATATGATGCCAAGGAGGATGTGGAGAGGATGTATGCAAATATTTTATCAGAGCAACAGTCATACAAATAACACCAAGGTGTGGAGCCAAGAAAACCCAGATGCTTCTGAGACATTTCAGGAATGTTCGTTTGCTACTTTTTCATTCATATTCATTCAGCCGCTAGTGCTGACTCATTGACAAATAGCAATAGAGGCACGGTCTGAATAAAATGTATGAGAAACGTAGAGTCGACATAATTAGAATTAGAATTAGAAATATATTGCCATTTTCAAGTCATCTCTGTCTACCTCCTGGAACCCCAAGACTGGAAATAATGAGAACAATGACAAGGTGGTGACACTGGTAACTGAAATATGGTAGTGTGTTTGGCAGGCACGGGGAGATCTGAGTGTGCAGAACTTCACAGCTTTTGGAATCTACACTGGGGAAACAAAGACGAGGCAGCGGAGCAACGCATCTTTGACAGAACGTGCCCATGTCTCCACGCCCACACACCCGCAGCCTGCCTGTTCTACCCATGGCTTCTTCCCTGTATTTTTGCCATCAGTCTTCCCTCTGGGAATCCGTGTGCTGCTCTAAAATCCTCTGTAGCTTTGGATCACGTTGCATATCTGGCAGTGGCTCTCTTTCTGGACTCTACTGCAGTCCTCCTTAGCTTCTATGCAGCTCTGGACTTCAGTTCTTGTGTTCATCATTTCTCAGATTACCCAACCACAGCACCAAACACTAGGGTCTGCTCAATGCTCGTCATTGGCTTCTCTCTGGACCCTCTCCTCCCATCCTCTGTCAACAAGTACGTGTGAGCTGTGCTCATTGCTGGTTGCACAGTGATGAAGAACAAGGCAGCCAAGATTACTTCAATATGTGAGGACGCATGGTGCAGCTATTAGGAACAGTAGGGCAGTTGCAAGGTGGAACTGGTGGGAGACACAAGCTCCCAGTGTTGATGCTAGCAGGGAGCAGAATCTCTGGGTGGAAATATGGAGAAGTGCATTTCAGGGTTAGGGTCTATGTTGAAACTACAGGTGAGAATTTGGGGATGCGACGTATAGGGCAGCTAAGTTCCTAGGAGGCCACCTGAATGCTGAGATAGGAGTCTCCTTTCCTTCTCCTGCCCCTAATCTGAATCCACCAGTCCCAGAGAAGTTTCTCCTCCAGTTCCTGATCCTCACTCCAGCTTCTCTGGTACTGCAGAGTGACCCTGCTCTGCTTCTGCCTGCTGTACCCATGTGTGTGCTGGAAATTTGCCTCTTAGTCCTGATACCTACATCACCTCCCACCCTAAGATGCAGTCTCCCCACGAGCTGACCAGCCTCCATGCGGAGACAAGACCGAAAGCTGCCCAGGGCTTTTTATTACTGTGTAGCTCAGATTGGACCCTTTGACTGTTAAGCCCTGGTCCTGTTGCTAACAATTACTGACACTATTATGCTGAACACCTGGCTCAGTGATGTTACATGGACTGCCTCATTTGATTATCATAGCAATTAATAAGTTAGCTACACACGGTTGCCAAGGTGACTGTGGGTCCTGTTTTGTTGCAACTAGTCCCTAGTTGTGTTTTATTGTAATTTTTAATAGCATCTTCTTTTACTTTCAAAGGGCCCTTGTTTGGATGGTCAGTTATATGGCCACCCCGAGTATTCCTACATTTACTTTCCTCATTTTACATGCAAGGCACAGAGAAGTTCCTTACACATTGTCACTCAGCCAATACGTGGTCACTAGTCCATTGAAAGTCTGAATGAATACCTGGCATCATGGGACTCACTTCTTATCCTGTTTCAGTTCTGCTCTGTTGTGTCATACGAGCCAGCTTATCGTCTTTCACCCCCATGCCCACTCCAGTAGCCACCAGGCCCAACTGTGCCTCGTTGGAGACACCAGATAGACAGTGAACTTTGATCACACGTGCCATGATGGGGAGGAATGAAAGGGCTTTCTTGAGTATATAGGAGACTTCAGAGAAGTGTATTTTGAGGTACAGAAGAATTGAGCAGTTTAATACAAAAGACCGGAGCTAGCCTTTTATGAATGAAAAATGGTCAGATAAAGTAAATTTTGGACAACTTACTCATCTATTCAAACTACCCCCAACCATTTTCAATGAAGCAAATGGTATCAATTGTGAAATTGTCTAAAATGCTTAAGTACAAATATATAAAAGTTTGCTTTCACGAATAGATTTTTTTGGACAAAAATTGAATGCTGACTATTAATAGTGTCTTTTTTACACACTAAGGCAAGTTTATGGCCAAGAGTGTAAGAACTATACATTAAAAATTCTTCAAGCTGATAGCAAACAGCATCACTTTTCTCTTAAAAAAAAAAAAAAAGCTAAAAATGCAACAATGATCACTTTACTCATGCTGAAAATAAGAGAATTTTCTGAGATTCACAGTTAACCATGCTTGGTCACCCATGCACAAGTGCATACTTCCTCTCTTAACTAAAAGTAGCAACCTAACAGTCCCTGCCACTCCCTTTGATGACACACCACCCAGTCCACAGTGAGGTGCAAGTGTGAAAGTCAGTCCTTAAATGGAAATAGGCACAAATAGGAAGCCATGGATATAAATCCCGACATGGTAGTCTCAGCCTGTCCTTGTGTTCCAAAGTAGCTGGTCACATATCACATCTCTGTCACACCCACATCCTAAATATCAAGGAATTCACTGAGATCTGCACACTTTTTTTTAACCATTCGCTCTAACAGTTGGTGATTCTCTCCTTGGCTTGGGTGCACTGAGTGGTTCTCCTTGGTTCTGTCCCATGATGAGGGAGTGGGCGCCACCTTCAGGGAACACCTGTGCTGTGCATCAGTCTTTCAGGGCAACCTTGCACCACAAGGTTTTATAAAATTATCCAAACTAGTCAAGACTTAGAATTGAAAAAGTCATTTGTGTGCATTAGTCTGAAATAGATAACACTGTGTTGAATGCATTGTATTTGTTGACATTAGCTGATTACATAAAGTCAGAAGAGACATTGCACCTTATTCTCTGGGGTCACTGGCTCCAGAGGCAGCCAGGTAGCATGTCATGAGGACACTCCGCAGCCCTGTGGTGAGGTGTACCTGCTGAGGAGCTCAGGTTCCCCTGCCACATGAATAAGCCACCTTCAGACTACTGTGAGCCCAGCCGACACCTTGACCAGAACTACTCATATGGACCAATCCCAAATTCCGAGCACACAGGAACAATGGGATAATTTATATTTATTTTTCAAGGCTACTAAGGTTTGAGTTCTGTGTTATTCATCAATACAGAACTAACACAAGCTTATTTATACATTGTGTGTGAGGGGGAGTGGTGTGGGTGTGGATCTGCTTTGTAAATTAGAGGGAGAGCTTCAGAAATAGGTAGCAGAATGAGGTAGCACATACATGGGAAGAGACACTTGGAAGGAAGTTCTTGTTCTGACTCTGGATGTGTTCCACTGATGTTTCCTCAGGAGGCTTTCAATAGCTGTTACCAATGATGATTACTCATCACGCCACACTAAGACAGACACTGATAGTAAGAGGCAGTGTTGCTATGGATTTGTTTTGATGGCACTGACTCTTTCATCGCTGATACCTGGAGAGAAAATAGGGCACTTTTCTGAGTGACAGTGAGTGTTTTCCACTTTTGAAAGGGGCAATAGTTGCTGGCACTTATGATCTTTGAGTACTGCCTGGCATCTTACGAAGACTTTACATGTGTTATCTCACAATTCTCACACCAGTCCCCCAGGGAGGTGCAAAGGTGGAGAGCAGTGAAGTAACTTGCTAAAGATGACCAAGGCAGCTCTAAGAGACAAACCTGACTTTCAAATCCTGGTTGACTTTTGCTGAAGTTTTTCTTACTTGGTTCATATACTACCCCTGATGCCATGGTGAAACTTTATTTTTAAGCTTATGTCATGATTTGCTTCTACAAAGATGGTATAATATAAACTGACAGGCTGTTCTTTTAAAATGAATCTTTTTTTTTTTTTGTGGGTACTGGGGGGTCGACCTCAGGACCTCGCGCACCAACAGGCACCCATGCCACTGAGCGATATCACCGGCCCCTTTTTCGTATGTGGGATCCGGGAGTCAAACTCGGGCCCTCGCGCTTGCAAGGCAGGCGCTTACGCCACTGAGCCATCTCACCAGCCCTTAAAATGAATCTTAACCAGGTGTGGCGGTCCATGTCTGCAGTCCCAACACTCTGAGAGGCTGAGGCAGGAAGATTGTAAATTCGAGCCCATCCTGGGCAATTTAGTGACTTAGTGAGATCCTGTCTCAAAATTAAAAAATAAAAAAGGTCTAGAGGGCCAGTGATATAGTTCAGTGGCACAAGCACCTGCCTGGCAAGCGCGAGGTCCTGAGTTCGGTTCCTGGTACCCACATAAAAAAATAATAATAAATTAAAAAAAAATGGTCTAGAGATGTAGCTCAGTGCAAGGGCCCTGGGTTCAATCCACAGCACCAAAAGAAACAAACAATAAAATGAATCATTTATTAAATGACTTTTAAAGTGATCTAACGTGTAACTATTTTTACTGGTAGACCTGTAATGACAAACTGTTTATTTTTTATTATAAAAAGAAGAAAAACAAAACAACTTCAAAACAAGATAATAGGAGTGTAACAATAATTAATACATTGCATATTGTTGTCTTCAGAGTAGTTTTAAAAGCTAACATATACTTACAAGCTTGTCTTCATCCCTGTACTGGGTGGGGATCAGCCATTTTTAAGGTTACATTTAGATACTTTGTATTCCCTTCAAAAGGGATAGTAACTATATCTGGATCACACACATATTTATGAAGACCTGAGAACACATGCAATTAATTGTACTGAGGAAATTCATTGTGCATCCAGATTTAAGGGATTTTCAAGGTAGTAGTAACATCAGCATGGCGGCCGAGCTGCCCACCCCCTTACCCTATACACAGGGGGTCCTAAACAAAATCTCCATTTGAACTTCAGTTTTGCTCTGAGGCAGCTTGACTGTGTGGCTCTGTAGAGTGGGCTTGAAAGGTGGAGGTAAGAAAGGGATATTTTCTACATTCTGTTCCAAATCTTTTATGAAATGTGAGTCTTCCTTTCGCTCATTGCTTCACTTGAATAGAAAACAGGATAACAATATGTTGCCTAAAGGGTAAACATGAATATCCTGCCTTCTCTCTTGCATTCTTCTGTTCTGAAGTGCTTAAGAATCCAGAAATCTCTTCCTCTACAGGAGATTTTCTGTTTTTCCATGACTTTCAGTGCCACCCAGCAATTCAAGGCACAGTTGACTCATTTGATGTGTGGTTTGGGAGCTATGGACATTGCTAAGTTGAATTCATAAATTGTAAAGCTTCTCTTTTTACTTGGTTCTTCCTATATCCAAGGAACTGTGTTAAGTATTTCATTTAGGTTATTGCCTTCACTCCTCACTTCATATAAGCAACTTAAATAATATACTTTTATTATCCCCATTCACCAATGTGAGAAAAAATCCCAAAGATATTTACCAAGAAGTCTCAGATCTAGGAAAAGATAAATGCAGGTCTGTGGACAGCCAGATGACCACACGTGTGCTGCAGAGAGACCAGCTGAGTCTTATTAATGCTTTCGTCAGGCTGTTCCATGAGGCTTTGCTGTCTGTCCAGAACAGCTAATCAGGGTTACTCTTGTCTCCAGTGGGCTGGGTTAGAGGAGGGAGCAGACAGGAGAAAACCTTAAGGTTTCCAACGCGTCACTCCATCTCCAAGTAAAAGAAGTAGGTTTGGTTGACTCTCTTTCCACAACCTCATTTCCAATTCATTCCCCTTCACCCCACTTCTTGCAAGTGCTCCCACCTCTGCCCAGGCTGCTCCTAGTGTTCACTGCAGCCTTTTCCAAAATGAACAGGAGAATGTGGGAACAGGGATGCAAAAATGATGGGGGAAGGGGTGCAGTAGATGGGAGGAACCACTTATAAAGTTCTACGCATAGTAGAGAAACTATGGCTAACAATAATGCATTATATATTTCAAAACAGCAAGATTTTCAATGTTCCAACATAAATAATTGATAAAAGTCTGAGGGAATGAATATGTCAGTTACCCTGATCTAAGGACTACACATTGTATAATACATATATATGTATATATACACATATATATCACTGTACCCCATAAATGCATGTAATTACTGTGTCAATTTAAATTTTAAAAATATTAAAAAATACAATCCAGATAAAATTACAACAGTAGCATCCTTATCCTCATAATAAAATTATAATTTATATTTTTAAAATGTCATAGCAGGGCCGGTGATATCACTCAGCAGCATAAGCACCTGCCTGGCAAGCGCAAGGTCCTGAGTTCGACTCCCAGTACCCACATATTAAAAAAAAAAATGTCATAGCAGAGGCAAGACACATTATCAACACACGGTGCTCATGCCCTATGTAGAGGAATATGGTAGATACTAGCAATTCCTGCTGTCTTCACCTCCACCCTGACATCCCCTGAATCTGGATCTGAAACCTGGAAGGAACCTGAGACCATCTGTTCTAACTGTCTGTATTTTTAAGCTCCTGTTGCTTGGACGAAGTATTTGATGTCCACAGCTTGGAAGATTTAACTTGGCTCATGGATTCAGAGGTTTCATTTCAGGGTCAGCTAGCCCCAAGGCAGAATATCCTGGTGGAAGGGTGTGGCAGAAGAAAGCTGCTCACCTTATGGCAGGCAGGAAACAGAGATACACCCTTCAAAAGAATGCTCGCAGTGACCTACTTCCTCCAACTCCAACTTGGCCCCATGTCTTAATAGCCCATTCAGCTATGAACTCATCAATGGGTTGGTGCTGGATGACTCGGTCATCCCTCTAGGCCCTACCTCTGATCACTGCTGCACTGGGAATAGAGCCCTCGTGCAACACTTCCTATTTAAACCATAGCACCCTCCACCTGCATGGGCAAGCAGACTTACCTGTAGAGAGATGACGAACCCTGTCCGAAGCCTTAATTGGTGTCATAGCCCATACCCCCTCCACTCACGTTCCCACCACGTCACACACGAATGAAGGCTGCACAAGTTCTCTAGTACAGAGAATGAAAGGCAGTTGCTTCCTTTGTCAGAAGCATAAACTGAAGATAATAGAAACAGAACCTTTAAGAATTCACATCCTGCAGTTTAGGTTTTAAAAAGAAGCTGAACATTATCTTATCAAATTAATCTTTTGAATTTCGGCCTATCCCTCCTGGTCCTGTTAGATTTAAAACTTGGTTAGTCCTCATTTCCTTTTAAAAGCCTTGAGCTGGGCACTTTGTACCAAGTGTCAAATAATAGGTTGGGTTCCTTCCGTGAGCCCTGGCAAAGCTGAGAGCTGCACACGTTGACACCCTTCTTTTCATCTTTTGAATTGATTTGGAAAGAACATTTGTAAATGACTTTAAAAACTAACATTTTCATGTTTGGAAAGGGATTCATGATTTTTGTAAACTGCATTTAAGTTGGAATGTTTAGGATGTGGGTGGTTAATTCTTGCCATGATTCAAGGGGAAAAAAAATACGAACATGAGAAATGAAGTAGAACAAGGACTGAAAGTACAATTGCTAGCTTATTTACCCAGTATCATCTGAGCCTGTTTTTCACATAACTAACTTATGGAAATAACATAATTTACCCAATTTAATCATTAAAGTTTTAAAATCAGCCATCGGTGGAAATTCTGTCTGGAATGTTACACAGAACTTCTCTGTCCCTAAACAATGTCCACTGGACGTTGTTTGACTTTCCTGGATCCATCTGCGTCACCATTTGAGTCCTCACTCTTGAACAGGGCTGTAACACTGTGTAATTCGTATCGACCTTCATGGCGTTTAGGGCTCCCAACACGGAAGAGTCCTAGACATCGCAGGTATTAATTATTTCTATCTTTTTATTTTTGTTTGGTTGTCCATCATCTGTCCCTTCATGTCGTGGATGGTTCAGAACTTTAGGTCAGCTTTGCTCAGCGTGGCACCGGGGCCCATCACTTGGTGAATAGAAGCCAACAACACTGCCTGCCCCACCCTGACTCCACCTTGCCATCTCATTCTGATGCCAAGGCTCCCTCTTTTGTTTGAGTTACTGTTCGCACAGGACTGTAGTTACTGACTTTCAACCTTGACTTGCCGGACTGTTACTCGCCCTCTCTGGCACTTAGAATCACAGAGATAATAATAAAAGTAGTTGTGTTAATATTAGTGGTAAAAGAAGCATAACCTGTACTATTTAATACCAGGTTTTATACTGTCTTTGTTAAAATTCTGCAAAGAGTTCATCTTACTCTCTTGGGACAACTGAAGAAAATAAAGATCAGAGAATTTATATTTTGTTCTAAAAAATACAACTAATGCTCACACTCAGATCTCTTCAACTCCGAAGCGCATGTTCATTGCTGGGAATCACCACTTAGGTGCCAGCCTGGCCAGTATACCTTTACCTCCACCTCCAGAAACCCAGCCCTGTGCCCAATGGGGGCTGAATCTGGGTGGACTGGCTTAGTGCCTGGACCACCTCAGCCCCTTGAAGAAATGTGTCAGCACACCAGCCTGCCACGGGGCCATCCTTCCAGTTCTAACTGGCTGCTCCCTGTTCCCCCTGGACCAAGACTGGTCAGAATTGCATTGCTTCTGGTCAAGAGGTATTGCAAATTTAACTCAGCAGCATCTTACACTTTTTTGTAAGCAGATTTTGTGTATGGTGACAGTGTGAGTTCCTCCTCTCCAACCCACTCTCATAAACTCCCTGGAATGAGCCATGTGCCATCTTTTTTTGGCTCTGTAGAAATTGTTTCTGTTCCTCCCTGGGACTAGACTGTGATCAGGAATAGATGAGTCTACAAAATGAAAGACCTCAGGATAAATGAGTATTAGTGTATTATTTTCAATTTCTCTACTCATGGAAAAGGATTACAAAGGGGTTTGGAACTTGTGTCATGTTCCCATGGGAGCTAACTTCAAAGCACAGAGGAGACGTGCCCAACACCCCCACCACCCCAGCATCCAGGGAGCATTGTGTGTCACTGGACAGGGAAGAGGCAGAAGATAAAAAATACCACTTGTATTGGGGATAAAACAATATCTGAAAATCCTTAGATTGTCTCTTTTCCAGTAGTGACTAAATGTATTGACTACTTTGTGCTTAGTCTTGGGCTGATAATTTGACATGGGAGTTAGATCCTCTGGGATCATTATTTAACAGGTGAAGAAACTGAGGTTTAGAATTTTTGCTCAAAACAATAAGTGGCTCAACAGGGAATAAAATTTTGGAACTGATTCCTGATCTTTTGCCCAGCTGCCACACTCTACTACCTTCTATTAAGAATAGGAAAGATCAATTATGAACCGGGAACAGTTGGATCAAACATAAATACCTGAGAAATATGAGATACAATATTAATGGAACATATAAATCGTCCATGCACTCTGCAGGAAACCAACGTGGCAAGGGGGATAATTTTCTGATGCATCTAAATGTATCAACAAAGGAATGGTCTGCTTTTGAGCTGCGCTGATGCCAAAGGTGGGAACAGGAAGATAAAGGAGGGCTTGGCAATTGCACCTGCATTTTTTAAATGAAAGCATAGTGTGCTTGTTTCCAACATGATTAATTTTATGGCTCAATTAAAGTCAGTATGTGGGAAATGATGCCTGCAAAGTGGAGGCCTCAATAATTAAGTGAAAATGAAGAGAAAGAAACTGAAAGATAAGAAGGCTACCAGTCACAGATGTGGAAAAAAAAAAGAGTCCATGACCTATCATTGACATAGATCCCATTACATCCCAGGTTCTAGAGTAGACTCAGCTGTAGGGGAGACACAGAAGCGAGCTGAGAGAGCGACTGGGCCTTGGGGAGAATCACTTCACTGGGTCGTGTCGTCCCCTTTCCAGCTGAGAAGGCCCTGGTGCACTTCCTCCCAGCCATTTAATCATATTGCTATCTGAGGAGACTTACCCATCTGGAAATAGTCAAGGAAAAAGATTTCCACCAGTCCTTACCCTGGAAGATAACCAAATCCTGTGATCTGGTTTTACTTGACTTAGGGCTAAATCCACATTTGTTTTTCATCTATGAGGGAATCTCTTCCTTTGGATCACTTTTGCTTGGGAACATTTGATGACTCTATGAAAAATTTACAGAGGAGCCCAACATGATTAAGAGTGTGTTTATAATGATGGTGATGATTTGCTCTTTACTACCAACTGATTGGTTCATCCGTTCCACAGATTATTGGATCCATTTGTAAAGACAGGACTACAGTGCAAATGAGCTAATGAGGGTTTCCAGTGCTCCGCCGCCTTAGTCTCCAGATTGTCAGCCATTACACAACGTAGCAGAGAATACTTCAGCTGGTGGAAAAAGATAGCAGGGTAATTGAGCTCCTGCTAACGTGGTAGTCATTCCCAGATCCTCATACTGTCCCAGCAAGGCAACTGGCTGGCTCCCTCTACAACAGAGACGTGTCTCAAGCTGTCATCCAACTCTCCAGGGCCTCTTTTCTAGAAGCACTGTGTTGGTAACCATCATCTTATATGATGCAGGATCAGCAAGGAATTACAAATGGTGGCAATTGTGTTTCCGTATTTCAAATGTATGTGCTTTGACAGCCAACTTGGATAGTTGAGTCTTTCCTGCCGGTGAACATTTTTCACAGTGAAGATAGTACATGTTTAAAAAGTTCTCTTATCAAATCTATTACATTTAACAGTGTTTGAAATCGCCATCAAAATTCAGTTTAAATCATCACCCCAAAGCAATTTTTTAAGACTAGTAACTCCCCTCTGAAACCGCCATCAAGGAAGGGCTACACATTTTTCTGTGAGGGACAGATCATTCTTGAAGTGTATTTTCCAGGGTTTCCTTCCATACCTTGCTGCATACCAAAGATTTTCTTTTTCTGGTATAAGTCTACCTAGGAAGGTAAGTGGTTTATTTGACATATATTTAACATTCAGAATTGCTTACAAGCTCAGATTATGGAGCTGGACTAGCTAAATTCAAATTCTGATTATGCTACTTACTGGAGCTGTCATTCTGCAAAGAAGCCACTTAATTCTCTGTGCCTCCATTTCCTCCACTGTGAAATGCAGGCAAATGTAGCAGTGTCTCCAGAGGAGGAATAAATGGATCTGTATATGTAAATATTCATCAGAACTATGCATAGCACATAGTAAGTGCTGTGTGGTTGTTGGGGGAGTGGCTAGAGGACTCGTCACCATGATTATTATGCATTAAGAACCTACTACAAGGGGGAAGCGAGAGTTAGAGTGAACAATTAGCACAAGTCTAGGTCTTATAGAGAGAGGAACCATTAATTCAAGAATTAAATCGGTGAGGACTTTATGGCTTGTGCGTTAGGCAGGTACCCCAGGAGTGCAATGATAAGGACTGAGTAAGGGGCTCTGTGTCAAGGCCTATGGTGAGGTTTCTCCAAGATAGGGTCAGTTTCAAACTGGGCCTGGAATTCAAGAGAAGGAGACCAAACATCTATTATTTCCATTAGCAGAGGAGACATCACACTTGTTCTTTGGATGATTATTTTGGCACAGGGACTCTATTGGCTGTCTCAGTCATTTTCCTCACTGCTGGTACAAATTGCTCAACACCCACACCTTAAAGGAGCAGAGGTTTATTTGTGCTCTGATTTTGAGTCCATTGTCAGCTGGTTACAAGCCGGAGGGGCCATGGTGGAAGGGCTTGAGCAAAAGAAAGCTGCTCACATCATGGTGGCCAGGAAGCAGAGAGAGAAGAAAGGAACCAGGGAGGGAAATGTGCCCTTCCAGGTCAGGTCTCCAGTGATCTGCCTCTTGCAACTAGACCCCACCTCAAACAGCGAGTCAGCTCTGTCATCCCAGTGATTCCAAAAGTCCCACCAGGAGCCCCTGAGGCATCTGGGGGATGTTCTCAATCTAAACCATAACATTGGCCTTTTCAGTGACTCTCTTTCCACCATTATTCTGCAAATAGAAAAGAGCTGTCCCATTTCAAATGGGTCACTATCAGGGCTCAGAGAGGATAAGAGACTTGTCAAGAACAGGCAGCTTCTACATGGCAGAGCCTTTGCTGCAGTGACAATCTGCCTGACTAGGAGACACACTGTGAGTTTTTCCACTGTGCTTTGCTGGCTCCCTTTCCCACCAGGCTGCCATTAAGGAAAAGGATCTGGTTAGACTTGAACCATATTGCTCAGTATATATTAACCATATGTCCTGTCAGTTATTCTATAAATTAACCAAAATATAAGTCGTTTTCTCTCCTGCAGCTGACTCTGGGACCAGAGAGAGGACGAACAATTGAGGCCTCTTTCACTTGGTCAGACTGCCACTTGATGGACAAGCTCTCTCTTTTTCCCCCACAACCCTAGAGATTGAACCAAGGACCTTTGTACTGAGCTACATCTCCAGCCCATTTTTAATTTTTTTAATTTTATTTTGATACAGGGTCTCACTAAGTTGCCGGGTTTCTCATGCTGGGTTTGAACTTGTGGTGTCTCAGCTTTCCAGAGTGTTGGGATGATAGGACGTGCTCTTGGCCTGAACCATGTTCCAGGTGTAGTGTTGATTTCAGGTGTGTGAGCCAGGCTGGTGGCAGGCTGGGGAGAGGCCCCTGCCCTATGGCCAAAGCCAGAATAACCAGAGGGTTTCTCTGAGGTTTGCTGAGCCTAAGGAGCTGTCACCAGTGCTCTAGTGTTCTGTGCAAGGACAGAACACACCAGCGCCTGCTTCCTCAGGCTGGGAGCCCTGCCTGGCCTCTGTAAGGAGTAGTAGCTCTGTGTGCTGCGTCTTCCTGCTGTGTGTGTAAGTCCCTCCTGAACGCTCTGCTTTGGGTTCTTGATCTGTGTGGTCATGATCACTTTCATCTTTCAGAAATTCTCATCTGCTGAAGGTGTCCCACCCCCAACCACACTGCACAGTCCTTTTCATTGTTGTAATCAGTATATTCCCTTTTATTCTGCTTGGGGCGATTTCCTTTGCTGTGTGAAGGGAAGAGGTAAAAGAATACACAACATCCACCACCTTGAACTACAAGTCAGGACCTCTGATGCCCTATGTGAAGAAGCCATGTTCTGCTGGCCCGAGGGCAGGCAGGTATGGGGACAGACATCCTCCCAAGTGACTTAGAGCCTCCGTGCTTTGAGAACAGGGGTCAGTCCAGCCCAAGGGGGCCGAGAACTCTTTTCTAGGGAAGTGACAGTTTACACACTAGCGGCTTCGCTGTTGGAATATGGTTTTCCTGGGCAAGGTCTTCGTGTCAGCCTGCTATGACAAAAACCATAGACTAGGTGGTCTTAACAACAGCGATTCGTTTTCTCATGGTTCTGGAGGTGGGAAATTCAGGATCCACGTGCCATGAGGGTTGGTTTCTGGAGAGGATTCTCATCTGTCTGGTACACCACTGTACTCTCCATTTCTATGGCCTCTTCATTGTGAGTGAGAGTGACGGGGTGAGGGTGGGGGTTCTGGTGTCTCTTCTTATAAGGACACTGGTCCTAGTACATTATGGGCCCCTCTATCATGACCTTTAAATTACTTTTAAAGATCCTGTCTCCAAAGATGACCATGCTGGGTGTCAGGGTTTCAGCATATAAATTTTGTGGGCACCCAGTTCAAAGCAACAATTTGCTCCTGTCCGTAGCTTAGCCTTTCCATAGATTTCTCTTTCTCATTGATAAGTTCTAATCATGAGCCCATTGAATTCTTGAAATAGTAGGCAGAGACACACCGTGTATGAAGCAGTGAGGTGAACAGTGTCCAAAAGCACTTAAGGCTGATCTTCCTTTCACAATTAAAATATTCAATGTAAGCTCATCTTTCTTCTTACAAGACAAACTTTTGTTACCAGTGCTGGCTTTCAGTGTTGCTGACATCTTATAGAATGTGGCAGAAGCCCTCACTCTGTGAGCCAGTGTCCTGAGCTGGAGAAGATCAAGGGCAGCAGGTCTTCGAGAGAATAACGTGGAAGTCATCTCTATCCTGCCCAACCACAGACCAATTCAAGACGGTCAAGATAGATTTAGCTATATCTCAAGATTAGATATATAGATTTAAATCTACAGCTCTTACATAATTTAACAAAGTTTCAATAGGCATTATTGTTTAAATTAAGCATGTATTTCCTTACCCATTGTAAAAAAAAAAAAATTCTTTGCACGTGCTATCCCAGTAGTGAAATATTTGTATCTAGAGTTAAGTAATTCTTACATTAAAAAATTTAGACAAGTTTTCTAAAAACTACATTCAGGGCCGGTGAGATAGCTCAGCGGTGTAAGCGCCTGCCTGGCAAGCACGAGGGCCCGAGTTCGACTCCCGGAACCCACATACGAAAAAAGGGGCAGTGTTATCGCTCAGCAGCATGGGCACCTGCTGGTGCACTAGGTCCTGAGGTCAACCCCCGGTACCCACGAAAAATAAATAAATAAATAAAAACTACATTCATTTGTTTAGATTTCTTGGAGAGAGATGATCAGCCTACATACAGCCCGCATAGTCCATTGAGACAGACTTACTGGTTTTTGAGACTATTTTGCAGATTTTTAAAAACCTTTTGTTGTTTCATTATTTTTTTTTCTGCTGTTTGCCCTCCCTTTATTTGCTGAAGCTTCTAATTTTTATCTTTTTCCCTGGTATACTGACTTGTCAATAGCGTCTCCCTACAGCCTTCTTCCATTTCCTGTGTTCACTAAAACTACTTTAGTAACATGAACATGACCATCCCTACCCTGAAACAGGAGAGGTTTCCCTATGCATGAATTTAAGATTTCACAAGTGCTGGGTGGAGATATACATATATGAAATAATGTCACATATGTTTAATAACCCAGAATAAAATCTAGTTTTCCATACTTCTTTGAAAAATTTAGCATTTTATACTGTCAGTGACATTATTTCTACATCTAGGACAGTATATTAAAAATCTTGCCATTTAATCAATATTGAATGACAAATTCAATATTGAATAACAGAACAAGACCCAGCTAGGGGAAGGAGGCAGACAAGAAAGCAAAGGAAAGTCTCCAAAAGTTATCTGTTGATAAGGCCAGGCACAATTCATGTGTAGAGACCTAATTAATGGCTCATCTTATTAACAGTTCAAACAAAAACAACGGGCTTCTGCTGAAGAACTTATGCCCCATTTTTAAATATTTTCCATGTATAAGTGCATATACCAGATATGAGAATGTTATCTTCCCCGCCCCCAGTTTAATTCGCTATGTAAATCTTAGAGATCAGCACCCAAACCCTTTCTTGCACCCTGGATGCATGTTTGAAATTTTTCATAAGATAATGTTGGAAAATATGATACAATTTTATGTCCTGCTTTTCTTCCTTTTTATTTCTTGTCCATTTAATAACTGTGGTATGTATTGAGTTCCAAAGAAACTAATTCTAGGATGTTCTCTTAACTTGATAACAGAGACTAAAGGCAAGAGATGGACAGAGGGAAAAGGAAAGAGAGAAGGAGAGAGGGAGAGAGTGGGGAGAGGGAGAAGGAGAGAGAAGAGAGAGGAGAGAAGAGAGCAGAAAAGAGAGTCCCTCAGCAGCCCTTCAACAACAGGGGTGAATTCCTTGGAGACAAAGAAGGATCAATGAAAGCAGGACTCTAATAGCTGGAAAGCATCTCATTTGTTTCCCTAAAGACATTGACATCTGCCAAAACATCTGACTCCAAATGCCACCCCAGAGGGTTAGCCAGATTTAGAAAGGTGGCTAGAAAGGAGTTTGGGATGCAAAGGGCATCTTCCTGCCAGGCCCATGGTGTGTAGCAGAGTATGTCTTCCCTTGCCAGTTTGCCACTGGAGCTGGTGGTGCGACAGACCGTTTCTTGCCACCCCCTTGGTGCGTTGGAGCCATGTGCTCATGCGCACATGATCAGAACCTACAGAAACTACTGGAGAGTGGTATGTCATGCGGATGGGAGTGAGTGGGTGGGACGGACACGGACAATCAGAGAGCCTTGGAGCAGCAATCCCGTTTGAAAAGACACACGTATAAACACAGAATCCCACTCTGTACTTTGTCTCTGGTGGATACCGTTATATATAGATATTCAATACACACAAGGCAGACAGGCTAAATTGTAGCCTCTCTTCAGTAAATGTCCCAGCTGTTTGGAGTAAAAATGGTTTAGATTATCACCCCGGGGCACTCTGACAAAAGGTCCGGAGGAAGTTAGGGACTTGCCAGCAACATTAGCATTTTTTTCTTCTTTTTCCAGCAACACTAAAATATGTTTGCTCAAAACAGAGAGGGGCCGGTGAGATGGCTCAGCGGCGTAAGCGCCTGCTTTGCAAGCGCGAGGGCCCGAGTTCGACTCCCGGATCCCACATACGAAAAAGGGGCCGGTGATATCGCTCAGCGGCACGGGTGCCTGTTGGCGCGTGAGGTCCTGAGGTCGACCCCCGGTACCCACACAAAAAAAAAAAAAAAAAAAAACCAGAGAGAGATGAAAAACTACTGGCAGCCAGTACCTCTTGAAAGAGGGGTCAAAAAAGCACACGTTTTACTTCTTTGGCAAACATACCAATTAAAATGACGCTGTGTTTTGACAAATTACTGAGCAATTGGTGCCTAATTGAGCATGAAGCTAGATGCTTCTGTGAAGGTGACTTTCCTGTTGCTTGGGTGGCCGCACCTTACAGCAAAACAGTCTCCCCTGAGCTTCCTGCAGCACCCTACACTCTGGAGAGCCCAGAGGCCAAGGACAACCTTTTTCCCTTTAAAATCTCCGAGAGTTACGCTGAAAGAATTAGCTTGGCAGAAAGATCCCAACATTGAAAATCCTACTGGGGATTTCATGCTTTTCCCCACATGTAAGCAAAATCCATTTTCCACGAGATATTTTTAGTACAAGTATCTTTCAGGATACCATTAGATCTTGAGGGCAATCCAGATGGGTCACGTGACTTCTAAGCATCCTTCTCTGGCTCCCTCCTAAGTGACTAGTCGCGCAGAAGTCAGGGAATATTTGACTCTTAACTACCAAAGTCCTTAACGAAGCCTTGAGTTCTCATTGACAGGATGTTAAAATGCCTTGCAGCTGCTTTTTCTGAGAGGTCAGCTTGGCAGACTGCACTGAGTGACCCTAGTGATGGAGATATTTTCAGCGCCGCTGGCCGCCTATGTAAATATAAAAATGTATTAGGCTGTAGAACTGCATGTGTGGGAACAGAACAACCGTGCTATTGAAAGGAAATCTCAGGGGAACACTGATGCCTCTCACAAGGGTTTGGTTAACTTGTGCATACTTTTGATAAATCGCATTGATTCAGGATAATCTGCATTTTGCATGAGCCCATTTCATTTCTGGAACTTAAAAGCTATGAAAAGTAAAATCCCAGCCACTTACTTAATAAGTTATCTACCAAAATTTCCTTCAGGAAATATTTGCGTATTAAAAAATACGATGATTTTCACTCGTTACATGATGCTGACTTGCTTTGGGAAAAAAATGTCAGCATAAAGTCAGATCGTCAGTTGTTTAATTTGAAAAATAGTGACTTATTATCTGTGTGTCTGACTGAAAAAGATACATTTCTCCAAATCTGTAAAGCAGGAATCAGAATGTGTCATTGTAAGGAACAGAAAACATCCTCTCCAAACGAATTGAGAAATTCTCTCTGGGCAAAATGCTCTGATATTCTTGAGTGTGTTCAGTTTCTGTGGATCAAATCTTTCCCATCTCTGCATCCAAGCTATTTGGCCCGTGATCAGATGATCAGAGCTCAAGGAAGTGATTGGAGGGTTTGCTGGCTGCAGCTGCAGTGTAGGCTGTGCTCAGGGACAAGGAGCCACTGTTTTGCAAACATAGCATCAACATAGAAGTTATTCTGTAGGCTCCAGGATGCAGCGATGGGCTGCACTGCCAGCATTGTTCTGCTGCAAGCTTTTCGCTCTGTGGTCCAGAGGAGCTGTCCGCACATTTGTAGACGACGCCAGGAGGAACCATCGCACGAAACTGTGCCTCTGGAAAGTGACGATGAAATGAGTAGACCCAGAACTCTCATCATAATGGTACTGTATCCCTGGCAAGGCAGCCTTCCTTGATTGAACTGTTGTTATACAGATGCAATTTAGAGCTTTTTTTTTTTTTTCTTTTTTGAAGGGGGTGGTGTTCAGCTTTAGATCAAGATACATGTGCCCTAGAGTTTACTACTTTGTTGTGGTGCTGGGTAAAAAAAACATAGAACTCTCAGAACTATTTCTACCATTCAAAGAGCTGATTTTCTTTCTCTTACATCTGTCAGGAAAGTGTGCAGTTTATTGGGTTACTAGAACATTTCTTCTGCCTAGAATTTTCTGCCTTGTTAACTTTTCTGCGGAAAAAAATAAGGACATTTTGGAGTTCGAAAGGATTTTATTTCATAACTCTACTTTGAAAAAAGAAAAAACTCAAATGGATATTCTTATTTGACATGTAACCAATCAAGTTTTCCAGGTGTTCATAGATTTCTAACTTCAAGATATCTGGGGCTTTTATTTCTGACTGTGCCACAGAAATATTATTCCAAAATGCTTCACTTATGCATAAAGTCAACATAAAATATTGAGAGTTTTGTGGAATTCATGGTGTTTTACTTGGAAAGCTGTTTCTTGCCATTTGCCAAATGACTTTTTGGGTGGCCTGTGCCTTAATTTTAACACTCTACTTTTTCTTTGTGCAATTGTGTGATCAGGAGGAAAAACGTAGAGAATAGAGTCTTTCTTTACTTTAGGTTGGGAATAGATTTGCTTAGTCACTGAAATCCCCTGTTAGGATATAGGTGATGTGTTAAACTTTCTATACTTGGGGAGACACTGAACTCAGGGTGATATCAGCACAACTGACTTTTTTGTCTCGATTTCAAGGTTCATCTATCCAGGATGTAGTAAATAATGAATGAAAAGTACTTGTTAATGCTGTTTTCAAATGAAAGTCACTGGGCTTAGGCTGCATGTTTAAGTGACAGAATACCAAGCTAAACATTCTATGCCAACTTCCACAAATCAGTATTTGATTTTAAAAAAGCAATATTGCTCTTAAATTTGGGATAATGATTATCTTTAAGTAGAAACACCAAGTAGCAACAGTTTCACACTCATTACTCCTATAAGTTTTCACAAATTAAATTGTAAAAAGATGTAAGATAGCTCAAAGGTCAAAGAGATCTTAGTTTACCAGTATAACTCTTGATGATAACATTAACCTACTATAGCTATGTGTATCGCTCATTCCACTTCACATAATAAAATAATCATTTTCTCTAATTTTATTTCTTGAGCAAGAAATATTTTAACTACAAATAAGGAAAATGTATTTCAGGATAAAAAAATTTTAAATACCTAATAATAATTTCTTAATTTTTCAAGGATCCTTTTAATTTATACAGTTCCTTTAACATTAATTGGAGCCATAAAGAATGTATTATAGATAGTAACATTGTACTGTACATTTCTAAAATTCTAGAAGAATTTTCAATATTTTAATCACAAAGAAATGATATGTTTGAGGAAATAGACATGCTTATCCTTATTTGAACATTACACTGTGCATACATGTACACACACATGTACTGAAAGATCACATGGTACCCTGTAAATATGTACATTCTTATGTCAATCAAAGAGTTTGGAAATTTTTAATGAATTTCCTGATGAAGAAAGGTTCATAGAGGTTGAATATCTTATTAACATCACATAGCTGCTAAATGCCAGCACCACAAACCACAGTTGGATCAATGATTCCAAAGCCAGCGTACTTTCTATTCTGTTCCTACCTCAAAGAAAATACTAACGATAAAACTGATAAATTAATTTTCATTAGAAAATCTTGCACCACTCAGAGTAAAATGTGCTCCTACAGCATTATCATGCATCTCAGAAATTCCCTCTGGACATTGCAGAGTTCACACATCTAACCATTATTTACTGCAGGCTCACTACGTGCCAAGCACAGTTCTAGATACTTGGAATACACCAAGGAAGAAAACCATCAAAGATCTCTTCTTTAAATTGCTTAGTTTTAAGATGAAAGTAGTTTTGCAAGTCTTGGGGTCATGGAAATGCTTTATTAGGATGGTAATGTTTCATGCACAAACTTAAATCAATAGAATATTTGTTATCTTCCAACACAGTGCTTCAAAACTTTTAGCACATTTCAAAATCACCTTGAAGTCCTTATTTATGTAGCGCGTTGGGATTCTGAGCTCCTGGCAGGAATGATTATATATGAGAAGATCCGGGGTGGAGCCTGGGAATCTGCACTTTGGGTAAGCAGTCCCAGGTGACTCTGATGGAGGAGCACATTGAGTGGCCCCATGAGCCATGCAGTGCAGTTCAGGAAGGTGATAACCTAGGCTGTCCTCCTCGCTTCTTCTCCAACCTCATGTTTTTGTGTTTGCTGATCATCTTCTTACTGAACACATTTTGATTTTGCTTTCTTACCTACCTATTTCCTATTGCTCACCAAATTTTATACGTTAAAGGTTTTGTTTTTGTTTTTGTTTTTGTTTTTGTTTTTGGTGAGGTTAAAGACCAGACTCACAGATTTGAAGTTGGAATCATGGTTTTATCACTTATCTGCTATGTGACTTCGTGCATGATTTTTAACATCTCCATGTCTCTTTCTAATCATCTGTAAAATGGGGAGAGTAGTTACAACAACTGTTCTGTGGGTGTAGTAAAGTATATGATAAGTGATTAGAACAGTGCCTAGCTATATTGGTAAGATGTTTAGTATGGTGGTCAGGGTCATCCTATCTGAAAAAGTGACATTTGAGGACAGATGAAGATGAGTGGGTCAGCCATGCATATGCCATGGAGAAGTACCTTCAGCGGAAGGAGCAGCCCAGCTGAACGGGCTTCTTGGGGCAGTGGGAGGCCCATGGGACAGGTGACTAAGGAGAAGGCAGCGGAAGGGGAGGCAATGGGGACAGATCATGGCAGGGTCCAAAGGCTGTCAAGGAGAGGTGGACATGTTCCAAGAGTGGAGAAGGCAGCCCAGGGAGTTGGGGTTGGGGGAGCAGGCACCGAGTTTAGGGCCTGTGCCATGGAGCCAGCATGTCTGAGTTTGAATCCTCTCTCCTACACATGAACTATATGCCCCTGATAAGTGACTCCTCCTCCTTATTCCTCTGTTTCTTCATTGATAAAGCACAGAGAGTAGTAGTCCCTCCTGGGTAAGGTCACTGTGGGAATTCAGTGAGTTAATACATGCAGAGGGCTTACAGTGCCTGGTGAACAGTCTGTGCTCCATTAACCATGCACTTCTGACAGTCGAGGGCCGTGAGCAGAGGAGTAACAGGACCAATGGCTATGAAAACTTAGGGAGGGCATCAGACCACCAAATCTGTTGCAGTGATGCCAGCACAAGACCTATAGAGTGTTTCTCAAAGTTGTGAGAAGTGATTGGATTCTGGTTATATTTCAGCCAGTAGGCTTTGCTTGTGAGTTGAACATAAACTATGAGAAAAAGTAAGGAGTAAACATTGGCTGTGTCGTTCTTTACCTGAATATCCAGTAGGACCAAGTTTTCCTTCAGACAGGGAAGAGAAGAAGTAAAGGAGCCTTGGAGAGAAGGAATCTAAGTTCATTATAAGGAGGTTGAGTGTGAAATACCTTTTAAAGTCTATATGTGGAAATAGGAGTCTGGAATTTCAAAGAAATATATAAGGAAGACAAAGGCTTTAATCTCGTCTAATGTTTATAGAGTTTATAGTGTATAAACCCATCTGATAGTTGACCGTGTATTGCCTTCTAACATATCTTGACTTATTTAACTGATGGTTTAATTACTTGTTTATTTATTTATTTATGGCTTTTTGAGATGTAGTTCAGTCAGGCAGCAATCCTCTTGCCTCAGCCTCCAGAGTGGTGGGATTACAGGCATACACTACCAAGCCCAGCAATTGCTTGTTTATTTTACCATATGTTTATTTTTCTTATATCACTGGGAGTGGAAAATAGGCAGGAGCTAAGTCTTTTTTGCGTCAGCAGTGCCCAGCACAAATGTGCTTTACAGACTAGAAGTTGAATAAATATCTGTTGATTATTTGACATTTTCAGTAGTCAACACCCGTATGAAAAGCTCAGTTGAGGGCCGTATGAAAAGCTCAGTTGAGGGCCGTTGAGATAGCTCAGCGGCATAAGTGCCTGCCCAGCAAGTGAGAAGTCCCGAGTTCAACTCCCGGAACCCACATAAAGGAAAAAAAGGGCCGGTGATATCGCTCAGTGGCACAAGCGCTTGCTGGCAAGCACGAGGTCCTGAGGTCGACTCCCAGTACCCACATTAAAAAAAAAAAAAAAAAAATGCTCGGTTGAGAAATCTGGTTTCATACCTTTTAATTGAAATATCCAACAGTAAGCTAAGGAGGGAGAAGTCTGCCAAGATAGATCAAGGGTTTGGATGCTGGTGCCCTTCAGAAGGTCTTGGCACTTGGGACTTTGTTAAAGAGATTGTGCCTGAGAGTCTCATTTCTGAGGTGCAGTCTTTAGTCTGGCAAGATTTTAGTTTGGCTGTGTGGATCAAAGTGGAAAAAAATGTTAAACACCAAAATTAACTATGGGAAACCTTTGGCATTTGTAAGGGCCACGTGAGTCGTAACATCTCAGACTATTAAAATGGTCTATTAATTTGCAGTCAAGGTGAACTGGGAAAAGGAAGAAATTCCTTAGAAGTACTAATCTGTTTCTCATGCAAAAGAGTGAACTAACAAAAATCTTTTGATAAATTATTTGTCTTACTTCCTTTACAGCATATTTGGTTAAAAGTTCCCAGGCATTGTCTAATTAATTTATGTAGATCCACTTTCTGATTAATATTTATAATTTCTTAGGTCATTTACTTATCAGCAACCCCAGAATTTGGCTTTGTTTTAAGACTTTTTTTCCTCCTCCCTGGAATGAAATGGTCTTATCTATTGACATTTTGGAGAGTTGTGGTGCCACCAGAGGAGAACGAAAAGCAGGCTGCTGGTCTTTCTCTGGCTATAGGTCCAACTCCTCATGACAGATTCACAAGTCTAAACTCCAAAGGGGAAAAAATAACCCAGCAGCATTTTAAGGGGTCTCTGAAATTGTTGAAACCATCAATTTTAAATTTGAAAGTGCCAAGCATACAGTCTATATAGCAAGCCAAACAATGCTTTGACTCCCATTAGTCAAAACAGGGAAATAGCCATAGCTATTTGTAGCAAGTCCAGGGAGTGAAATTTCTATGAGTTAAAGATGTGCACTTTCCTGATAAACCTTTCAGAGCAAGAAGGTTCTAGGTACTCCCTCAAGACCTGCATTATAGATCATCGTTTGTTGCTCTAGAATTTTCTTTGTCTAGTGGTCTTATGAACTACACCATATAGGGGTCAAGTTCTACTTGCAGCCTTACAACCTGTGGAATAGGAATGGTTTTCACAATTTCAAATGGGTATAAAACAATACAGAACACCAAAGTATGCAGAGGTGGTGGAGGACAAAGAAAAGGAAGAGGATGGAATGCAGAGGCAGAGGAACAGGGAGATGAAGGAGGAAGAGAGTAGATAAAATGTACAAAGACCATGTATGGCTCACCACCCCGGAAATATTTGCAGTCTGACCATTTACAGAAAAGTTTGCTGACCCTATGTGGTGAATGATGTGTCCTTAACCACAAAGTAATCCTTTTTAACCTTTAACCTCTACAATGTATTTTTGCTTTTGTCCCTAAATAGATCCAAAGCAACTTGGATTTTTCTCCCGAGTAAGCATTGTTTACCCGAGGGTCTGAGAACTGCTGTGACTGAAAACTGAATTATAGATTTGGAATCAGAAGAACTAATGTTAGAATCTCAAGTCTGTCACTTAAAAAGTCCAGATGATTCAAACACACTGGTTCACCTCTCTGAGTTTGCTAAGTGGGGGTGATTATCTGTCCTGCCTGTTGGAAGCACCATAACTCTCACTTGCATAGGACCACATCATAAGGTAATAGTATTATTTGGCAATGGAGCATCTCAGGTAGTAGACTGACTGAAAATCTGACATTCTGTGTAGTACACTATACCAGGAAAAGTTCATTATCTGGTGCGTAACTCACTCATCAATGGGGGAGCCATTTACACTAGAGTTGTACCATCGTTTGTTCCACCTCCACCCCAAAAGAGTGGAAGAGTGAGTGTGACCAAAACCAGAGGCCAACAAGGGCATTATCAAGCTTCTACTTGGGCAAACTTTTTGCTCTTCAACAGATTCCTACATTTGGGTCCTCTCTTGAGATCAGCACAACCACCCCCATCCACTTCCTGTTCAAATACTATGGAAACCAACTGTAAGAAAAAAAGCTAAGTGAAGGAAATGGTTATTTACCAAAATCATAATTCCATATCTTTGGAACATATATTTGTTAACATGAAACCAATGAATAATATTAGGACCACAGAGGGATTCATTATGAAAATTACTTCAAAGGAAATAAAATAATCTCTCTTCTAATCCCTATAATAAATTAACCTAATAAAACTATATCAAAGGGATTTTTACATGTTTTTCCCAGTTTCATCTTTTTAAATGAATGAATGTGAAAGAAACAACTTATAAACTCTCTAATCCTGGGATAATGTTTTATTTCATTATACTGAAGATGAATCTTGAGTATACTAACATAAGATCCCACTAGAAAAGGAAGACCGTGTAATGGATAGCAAGTTTACATGGTCAGAGGCAGATGAGTACAACATGGAATTTAAATGCTCAGAGATTCTTTGGCAGGTTTTTTTAATTTGTGTGAGCTAATTTTCAACTGCATCCCAAACCCACAGAAAATGGACAAATGAACTGAGTGCCTTCTCCATGGGTAAAGGAATTACCTGAATGTGTTAGGAGGCTTAGTAATTAGCAACACAAGTCTTTAAAGCAAAGACTTACAAAATTCAAATAACATCTGGTATCATTTCACCCAAATAACCTTGCATCTTTATTTTTTTTCCAAATTATACCAGATTTGCACATCATAAGGAAAACAGAAAAAGTGTTACAATTTAAAACCAATAAATGATTTTTAAGAAGTAGCAAATAAGATTTATATTTTGGAGAGTGATACAAAGAAACTTAAACCAAAAACAGTGCAAAAATTCAACTACATATAGATATAAATAGATGATAGATACAGATACAAATATGTGTTTTAGGAGAAGCCATAGTGTGAAAGTTAAAAAGATTATATTTCCATGTAGGAATACATAGTTATATTGCTAGAAAAGAGTATAAACTCAAATAGCTGGTAGTTTTTAAATCTCTCAATGTTTGAAACAAGCAAATACAGAAAAATATACAACATGCTTGTTTTTGCTTGTTTCTTTGCTTTCTAGCAGACAGGATTTAGGCTTATCCTCAAACACCAGGCTACCATATAATATCTTGTGAAAGCCACGAGATAAAATTGAAGATAAGAAACATCTTTTGGCAAATCAAATGCGAACGCAGTATTTCTGTCATGCTTCAACAAATTTTTTCTAGAAAGTCATGTTATTCTTGCAGGTTTTATTTTCATTGTGCTGATTTGCTTAGATGAGTAGGGTCTAAAGCTTAGGATTTTTGAAATTCATGCTGTAGTGTGGATGTGATTGTCTTGTAGAGGTGCATATGTTAAAGGCTTAATCCCCAGGTATGGCGCCATGGCAAGGTGGTAGAACCTCTAAGATGTAGGGCCTAGTGAGAAGAAGAAAGGTCACTGGGATGTGCCCTTGCAGGGGATATTGGGACACCAACCCCTTCTTGTGGTCCTCTTTTGCTTTCTGGCTGCTATGAGGTGAGTAGTTTCTTTCACTACACCCTCCATCATGATGTACCATGCTACATAGGCTCAAAAAACCAAGAGCCAACCAGCCATAGACTGAAACCCCCAAAACTATGAGCCAAAATAAAATTTTCCTCCTTCCAATACCTAATATATATATATATATATATATATATTTTTTTTTTTTTTTTTTTTTTTTTTTTGAGACAGGGTCTCTCTGTGTAGTCCAGGCTGGCCTTGAACTCACTATATGGTTCAGGCTGGCCTCAAACAGTGACCCTCCTGTCTCAGCCTCCTGAGTGCTGGGATTACAGTATCTGATTATTTCAGGTATTTGGTCCCAGTTCATTCCCCAAAAGCTACTTTATCCTGCTGGAATGTAATTTCTTTTTAAAGACCGTGTTCGACACATGCCGTATGCATTGGCGAATTTGTCACAGATTGTCTAGATGTAAGAAATTCAGTAAACAGTTGTACTGCGCATGCAGCAGGCACAGATGACAATAGACAGCATCTGCCCTGCTCTCTCCCACAAAGCTTAATTTGGTGGCTGTTATAGAACTGAAACAAATGCAAAATTGTAATCACGACAAGTACTTCAGTGAGAATTGCATCCTACTTAAAACTGCACCCTTTGAACATCCAACCTCATCAATGCAATCAGAGAAAGGGTTCCCTGGGGAATGGCAATAGAACTGAGCCCTGCAGATGAATAGATTCTACCAAGAAAGCACAAGAGAAAATGCCCTGTGCCTGTCTTAATTTTCGCTGTGTTGCTGGGGGTTAAAGGCCAGTGTTCCTGGGTCTAAATCCCTTGCCAAAGCTTTTGCTGGATGCGTGATCCCTGGGTCCGTTATTTAAATTCTTTGTGCTGTGGCTCCCCGTCTGTAAAATGGGATTAACCATATTAGTTTCCTATGGTGGGTGTAACAAATTACCACAAAGCAATTTTAAACAACATAGGTATTATCTTACAGTTTTTAAAAAATCCACATGTTTATCTTATATTTGTGGAACTGAAATCTGAAACGAATGCCACTGGGCTAAAGCTGGCAGAGCTGTATCTCTTCCTGCAGGCTCCAGGGAAGAGTCTGTTTTCTCGTGTTTCCCAGCTTCTAGAGGCTGCTCACATTCCTTGGTTTGGGGCTCTGTTCCAGCTTCAAAGCCAGCCGCATGGCATCTTCTAATGACTCTGACCTCTGACTCTCCTGCTTCCTTCCCTCTTGCACTGAACAGGACACTTATGGTCATGCTGAGGGCCCCTGGCTAATCCAGGTTCTCTCTCCATCTCCAGGTCAGTAACCTTCATTCCTCCTACAGCCTAGTTCCTCTTTGTACTATAAACAACACATTCCCAGATTCTGGGACTTAGAATGTGCACACTGTTAGGGGGCTATTACACTGCTTATACTATACTATCTCATAATGTTATTTTAAGGATGCAGTAGGTGAATACAAATTAAAGACCTGTAATAATGTCTGACACTTAGTAAAAACTCAGTAAGTTCTAGCTATTTTTACTGCTTTTATTGTCTTCATGAAACTAAGAAAACCTCACACGTTTAAATTACTTTAAAACTTATTTTGGTAAAAAATTTCTTCATGAAACTAAGAAAACCTCACAAGTTTTAATTACTTTAAAACTTATTTTGGTAAAATTAAGTTTCTGCTAAAAAAGAAACTTAATTTGTGCTTCATAGAATATGAAGAAATGGAATTCAAGGTTAGTTTATTTAAAAGAGCACTGTATACTTACTGAATAGATTATTCATGCAAATAGATTATTTAGAGAACATTGATTTGAGTTTCTCTCATGTGCTATCCACCAATTGCTAGTTTTCTGAAACTTAACTTTCGGTTTCTTCTTGTTTTTTCCCATCATTTATTAAATGAATACTGCATCTTTCTACCTTTCCAATTTATGCAAAATTTAGAAACTATAAGGAACAAAGAAAGAATATACAAAATCTTAAAAGAAATGTTTAAAATTTAAAAACCATAACCATAATAAAGAAAAGTAGAAAATCAAGTGGTGGTGCATTTTAAATTTAATAGATATAACAGAAATTATAAGTTTAGAGACAGAATAGACTGTATCTTATTTGTAATTTTAAAATTACTACGTTGTCTTCTGTTGCAAGTAGATTTTTTATTATCAAGTTAAACCTACTAAGAAACTTATTTCAAAATTACAAATAAGTACTCAATTAAAGGTTTGATGGATGAATGAGTAGAAGTCAAATCTTATGTGTCAAAAGGTAGACAGTAGGAAACTGTGAGATGAAATGAGTTTGGATGCAGATGGTAAATTTTCAACATCTGTGCCATTGGGCCCCATGTGTAATCAGGGACCTTCTTTTCTCTCGCATGCTTTATGAGAATCAGTTGAGTAATCCACAGATTATCTCAAATTCTGCTTTGCAAGATAAAGATGGAAACAGTGTCCAAAGCCAATAGCTCTTCTGTGAGCACTTCCAGCTGTTTACCAGGCACTTGGCTAAGAACACTGCACTTTTATCTGTTTTTGTGGCCACAAGGGAAGAAAGTATTATTTTTATTCTCTCTACTATTGAGGAAAAACTTATAGAGGTCTGACTGACTAAAGTAAAACATAAGTCACATAATTTTAAATTATATGTGGGACCATATTGTAAAATGCAAAACAATTTTAAAAGTATAGATGAAATTAATTTTAATATATTTTAGTTAATCCAATACACTGACACTATTATTATTTTGTCATGTAATTAGTATAAAAATTGTTAAAATACTTCACATTCTTTTTTTCATATGAAGTCTTAAAAATTCAGTGTGTATTTATACTTAAGACACATTTCAATTTGGATGCTAGGTTTTTATCACAAGTATTTGCTTGATATCAGGATTTCGTAAAATACATATATGAAGGAGTAAACTCGCATACCTAAGTTTTTCCAAAACTAGTTAAATATTTTCCAACAATTGGATGGAATATCAATTCTTAACCCTAACCGTAACCCTAACCCTAAATTAGTTAAAGAACTAAAATTAAACCTTTTATACCGCGTGACACTAACTACATTTGGAGCATTTGGTAGCCCATGTGTAGCTAGTGCTGCTGGGTGGGACAGCGCAGGTACAGCAGTTATCAGCTTTCCCAGACTCATGTGCCTGGTAAGGACCTGAACTGTGGTTTGAACCCAGAGTCCTTGCTTGTAGACACTGCACCACATTACCACTCTGGAAACACCACCAAAGCAGTGTGCGGCACACGTCTGTCAGAATTTACCAGTATACATGCTCTTGCTTTCCCATGGGTACTTGTTTCTTTGATTAAACCAACAAAGGGTCATCTAACTTCCTTAAAGAGGCAGGAAGGGAACAGGGGCGACTAGAGCATCCATGTGAAGGTTTAGAGTGAACGAGAAGTGTCTTATTCTTCCTCTTACCTTTATAAAGGTCTCTAAAGTGGATAAATGATTTCTTTATCAAGTTGGCAAATGAGCCCAAATAAAATAAAATACAGAGAAAACCTCCCAGGCATCATGGAACACACCTGTAATCCCAGCTACTCAGGAGGCTGAGGTATGGGGACTACTAACTGGGCAACTTAGCAAGACCTTGTCTCAAAATAAATACAAAAAGGCATAGGGATGCAGTTCACTGGTAAAGCGTTCTTAGGAATAAATGAGTAATGGATGAATGAATGAATAAATAAATAAATGTTACATGCTACTCAGGCCAGAGATAGAGGCAGAGGTAACCCAGATGTAGCCCTTAGCCAACAGGACCAGCTACCTTCCCTGCAGCCCAGCCATGTCTACCTCTTTTACCACACGTATGCCTCTCTCCTGCTCATGTCAATCCCACCCACCCCTACCTTTCCATGTACCACCTCTCCTGACCTACAGCCTGGCCACATCCATTTTCCCCACCTGTAATCTAACCCTGCTCCCCATCCCTACCATCCCTCTGCTCTCTGTTGGTTCATGCCTGGATTTCTGTCTGTGTTATTCTTCTGCTCCATGCCCAGCATTGCAAGGTGTTCGGTGCTTTCCTTAAAAATTCAGGATTTTCCACATAGATGATATAAAATAACAAAGCAGTAGGGATTTGAGATGATAGACTCTGGTTGCCTCATTGGAAGGGAAAGCCCTTGGCTGGAGAGGGAGGTTTCATAACAGATGGTGCAGAGGATATTTGCTTAGTTCTCAAACCAGAGAGGCCCACTTTCTTAACTGCATGCTGCCCCTCTGAGATAATGCACTCTAGTAGAAATAGTAATTTCAATAGCATAGTAAATTTTATCCAGTTTCTAATTATCTTAGAGGAATAAACCCATTTGGCATTGAAAACCAATTCTGCCATCCTATGAATAAGAGATTCCTGCTCTAAATTAGTCCCTTGACTTTTCTTTAAGGATTAAATACAAAGATAATGAGTTCAGCGTAATCTGTAGAGGACACCAATGAAAAAACCAGATGCAGCCAGATAGGAAAACCACTGTGAGATCCCATGGGTCCCACGACAGAGATGACAAAGGGGGGAAAAGACAGATAATTTCCTTGTAATCTCTTTGTATTAAATGATTTACCTAATTCTGAGGAGTAGACACGTACCTCTGTTATCTTACGGAACCCTGAATTCCAGGTGTTGTAGCAGTAACCCAAACAGATCAAAATACATGGTGAATGTTTAAATTCTAAAAATGTATTACAGTAAAAGACATTGCCATTAGCCCCTCAGAATACCCTCTCACACTTCACACACACTTACCCCGTGGTTCTTTCCCATGCCACTTTCTTTCATGGTTCTTTCGTACCCCATGCCACTTTCCAAAGCAATTCTGGAAATCCTCTTTCCTGTCTTTATGAGGTACTATCAAAACTACAGTGAATGCTGCTGGGAGCGCCATCCAACAGAAAGGCAGGCTTACAAAAACATTACAGTGTGTCCTCATCCACCATATTCACCAGATCTTGCAACACATGAGTTCAGGTTCCTTCCCAAATTCAAAATAACCACGAAAGGTAAACATTTCGAATCAGTCCAGACAGGACGTTGAGATAGACAGCAGTGTGCAACAAAAGCCTTACGAAAGAGGTCTTCCAGAACTGCTACAGAAACTGGCAAGAATAACGAGATGAGTGTGTTGGAAGACAGGGGGAGTATTCTGAGAGGGATTAATGTCAACGTGTATTTTACCGTAATCATTATTTTTTTAATTTTAAACATACACCATCTTTTTCAGTCACACTTCCTGTAATGACCAAACCTAGGAATTGAAATTAAGCATGTGCTGTTTGAGAAACATAGGACTTTGGGATAATTCTCTGAATCCTCTGAATTTCCTTGTCCTGATTTACAGCATGGTAATGGTTCCTTCCAAGGCTCTTGACAATCCATGTACACGGTGAGGGAAAGCACTAAAGCACTTAGCATAAAACCTAGATCACTGAAGGACTCTGCCTCTTTTTCATCTGTATGAAGAGATGATATGCAGCCCTCCTGCACCACAGAAATTGAGGTAATGATTTCTGTAAGTAGAAACACAATGTGTATTATTTAGGGTTAGTTTGGGTTAGGTCTGAAGGAGACATGTCCCCACTAATAAGAAAAGTAGAATATTCATAGACTCATGGAGTAAACAGGTTATGTTAAATCTAGTGAGACAGATGATATTCCCCAAATGAAAGCCATTGGGAGAAATGAGTGAACTGAAGGCAGAGCCAGAGATCAGACACCAGGAGAAATATGGATAAGAAGGAGACTCTGAACAAGGACAGAAAGGAAATGTGAGAGTTGGGGGTGTAGTTCCATGGTAGGGCCCTTGCCTAGCGTGTATGAGATCCTCAATTCAATCCGCAGTCCCACCCCAGAAGAGGGTACTGTTACAAGCTCACAACAGTTCTAAAAACCCATCTGCTTTTGTACCACTCTAAGGCTATGGACGACTTCGATCTGTGTTATTTCTTTGCTCTTGTTTTGATTTCCTTTAAAATGTCTGCTCTTTCATAGTGGCTGCCATGTTTTGTTCCATTTTTGCTCATGCTATTGAAAGAGAATGCTGATGGATTTTGACTTAAAGATTGCACACATCCATTTCTTTCTTTTGGCTCTGAAAGCTGCTGAATGAAGCATAGTAAATCTGTGATTGAGCAAACTGGGGTGATATCACATCTTCAGGGGCCAATGTGATGGGCTTTGGAGACTGATTTCCTGACCTGAAGTAAGTAATAAATAAAGTAATGGACACCCCAGAGTAGTGCTTGCAAAGAAGTGAGGTATAAAATTCCTATTCAGATATGTGTCTCTTTTTTGTGCCGTTATAACAAAAAGAAATGATGAAGCCGACATTGGCTTATCACAAAACAATAAGAACCTTTAGGATTGCCCAAGTTCACCTTCAGATGCTTTTTGGATCTGTCCTGAATAAAATGGTGTTTTGCTACAGATGTTGTTAAGGACATGAAAGATCAAGTCTAGATGATTTTCATAAGGAAGAAACAGGATTATGGCGTGATATTGTCTGTGAGTAAATTCAGTAATAGAAGAAGGAATCTGTTCCTGCTATTTGAGAGGACTGTGCTACTTCACACAGCTGAGGTTTCTAAAACTCCCTTGGCAAGAACAAAGCCCAGCCACAAACTGAGACCATCAAGGATTACAGAGATCACAGCTGAACAGGTTTGCCCGGGGTCCCTGGAGACCTGTACTCTTCTGCCCTTCTCGGAGTTTAACTTCTACCTCTGGTTGGTTCAACTTTGGGGGGCACTTCTAGGTCTGTGTGTTGTCACTCCATTATGTGGTCACTTAGTGCCCAAACCTTGTGTGCTTTTAGCCACTTGGCCAATTGAAACCCACACATGCTCCATAAGTCTTCTCGCGGGAGGAAGTATGGCACATACCTATGTAGCTGGATAAAGATTCAAGTATGATACTACATCTGTTAGCCTGGAAACCATATTTTTAAATGAAGTCCTGTGTATATGGAAAAAATAATCTACTATCTTAGCCAGCAGGACTGAATCTGGTATTCTAGATCCTTGAGGAAGTAAAGCCAGGGGAAACAAAATTCTCGAGACTCATAAATCTTAGCAGATAGCATCTCATTTAGTCTCTTGCCTTCTTGCACTAAATACTAAATTGTTGGTGTTTTATTCAATACCAAATGGGTTAAAAGATGCTATGTGCTGAAGGCCACATAATAAGTAGAGAGGAATGGCACTGGGAGAGGGGAGACCGCAGGAGACGGAGCTGCAGGTGGGAGTGGAGGTTTAGCTTTCCCCTTCCTCAGCAAAGTTCTCACAGACAGAGAAGGGCTTCCTCAGCCATAGCACCTGGCCTGCCTTGGATTATGCCATGCTGAGATGCATATTCCTTGTGGTTTTATGAATCAAAGGCTTAAATCATTCTTACTTCCTAGAGGTTATTTTCTTGTGCTCCTTTTAAAATACCACATGGAAATTATTTTGGTCAGTAAAAATTCTAAACATATCTTTTCCTATTAGCTTTCTCCTTGCCAAACAAAGTTTCATACATACTTGAATTCCCAGCATATGCTGCCTTCCCTGTGTGTCATCCTGGTCCTGATTTAATGTTATTTCATTTTCCCAGTTGTTATCTGGCTCCCTGATCAGAAGTTTGGATTTAGAAGTCTCAATTCAAAATTGAGCTAGTGGTTTCCATTTAGCTGCATTCCCAAAATATGCAATGAATAGGTATCAGAAAAAGGTAGTTGTAAAAATAGCAAGACAAAAAAAGCATCTCAGTTGTTTTTTATATTTTTTAAATTATAAAAGGAAAATGTAAATACTATGTATCAATACAAAGTAAAAAGTAAAAGCTTTTGAAGCATCTTCCTCTAATCTCTTCCATATAGAAGAATAGATCCTCTTAGATCTTTATAAATAACTATTACTAACAACTACTTGCATGCAGTGTTATGGTGTAAATATGAAGTGTTCCCCAAAGATTCACATGTATTGAGAGCTTCACCCCAATATAACATTGTGTTATAAGAAGTCAGGACCAGGGGCCGGTGAGATGGCAAAGGTGGGCCGGTGAGATGGCTCAGCAGCTTAAGCGCCTGCCCGGCAAGCGTGAGGGCCCGAGTTCGACTCCCGGAACCCACATACAAAAAAGGGGCCGGTGATATCGCTCAGCGGCACGGGCACCTGCTGGTGCGCGAGATCCTGAGGTCGACCCCCGGTACCCACAAAAAAAAAAAAAAAAAGAAGTCAGGACCAAAGAGGTGACTGGATCAGGAAGGCAACAACATCATCAATGGATTAATCTGTAGATTCATTAGAGGAATGGACTATTAGGAGGTGGGGCTCAATTGGAGGAAGAGGTAATTGGGGGTGTGCCTTTAAAGGTTATACCCTGTCCCCAGCCCTTCCTCTCTCCTCTGGCTTTATTTCTTTGTCACTCTTTCTACTTCCTGGCTCCCATGAGATGAATGGCTTTCCTCTGCTGTGTCCTTCTGCCATGATGTTTCTGCCTTGGAACAAGTTGACCATGGACTGAAACCTCTAGAACCATGAGCCAAACTAACCGTTTCCCTCTTTAAATTGTGTATATCAGATATTTCATCCAAGCGATGAAAAAGTGCTTAACACATGCATTTTTTTTCTTTGTACAAAAAGGATTTATATGACACTTAGTATGTGGCTCACAAAAAGAAGGGCTTTATGATTACAAAATTAAACATGATCATGCATGTGGACACAACCACAAGATATCTTCTAGTGAAGTAGTCTCCTTCCAACCTCTTTGGCACTAGGGACCAGTTCCATGGAAGACAACTTTTCATCAGTGGGGCTTAGGGAAGTAGTTTCAAGATGAGTGAAAGGAGCACGCAACCTAAACCCCTCAAATGTGCAGTTCACAGTAGGGTTCACACTCCTATGAGAATCTAATGCTGCCTCTGACCTGACAAGAAGCCCAGCTCAGGTGGTAATGCAAGCAATAGGAGTGGCTGTAAATACAAAAGAAGCTTCACTTGCTTGCCTGATGCTCAGCTCCTGCTGTGAGACCAAGTTCCTAACAAGGCACAGACCAGACATTGGTGCCCATGTTCTAGTGGATAAATTGAACTCTATGCATTTATTCCTGACATCGTGTGCCAAATGGTCAGGGTCATTTCATGAGCTCTTAGATGCTGTAGCACCAATGATATTTCAGACCTAAGGAATTTCCAAAGTTGTGTATATATTCCGCTTCTTTCATCGTTGAAATGGTTAGATGGGGACCTCTACCATTTTTTACCTGCTTTGGCATGAGCTATTTAACTTAAAACGTTGAGCTAGCTGGCACTGAAGGGTTTACCCATATTTGTTCACAGGCTCAATAAATCATAATTGCCCATAAACCCAACAAGTGTGAGGGTCTTATTCCAAAGAAACTTATTGTATAGCCAATTTTATTCTTAGCACTTTTCTCAGTCTTTAAAAAGAGAATTATCCTTCCCTGTCTCAGGGATGCTATATGATAAATACTCAGGTTTAAAGACTGTGTAATCAATTTGATGATTCACACGTAAGAGGCGGTATTCTTATTGACTTCCAGAAAGAAGACATAAAAACATTGGATTTCTAGAAAAAAGAAATAAAGCAAATGTCTCTCTAAAAATCACACTCAGGATTTTATATTTACATTAAAGTACAAATTCGGTCTTATGTAAAATTTATGAGGTATTTGGTGACATTTGTTTTATATATCCAAAATAGCATGTGTTAACAAATAAGGCTGTCTTCCTACAGTGAGATTCAGGCAAAGATCAAGGGCCATGAGGGGGCAGGGCTAAAGAGGGGTCTATGCTTTTCTACTTGCTCACATAATTACTAGGTATTAGGAAAATGCAGGCCCTTCAGAATGGCTTTCAAAACAATTTGGAGGGAAAAAGAAGACTGAAAGTGGATGGTGTATAGGCTGAGCACTTGAGAACGTTTGCCAAATATCTGAAAGCGTCAGAGAGTCTGTTGTGCCCACTTGCATTTTTATGGGGTAATGCTAATCAATTAGTTCAATTCTGCCGTAGAGAATAAGTAATTACATTCTCTGGAAGCCACCGTGGTGTGATTAATAATACATTCTGATTTCTAAAAGTAGCATTTCCCTCAGCCCTCAAACCTGGCTGCCTGAAAAGTGCTGTTTTTGTATGTAAGACACACAGCTGAAGTAAAATTTATTTCCCTGGAAATCATCCTGTGAAAAGAAAAATGTAATTTTATATGACATCTTCTGCCCCTTCCTACATAAATGAATAAAATTCAAGTTCCTTCTTTCGGCACTTTCAAATAAATTGTCAAGAAATAGTATTTTAGGCTTGGGACTTAAATATGTTACATAAAAGTTTCAGAGAAAACAAGTTAGTTTCTTTTTTTGTGTGTGTGTGGGTACCGGGGGGTCGACCTCAGGACCTCGCGTGCCAGCAGGTGCCCGTGCCGCTGAGCGATATCACCGGCCCCTTTTTCGTATGTGGGTTCTGGGAGTCGAACTCGGGCCCTCGCGCTTGCAGGGCAGGCGCTTAAGCCGCTGAGCCATCTCACCGGCCCCCAGTTAGTTTCTTAATAATTACAGAACACCTGCTATATTCATGTTCTGTAACTAAGCTCTGTAAAAGAAGTAAGATAGGTAAGTAATGAGCAGTGTATCTAAGAAAATATTAGAGCAACAGGATATTTGTCCTATATTAAGTGAATAGAATGTAAAGAGAAATAAGATAATTTTCACAAGAGAAGTACAAAGAAAATACCACGAGGTCTCCACAGAGTGATCAGAGGACTCCACCTAATCACAGACAGAGATGAGGGCAGGGACGTAAATTGCAGATAGTCTTCTATAGGAACATTGTCCTCACTATGGAGGAAGGTTCCCTCCAGAGACTGTTGTCAGGCATTCAGTCAACAAATATTAACTTAATGTTTCCTACATACCAGGCTGTGTTCCATCTCCAACATAGCATGACATTTGACCACTTTTAGGATTATCACTAAAGCCCCTTGAACTTTGTATGCACTGTGAAATTGAACCACTTACCACTGAATAAACCCATCATTCCATATGCTTACAAGATTGAATGACTATGGTTTTAGTAAAATGTGCACCAAATGCAGAATTTGATTTCTAAAACTGGTATAACCACCATGGAAAGCAGTATGGGGCTTCATCAAAAAACTAAAAATAGGAATTCCATTTGACCTAGCTTTCCCCCTTCTAGATTTCTTCCCCCAAAAATGTTAAAGACGTCATACTACAGTGATACATGCATTCCTATATGTTTAGCAGCACAATTCGTAGTAGCAAAATCTTGGAAGCAGCCTGTTTGTCCATCAACAGATGAATGGATAAAGAAAATGTGGTATTTATACACTAAGAAAGATAAACTCAAGTGATTTGTAGGAAACTGGGTGCACCTTGGTATGATAATAATAGCTGAAATAAATCTAACACACAAGCTTAAATATCACATGGTTTCTGTTGTATGAGAAACCCAAAGTATAAAAAATTTAAAGACCAAAATAAAAGATACATAAAAGGAAAAAAAAAAAAAAACCCTAATAATTACTAACATTTTGCAAGCAGCTCGAAAGTTGATTAACACTACTTTTTGCCTTCTACCAAAAACATTTCTCTTTTATCTGTGTAGAGATGTTGACATAAACCATCAAGGAGAAAGATTTGTGCTGTGGACATCCACAACAGAAATATCTGGCAGTACAGTGGATGGCGAGTTCCCCTGAATCCATATCTTTAGCCATTCTTTCTCCTAATCTTGTCTCCTTGGAATATACATTCTTACAACTGTGCCTCTGTATGTACAGTGGCTGCAAGGATAAGAAAAAGAAAAAGGGGAGGGAGCTTCATGCTTTTGAGAACATGTCATTAAAAGGAAAACGTAACCTAATTTGCTAAGGATATTCAAGACCCATAACAACCTTTTCTGAGCAATACTTAAAGACCATGAGTGAAGCCAATGGAAAAAAATCATAATTTCGTTCTTGGCTATATAGTTCCTGAGTTTCTTTAACCCCTCAGTAAAGCATTACTGGTGAGTTGGGTGGGATCCATTTTTTAAGGTCAGGCCATATTAAAGAGTGCTTTTGAGTGCATTTGACTGCTCATCTTTATTGTCTTTTATTGTTGTCGCAGCTTATCATCTAGAGTTTTCCTCACTCATATTAAATTCTATGGCATGTTTTTATTACACCCACATAAACACACAAGCCTTCTAAATTTCACCACGGAAAAGTCACACAAAGCACTTCATTTGTTCTGAACCTCTGCATCTTATATTTTCTTCCTTCTTTCAAATATAAACTTTTAACTAGATATATTGAAAATGGAGCATGTGGCTCTTTTATAAAACATGAATTTCGGACTAAATTGTTAAAGCATGAACAGGCAAGATCAAAGAAACCTCGTGTCCCTGAGACTCACTGGGTGGAATCCCACACAAAACACACACCCCACGTGCCCTTTGCCTGCCTGAACCTTCTCTGCCCTATTTTGTTTTGCTAATCAATAATGTGAGTATTATATTCTTTCCCAGCAAGTATTTACATATTGAGCCTGGATTCTTGGGTGTTTCAAACAAATAGCATTTGGGGGAAAAAAATGAAAAAAAAGAAAAGGAGAGATGTTCCAAATACTTCTCTCCTGAATTGTCATATGGGAGTAACCTGTGCTCCCTACAAGAACAGCCAGCCTCATTACATTTTATAGAAGATCATTAAATGCAAGCCTGGGCAGTTGGTAATTGGTCATTATTAATATTATATAAAAATAATTAGAGGAAAAATGGGCTTGAATCTGCTCTGGCGAATTTCAGAAATTCATTATAACTTTGACTTTCCCCCTTCTCAGCCATCAAAATCTTATGTTGTTGCCACTGCTGCTGCTGTTACTAAAGTACAAATTTCTCATTCTATCCTTAGACTAACTCAAATGTTTCATTTACTTGCTTTCACAGTTTAGGAAAACATGGGGGCATTCCCATTCTTCATGTGCTTCATGATTATCTATATTTTCATGCATTTTTTTCTCGCAAAGGGTGGAATTGAGTGCAGAATCTAGCTGAGCTTGAACACAAAAGCTAAACAATAAGCACCTGCCATTTAATACAAAAGTCTTGGAATCATATTTGGATTACTCTCCTAAGACAATTTGAAGTTATTTGGTGGTGAGAACAAAGAGACCAGAAAGGTATTCCCCGGGGGCCTGGTTAGGGGCTTTGAGGGGCGACACGCTGTCTGACCACAGCCACCCATCCCAGTTTGGAAACCGTGAAGTGCCCATGGGGAAAGAGCAGGGAACTTGGAGTTGGGATAAATAATATAACCTGACATGAGAAGTGCCTGTACAGCTATAGAGTTGCTAGACACTGTAAGGTATGGCAGAATCCTCTCTTGACCACCTTTCAAAGTATAAGAAAAATACAACAATAGCATGTCTGAAAATAGCTCTGTAAAGTCATTAAGTTACTCGGAAGACTTTGTAGTCTTTTATCGTGAGTCACATCTTGTTACCATAACAGGGATCATATAGGAAAAAAGCATAGTATCTATTTGTTTAGTTTTCAAGGATAAATGTAGAGAAGAAATAAAATATTTGATAAGGTTTTATAGTTATCCTTTCATAATATAATAGGATTTTAGAGATAAGTGTCCTCAGAATTGTTTATAATGTCATTTTACTGAGTGAGAAAAAAGATCAACTCATGTGCTGAATTCCTTATCCCAATGTGAGCCATTTTTGAAAATGTATGTGAGACTCATTTTAAGTTTGTAGATAAATAACTTTGTAATATCACGGGTAGCCTTTCATGTTAAAGTTCTAATTATTTTAATTTCATTGTTAATATAAAATGACTACTTGAAAAAGATGCTTACTTCCTCTTTAAAACAAATACCACTTCTTAGAAGTTTTGCTTAGTGTTATTTCCCCATCATTACATGAAGAAGCACTGAACCGTGTCATTAATTGCCACACCGATTTCTCATATGAACTAATTCAGCATCAAAATGGGTTTATTTTTAAAAATTAAAGAATTTAGTACTATATAGTACTTTCTATGGCTTAATCAACAGGAGAAATATTCTCTGTCTGTACATTTAAGGAGAGGACATTCTGATTGGTTGTATTAGAATAGAAACACAATTTTATTACAACATTCAAAATACTGAGATGTTATTCTTATTTGTGGAATGATTTATTACAACCCTCTATAAACTGTAAATATATCGACAGGCAAAATCTGGAAGTCTGTTGTCTAATGTAAAAGAAGCAGGAAAGGCTTGGATTAGACTCACAGACATGATAGTCAGACCTACCGATATGATCTTAAGTGTGACTTTAAATTAAGGGTTTTAGACAGAAATGCCTGCAGGCCATAAAGGGAATAATTCAGGCAGGGTAGACAAGGAGACAAAGGTGAGAGGCAGAGCATCTACAAAAGGCATGGCCCCCCCAAATGTTCTGGGCACTGTTCGTCTGTCGCACAAGTTTTCATGTCACAAGGTGAGATCAGCATAGTCGGGTCTTGATTTTTTTCCAGGGAAGATGGTAACCAAGTCTCTTGTGCCAAACAACAAGCAACAGCAGCAACAGAACTCCCTCCCTGGGAGGGGGGACGTAGAGGAAGGGATGAGGACGTAAGAAGAATTAAGACATGCTGTGTACCTGTACCAATTCCCCATGATGAATGCGATCATTAAGCACTGGAAACATGTAGTAATAAAAATTTTTTTAAAATTTTTAAACCTACCAAATTTTAAATGTTGGCAATGAATTCTAATATTAAAAAATACTTTCAGCAGAAAAATTATAACTGTCAGACCAAGTTGAGTCCTAGGCTGCCTGACTATCATTCTCTTATAAATTTTTATTAGTTTCACTTTAATTCAATGTTCTAACTTCAAGGAAGCAGTGAGAGCTACACTGCTTGCAACGCATTATAATTTGTTTAGCTGACATGTGTGGAAAGTGATTCTGATATTAAATGTAGGGCTAAGGATTTCATTTTGACTTCCAGCAACGTGCCCCCTGGCTTCTAATTCAGAAAGATTTCCACAGTATAATTGAATAATAACAAAGCAAACTATCCTTTTTGACTGTAAAACAATAAAAGGCGAATGTGGTCATACATTGCTGGTACTTAATTTAATTTTCAACAACATAATGCTGAAGTAGAAGTGGAGGATGTGGAAATTAATGCATCAGAAGCAACAAAGAATTTCAGAAATCTGTTTACAAACCTGACCAGAGATATAACCAGCTACTACTGAGGGCTGGAGTGGAAAGCGGACTCAGATATTGTATATTTTCAGCTCCACTGGGCTGTGAATTATTTTCCATGCTGAGTACAGTGCTTATTCAGTGCTTAGTGAACAATCGTGGAAATTTGTCCACCGCTCATTCTACTAAGATGAGGTTTCACAGGGGCCCAACAAACCTGCTATGGTTTGTGTCTAGATGTCCTCCCAAAGCCTCATGTGGGTCATAGAGATTTTTGGAAGTGGCTGAATCTAGAGTGTGTGATTGACTCCTAGTGCAATGCTGGGATTAAGGGTGGGTGATTACTGGATCAATCCACTGATTGGATTGGCACCACCCTAATCCCAGTAGACTGGATAAGAGACAGAAAGAGGCCTGTCTCATGCTCCATTGTTGCTTTTGCTGTCTTCTGCTGCCATGAACTGTTGCCCTCTGTCTTGTGCCACCCTGCCTTGGAGCCAGCCAATGATGGACTGAAACCTCCATAAACTGTGAGCTAAATAAACTTTTCCTTCCTTAACTGGTGGGTGTCAGATATTTTGTCTCAGCAATGAGAGAAAAGTAAGATAAAATCCAAGGCCGAATAACTAAATAAGTGCCCCTTTTGTCCATTTCAGGCCAATCATTAATTTACGTGCCTCACTGACGGGTGTGCACAATGATCTCGGCCGTGTTGCTGTGAAAGGTCATCCTAGGGAGAGACGGGTTATTTGGCTGGTGCCACAAAGGAAGTGGTCATAGCTGAGACAGGGGTAGAGGTCTTGGCCTGACACCCATCAGCCAGCCACTGTGCTGTCCTTTCTCTGAATCAGCACTGTCTCGTTTGAGACCTGGCACTGTCTCGTTTTCTCCCATCAATCTTATATAAGTCCCATTCATCCCGGTGAAGTTGCTTCTGTCATCCTCTTTTGCCAAAATATTTTAAATGCAGTCTCATTAGGTCTCTCACTATGTCTGTCAGTTGCAGGTACCACTTCCCAAGCTGTGACACAGAATAAGTAAAACGTTTCTGTGCAAACATAAGCGTGGGGAGTATTGCATAGCAGACACTCCCTGAGAGAGTCGCATGGCGTGTTGGAAATTTACAGCTCTGAGGAGTCTTGCAGAGGGGATCGGTTTAGCTTTGTTCCATCTAGGGTTTCTCAAGTTTGACACTGTAAACCTCTTATATGTAACCTTGACCGACACTTTAGGAAGCTCTAGAACCCTGGAGGAGCACTAATATTGCCAAGAGGAGATGCTGTTCAAGGATGCTGAATTAGGAAGGGCATGGTTTGATTTGGCTTTAAAGGAAAATTGCTACAATAAGAGGGATGATTAGAAGAAAACAGATCATCATTAGAAGGATGGTTAGACAGTTGATGGACCAGACCAGGCATGTTGAAAATGAGGATGGAATCCCCAGATTTATCACCTAGGTGCCTGAGGATGTTATGACCGTGATGGCAATGCCACATGGAACAGTATTTGAAAGGAAATGTAATGAACTTTCTGTTGCTTTGGTTTGTTTCGTTCTGTTTTGCTGGGGTTTGTTTGTTTGTTTGTCTTAGTTTGGAGGAGATTACAGTATTTGAAAGAAAAGATAATGAGATATTTTTATTCGATTTTTAGTGCTTTAATGCAAATCTCCAGTCACAACTTTCATCAAACTATCTCCTCTAAGTTCAACAGAAGCAAAAAAGTTATTTTAGCCTTCTGGTTACCCTAAATACAGTGGTGCCTCAATTCAAGAATTTAATTCATTCCACAGTCCTGGGAAACATGGCCACGGTTGTCACCTGATGCAGAGTTCACAAACACAAGGAAAATTTTGCCCAGTGCTTCTGTTCACAAACCAAATTGTTAGCAAGCAGATGCATTTGTGAACTGAGGTATTACTGTACTTAGCACGGATCACTATTGATTTGTTGAGTAAATAAGTAAATGGTCACACTATATTGTTGCAAAACTAAAGTGACCTTAGGGTAATAGAGAGTGAGGGAGGGTGCACAGCCCATCAAAGTGAAGAAAAGGCTCAGGCGCAGACTTTGGGAAGCCCTGAAGGGTGCAGAAACAATCACAATGGCAGTAATAATAATGCACAGAACTCAAGGCACTGTCCTTGGTATAAATGATGGCTGCTTTTTGTCTCTGTGTCATTTTCTGTCAAAGCTCAAATTCCTAGAAGAGAGATCTGGTGAGTAGAGGGCACCATGTTTGATACCCTGGAAGGTGAGACAGTAGAAAGATGTTACATACAGGAAACCCAGTGCCCAGTGCCATGACAGGAGAGAGAGATTAATGTTGCACCCACTTGCACCCTGCCCTTTTCTCTAACAGATTAAAAAGCTTAGGCTGTCATTCAAAGACTGGACCTTGGTGATGGCCCAAGATGCCTCAGTCCCAAGAGCAGAGGAGAGCAAAATGGCGATCAGGCAGGTTGAAAAGACTGGTTTCCCCAGTGTTGGCTTCCATTCGGCAGCTACATTCAAGGCAAAAGTAAGGATATGTTTTTTTTAAATCTGAATATTCATGGATTTAACCAAGATAATATCAAGAAATTAAGTGGGTGTGAAAACAGTGCCCAAATTCTTTTGGGTCCTCTAGCTACAGACATTGTCAAGGGCAATGTCATCTATTGAGAAGGCACAGCTGTTTCCTTCTGAAATGAAATCTAGCGGAGGACAGGGAACGGGGCATGGCCATGCCATCCGAACTGAGTGTAGAGAGGGCACTGTGACTGGAAGTTGTCTTTCTTGTCCATCTGGTGCTTACATTTAAAAAAAAAAAAAGGAAAAAAGAGAAAGCTTATTTTCTGTCTACTCATTTATCTGAAAATGGATGGTACAAGTTATTTTATTTAAACACGTGCACAAACATAAAATACTAAATGTGAAAACAGCTTTTAAGACAAAGAGGTCCGGAGATGTTACTGTTTTACCCAAGGTCACTCAGTCCATCAGTGAATGCACTGACTCCGGAACACAGGGCTGCTGACTGCCTTCCGAGGCTCTTCTCACTGGGCATGCAGAGGCACTCTGCCTAAAAGAAAATAAATAAATAAATAAATAAATAAAATAAAAGACATCAGTGGCAGCCTCCATTTAGCACTTATGAGCATGAAACATAAGTGAACACAAATTCAAAACCGATTTCTGAAAATATGTCCCTTAATGCCAACTAAAACAAGAAGGTTGCCAATTTTGAATTCTGTTAAAGATTTTTTGATTCCATTGAGATAGCAGATATCTTTCCCAATCCATAGCATCCTCACAAAAGAGAACGAAGTCAGATTAAATGTCTCTTTGTCGATGTACTTTAATACCTTTTGGTGTCCTTGGACAGTTAGGGAAAGGGCCAAGGGGAAGACAGACAAAAAGAGTGCGATGTCCTTTTCCTCTTCACAACATCAAGTTGGTAATTATAATGTGGGTATTTGCCACATGCCAGTAGAAAACCCAGCACAGTTGAGACATAAAGACCATACTGTTTATTGCTCTGGGAACTCACAATCCTGCTTAGGCAGAAAAGTAACCATGAAAAGATATAAAAGCATATGATATTGGTTAAAACATGGCTTTCTAAACTTCCTTGGCATTTGAGCCTTTTGTGTGGGTTGAAAGGAGATGACAGAAATAGGATAATTGGAACCTTTTGTAGTTGTGCACAGAGGGGATTTAAAAATGAAATAACCAGTGTTGCAAGACACAATGAGCACAAAAAGGTCAGTTGTGGGAGGGTCAAGTGTGCAAGGGAGGAGGGACTATTAACCTCAGTATCCTATCCAAACCAAGTGGGCCTTCTGGCCACTCCCTTTGTTTTTGGCACGTCTTGTTCCCTCCCCTGCCACTTTTAAACCAACTGGTTTCCTTTGCTCACCCCTGCCTCTTCCTTCTCCTCCTTATGCACAGTGTACTAACATCTAGGACCACCCTGGAGCCTTAACACTTAGTTCAGGAGCCCAGATTAAGACCACCTGCTCCGAAGAATTGCTTCTTAATCAAACTTACATCTAGTATCCGTGGAGCATTTCATTATGTTCCAAGTACTGTGCTAAGTGCTTTCCATGCATTCTCTCATGAAGCCGTCCAACATCTAATGAGGTAGGTGTTTTGCTTATCCTTATTGGATAGGGTAACTTGACCTGCCCAGAGGCTGCCTGAAAATGAGCAAGAAGACCCAGAACCAAACGCGACCTGACTGCCTCCATTCCAGCACAGAGATCTTACTCATGGTGCCAAACACCATGCTCTCCGCTTTAACCTTACAATGCTTATCTTCATCTCCAGTTCCTTGGAGCCTCACCTAGTCCAGCTTGCCTCTTCCAAGACATTATTCCAAGTTCCTGCAGATTATAATGGCTTCGTAGCTTTTCCAGGCAAGTGATTGCTGCATTTTAATAGAGACAGCCCAGAACAGAAACAGAAACCTAGACGTGCGGACAGATTTGAACGATGGCATTCCGAGGCACATGGATAAGTGAGACGGGACACTGACGGGAAGGCCAGTAGGTCTGGGGTTCTTCCCAGCAGGTCAGCTCAGCTCTCAAGAGGTGCTAATCCTGATCTAAAGAGAGGCATCCAGCATCTTCCAGATCATTGGCCCTGAAAGCCATCTTCAGAGAAACACTGGATTTAGTCCCTGGGTTGGAGGTTGGGGGGCATTGAGCCCCCTCCATCCTCAGGGAACTTTTGGCAATGTCTGAAGACATTGCCGGCTTGGCAGTCACAATCTGGCAGTTGGGCAGAATGGTATGTAGTGGTATGGGTGGGGGAGGTGTTTGCTACTGGCATCTAGTGGGTAGGGGCCAGGAAGAGACACCACTAAACACCCTGCAATCCCCAGGATCTCCCCCAACAACAATGAATGCTCTGGCCCAAATGCCAGTAACCCTGCATCTTAGGAAACTTGAGTCAGATCATAACTGAAAGGCATAACAAGCATGACCAGATTTACAAAAGTCCAAGCAAAAAAGTTTCTCATGAAGAGGAAGTGAAGTGAAACTAATGAGGAATGGGGTAGGTAGAAGGGGAAGCTGGGAGTAGGTCTAAGGCCCAGTTTTGATGGCTGGCTTTACTTCAGGGTTTTCTCCCAAATGGACAGCATGATCCAAATGGTCAGTAGATTCCACATGATTGAGTATGCATTGGGAAAAGAGAATATTTGATTTTGTAAATGAGACCTCAGTCCATAAAAAAAAAAAAATTGTAGTGGGAGGTGGTGGTGCAGAGGGTATTACTATATGTGATTTTTCTGCCTAGGAAAACTATTAGGTGGGCCAGCTTGCCAGTCCCCATTGCTCAAGGTGTAATCTGTGTAGCAGTCTTTCAAGAGCATCATTCAGCTGCTCATTATAAAACCAGATTACCGCGTCCCCATCAAAACTGCTGAGATCTTTTAGACAACCCAGGAATCCATATTTTTAACAGATTTCCATGTGATTCTTGCACACACTGAAGAATTTGCCACCTGATTTCTGCTTTCTCATATTTCTTTTTTTTTTTTTTGTGGGTACCAGGGGTTGACTTCAGGACCTCGCATGCCAGCAGGCACCCATGCCCCTGAGCGATATCACTGGCCCTTTTTTCATATGTGGGTTCCGGGAGTCGAACTCAGGACCTCGCGCTTGCCAGGCAGGCGCTTATGCCGCTGAGCCATCTCACCAGCCCTGCTTTCTCATATTTCGATGCATTGTCTTCTCTGTACCATCTCCTCCCCACGTGGACTGTGGGTGGTACTGTATCCCAGCACTCTCGTTATCACTGAAAAATCTGTCACAGGCCAAGCAGAGAATGACATTTGCCCCCATTGCCCCAAACCAGATGAACTAGGTGTGGCTACCCTTGTTAGAGCTATCTAATCCTTGTTTCCCTTTTGTTTCATTTTTCCTTGTATCCCTATAGGTTACAAAACCAATGAGAAGTAAACTCATTGGTCTGTTAATTGGGGACCTTAAGCTGCTGCACATCAAAAGGTCAGGAATTTCTCCAGTGTGCACAGCTAAATAAAGGAAATCACCAGTTAGTCCTCTAAAGAACACAAAGAAGCTCTTGATTGAAAAGCCAAGACCCATGGTTATTCCCCCATTTCCATGATGCAAGGCATTCGTGGTTAAACCAAAGTGTTGCAGACTCCTGGCAGAGGCCTTAAAAGGCACGAATGCATTGTGGTACATTAAAGAAGTGGTTTGGGGGTGGACTGGTTCAGAGGTTGCACCCAGCCTAACGGTCTGATCCAACAGCAAGAGATTGTTGATCTGAAAGCCAGCGCATTTACTTAACAATTACTTTCTCGTCAGAATTATGTCAGTGAGAATGTTTTATTGCCTTCTATTTGTAAAAGCAACATCCTTGTGTGGGAAAAAAAAAAAAAAGCCAGCACAGAGTAAAATAGATATAATACTGATATTATGTAAATTAATGAATTTTTCCCTTAGAACTTGGCAGATTTAAAGACTTTGGTTCCCTCATAAAACCTGTATACTGTGTGATTTTAATGGTATTTATAAAAGAGTAAGTGATATTCATATTCAAAGCAAGGCAATGGGAAGTTGAAATGACTACAGGACTGCTTGTTTGATGTTCAAGGGAACAACTCTAGTCTGCAGTTAACTTTGCCAGCAGGAGAAAGCTGGAGTGGGGACCAAGCCAGCAAGTAGAGAGCATACCTCTATCCTAAGGGAAAATGCTAGCAGGCAAGAATCTCTGTATGGTAAAAGATCCTAGCGTTGATTCAGAGTTCATCCATCCCACATAGCTAAGAATGTATTTGTGTGTCTTTACCTGACCATACGTGGAAGAAATCATCTGCCTCAACCCCAGAAGGCTCTTCAGCCTTCTTTAAAGGACCAAGGAATGCTATTACAATGAAAAGTGTGTTGTGTTCATTTGGGATAATTTTTTTAAAGGGAAAAGAGCTCTATATTTTAGGTGAAGAATTGGTTGCAAGACTTTTTTAAAGGCCACTAGCAATCCAGCTGTATGTATTAGTATGAAACATTAAATAGGAGTGCTGTGATAGCCACAGTATTTTTGTTGTTGTGTTTCTTGTTGTTGCTGTGCCTTGACTTCCAAGGATGGAGGGAAGAGGAGGATAGAGTGTGGTCTCCATAGGAATGACTGTTTGTCCCTTAGAGATGTCTCATTTTTCAGTAACAGACCAGGCTAAAACCAGAAATATTTAAATGCTCATGACTTCATGAAGACAGATGATATTTATAGAAATCAGCATTCACTCTTTATCATAAAAATTCCAGTGAGACAAGTAAGTTCCTAAATAATAAATTGAGAAAAGAATAGATCCTAAAATCAGTGTTCTTAATTTCTGAAATAACACACTAAGATATTTATTGGTAAGATATGAGTATCTCTGCACTACGACATTTTTTTTCTGGAGGAAGAAATCTGTGACCAATGATAAAGTTCACTCCTGAAAAAGTGTAACTCTTTCTCTACTTGCTGTTAGATTCTAAGAGGGGCTTGCTGAACTCTATAAGCAATGAGTTCTCTTCCTGTCCATACTCCTCTCCTATCAAATCCTAATTGAGAATTTTCACCTCCTGAATCTTATTGAAATTCAGTAATGTAAACAAATATCATTACAGCTTGTTGCATGTCTGAAGGACTGAGGATGGAATACTATATACGTTATTCTAATGTAATAAAAATACACACACAACACAGATGGATCACACACCATACACATACACTACACTCAAATACTACCTCTCCACACACAGCACACATCACATACACCCCATACACACATATGCGTACAACAAACACACCTCCCACAAGAACAAACTGCCATCTGCCTCTTTTGTTGGCTTGTGTGCACTCTCCCTCAGTGTGATCCATATTGTGTGGCACTCTTTATTTTCCATGAAGTCTCTGAAACTTTTGTACTAAAATGAATGCTATTTGGAATACAGTTTCACTGACAAGAAAAGCCCTTGTACTCTATAAACATTGCCTACCAAAAGTTCTATGTAGAGAAATATGAGATTTTGTTGTGCTCATTTCAACGCCTTCAGAGAAATCTCTTTTCTCATTAGTAGCTTGGAGCTGTTCAGTTGAGTTGACCTTTCTCACAGGAAGTAGTCCCCACTAACACCACCGTCGCTGCCACCGCCACCACGGTGCTACTAACTTTAGGAGTACTTCCACCTCGGGCCAGACTCAGAGGCAACCACAGTGAAGGGGGGAGTAGCTACTTGTTGCTCTTCTTCCTTTAACCATGCTGTGCTGTGTCAGCTAAGCCTGCAGGTGCTCTGTGGACCGGCCTTGTTTTTTCCTACAAGAAAAAGTATGTGCAGCAAAGTCATGGGTGGGCAGAGGAGACATTTATTGGAAATGGAAGAGAAAAAAATAAAATGAGTTATCTGAACGTTCTCCAGCATTAAGGAAGTAATCAGCAAAATCTGAAAATCTCAAAACAAATTGCAATAAAGATAAGATGGAACAAAATGATGGTAAATAAGGCAACTGGAAATGAATAGGAAGTGCTTTACAGTTGCTCAAATTAGGATTTGTGGAACCAAGTTTGAAATCACGTGTACTTAACCACCAAGTTTCAAGTTACTCTAAATTCCTAACAGTACTTTTAAGTCGTTTTTGTGGAGTGGATTTAGATGCTTTGTCAATGAAAGTCAAGTTTTAGCCCATTTCTTAAGTTCAATGATAATGTCACTTACAAATTGGGTAGCCTGAATAATTGAACATAATTATCATAGAATAGTTTAACACATAACTGAACATTTTAGAAAGAATGTTCTCATAACTTATTGCCTTTTGCTTATTGCCTTTGTTTTCTGTGTTTGTGTATTTGATTATATCTCCACCAGTTTGTTTTCTTTTCTTCCAACTTTTTGATTCTGCTGTACCTTTCTATTTATCACCTTTGTTTCACTAGTTTTCCAGTAAATGATCTATAACCAAATTTCTGTTTCCTCCCACTCATTTCTTAACTCCATGGCAATCTGGATCCCACCCCCTACTGTTCAGTGGAAACCACACTTAAAGGCCAAGTGTTTTCTTCACCTACGCCTTCTTTTTAGTACATTCTTGAGGTTAAAATTATTTTTGAAAGACACACATACATGTGGACGCACACAGACACACAAAGTCTAGAATATATCTGTGGCAGGCAGTATTTTAAAGCTGTCCCCCCAAAGACTCTCTGGTTATTTATTTAGTCAAACACCAAGCTCAGTGAAGTGAAGGATCATTGCAGACATAAACTAAGGTTATTAGTCAGTCGGCTTTATTTTTTTATTTTATTTTATTTTTTGTGGGTACCAGGCGTCAACCTCAGGACCTCGTGCGCCAGCAGGCGCCAGTGCCGCTGAGCGATATCACCGGCCCTTTTTTCGTATGTGGGTTCCGGGAATCGAACTCGGGCCCTCGCGCTTGCCAGGCAGGCGCTTAAGCCGCTGAGCCATCTCACCGGCCCTAAGTCGGCTTTAAAATATAGAAATTTTCTGGATTATCCTCGTGGAACCAGTCTAATTACTTAAGGCCCTAAATTCCCAGAGTTTTCCTGGCTAGAACAGATGGATGGAGAAGAGATTGAAAGGAGGAAGCTCAACTCAGATTCAAAGTATGAGTGAGATTCAGCGGCTCCTTCTGGCTTAGAAAGGGACCATTAGTGAGGGAATGCAGGCAACTTTTAGAAGCTCAGAATGACCCTTGACTCACAGACAGCAAAGAGAGAACCAACTCAGTCCTACAACTACAAGGAATGAGTCTTTCTAACAAATCTCCATGAAGCCAGGCTCCTCCAGAGCCTCCAGGAGAAGCAGATTTCAGCTTGGGAGACTCCAAGTGGAGAATCAAGAGAGCCCTGCTGTTGTCAGATTTCTCACCCATGAAATCTGTGAGATAGTAAGTGGGGGTTGATTTAAGCCTCTCCATGTGTGATAATTTGTCACAGCAGCAGCAGAAAACTAATACAGGTTGCCAGAACTTTTTCTGAAATTTTATTTCTTCTATTGAAAATTACTTTGTTTCACTGAACAACACAGAGCCAGACTTTGATAAGACTGTGTGAGTTTGTGTATTTTATATGCACATATATGTATGTATATGCATAAATACATACATAGCACCTGAAAAGTTCCACCTCTCTTCCTTCCTGCTAAGAGCTCAGGCTCCAGGACTGAACTTTACATTACTTGCTGTGAACCTTCTTCTGCCAAACTAGGGTGGTGGTAATTGCCAGATCTTTCTCTCGTTTGATTTTCAATTTCCAACACATATCTGAGCCTAAACAGAGAAGAAATTTGTTGGAATGGTGTGGGGCCCCTCACAGAATGCTGGAGAAGCTAAACTGACCTAGAAACAAAGAAGGTAAAACCAGAAGTCCCCAAGAGTGCTGTCACATGGGACACTCCATGCTGTGCTATAGGATTTTCTCCTCCTTCTCAGTCACCACAAATCCTGTCTCTCTGACATCCTTATATGCTTATATGCTTCCTGGGAAGGCCTTCTTTTGCCAGTATTTAAGGGAGCTGTGATTAATAGCTGAGGAATTGGAGAAACGAGTCAGCCTCATTTTGACGAAGGTGAAGAGTGGGAGGGACTCCAGGATAAAGAATCATGGCACATAAAAAGGAATGAAAATAAGCTAGATGCAAACATTAGGAATGGAGGAAGTCACCTAAGAGTTTCTCAAGATTAGTAAGTGCTTTTCTATAAAGTGATGTGCTTATCTTCTAAACCATGATGCAGGACTTTGGAGTTCCATCAGTGCGAAGGTCCATGAATGAGCTTCACAAGTTTGCAATCCCTGGCCACGTATACAGTTTCCAATTGCTTTTTTTTTTTTTTTTTTTTTTTTTTGTGAATGAGTTTATACCTTTTATTAGATTCTCAAATGAGTCCATGATCCAAAAAAGGTTGTAGAATACTACTATCTGGCCATTCATATCAAAACAAATCTGATACCAGGAAATCAAGTAACCTCAAGGCAGACATCAAAAATTCATCTGAAAAGTCTGCATATACTCCCAGGTACCCATTTATCAAACAGATGTCAGAAAGCTACACAGAGTATGAGATCTATTGAAAGCCAAAAACTTACAGTCAGCATCCTATGACCGTGGATCAAGGGGCTTGCTCTGTGGATTCTTTTGTGCCTAATTAAATCAGTGACATAATAACAACATACATTACCTCCATGGTTGTCATTTTTACAGTATCTTGCTATTTTTTTTGTAGTTCTTAAAGGAAACCCCCTCAGCCTTTATGCTTAGGCATGGGGTAACCAGAATGCCTCTTATCTGCCTGGCACTGACCACTGCTTGACAATGTAAGGCTGTATGAATGGCTCATGCCCTGGTTTCTGTATTTGCTTGAACAAGATCTAGTCATTTTCAGGGAAAAAAACAATGGCCCACTCCTGTGGCCTCCAGTATGTGTTACCTCACTCATCTGGTAGAAAAAATCTAAGCACATGCTCACACTCTACCTTTGTTTATAAATTATATACATCTAGATACCATACACTGGTTAATGAAATGAAGCAAATAAAATCCCCATTCTCATGCCACATGGAGCCTTATGAAAGAAGACAGACCATAAGTCAAATAAATAAATGAACTGTACAGTAGTGTTACTGTACAGCTACTTAATGCAGTAGAAAAAAATAAAACAGGAAAGAACATCTGGGTGGGCTCAAGGGGAGAATTGCATTTTTATGTAACCCCAAAGAGAGTGAGTGAATACCTAAAGATGAGAGCATTAACGATTTGGTTCTTTGTAACCATTGGACAAGGTGTCTATGTGCACATATATTACATTAAACATTAGCAGAGCATAATTTATTCATTTAGTTAACCAATATCAGTTCTAATATCTTCTTCTTGTACCTTAAGCAATCATCTTGGAGACCAGTTGTATGAGAAACTTGTTTAAATAGAATTCTCTGTCCTCACTATTATTATACTGTACCTTTCAGAACTAACCATAATTATTAAGTTTGTGTGGCTGTTTTAGTGTCAGATATGAAGTCTTATAGTAAATTACCTCTTTGGTTCAATATTGATTTGGTTCCCTGGGTAATTTTCCCATCATATGGTTTATGTAGAAATGGGCAATTCTCCTAAATGTCGGAAGGCACTTTGTGTTTTTGTCTTGCTTTCAAGCAGGTGGTTAGAAAGAATCTATGCAAAAAACAGTAGTTGGACAGCTGGTACTGAGCTACTCACAGGAAGTGGTAACTCACTGGTTTTCCCTTCCTTTCTGTTAAGTTGTATTAACACAGCATGAGCATTTCCCTTTTTACTGGAGGACACAAGATTTGTTCCACGGCTTGGTGAAGCTTCAGAGAGAAAAAAGTTTAAGGACATTGATATTTTCAAAATATTTTGTGATTGAAATTTCAGCAACACAATGAGCTTCCGAGGGAAGGTTTTTAAACGGGAGCCCAGTGAATTCAGGAAGAAGAGACGGACAGTGAGGAGAGTAAATCCAGAAGAAATCCACAGATTTAGTTCTGTAGGTATCCGAATATCACGTTTTGCTTTTTATCTTTTCTACAGTACTTTCTTTGAAAAAGGGTCAGCTCTAAAGTAGTTTTCTAACCTAAGCTCCTGGACAAAGTCCTGTATAAAACAGAAAATTCTGTTTGACTCATAATTATCCTGTTTTACTTGCATCATTATTTTGAAGTCAAATTATTTCCAAGCTATAGGTAAATCTTTTAAAACTACTGATAGAGGGTTTAAATGAGTATAACATTACTAGAATATTTGGAGTTCTCGTAAAGTTATCTTAAACTGTGGTACAAGTTGTTATTTCTGGAGCAGTTATTCCTTTTATTTTAAAAAGCCTGTAATTGTATAAATGAAGACCTTAGTTGATGATGTGTATGTAGCTATGTTCTTTATAAAGGTCGATGCTCTGTTTTCATCATATACTAATTTATTTTAAAATTCTTAGAAAGGGTAATGCAAAATATAAAAGAAAAACTAAGTAGCATAACTCAGAAAGATTTATAAAGGTTGATACTTTTTAGTTTCGAAAGATCTGGTGTTGTTTTACAGGTTCCAATATTTCTGCCCTGTTCTTTGCCAATGAAAAGAGGGCTCTGGAAACACGTACTTCTTACGGGACTCTAGATTTTTGTCTGTAAGAACTACTGACATTTGAATGTCAGAACCGACTGCTAGAGCACTTCTGTCCTTGTATTAATTAATGTGCAAGGCCCACTTCATATGACAAATGGCCACAGCAACGTTACTGGTGGCTCATTTTAGAAGACAGATCATATCTGCAGAATGATTCAAGCTTTGCTTTTTTTCTTTATGGCAAACTTTCTCAACCTCAGCACCACTGTCATTTGGAATCTGAGAATTCTTTTTGTAAGAGTATTCTGTGCATTCTGCATTCTGTAAGATATTTAGCAATATCCCTGGCATTTAATGCTAGAGGCAGCCTCTTCTCAATTGTGGGAAATAAAAAACCTCCAAACATTATCAAATGCTCACTTTGCTTAGTTGAAACCACAGTTCTGGCCATAAAAAAAAAAAATCATTTTGTAATATAAAAGTCTATAATCTAGAAATAGAAGTGGCTGTTAAAAGTTATGTGTGTAACAAAGATAAATTATGAATTGTCATTTATGAATATGAGTAGTCACTGAACCTTAACGGGCTAAAACCACAAACAAGAATACTGCCCTTGAGTTCATAGTGGCTCTCTTTATACTTAGAGTTATTTGTTGATAATTAAATAGTAACAGGATTTATCAGAGGTCTGGCAACTAGGATTGGTGTCGTGTTTTTTGTTCAGATTCTGTGTCAGAGCTGTATGTCTGCTGTTAGTGAATACACATGGTCAAGCCCATCAGCCTTATTCCCATAGATACAGCTTGGGTTTTTTACCTACTATGTCCCAACCAGAATATAGAGAGTCCTGGATCCAAATTTTGTTCTCCAGAAATAGGAATCCAGTTGTGATCTCTTGAAGGCTCCATAAAAACATTACCAGTTGTTTACCTTCAGCCTGTTAAAAAGTATAATTGTTTCAGAAATTGGCATAAAACATAAAGTCTCTACTGCTTTTCTGTCATTGGAATTTAGGAGAACCATGGGGTATGTCATCCTGAGATTGACTTTTTTGCCACCGCTTAGAGAGTCAACACGCAGGAGAACGTGTCTATCTTATATACACCGCACATACAGGATTGGCAAAGCGACAGTCCCCAGTGTCTCACAGTATAATGAAGCTAATCGCTCTTTGAATTATCTTAATTAAATTTGAATGCATTGCTGCCCAGTACTATGGGAAAAGCAGCCAGTAAGGACACAGTGTTTTCCCACAGCATTCAGTAGCAATGCATTCAAATTTAATTAAGATCATTCATACAGTGATTAGCTTTCTTCTCTGGAAGGCACTGGGGACTTTTCCTGCTACAGTTGCCTGTTTTTGGTCTCCCATAGATAGGGATATCTACTTTCACAGGTTGTCTCTTCTACTGAGTAGAGGATTGTTTAATCCATTCTTCAGTATTATCCTCAGATGTGGTTTTCATTTTGGAAAACAGAGTCCAAGAAAGTGAAACAAGTAATTAGAACGCTAGCTTTGAGACAGATGTCCTGGGGTCATTCTGTCTGACTCTCACACACTCCTGGACAGTTACTTAAATCACTGTGAGCTTCGGTTTCCTCTGCTGAAAAAATGTTGACAATAATCCCTGTTTGGTCTTAGGATTGCTTATTTGAATTAGATTGGACAATGTGCCTGCTGAACATACTTTGAATGCTGTAAAAAGTTAAAAGTGTTACGTAGTGTTATTAAAACCAAATAAAAGAGCTGCACTTCCAAGGACAAGGAAGAGGGGACACAGTCCTAGTTGGTGCACTCTCTTTTCAGTGACTACAGTTGAAGGCGCTGGGCCAGAGAACTTCATCCTGGGAGCCTTTTTGCTAACAGAGCCGGTCAGTAGACACACTTGTGGGTTGTGTCAAGCTTCGTGTTCCAGATTCCCAGATCTTTCTGGGTTGATGAGGTTTGCCTCAAAAACAGCATGTTTTTTTCTTCCCTTCCTTAGGCTCAATTTAGCAGAAACCCACCCAAAGCCAGACTGAACTTTCCACACAGCACATTCATCTAACCTTTCTAAAACCTAAACCAACATCCCTAGATTGGCTTTGAAGTCTACTCTATAGATGGTTAGAGAAAAAAAGATTCAAGTCACAAAATTACCCAAAGATGGCCACAAGGCTTAAGGTAAAGTTAGAGAATAAAACAATAATTTCTTTTAAACTTTTTGAAATACTCGGATATTATAGTGGAAGGAGAAATAATGATGGCTACAGATAATTACCACAGATTATCAGTTTTTGTAATGATCATGTGGATTTTGAACTCAGCAAGCCAATTCTTGCTCTAAGGCAAATATAGAAATTACATAACTCTTAGTAAACACGTATCCTAGTATCGAGAACCCTGTGACTTCCTAAATGTGCAACCCAAGCCTTATGCTCTCTTGAGCCAGACTAACAATTTTGTGTACTCCGTTTTCCTCAAATGCTGTTTGAAGCAATGTAATTTACTATTGGAAATTTTAATTGTATTGGAAGTTTCTATTATTAATCCAATTTCCAAATGTATTGACAAAAAATACTTTGATATATTTTAATCCATTTACTACAGACAATATACAGTTTAGAGAGTACAATTGTATTATGAGAAAAGTTCAAGTAAAATGAAACTTACTTGTTAGATCATCAAGTAGAACTACCTCCCTTTATCTTTGAAATATGTATAGCGTCCTATGGTTGATGGCTTCTTTTTAACTGTCTTTCTATTTTCATTTTTTACCAGAATTATTTAATATTATCTCTGGTACAAAGAAAGTCAAAAAAAGATAATTTCCTTTCCAAATTTCATGTCCTAATTTAGAAAGATTAAATACATGATCATGTTGAGTTTTTATGTCAGTCATCTGCACAGAAAAAAATGCAGAGCTTTTAAAAATAAATGAGATTTGTTTTTAAGTTGTTACTGCCTTGTGAATCATTAATTCACAAAGAGTAGCAGAGTATTTAGAAACCTTTTGATATGTGTGAAAATTCTTTCTATAGAAAGATGATCTAAACTGAATGGCTTCAACATATTTCCTGACTATATTATTGTGTATTATGTTGTGCTATTGCCTTTCAGATTAGTTTTTTATCCTCTCCCATGTCGATATAAGCAGCCGCCCTCCCTGCTCAGATGTATATCCTTACTGTCATTCTTTGTTGTTCACAGACATTCAGAAGGGATTGCCTACTTAGGCCCTTGTAAAATGAGCTACTTGGTTGAAAGGAAGGACAGGATGGGCTCCCAGGTCCCAAGATGACGGCTGCAGGAAGATGAAATGAGATTGAACATGAGTTGAAACACAACAGCTAGCAGGAATGAAATTTATAAATGGACAGCTTGAAGAAAACAAAGAAGCAGGAGTAGGGGAAGGGGGGAAGTTCAACCAGGACCACAGAAATAGAGAAGTATGCTTTGCAACTTGACTTGGCCCAGGAATCTAGGGGTGCACACATCAGAGGATTCTGGGTGTGGGCGGGGCAGCAGCTAGCTCAGGCACCAGGCAGCAGCCGAGGAGCTGCGTCCAGAGTGTGCTTGGGAGTGGGGCCTGCAGCTTGCCCTGGAATGACCTCACTTTCCCCAAAGCTAACGGCTAAGGGAGGGAGGAGAGTGACAGCAGGAGAGAGCCACCTATCTGACCAGGATGTAGACCATGTGTCATGAGAAGGGAGTATCACAGTGTACAGGAGCTAAGGTCAGGCTCCCAGTAACTATTCATTTCTTGATGCTGCATTGATGAAAAGCTTTCTGATTTTACAGATCCCCTCAGTTGGTGGCAATTTCCAATGTGGATACTAACCCAAGGATTTGCTACTTTTTGTCCTTTCATAACCATCTTCCTTACTGATAGAGTAGAGTAGAACACATAGGATTCAGGGTGAGCTTAGTTAAAATACTTCCATTCAGATTTCTAGCCGAGTCTTCAGAATCCAAGCTTTCTCACCTATCAGCACATACACACACAGAGACACACACATGCACACACACTCCAAAATTATGATGATTTCTTCTAGGATTAATGTAGGTATTAAATAATAGAAGATGTTAAAAGCATACCATGATTCTTGCCATTGATCATTATAGCAGTGGTAGAAAATAGCTATTATTAGCATTTATGGGTTACATTATTTAAAATGGTAGTAACTATCGTTACTATTACTACATTTTTGGCGGGACTGTTATTTCAATGAGCAAACATGCATAAATTATTTTAATATAACAGAGCAACTGACTTTTCAGATTAAAATGGCAGACTAAAAGAAAGTGACCTGGAGCTGGGAATGGCTTAGAGATGCCTTGCTTGTTACACACTGTAGGGATCTGCCAGCACTTCCAAGTTAAGAAAGCACCTTTTATGGTGAGCAAAGTTATAGCATGTGACACTGTCACCACTGAAAAGAAATGTGGCCATAAACTCATTTTTTGACTTCTCTACGTTCTGGTGTCATTGGAAAATGAGGAGCTGAATTGAGTTAGTGTTAATGGAAAATCAGAGATAGGGTTGCATTTAGTGTATCATTTTAGAAACCCAAAAGTCACTGAGTCCCCCACCCCAGGATGCATGATGTCATACATTTTACAGAATGAGATGGCATTGGGATGCAACTCTAATATATGACTTTATTAAACCTAAAGTCCTACCTGTAAGAGACAGAACTCGTTGGCTACAAGAGATCCTTTCAAACCATTTAAATCCAAATAAACATAAACTGAGGAAACGATAGTCTTTTATTATAGGTGCTACTCCTTGTACTATAGAGCATTGGATTTCTTTAGCTACAAGAATTAAAATCTTATTCCAGTAAATAAGTGTAACCCAGATAAAGGAACAGAAGACAGGATGGGGAGACAGGCTTGGAAAAGAACTGAGAATGGATTTGCAGTATCTCAGAGGAGTGGAAATCAGGCACGGACTTGGTATTCGGAAGCAACTGATGGTCTTGTGAGAGCGAAGACCCAGAAATGAGCAAATTCCAATCCTTTTCTCAATTTTTGCATCCCTCCACTCAGGATTCAGAGTTCCAGAGGCCTCACTGAGATCACATACCCTTGACCACAGCAGAGCAGGACCCTTTTAATAATCAGACCCACCAAGACTGGTCCTCATAGGAATGGGCAGAGAAGTCTTGGTAAGGAAATTAAAATTCTACTACTAAAAAAAAGTCATGGTGGTTGATTCCAAGGCTAGATAACAACAGCAAAAAAATTATGACGCACATTCCATCTCTAGTAGCCACAGATAAGAAAGGGGATAAAACAATGGTTTAGTACTATGGAAAGATGGGTGAAAATATTAGGATACATGTTATGGACAGAACTATTTACACTATGGTATATGCGACACGTATGTGTGTACATTTGCACTCGGTCACCACTTGACATGTGAGTGAAAGTTTGTATGACTGTTAAAGTACTGAGATAGTCTCAGAAGTTTAAGCTGGTGGCAGCTTTTATCACAGCCTATATACAAATTAAAAGTTCCCTGCAGTTTGCTCTAAGGCATTAATTTCCCTAGTGTCAGGCAACCTTGTAATTGGGTTGTGATGTATATTTAATGATATTTATTATCTTTCAAGTGTTTCTAGAAAACTAAGTGAGACATGTAATTTAATTTGATTTAGATCTTCTTGGATATTTTCTACTTCTTTTCAAGTACTAATGTTATACAAAGAAGCAACCACTGTTATTTTTTTATTTTCATCTGCTATGCAAAATGTGTGAATTAGGACATAATACCAAGATATATATAGGGTCATAGTTCCCTAAAAAGAAAACAAAATTGAAAAAGTATGAATTCAATTCAAGAGTATACCTTACGCAAAAAGACCTCTGAAGTTTATTTGTCTTTGGTTTCCTAACTTTCATTAAGAGTTAACAAAACAAAATTCTGATTTTTCTAACTATAATGTTTGTACTGGATATGATGAATTAATTATCCCTTGTAATCATGATCATATATATATATATATATTCCCTATATTTGCAAAGGACTTTATACTTTACCAAATATAACTTGATTTATTTTACCGAAATAAACTAACATTCGAAGAATTGTTACTGGTTGATTTCTATGTGATCCATGTTACCAAGGGAACCATTTCCAAACTCAACTTAATCTGAGTTTGCCCAGCTGTACAGTTCTTAACTTTGATTTCCCTAGTGTTTTTCCATTCTCATGAAACTGTGGCTCAAGACAGAGAAAAGGTTAAAAGGTCGGCGTAAGATGGTTTATTCCTTACTTAATCATTTCCTTTTTGGTAAGAAAAGCTAGTGTTGTTTTCTGAAGCTCAGACATTTGAGAGGTTGTCCAGAGAAGCTCCCTCTGATGAAAGGCTGAATTAAATCCATCACATGACCACAGGCTAACAGCTGTGGCCAGGGATCCAGCTGCACGGACTCTCTCCAATCTTCTCATTTATTTTAAACACCAAGAGTGTGGAGGTTGGTTCCATTCCAACTACATTAAGGCCAAAGTGTAATGGATTATGTTAGGGTTTAAAGAATCCATGTATCATTTAGATCTGTTATTTCTACTAAGAAATTTAATCAGTTATCTTGATAATATGGATATCAGTTTATAGTCACATTGTTTCTCAGTTGTTTTAGAGACCTCAAGATGGGAGTTCTTTTTAGGCTCTTGCTAAAGACCTTATTTCCTTGTCTGTATGCCAAGACCTGAAGAGAATTTTTCAATAATTATAATGTTATGCTTTAAAAGAGCCTGCACTATTGGTCCTAAAGTAAATATCTATTTTTGTTGGTTTTTCTGTGTCATTGAGCAGGATGAAGAATTTTACATAGTGAAGAAGGATTTAAGATTAATCCTATATCTGATACTGTATAGGATTAATTTCGTTATACATATTAAAAGTTGAACAAAGATTCAGGTAGCTAGAAATGGCAAGAGTGATTGAAAAGTGAAGGTGTCCTGGACAGCATCACAGGAAGCCTTGCATGTCACACACTTTTCAAAGCTGGGATATAAAATGCTCTCTCACAGTATTTCTTGGAAAGACCAAATTTTTCTGAAAAGGGGAACTAAGAATAACTAGTTCAGATGAACAGAACTGAACTGACCCCAATAGTCAGTAACAAAGGTTCACCTCCCTAATTATATTTAAAATTTAGAACCAATTATGTGGCCTCCAAACCCAAGGCATTTGCTGTAGAGATTGTGCTGTCTTTCTAAGTCTGCCAACCACTTTCCTAAGTAGCTCCCAGCACTGATAAGCTCTCTCATCTTTCCACTACAGAAAGAAATTCTTAAGAATCTCCAATGTTGATTGTTCTCTAGATGTTTCCATTTGTGAAGCTGATAGGTTTAATACCAAACCAATCCTAAGTTTAATCCTTTTCTTTTGATCTGAAAGTAAAAATACATGAAAGTATTTTCTAGGCTGTATCGCGAGGAAAACAAAACGTACAATTTCAATTTTCATTTGCTGTTATGCAGAATGGAAAAATTGCTTTCCTTTTTCCTACGGGGGATAGAGCCGCTTGACTTGACTGAGGAGATACACAGAGGAGATGATGCTCTGCTCCTTTTTTTTTTTTTTTTTTTACTGCTTTTCTTGTATTATTACCTCTTTTGCCTTTCTTGGCATCATTGTTATCAGAGTTTTTAAAGAAAACTTGGATAATTATTATAAAAGCATATAGGACAGTTTCAGGTACATGAAGTTAGTGTAATTGGTGTTATTGCCTGATTGATTTGACTTGGTTTTGGTATAAGTTTGGAGGTAAAACATGTAGAATAATTTTGAGTCACTTTCAAATAAAGACAAATCTATATTTGTCTGGTATTTGGGGGTTCACTTACCACTTTCATAAACTTCATCTCCTTGATCTTCACAGCACTGCCCTGTTATCCACTCAGAGCAACATCAGCTAAGACTCAGGTAGCTTTTCTAGTCTTACCTGGTAGGTAAAGATTCTGCACTTCCCACTAGAGTGTCTGGCTTCTAATCTTTTACAACAACCAACACTGCACACAGGTGTGTAGTCACCAGATCTTTTTGGTTCCCTACAAAGCTGAGAAGACTTTAGTTATTAAATTCCTAATTGTGCTTCCCTGTTTTGCTAACATCATTTCCAGAACCACACTCCTAATCTGTAATTATTTTCCTCTCATCTCTTTTCCCAAGTTATTTTTGTATCCTTTTTTTGGAATCACTTGAATTTCTTAGTGGTTGAATTTCTTCATGAATTCCCACTGTGATATTTCTAGGCTCCCTCGCTGGTGGATTTTCAAAGGGTAAACAATTTTAAAATCAAATAACCCCCCAGTGTTTCAGTGAAGGTTTGATAGTTTTGAGAAACCAAGTCTATCTTTTTCACATGAGCAATTCATGTTCATTATAGAAAAGGATGCAGAAAAATCTAAATAGCAAAATCCTGAATATTATAATCCCATTCAAATATAATTAATAATCTTTAGATCTATATAGGTAATCTTTTTCTTTAAAGTTTTAAAACCTTGTACAGTTATTCTGTTGTACAGTATTTCCATTTTTATTAAACAATAACATGTATGCATTTTACATTTTTACTATAACTTTCCAAAAGCCCAGTTTTAAAAAGCATGAATGGTTCTGTAGAATTGATATGCTTCAATTTTTTAATTCTTTCTTATCCTTGATGGCTTATTATCTGCCATTTTTTCTTGCCTCTACCCTTCCAGCCTACCTCTTAAAGATTTAGATATTCTAATTTGAACACTAATGCCATCATGTATGTGAATCTATGACCTTGAGCATCTCTTCTACTGATATAGTATCCTTGCTTTACTTTTCCTTTTGTAGCAATGCTTGGTATGTCCATTATGTACCCCACCATCCTTGGGTCTTTATCCCCTAAAAAGCCAATCATATGGAAATCGTTGTGAGTTAACTAACTTCACTGAAGAATGGGAGAGTTCATGGCTTATACTGCACAATTATTCATTGATTTACTCCAATCTCTAGCCTAGTTGCAATGTCTTCCCAAAGCTCATTATAGCATTAATTCCTTCTCCACTACACATCATTCTCTGAAAATTAGGAGCCACTCTTTTGAATAGCAGCTCTCATGCCTTCACTAATCTGCCTGCCTTTTTTTCTTATCTTCCCTGGATGGAGGTGAATGTGTTTCCTCTATCTTTTAAAGAAAATTTTATTAGTATGCGTTTGCAATACATAGTGAGCACATTCATCATAGGGAATTTGTACCTCTATATAATATATCTAATTCTTTTTTGCCCATTCCTCTCGTCCCTTTAACCTTTCTTCTCTTCCCCATTTAAAAAAACTTTGTTTCCATTTTTTCCTTCCATACTCTCTTTTTAAAATCCCTTTTCCTTTCCTTCCCTTCCTCCGCCCCCTTCCATTGTTCCCCTTCTTATTTGAACATGTTTTTCCTATTTCCCAATATCAGTCCTCCCTTTGGCTCCTTATTTACCCTTTGGGTTTCTCATACAAGAGAAACAATGCGATATTTAAACTTGTGTGTCTGATTTATTTTACTTAAAATTATGGTCTCAAGGTGCATCGATTTACCTAAAAATGTCTCAAGTTTATCTTTCTTTATGGCAGAGTAGTACTCCATTATATATAAAAACCACATTATTTTAAAATCCATTCATCCATTGATGAGCATATGGGGTGTTTCCTACATTTAGTTATTACAAATTGTGCTGCTATAAACATGGGTGTGCATATGTCCCTGTGGTATGCTGCTTTTAACTTTTTTGAAAGGATACCTAGATGGGGAATAGCTGGGTCAAATGGAACCTCTAACTTTAGTTTTCTGAGAAATCTTTATACTGATTTCCGTGCTGGTTTTATCCACTTATACTCCCACTAACAATGGAGAAGGGTCCTTTTCCACCACAGCCTCACCAGCATTTGTTGTTATTGGCTGACTTCTTAATGATGGCCATTCCTTCTGGAGTGACATGGAATCTCGGTGTTGCTTTAATATGCATTTCTTGAATGACCAGTGATTTGATAAAGATAATAATGTGAAGTTGTCCTTATATACATCTTGGATTATATGTTTGTGTTTGTTTCTTTAAGATGTAATCCTTAAAAAAAGATATAATCCTAAAAACAAATTCCTGGATCTGGAGGAAAGGACATACAATTAATTGCTCAACACAGGTTTTTTTGTTTTTTTGTTTTTTTGTTTTTTTTTTTGTGGGTACCGGGGGGTCGACCTCAGGACCTCGCGCGCCAACAGGCGCTCATGCCGCTGAGCGATATCACCGGCCCCTTTTTCGTATGTGGGATCCGGGAGTCGAACTCGGGCCCTTGCGCTTGCCGGGCAGGCGCTTAAGCCGCTGAGCCATCTCACCGGCCCTCAACACAGGTTTATTGAGTTCCTACTGTTTGCTCTTTGTATGCATTAAATTTACAGTGCCAGTTCTTCCAGTCTATGACTGGCGAAAATGTATAATCCACGTCCTTTGTCGATTTTACATTTAGGAAGTGAGATATGGTGCTTTTCTAAAAAGTACCACCTCATTTAATTCTATGAAGTCGCCACTATTAAACCATTTTACAGATGCAGAAACTAAAGTATAGGGATGTTATTACCATGCCCATGTTTACGTAGCACAGGACTATGGCTGTAGAATATATGATACGGTCCTGCACACAGAAAATCGATAATCACACTCTTCCTTATACTTTGGACTTTCCTGAAACAAGTCTTGGTAGTCCAGGCTATTTTTTACTTAGATTGCACTTCTGGGGAAAGGTCTAGGGTGGTAATTTAATTATGTAAAATGTGTATTTTTTTTTTCACTGTCATTTCTTCCCCCATTTGATTTTGAATTATAATGATGAAAATCACTTAGATCTTTGCAATGGGATACTGTGTTCTTTACTTTAGAATCTTTAGCTAAGGCAGGCAGTCTGCTGGTTTCAAGCCAATTGAATGGTCTTGGCAACCCAGTCTATTACCAGGATGGCAGCTTTACCCCTCTGTGGCTTGGAGGGTGTGCTGGCATTCCATGAGGAGCTGCGGAATAAGCGCAGGGGAAGAAGCTTTTGTTTGTTCGACAGAAGCCCATTCTTCTGCTATGAAGTTGATTTGGAAGAGAGCTGTGGCTCGAGGGAACTAGATCAAACAAGTCTCTTAATACCATATAAGAAGAATAGGGCCTATTCCCATGTGGTCAGCATCACCCTGCCGCATAGTAACAGGTACTGGTGGGTCCATTTCCCATGCATGGTGACTTTAGAATACCTAATAAAATTCATTATTCATTTGAGAGAAAGAGACTAAGAGTAAAAAGCACTGTAAAAATCCAATCCAACTCAGGTTAATCTTGGCACATGCTTTCTCCCATTTGGTGCGTTTCCAAAAGAAATAGGCACATTAAACTCAAGGGGGACAGCTCAACCCTTGTTAAAGCTGTAAATCAATGCTGATTAGTTCCCAGCTTCACTCAATGGCTCTGCAAGGAGCAATAGTGAGAAACGAACTGATCCCACCACCCTTGTATGCATCTGTCTCTTTGACCGAAACTCTGAGGACACATCTTCCGTGATCCAGAGAGAGCTACAGGTTGTGTAGCCTGGATTCATGCCATTACAGATACAGAAAGCTTTTGTGGCAAGCTTTGTCAAATCCAACTTCTGGGTGCTATAGAATACATCAATGTTATTTTATTGTCCAACTACGTATTAACAAAATTATGACCTGTTGAGTATCTTAAATGTTATCATTGGTTAACAAGATCCTTACAAAGACAGAAAATTTTACTAATCGAGTGCCCCCAGAGACCAAATTTTATGGAGCAGATATGCCAGATTTTGGATCCTCATGTCAATATAACCCCAGTACCATATTCTAAATCGAAAAGTCCTAATAAATATCATTTATTAATTGGATCACATGTCATAGCTTGAGATGAATAGATAAAAATATGCCTTCCCATAGATGTATGCAGGCTTTATATTTTATTGGTTACACTAAAGAAAGCTTAGGATTTAGTTTCTCTATGATTGTATCAATAATCTTTGTCTTGGGAGCTCTGATTGGCTTAATTATAGAATTTAGGTCTCAAGAAAAGCTTTCCTTTGAAAGACCTTCTCTCCTTCTTCTTAATTAATGCTCAAGTGTGGGACTGAGAGATAAAATGTAAAAGGAATGAGAACCATATTATGTAAAGCCACTGAAAACATCCTTAAGTCATTTCCTTTAAAGTCACACTCTCTTGCTCACATTGGAGTGAGGAAGGGGATAAAAGAGAGAAGTATCAGTAGCCACATCACAGGCTAGTGTAGTGAATACTGAAGGGCATCATGTACTTAAGCCAAAGAAACTCTAGTGAGAGAGAAGGATAGAAATGACTGCCCAAATCTATGGCAGAGATAAGAGCTTCCTGAGAGGATTTCACTGTACATTTTTTAATAATTGCCACATTTCATAGGTACATATTCATTTTAGAAAAAATACATTCCAGAATAAGTGAAGTATTTCAGACTCGAAGGCCTATCAGGGGCAGTTGGTAACATAAATGTGGGATGTTGCAGGGTAAGAATAGATAAAGACTACAAAGGTCTTTAGCTAAACTGGAGTGAAATACTATTTCTTAAATAAGTCAAAGTCAGTTTAAAAGAAAACAAAATAAAGTCACCAAGCCAAACATCTGGAGCCTGTACTTGCTTTCTGTTCTTCAAATATTCTGTAGATTTATGTTTCTTTATTTGCTAAATATAGCCACTTTACTTGAAGGGCCCTTCTGGAAAGAAGATTCACCTTACATTGTCCTCAGATTACTTAAGCATTTATGATTTTTCTTTTTAATGCAGAAAGTGCATGGAGATCCTTGTCATTGGCCCACTATGTTCACATTTTGTTTGGTTTATTTTTTATATTTGGAAAATCATCAAAATAAATATTGACCGCTCCTTTGAGTAGTCCATTAGCAATTTTTAAAATGTCAGTGAAAGTTTGAGGAACTTTACACTCAGAGATCTTCCAAAGGAGGCCTAGAAGCTAAATCTAAATCAAAGCAAGTCTGTGTACTTTACCTTGCCGAGCATGGAGAAGAAGCAAGGTCAGAGACTGGAGAAAGAGTTTCTGTCGCGGTCACTAAGATGGGAAAGTAAATATTTTTTCCACTTACAGCTTCACTTTACCATCCAAACTGCATAGCGATGCCTCAAGGTCCTAGGAGGGCCCCCCAAAACTAAAGGACCACCTTTTATCATTTAATTTTCATAAGTACTTCATCAAAGGCCTAGGGGACTCCGATTGAGTCCTTGGATTTCTGTTTTGTAAGATTTTGTTTTGCTTTGTTCAGGGAGATCCATCTTTCTCACTTTATGAGCTACTTACAGTTTGGAGGAAACACTTACTACCCGTAATGCTACAATTCCATCTTCCCCCGGAACGTTTACTTCTTGGCACTATGGAGGCTTCTCTGGTGGGAGTGCATTTCCTCTTGGGTTCCGGGTTTTAATGTTGTGTGATTATCTGGGAATTTTTTAGACTTTCCTTTTGTCATCACAGAGTGACTGTAATAGTTTTGTCATTTAGTTGTGTTAGAGGCTAACCCAGCTTCTCTCTGAAGAGACAAAGAGGCTTACAGCAAAGGAATCAGTCCTGACACAGGATCCGTGTTCAGTGACAACTAAGACGGCCTGTGGTATTTTGACTGCTAGCAGAATGCCAGCATTTCTAAATTGATCAAACTAGAACTCACAAAGAAGTACCTCATTCAGCAAAAGTGATGGTGATCATCATTACACTATAGCAGGTAAACATAAGGCCTTGCTTCACATTGGCAAAGATCAAGTTCACAGAAACATCTTTCCTGTGGATGTGACAGGCAGGACACTGTGCACCTTGGGGACTTGGTGCCAACAGCCTGAATGTCTTATTTCAGGATCTCCTCGCATTATTTCAGATCTGAAAATAAAAGAATAGTGGTCTGATTTTGTCCCTAATTCCTGGAGTCTTGGTGACTTCATCGGAAAGACTGTGCAATATAAAGACACTCCTCAAAGTGTAACAATATAAAGAGCAAAATAAAAAATAATAGGAAATGGAGAGATAGATCTTTTGCAAAAGGGAAGGGGACCAAGAGATGCAGGAGATGAAAAAGGAATTGAGATGTGTCGTGGACGTGCACCTGCTCCCCACAGTGAGTGTGCAATCGCTATGTACTGCTAACATGTGTTAATAAAAAAGTAACTAAAGTGGCAACTAAAAAATGATAATGAACCAGATGTAGAGAAGTGAGATGATATTGTAAGTGGTTAACGTTTTTTTTTTTCTGTGCATCAGGAAAAGCCCAGGCTTCTTGAGCCTTTGGATTACGAAACTGTCATTGAAGAACTTGAAAAGACCCACCAGAACGATCCTCTTCAAGACCTCCTGTTCTTCCCCAGTGACGACTTCTCGGTAAGTCTTCTCAATTCAGGAAGAACCCGCAAGTTGGATCGTGTCCTTCCTTTTAGATTCAGAAAGTTTCCCCTCTCCTGCGCCTACTATCCAGCAGCAGGAAGTAGCCTTGGGTCTCCCCAGATGGGAAGAGTGGAGACACAGCAAGACAGTGGCCACAGGGGACAGGAGCAGTGCAGGGTGCTGCCTGGTTCCAGTTGGTGTTCTTGTCCCAGCCAGCATCCATGTGTCTAACCACTGCCTTTTCTGGATTCACAGAGCATTTTCCTCTCTTGGGCCATTTCTAACTAAAAGCTTCCAAGCAGCTAAAGCAAGCTACTGGCAAAAGCCAGAATCTATTAGCATGAAAGATATAATTCTTAAAAATTACCTTTAATCATACCTGGCCTCTAATTAGATGTTGAGGCTTGAGAGCAAATAAAGGTAGGCAAGAACACCTTCATGGAAGGATTTTTGAACTGCGACAAGGATGCTTCTGATGAAGTAGAGACGATCAATAAAAAGGGCACTCATTTTGAGACAGAAACAATAATTTTATGGAGGATGGGCACCAAACAGTCAATGTGCTGTTTGTGATCACCTTAAGCACTTTAAAATTGTTAATGAATATGACTATGCAAACAGAGATCTCCATGGGCAGTCGATAACTTTTCCTGTTTTGTTTTGTTTTTTTCCTAAAAGTAAGGAAGTCTCAGCACAAACTTCACCATCCTATAGTAGGTAAAAAGGCAGCTTGGGGATAACTCTGCAAAACAGGCCTTGTACGTGGACACCTTTGTCAGAGAGTGTTGATCCAGGGTCCTTGCTAGCCTCAAAGAGCCTCAAACTTTGGTTGCATCTTTCATCTTCGTGATAGATTTTGTTACTGGTTTCTGAAGGGTTAGTTGTTTTCACCCCCCTCTGTGGAATCAAAAAGAGAAGGGACAGAGGGGAGTTAAAGCTTTTTTGTTCCAAGAATGAAGAATAATGGAAGAAAGCAGGCAGATCTATACGTAAGAAAAATAACTCTTCCAACCCATTTTTTAAATATCTAGATGGCTTCCACCTCACACTGACACATTTTGAGAGAGGCTTATCTCACTCAGAAATCTCGTTTCTGTGGTTGGATCAGGCAGGCCACGAGAGTATGAACTGCAAGCCTCAAGTTAAACACTCTTATTTTTTTTAATTCCACATCCTCATTTTCATGTTTTAGACTGAAAAATAGGCCCACCAAACAGCCTTTTTCTGTCAAAGAACTCCAAAAATCATGAAGCATGGAGCATCTTTCTACCTAGCTCTTTGGTTCAGACATATGTCTGATGCTACCTTAAAGATCCCCAGCTCAAACAGAGAGTAGACAAATGTAAGACAGAGGCAGCATTTGTACTGAATGTGATTTCAGTTTTCGGCATCTTTCCATGATCACTGAAGTTATGAATTTTTTCTGATTACTTTTTGACCATCGCCATTTTCAGTGGTGTAGACAGAGCCTATAATAACATACTGCTTTCTTTTCCCAATGTGAACATTCCAACAAATACACTAAACTATTTTATTCTGTGCTTGCTAAAACCCTCCTGTGGCTCCTCTTTGCCTTCAAAATAAAGTGCAGATGCCCTAACATAGCCCAAGGCTTTCTTCAAGATCTATGCCTGTTCCTTTTTTCAAAGCTGTACGTAGTCTTTCCCACCACCACCCCAGCCCACCCTACACATTCTTCCTCATTCCCCACTGGAGTAAAATACTACCACAATTCTAAAACTGCCATTCTAGGACACATACCTCTAACTATTTCCTTTCCTCATTAGTTTAACAAATATGCAATGTATAATGCTGAATGTTAGGCATTATTCTAAGAGAGGAGAGGTAGCTGTGATTAGACAGAAATTGCCTTGTTCTGTTGGAGATTACCTTTTGAAAATAAGTTTAGAGAATTAATTGACAAAATAATTGAGGTAAAGACCAGTTCTATGATGAAAATAAACCAGGGGAATGTGATGGAAACTGACTGGGAGAAGAACTGCATTAGACTAGGTGGTCCAGGACAGATGAGGTGACATTTGAGATGAGTTCCAAATTCTTCAAGATGACCAGCCATGCTATCCTCAAGAGGACTGTTTCTGGCTAAGGAACGCCTGGTACAAAGTCCCAGAGAGCTCTCTGATTGAAGATTGAGATGACTGAACAGAGGGAAGGGTCACAGATGAGACTGAGCAAGGACAAAATCAGGCATTTGTATCTTATTTTAAATGCAAGTGGCAAGGCGCTGGAGTATTTCAAGGAGAATGAATGACCTGGTGTAATATTAACAGTTCATCTATCCTCTGTATAGAGAGCTTGTAACAGAGCTTAGAGGAAGCCCGGGGCCAGCTGGGAGAGTAGCTCCCAATTAGTAAATGCTCAAGAGATATTTGTTGCCACCCAATCCTTATTATCAAAAAATCATATCCTACAAATGACTACATTTCAATTTGCAATAAGCTATTTACAAAGAAATACGTCTAATATTACAGATGCACAAAATTGCCAGTTTTCGAATAACATTCAGACACATTTTCTCCCTCTTTTTTTACCTTACAGAGTATGATTTGGTGAACTAGGGCCCCTGTGTATCCTGCTGCCTATTTTTATATGTCCCATGAGTCAGAATTGTGTTTTTAAATAGTTGAAAGGAAAAACTAATGTTTTGTAACACTTAGAAATAATTTTCAAATTCTGCATCCATAAGCAAAGTTTTGTCTGAGCACTGATGTCCGGTCATTTTCAAGACACATAAAACAGTTGCAGTAGCTGCAGCAGAGACACAGCTCTAAAAGATGTAGTTCTGACCCCTTGCAGACAAAGTGGGCTGATCCCTGCTATACAGTACAACTGCTTTTGTTTTGATTTTCCCTCTCATCCTTTCTTATGGAGTGTAAACACTTCTGTCTATTTTTCCTGACAGTGTCTATTCATCCAAAACCTGTGTCGCTTTTAGGGCTCTTGCTGATCAGCAACAAGCATCCACACACCTAGAAAGTGCATCATGTCCTTGGCTTCTCCTTGAGCCATGGTAAAGGAGTCTCTGGATTGTGTGTGTGTGCACCAGCTCCACTCAGCCAATGGGAAGTGTTGATAGAAGGACCCACTCCCAAGGGACTGCAAGAGAAAGGGGGGAGCCAGTCCCAACTCTGCACTGCCCCGCCAATGTTGATAATCCCCTTCTCACTCTGAAGGTTGGAGACTACAGCTCACGCCTGTGTTTCCAGGTTTCCAAGCAGCCACTCTTGCAGCAGACATGATTCATTACCCAGTTTGTTTAATCAATATTTATTTAGCACCCACGAGGTGCTGAATATAGAACAGCATTTCCTAGACAAGGAAGAGTGACAAGAAAAGCAAGAACTCCAGGAGCTTGTGCCCTAATATGGTTGAAAAATAAAGTTGCTAAAATGCTATGGTTAAGAAATACCAAGAAACAGGGGCTGTATCTGATACTTGCAAAACCAAAAAGATTATTCTTTTATCAAAACGGCATTCTTACAGGAAGGTTTTCCCTATTGACTCTGCTGCCCCAAGCTACCAACATCATTTTTGGCTTAGACACCTCTGAAAGATCCTTCTACCAAGTCTTCCTGCCTCCTGCCTTGCTCTGCTTTGATTCATTTGCATACAGTACTCTGAGGAAATATTTAGAAACATAAGTCAGATGATGACACATCGCTGGTTAAAACTTTCTAGGGGCTTCCCGAGCTCCAAGTCCTCATCTCCTAACCCTGTCTTCTGGATCACCACAAAGAATACCTGAATTCTTTCTGTTCCCTACACTTGCCAAACTCATCTTCTCTCCCAGGCACTGTGTACTCTGCATGACTCTCTCCTGTGTTTCACTCATGATTTACTTCAAATGTCACCTCTTCAAAGATGCATCCCTGAATTCCAACCCACATTGCCCCGCTTAGACACTAAGTTACTCCCTCATATCACTCTGCTTGCTACTGCTTGGAAGGATCCATTGCCTTTTTTCACTCCAATCACTTGTTTCTCACTAGATTATAGGCTCTAGCAAGATGGGAATGTCTTCTGTCTTCATTGAGATTTCCAGTAACTAAAGTAGCACTTGGCAAACAGCAGATAGAAAATTAATATTCATGAATTATCTTTCGTAAACATAAGTTATTGTTTTAGGACATAACTTAGATTATTTCAGTGTCTTAAGGAAACAAAAGACCATTCTAAAAATGATTAAGATGTGATGTATACATACACCAATTCTCCATGTGAATGTAATCATTATATTTCACAAATGTGTACTGATAAAAACTGTTGAAATACAAACTAGAAAGTCCTAAGAATAGAGTAATTGAATGAAACTGATTTTACTTGATGAGGAGAATATAATTATTAATGTGATAGGTCCCTCTTCAACACAATTCAACATATCATCTTAAAAAGCTGTACTGAGAGCATGATCTCCCCTTCCTCCGGCTCACTCCATTAACTCTAGTGCCTGGCACATCGCCGTCATCAGCAAAGATTAGCTTCCTCCTTCTAACATTTCCATGTGCTTATTCACGTGATTTCTGTTACCTGCTTTCTTGTCATTTGCCTTCTGTTAAGATAAGGGAGACAATAGTCCATATGTGTGTGTCAAGTACCCAATACACTCTGTTTCATAGGCTTTCAATAAAGGTTGTTGAACATTGAATTAAAATGTTCTCCCAGGTCAAGGCACTGAAAGAGAAGCATCTTCTTTGATCTTGGGACAAGGGAGAGAAGTTCTTCCCCAGGTACATGGGTTGTGGGGCCAGACTGCACAAACTTCTGCCCTACTTGCATCTTAGTGATTCACTTGGTAGAAACACTATTGATTCATTTGTTAACCTATCCACTGCAAAAACATGTCCTCCTTCAACCATTGTATTTGCTACTCTTGTTTTTCTCATTTTTCTTTCTGAAGGTGGTGGGAATAGAAACTTACACCAACAAAAATAAAGCATTTAGTCATCAAAGTGTGACTCAGTGAAGTAGTTAAGGAGAGAAAAGGAAGAACAGTTTCAAGGACACGATGAATCACGTTGTTGAATGACTCCATTTAAGTAGAAGTGGATATAAAATAGCAGAACAAAAGATGAGAAAGCCAGAAATGAGTTTCTTGCTGTGCAAAAGATGCAGAAAGCAAGAGGTGGGATCATTTCTGAGAGGTACAGAACCTTTAAGTAAAAAAGTTTTAGAGGCCTGAAAGCTGGGAATACAGAACATTGCGCTTTGTTTTTCAATAGCACCCACACCTATAAAACTCCTCCATTTTAATTTAGCATCATAGACTACCTTTGGTGAGCTAAATCGTTGTTTTCTGGGTGACAAAATGAATAAGGAGCAGTGTTTATAGTTCAACAGCTGGACTTTTGACTCTGGACAGTGCCATTTTCAAAGTCCAAATTCTGTATCACATGATTCAAGAAACCTGTCGAAAGGGTAACATGATCTCTTGGAAGTCCGTCTTCACATCGGTTCAGATCTGTGTTCCAGAGCTCTCCCAGGTATCCTGCAATTGTCATCGTCACTATTAAAACTGAGTGAATGACAGATTTTATAACATACCAATGGCTTGCTCTTTCCATAGTGTGCTTTTAGCTATAAAAAGCACGTAGTATGTGGGGACTTCCAGATTTAACCATATGGGTCATTTTAGGAGAGGAAGCAGGAAAATCTTACTATGTGTTAAGTTGCAAAGCCGAAAGGTCACAGGTATTCTTTTCTTCTGCAGCACAGCTTAACTTTTTATAGGAATTCCAACTTATTTTAATCTATGGCTTCCGAGCCTGAAAAGCAGGCTTTCAATGGCTCCTAATGTCCATGCAGGAACACTGTAATCGCAATTTAAAAGCTAAGTAACGGTCTTTGTTGAATTAGATTCTTTCTAAGCTATAATATTCCTCTCCTTTACAAGCTAATAAAGCTAACATATGGAAAGGCTATTGACCAAGGATGTAGAGCAACTGTGAGAACAAAAACCAAACATAAGGGCCTTGCTTTTTGCTATTCATTTCTATCTAAATAACATGCTTTGAGCTTCACAGAAAAGAAAAAAGGTGCACACCTTGGGGGAAACATTAACTCCCTGAATCCCACAAGGAATTATATTGTTAGAAAAGTATAGTGATGCAGCTCTAGCTGCTTACTTCATGTCAGTGAGACTATGTAGAGGCTGTGACACGTGCTCAATTTTACAAAGGAACGTAAGGCCACACAAAGACTTGTACATGGATATTCAGAGAAGCATAACTCCAAAGTGGAAACAACCCAAAAGTCCATCACCTGACGAATGGGTAAACAAAATGTGGCATTTCCATACAAGGAATATTATTATTCCTCCATAAAAAGCAGTGAAACAATGATGCACATTACAACTTGGATGAACTTGAGTACATTATGCCTAATGAAAGAAGCCAGTCACAAAAGACAACATAGGATATGATTCCATTTATATGACATATCAAAAAGTAAGCAAATATATAGAGACAGAAAACAAATTAGGGGTTGCCAGGGCTGGGCAGAAGGGAAAATGGAGAGCAACTGCCAGTGGATAGGTTTCTCTGGGGACTGATTAAAATGTTCTAAAATTAAATAGTGATAATGGTTGCCCAACACTGAATCTATTCAAAACTACTGCATTCTATTCTTTAAAGTGGTAACTTTTATGGCATATAGATTATATCTCAATAATGGCCTTACTTGTTTTTAAAAATGGTTTCCTGGCTATTAGGATAGGATGTTATGGATGTTCAGAAATATGACACAAAAAATCCTGTAATTACACATCCACATTCAAGTACTTTATTCTTTAAAAAGTATAAACTTGGAAATGAACATGACAATTGAACATAGCAAAACTTATTTCATTAATTGTTAAATTTTATCCCCAAAGTAGATAGCATGTGGTTTTCTTATATACAGTAAAACCTACATGAGAAATGATAGGCTGAATTAATCAGCAACGTAGCTTTTGGGTGTAAAACTAGATTTCATGTATGCTAGAGACAGTAAATAATAGAGTTCAGGAAAGAAAAAATGTATGTCGGACAAACCAGAGACTTTCAAAAGGATCTGATCCTATATGAAATCTGAGATTTGGAAGAAAGGGAGGAAAATTATTTTCTGAGACGTGTAAGAGGCTGGGTAAAGGCCCTGCAGGCTTGCGCCCAGGTGTGAGAAGGAATGTGGGCGGGCAACCATAAGGGAGGGGTTGTGGAGGGTGGGTGTGGTGGGGAGGCTGCTGTCTCAGGCCACTGCTCTTCCTGGGGCTGTGTCTATACCAAAGGGGCTTCTTCCTGGAACCTTTCCGAATACTCAAGTTCAGACAGACAGCAGAGCCAGAGTCCTTGCCTTGGGGACATCCTAGCGTAACACGTACTTCATATTATCCAAGCACTTTGTTCTCATTAGTGCTCAGGTATTGCCATACATAGAATGCACGATGATTATGTATTAATCAACCTTTTAGATAGTTAAGGAGATAGAAATGTGAACTACCCTGATCTGATCACTGTATACGGTGTACATGTTTTGAATTATCACGCTGTACTCTGTAGGCTTGTACAGTTAAAATATTTTTTTTTTTTTAAAAAGGAATGTTTTGTCCTCACCTCCTTAGAGGTAGTGAGAAACATTTTGGAGCTGATAAAATGAGTTACAAAAAAAAAAAGTGAAATGACTTGCTCAGTAGTTTTCCATTCCAATAGTAAAACACCTTGAACTTCCTCCTTACTTTTATACCTAAATACACTGATGGCAAAGTCCCCATGCTTGACTTGGCTGGATCATGACAGCTATGCATAATTGCTCTTGTTTTTAGGCACTTTTCCAGTTTTTAACAAAACAACAAGGGTCGTCCCTTTAAGGTACAATGAAAGTACTAAAGAGATAACTGTCGTATTTTTAAAAAATAAATGACAAAATCATAGCAGTCCTTTTCTGAATATACGTAAAATGTTTTTCAAGCAGCTAATGCAATATAAGTGACTTCTCTACTAGAATAAAAGGCAAAGTCAATGCCTTCATCTGGTGAATTTAGGTGAAGGCAGCTTTTGAGGCAGGCGCATGGGCCAGAACTGATTCTGAAGTGAGAGTTCATTCTTTCCACTGTTAGGCTGTGGACTTCTCACACGGGACCCGACTGATTACCTTCTACACTCATTTCTGTCCTCCTCTTTGAACCACCGCAGGCTACAATACTGTCAGGGGAGGCTCTCTCAGACCAAGGACAGGGAAAGAGCAGCCTTGTTTTTATCTTTAATAGTAGCCTTCAGCCAATGGAGAAATGGCCCCTGTGTGCTTGGAGTGAAGTCTTCTGTATTCTTTTTAGCCAGCAGAATGGTGACCACAGCCAGACCACAAAGACTGCTCACTGCAGGGTAGAAGGGACCAGAAAGTGTTGGAGCTGCAGTCAGAGATCTCTGAGTATCATGGACCTGAAACTGTAAACACCAGGCTGCATGCATCACTGTATGACAGTTTCATTTCCCATACCCCGCTCTCTGCACAGTAAGCTCCTTGTACAACTTTTACCATCGGAAGAGGAGCTCGGCTGAGTGCCAGAACAGTCTCAGACCTGTTTCATGCTATTGAGCCATACTGATTGTCAACGGAGATTCTGTAAAAGAGAACAGGAAGTCTGCTGTGGCCAAAGAAGCAGTTCATAGTGGTCTGAAAGCCTCTATTTCTCAGAAAAGAAATTCTTTGTAACCATATTAATACCCTTAAAAATATGAATTTTATACTTCATATTTGATCGATCTATTTTTGCTTCAATGGAGAGACATTAAAGAAATCTAAAATAAGTGGAAGAGTGCCACCGCTTTTAAAGTTGAAACTTTATGGAGCCCTTTTGCTTTTCTAGGCAAATACTCCAGTATTCATTACTCCTATTTAGCTGAGATCAGTAGCATATTACAGGCATGCATTATGCATACATTCTTTTCTATTCATTGTGTACTTTGCACAAGGTATTAGTTGTGCAGTAGCTCTGCACATATTGTAAAATAGTGTTCCAGATTTATCACATGATTTCATGAGAATATTTAAACTACAGTATAGTTATCTTATTTAGTAGAGTCAACATTGTGTCTTGATTAGAGATGAAATCACTTAGGTGGCAGCTTTCAAAGCCTCAACTGAACGAATGTCTTGGCCCTATATTGCATATGAGCATTGGCTTATGTTTTTGGGGCCTGTTGTTGTTCTGTGACATCACTAATCAAGTACCCATTTGACTATTGTCCCTAAAAGCCTAAGTCCACACTAGGGAAACTTGGAACAGCTATTTTTTTCAGAGAAGAGAGTAGTGGGATGCTCTAGGTAGACAAAGAAAAAGAGGGAAATCTTGAATACTTTGTGTATAAACATTTTCTTATAATGATTGAAATACAGCAAATTTTTGAATTAGATTTTTAAAACCCTAATGTTTCCAATGGATTATAATACATTATATTCCCTGGAAGCCGTACAAGTAACACTGTATATCTTGAATTTTCTATCTCAACAAGAAACAAAGTCCCCAGGTAACTGAAATCCAGCCATAATCCCCAAAGCTCAATTTAGGCATAGCTCTTAGTCTTCTACCCCAAACTAATTTACTGTTTTCCTTTGAACACTGTGAATACCATAAAAGAAGTAACTTGAAGGAAGAAATTAAAATGAATTACAAATGTAATATATAAATAAGATCTAAATTGGTTCTGTCATACTTTACACGGAAAATAACCACTCCCTAATCCATCTGTGTATCTCCGCTTGTTCCCTCTGTCTATTTTTGGTTTGAATTGGTAGCCACAGCCTTTCCAACTCTTCAGCTGCAGTCAAATCCCAGTGCAAATGCAGTGGCCCCGGGAGCTCTGTCTACAGCTGTGTTTAAGATGAGCATTTATTCTTACTATGATTTATCTGGAACAAATTCTTCTCATTATTTATTTTCTATTCTCTAGTCTTTTTAGATTCACATGACATTCTTCCTCTTTCACAATGTCAAAACCATGCTTTCTAATGTGCGTGTGTGTGCACAGACAGGATCACAAAGACACACTCATGCATCACATGCTTTCGCACATGTGCAGACATGCACATACTGACACACTACACATATTTACGTACCACACACATGCACCATGTACACATTTACACCACATATACTGAATGCTCAAATACAACACACTCTCAGGGATAGTCACATACCCCACTTACAGTGATCATGCAGACACACCCACACACTACATTCAACAACACATGTTCTCATGGACACACATTTGCACACCACACACTCATATACAGCTCTCACACACATATCCACACAGTGGCTGCACAAATACTTGGACACACTTAATATGTTCATCAAAAAAATTATTTAAGCACCCAGCTTGGCTCTAAGATTGTAACAGTAAACAAAACACACAATATTTCTTCCTCTTGTGGAGCTCATGTCAGGAGTGAAGAAAAGGAGGATTGGAAGAAAATATGAGTTGAGGATTGGAAGAAAAGGAATGATGGGAACGATGCTGCCCGTGGTGGCTGAGCTGGCTGTGGTGGCCATGCATTCAGGAGAGTAGACTCCCTTCACCTGTCCCCTGCCCATCTTCTCTAAAACTAACGGTAGTTTTGAGATTCCCAAAATTATTCTAGAAAATAATTAACAATTAATCTAGAAAAATGCACTTCATCTGGATCAACTTGAATGAGCCTTAGTTACCCTGATGAATCATTTGTGATTTGAGGAATATGGAATATTAAAGATCTCAATGGCTGGTACCATGGATATCATGGATTCTTCCCCTTGGCATCCACATAAAAGCACCAAGGTATACAGGCTAACAAAAGCTGATGACTATTGATGCAAACCACTGTGTTAGGGCAAATCATATTCCTCACCAGCTCCATGGAGTTAAAGATATAAAGAGGAAGCATCCTACGAAATTGTATCTTAGTTGTCTTAAGAAGTACTTTATACATCTGTTTATGTACATCCATTTAATAGGACTCTATTTGTTTAGCACGGAAGTTGAAAACTATTTTGCTTATTTCTCCAAAAATAGGGACACTAAAATCATGACCCGTTTTCTTTAGAGACCAAACTTACTGAACATTGTTTCATCTAGCTTGTTCCTACGTGCACACACACACACGCACACACACACAACTCCTAAAAAGGGCTGTTTACCTTGCTGATATTAAAGAGATTATTTACAATAGGATTAAAATAACACTAATTTTGGAAGTTTTGCTGTCATTTCAAATTTACTTTAATATGAACAGCAACAATTTTAAAGCATTCCAGTAGAAAAAACAAAAAGTCTAAAAGTATAGACGCCCAAATTTTTACTTTCTGCAGGAAAAGAAAATGAGCTTAAAATTATAAGCTATACTGATAAAACAGAAAGTGTAATGGTGCTAGTAATGGAATCAAAAAAAATGTTAGGATCTTCCTTCATAGAACTTAAATTGGTAAGAATTACAAAGTCTCTCCGCGTTGTTATCTTTCAATGCTAAGGACGAAAATAACGAGGGCTCGATTTCTTTTCATTGTTCTTCTCAGACAGCCACAGTGTCTTGGGATATCCGAACATTATACTCAACGGTGCCTGAAGATGCAGAGCACAAAGCAGAAAATTTGCTGGTGAAAGAGGTAAAGATGATGCTTCAATCTGTTACTTTATAAAACAATGCTTTCCCCCAGGGAGTTTTGAATGCAATTTACAGTTAGCGTCATCTCCAGAGAATTCCCCGTGTTCCGAGTACTTGATGTCCTTCATAACCTTCGGGTGGTTCCTCAGAATCACTTTTCATTATTAGGTGAAGTGTTCAAGTTTTAGATTTTTTTTAACTATACCTAAAATTGCCATGTTGAGAAATATTTAAATATTTTAATATAGGTAATGTTATTTTACTTAGTTGGACTGTGTCGTAAGAAATACTACCACATGAGAATTTTAGGTAATGAAATTTCTATTTGAAGGAACATTTCTCTTAAGTACTAATTATGGAAATAGTTAATGGTAAATCCCTGTGTCCAGCTTTAAGGACCTGATAAAAATCATATGCTAGCGAGCAAATGCTTGCATTCAGTTGGAGTATGAGAAGGCTAACAAATAGCTTCATCTTCTACCCTCACTCCAGGCTGTTTCAGGACAGGGAATGGGTTTGCACACAGCAGATTCTTTTCAGAATGAAGAAATGAAGCCTACACTTCCTTTACAGAAAATCCAGTAAGAAAATTTAGCCCAGCATAGGTCAAACTGAAAGTGGTAGTGTCTGAATGCAGTCTGTAACTCTGAGGAAGTGGGGTGTCCCAATCAGGGTTTAATTGAAGCTGCATGCAGTAGGAATACCCTTTTCACAGCTCTTATATGTATTTATATATTTTGCATTATTTAGTATATCTATCGGTGCTGATATGACTACTCATACATATTTTGAACTATTTAGTCCAAATCTTCACTTGTCATAAACTCATCTCTTTATGTTCGCCCAATTCCATTATTTCATATTGATTTCCCCAAGTTTACACTGGATTACAGCACCTTCCTTTTTTACTGTTAATTGCTGATATTTCTTATAAGATATTGATTTTCTAGTATTAACAACTGGCTTACTAAACTCTTGTCCTAGGAGGTATTTGATTTTTAGATGTGGTTATATCAATTGCAAACAATTAAAATCTTTTCTAATAAGTGTACTATTTCTTTAATTTCATTTTAATCTATTGCTAATGTTGCTAAAAAGAATGTTGAATAATAAGCTAATACTAGATTTCCTGTCTTATTGTTGATTTTAGGGAGAGACCGTTATTATCTTTGATACTTTATGAAATAAGGCATACGATGTTGGTTTCAGATATCTCTTAATCATGTTTTAAGAACTGTCTTTCTTAGTCTCTTTGAAATGCTATAAAGAGTGGCTGCCCTGTTACCCCATGCATATTCAGGCTCTTGCTAAAATAGCTTTCCTGCTTTGTGTTAGCACTGTGATAGAATCAATGGCTGTTCTCAGCATTCTTTTTGCATTACTGGAATAAACTTTCTTGTTGAAGCTGTACTATTACTCTAACACACTATTGCATTCAAATTATTACTGTTTCCAATTTGTGCATTTATATTCGTGAGTGAAATTTGGTTCTCAGATTCTCTTTTATCCTTTTGTTTTGGAGAAATGCTACTTTTAAAAAATAAATGGGGGGGGCCGGTGAGATAGCTCAGCGGCATAAGCGCCTGCCTGACAAGCGCGAGGTCCTGAGTTTGACTCCCAGAACCCACATGAAGGAAAAAAAGAGGCCGGTGATATCTCTCAGCAGCACAAGCGCTTGCTGGCAAGTGCAAGGACCTGAGGTCGACTCCTGGTACCCACATGAAAAATAAATAAATAAACTGGGACTCTCTACATCTTTTCCCATGATATGGACTAAGCAAACAGGTGGAACAAGGTGCATATAGTTATTTAACAAATGGTATAGATGGCACATCAAAGTCTTTTGGGAAGGTCAGAGAATTTAACAACTATCACTTGGATATTTATTTGGAAGAAAATTAAGTTAGGTCTGTGTTTTGTATTACATTAAAAAAATAAATTCCAGATGAATATAAAATCTAAATTTTAAAAACAAAATTTAGGAAAATATTTTAAGTGGAAAGTTAAGGAAAATGGGTAGATTGAAGCAAATAAAATTTTTTAAATGTATACAATAAATGATATTAGAGTCAAAAGAAATATTTAAGTAAAGAAATTATTTGTAACTCATTGTATCCTTTGCCTGAACCACACACACACACATGTATGTATATACAGTCTTAATATTCCTAATTCTACAAATTAACATGAAAAAAGCAATCCAAGAAAATATAAACAAAAGTTAGTATCAGGTAATTCAAATTTAGGATTCAGTCCACTAAGAGGCATACACTAGTAGTCCAGAAAATACAACTTGAAACAAAAGTTACATATATTTTCAGGAAAAATTTTTTAAATGAATATTATTTATTGGTAGTGGGAATATAGTGAAAGAAATGCTATCACAGAGTGTTCAGATTACATTTATACACTTTTGAGATCTAATTCATAGATGTCTTTTAAGTGGTACATAGAAATATACACAAACATAAAAAAGAAATACTAGAACACTAGTATGTATACTACTTCTTGTGTATTACTGCTATGATTTCCAATATCAATTAATAGGGATGAGGTTGAAAAATTTTGGGCACATCTGTATTTTGTGATAATATAGTCAGTAGCAAGCATATACATATTTAAATACCTTAATTTAGATGTCCATGATACACTGTTAAGAGAAAAAAACCAATTATACAGTGTGACATATGATATCATTAAAGATATAAAATCCATACATATATACATAAATGTTTGTATAAGCCTAGAAAAGATTCACACACCAAACTCTTGATATTGGCTACTCACAAGTTTGGGATTGTGGGGGAAAGGGAAAGATTTATTTTCAATAGATATAATTCTGTGTTGTTGCAGTATTGCAAACAAATTTTATAATTAAAAAATATTTTGAAACATTATTTAGAATATCTTTTTAAATGCTACCAGAATTGGAAGCAATCGAGTCTATTGCCCAAACTTGTCTCCAAAATTTAAAATTCAGCATAATTTTTGAAGTCATTAAGCGGTTCCCTAAGGGAGTACTTTAGATTCTTTCTTGGTATTGTTGTGTTTTAGGTTGGTAAGGAAAATGTTATACAAATGTTATATAAATTATACAAAATGTTATATAAATTTCCATGTGCATTTTTTTTTATGTGGGTACCGGAAGTCAAACTCAGGACTTCATGCTTGCCAGCAAGCGCTTGTGCCACTGAGCGATATCACTGGCCCTTTTTTTCCTTTATGTGGGTACCAGGAGTTGAACTCAGGACCTCATGCTTGCCAGGCAGGCGCTTATGCTGCTGAGCTATCTCACCGGCCCCTCCATGGGCATTTTGTGTTATGATTCTACCTCCTGGGCTTGTCTGTCAGTCATAGAAGTCAATTAAGTTCATCTGAAGTGGTTCATTCTTATTTTTTAACATAACTACTATGGATTTGTAAGTGCTTCCATAATTTTAGAGACTTTCATCTCACGGTTCTTTTCATCTCACTGTATTGCTAAGCATGCTTTTCAAATAGGGCCAATCAGCCCAAACCCTAAGTCCCAAGACCATTTCACAATCCCCACCACTGATCTCTGGATGAGACCAAGGTTCCGAGTTCAACTACTTTTCCAGGGGGAAGATTGTCTGAAAATCAGAACCATTCAGCACAGGAGATTTCAAAAGACTATTCTGGAGTCCTTAGTGGTCTTAAGTTTAGTGCATTTCTGGAGCTTCTGCACCACAACTTCCGAAGTCCACGTGGATCCCATAGTTCTTTGATAGCATTACCTTCAGGTGAGAACAGGTTGAGTACAACTTTTGCCTTTCTCCTAGGGAGAAATTTCCTGCCTTCACTTTTCTTCCCACCTTAATTTCCTTTCAACTACTCCCAGGCTCCTTTTCTCACTTTTCACCCTCAACCTCTCTCTTCTAAGAGAACTCTCTCTGCTCCAAAGAGAAACCAGCTAGAGTGACTTTTATTCCAAATCCAAGTAGCTCCCAAGCTACTGCTTTTCTGTAGCAAAGCTCAGGGGAGAGCATTTGTCTGTCCTTGCCAGCACAAATGCATCTTCTCATGGTTTTTGCAACTGTGTGGATCTGAGGTTTATAAAAGAGAAGGGGAAAGAAGGAATAAAAGAAAGAAAGAAAGAAAGAAAGAAAGAAAGAAAGAAAGAAAGAAAGAAAGAAAGAAAGAGAGAGAGAAAGAGAGAGAAAGAGACAAAGAAAGAAGAAAGAAAGAGAGACAAAGATAGAAAAGAAAGAGAGCGAAAAAGGTAGAAAGGTAGAATGAGCTGGGTGCGGTGGTGCATGCCTATAATCTCAGCACTAGGGAGGCTGAGGCAGGCGGATCACTGGGAGTTCAAGGCCAGCCTGGGCTACATAGTGAGTTCAAAGCCAGCCTGAACTAGGTAGCAAGACATTATCTTGAAAAGAAAAGAAAGAAAGGGAGAGGGAGATAGAGGGAGGGAGAAAGGGAGGGAGAAGAACAAGGAAAGGGAGAGGGAGGGAGGGGGGAAAGAGAGAGAGAGAGAGAGAGAAAACCTTGGAATAACCTATTTTATTCATTGCTAATTTTTCTGTATAAGTGTAAATCCTGCAAAAATTCCCAAGATGTGCTTGGTTTTAAGATTGGAGATAAAATGGAAACCTGAGTTTATAGGATGAGAAGAAGATAAAGCGTGATTACAAATATCCCTGCATAGTAATTGAATACAAATAGCATAACAGAAAGTAGATTGAAAAGAAAGGGGTCACCAGGCAGCTGGTTTAAGATAGAAAAATGACTCCAGAGAATTACACTGGCCAAAAGCCTTGACCCCAATTGTCAATAGCAGCTAACCTTCAGTGACTATTTACTTCTGTGCCAGTTGTGCTTCTACGCCATTTACTTGTTCTAATTACATATAAATGCTGCATCATTAAGTTCATCGACACCTTTTAATAATGAGGATACCATGGCGTAGGAAGATTAAGAAACCTGCTCAGCCAGTATGGAACAGCTAGGAATAGGCAGATCCAGTGTCTGGACACTTGCCACCTAGCCCAAGCCCCGGGCTCCTGACCACAGCGCTAACTGCCACGTGGGGCTTTGCATTCATGATCCTTTGCAAGGAATATTTCTCTCGGCTTCGCGTTAACAACTGCACTGTAGTTTTTGTCCAGTAATGCTGATGGATGTAGTTAATGGACCATAACTGAAGGAACATTGGCTGCATTTTTGAAACCAGATTAAGCCAGCATTAAAATGAATTCAGCGATCTCTACAAGGTTGCTGTAGAAACATGTTTACCTTACCTCAGCTGATGTAGTATAAACCTTTTTTGGGTCCAACCTATGCTAAATTACTCAGTGGCTCCCTGCAGAGTGACAAGGACAAATGTCATGGTTGCCAGGCAGCAAATTGGTGAGAATCTAGTTTAGGCACATCCAGTTCCATAAAATTTTGAGTTCTCCACATTGCTCTATGTTGACAATTCCGAGCCTCTTGTGAAGGCGGTAGACATTCTTTATTTTTTTTAAATCTTGAATGACTTTGTATTTTTATGGTATTTAAATAAAATGAGTCCTATCTTCTTTTCAGTCTTATCTGCTATTAATTCTCCTCCCTATTTATTAAATGGGATGTTGTTTCCCACACAAAAGCAGAGGCTTAGTTCACGTCTGCCAAAACGCTTCAGTTATGCTAACAGCAGCTCATAGCTGAGCCACAGGGTACCTGCGGGGATATTTGTGAGCATCTGTGACACAGGCATTACAACCTGGGCATTTTACAGCCTAGAAAACAGGCTCCCTATGATTAACTAACTTGCCCAGGTTCACAGAGCACCAGAAACAGGGCCCTGCTCTCTCTAACCCCCTACTCCGTGTCCTTATCTGCTTTCTTGTGAGATCCTTTGATAAATTTAAGCCATAGGCTTAATAGCCTGACATGGTGAAGGCATTTCCGCTGTTCACAAGGAAATATGTCCTTTATTTTGACAAACTATTAACCTTTTTACCTTAGTTTCTTCATTCTTATATAACCCTATTAATAATTCTAATGCCATGATTCTAAAAATAAAAGTAGCAATACAGTAGTATGCAAACACTTGGAAAAGAACAACTTGGAAGTATTTATCTGATCTTCATAAGTGGCTTGACATCAACATCTCTAACCATTTAAAAAACAGTACCAAACACTTCTCGGAAAAAACAAGCCCACTCCCGCTGGGGGAGAAGGCAATTAAAGGGATCTATAAATAGGATGCAGACTTCTTAAGCAAAACTTCTATAGGAAGATTTCCATTTTAGTACACACAGAGGAGTAATATAAAGCTAGGGCTCAGACCACTAATTAAAACTGAGCTCTTGGTTTACTGTATCTTTATTAAAAAAAAAAAAAAAGAAGAAGAAGAAAAGAAAAAGATGAGGGAGCAGAAAATTGAGAGAGAGAGTGGTTCAGGAGGAAACAAAGCCTAGGGACCACTTCAGCTGAATAGCTGAGAAACGCCAACAAAATATGAAGGTGGTAAGCTGCTCTGACGACAAAGCCCTTCCAATTGGTAGGAAGCAACCCCGCCCCAACAGTAGAAAAACCAGGAAGTGAGGAGAAAATAAGAAATTCAGGAGTTTAAGTCTCTTTAATTGTGGCACAAAATACTTGGAGACTAAAGAGATATGGAAACAACATTTTAAAATGAGGGCAAATTATCTACGTGTACAAATGTAAATGCACACATGCATACACAGCGATTGTGTCCTGTCTTTATCCAGACAATGCTAGATTACTGTGGCAAGGAAGAGTTCAGAATTTAAGTAGAAGTTCCGAACTATGGTGAGTGTCTAAGAAAAAAAAAAATAAATAAGTAAATAAATAAATAAATATGACCTAAGCTAGATAGAAAATACAAATCAGATTTCAGAAGAGTAAATGTAGTTGAAAGCTTTAAGCTTCCACAGAACATTCACGCTAAAAATTGGAAGACCTCATGATTTGAATCAGGGCACAAGCCAGTTTCGTATAGGCAAAATGTCCTTCAGACATCCAGATATGTAGGTTATTCATAGATGTCACACACACACACACACACACACACACTCTCTCTCTCTCTCTCTTTCTCTCTCTCTCTCTCTTTCTCTCTCTTCCTGAGAGTCTTTAGTTAACAGATATCTTTTGAGGCTATGTTGGAAGGAAACATTGTATGAAACATTTTCCAAATTTATCTGACCATGGAGATATAATGTCCATTTCCCCCCCCAAGTATATTGAGAAATACCCTCGAGAAATGCTGATACAAGTTTGATCCAAGAAGATCATCAAGAATTAGGGGCATAATATTGTTCAAGTAAAATAGAATCAATAATTAGCTGTATCTTCATATGCATTTCTTTGGGATAGTTTCTAATGAAGGAAAATGGAATATTAAAGCTTTCAAAAATTCAAATATATTGACTGTTTCTTTTCAGGGACAAACCTCCACTCTTGATTTTTTTTTTTTTGTTGTTGTTAGTATCAAAAATGTCCACCTTTCATTGCAAAGAAAGGTTTCTGCTTATATCATTTGATCAGTTTTTCATGCCTATATCTTATAATCTGAGCAACTACTTTGAAGATAACAATAAACAACCTAGTAACCCTTGTTACCGTCCTACTACCTTGTTTTGAAATTTTGTATCATTGTTTTTATTGCTTTCTCTCTTTAAAATAAAAAATCTTTTTAAAAATGTCCACCTTTGTCCAAGGATATCTCACAGTACTAGAACACAGTCCCAGACAAATCCCAGTGATGGTTGTTGTGTTATCCTCATACAGAATATTATAAGAACAAATAAGGTTAAAGTTTGAAACACATAATAATAATCATAAAGGTCAGAGTAATGCCTTAGAATTTGCTCCTCTCAATCTTCTAAATTATCCTGTTATTTTTTCTCTTATCCTGAGGGTAAATGTGGATTCAATAGCATAAGCTGGTTGCTGTCTTATGTCTTCGTTGTGGGTTAGAAATAGAATGTCCCCTAAAAGACTCATGTGCTCAGAGGTGAAGCTACTAGAAGGTGATTGGACTGGGGACACCGTTCTCATCAGTGCATTAATCCACTGATGTGTCTATAGTTGGATGTGCTACTAGGAGGTGGGACAATAGGGGTCTGACCAGGAAGCATGTATCTCCCTCCCTGGCTGTTCCCTTCACTCTCTGCTTCCTGGTGCCATGATATGAGCAGCTTTTCTGCACTGGACCCTTCCACTATGCCCTTCTTGCCTTGGAGCCAGCCAGCCGTGGACTAAATCATCTATAAACCATGAGCCAAAACAAACCTCTCCTCCTTTCAACTGTGAGTGTTGGAAATTGTGTCTGAGATGAGAAAGTGACTTAATACAGTAACTAAGAATCTACTATTCTTAATTCAATTAATGGAGTTAAGTACCTTTTTTCCAAAGGGTTAAGTTCTTTACCTACAAATTCTTCTCCCACTGACTTATTATTCCTGTGGATCATATTCAGGGTATGCAATACAGGGCACGAATCGTTGGATGAAAGGTTGGACTGGGTTATTCACCATTTGTCGCTTACTAAGTGGGTGCTACCAAATGAACACAGCAGAGCCCTTGCCCTTAAGGAGCATACTACCAGGCAAAAAGTAACAGACCTATGATCAGGTTTTTGCAATACAATCTGACAGATGCCCCATGGAGTATTCCTAAGCTAAAGAACAAGTTAGGTTTGTGTCAAAGACCCAACCAAAAAAAAAAAAAAAAAATGGGCAACTGAAATGAATAGACACTTCTCAGAAGAAGAAGTACAAATGGAAAATAAATATATGAAAAAATGTTCAATATCTCTGGCCACTAGAGAAATGCAAATTAAAACAACACTGAGATTTGATCTTACTCCAAAAGAATGGCTATTATGAAGAAATCAAATAATAACAAATGTTGGTGAGGCTGCAGGGGGAAAGGAAACCTCGCTACGTTACTGGTAGAAATGTAAACTAGTGTAACTACTATGGAAAGCCATGTTGAGACTCCTTAAAACCTAAAACTAGAGAATCCATTTGATCCAGCTATTCTCCTTCTAGGTATCTTCCTGAAAGAGTTAAAAACATCATGTTACAGTGATATGTGAATACCCATGTTTATAGCAGCACAACTCACAATATCTAAATCTTGGAAGCAGCCTGTTTGTCCACCAACAGATGAATGATAAAGGAAATGTGGTATTTATACAAAACGGAGTACGACTTTGCTATAAAGAAGAATAAATTTGAGTCATTTGTTGGAAAATGAATATACTTTGAGGTAATAATGTTAAGTAAAATAAATCAGACACACAAGCTTAAATATCACACAGTTTTTTCATATGAAAAATCCAAAGTATAAATAAATTAAAGAGCAGAATAAAGATAGATAATAGGAAACAGGGACATAGATCTTTTGCAAATGGGAATAGAACCAAAAGATGGAGCAGGGAGAGGAACAGGACATAAAAAGAATTAAGATGTGTTATGTACATGTGCCACCTCCCCACATGAAATGTAATATTATGTACTGCAAATAGGTACTAATATAAATAAAAATTTTAAAAATACCTAAACGCAGACCAAGTATGTATTGTTTGGCTTTAGGGATAAGTAAACCTGAAGAAAAGTTGAATGGATAGAAAACTATCAGTAGGTGAGTGATGCCAAAGATCTATACTAACAAATGGCAGTGTGATTGTTGTGACAATCAAAAGCTATTAAGAAGGCAGATTCTTCTGAGAAGAAAGTAAAGGAGAGAAATGTGTTGACAAAGACTCCTTCCACATTTATGGCTTGGGCTACTAGCTAGATAGCTGTGTCATTAATTTAAATAAGGTGCCCAAAAGGAAGGATTAATGGAGTAGATCTGGGTGAAGCAAGTAAGAAGCTCACCTGATAACACAGAGAGAGAAAGGGGGGGAGAGAGAGAGAGAGCATATATGTGCAGGACATGACAGAAGAGAAGGAAGCGAGAGAGTTGGTCTGAATTTCAACATGGACATGCATGACAGCTGGGCTGCAGCTGAGAGGCTGGGTCCCTGAGCTATATTTCCACTAGAAGGCTGGTCAAGAGGAACCCACAAAGGCAGTGAAATGTAGTGGGCAGAGAGGCAGAAAGAGAGCAAGGAGAAATTGGTGTCTGAGAATTGAACTCGTGAGAGAGTGTATCAGTGGCATAAGACACCAACAAAGGATGGAGATGGGCTCACTGGATCCGGCATTGGTCATTGGTGGCCTTAGCAGAGAAGTTTCAGAAGTTGCGAGCACAGCCTGATTACAGTGGGTTAAACTCTGAAGGGATGTAGGTTATGTTATCTTATCAAAGCGTTAGTATGGTACTGTCACTTTGTCTATAGGGTGCTTCAAAAGTAAACTCAGGGGCCGGTGAGATGGCTCAGCGGCTTAAGCGCCTGCCCGGCAAGCACAAGGGCCCGATTTCGACTCCCGGATCCCACATACGAAAAAGGGGCCGGTGATATCGCTCAGCGGCACAGGCGCCTGCTGGCGCGCGAGGTCCTGAGGTCGACCCCCCGGTACCCACAAAAAAAAAAAAAAAAGTAAACTCAGGAAAAATATTGGAACTCTTCAGGCAGAATAGCCTATGCACAAAAACATTACAATTTTTTCAGCAGAGCATTCAGTTATCTTTAGGTTATGCACCAATGTGTTCCTAATTTTTTTTTTTTTTTTTTTTTTTTTTTTGGTGGATACGGGGGGTCGACCTCAGGACCTCGCGTGCCAGCAGGCACCCATGCCGCTGAGCCATCTCGCCGGCCCCCTAATTTTGTTGAAAAGCAAAAATTTTAAACATAAATAAAATAACATGATCAAATGAGTGTAATATTGAAAATGAATTCTCTCTCTTCCTCCTCTTCCACCATTTTGGACTCAGACTAAAGACATTTAGCTGATCCAGGAGAAAGCTATAAATACTCAACAGAGAAACCAAATCACATAGGCTTTATGGAAGTAAAGAAAATATGAACAACTTGAGTCCTAGACATAATGAAAAAATTGTAGAGGGAGGGGTTGGCCATAACTTAAAATAAATTTTATGCTGATTATTTTTGTTAACTGCAAGAAATGTATCTAATCAGAATGAAATTTACCTGGTGTCAAGGAAATACGGGAAAATTCTTTTTCTTGTTTTCACAGTTAAAATAGTTTTCTATACCTTACATTTAATTTCGGACTGCCATCCAAAATGCGTTGTTTAGTGTACTTTATGCAAATCTTTGAATTGCACATATAGAATAATGTACCCTCAAACCTATCCAGAAATAAGAATCTTTTTCAATAGATAATGTGAGGAGTGGGTTCCAAGTATAAATAAATTATGTAAAATTAATGTTTCCTGATTCTGAAATGTTGGACAGTGAATGATTCAAACACATTCGTGAGTACGAGATCGGAACACCGCGGGCCTGGTGCTTCTCACTGTAGAACTCTCTTCGATGATGTGACATCAGCGTTATGTGTACAGCTTTAATTCCTGAAGAATGTTGACAAAAATGCAGCTATAAAAATGCTCCAAATTTGAAAAAGAAGTCACATCCTTTCTTACTATAAACAGTATCGATAAAAAGATTTTTTTGTGTGTTTTTGGTTTTAAATGAGGCTCTTAATTCATTGATGAAAGTCTCGTGAAATGTTACAGCAATTTCATTTTGTGTGCACTTTTTAAAAAATAAATTTATAAGTAAAGCCATGTTTATCACCTGACCTCAAAAACTTAGTGGAAAAATTGAGACATCAATATATGCTGTTTTGCCATATTTAACCTAGTCCTGTTTATCCTAAGTGTTGCAGTCTTATCATGGCCAGAACAAAATGATTACTCCAAATTTTTTTTACACTAAATGTTACCACTAAATGCAATAAATATACAAAAGATGATTAAGATAAATTTAAATGCATTGGGGCCGGTGAGATGGCTCAGCGGCTTAAGCACCTGCCTGGCAAGCGCGAGGGCCCGAGTTCGACTCCCAGAACCCACATACGAAAAAGGGGCCGGTGATATCGCTCAGCGGCACGGGCGCCTGCTGGCGGGCGAGGTCCTGAGGTCGACCCCCCGGTACCCACAAAAAAAAAAAATTTAAATGCATTTAGTTTTAGTAGCGTTAGGATAAAATATTACTGGAAAAAAAATGGGGAAAGCATTGAAAACAAAATGTGTTTCACATTCACGACTCTGAAGAAATTCATTTTCTACTCATTAAAAATCCCTACAATAATAGTCCTGTTTCATAATATGAAAAGATTTTCCAATTCTAAATTGGATTCTTCTCCACAATAAAAATCATCGTACAATGTTTGCCAGTGGATAAGCACACAGATGTGTAAGCCAGAGACTTTGGAGCATGAGAATAAAAATGAATCCATCTTAAGCTTGAACCAAGAATTTTGATTGCATTGAACAATAACCCAGGTTGTATATTTCACATGAGAAGACTGATTAGATCATAATATCACTGAGGTTTTTTAATACCATTCCTATTCATGTCCTGCCCAGTTACTGGTGAAATCTAGCTGGGAAATTGAGTAGATAGTCCCAGCTCAGGCACAGGTGTCCTTAATAAAAGTCTAATTTTGCACGTCGTTCAGTTGCCTGAAAAGATCATACAATATTTTGAAAATAGAAACCAAATAGTATGGTTTACTTTCAGGTCACATTCAACAAAGATTGTGCATGATACATTAGGCTACTCTGAAGTTCAAAGTGTTTAAAGATGATTTTCACTTATGTTTGACACTTGATTACAGCATCCTCTTTTACATTGCATATACATACTTCTGTGCATATAAGAATACCTAATATCATATGAACATTTTATTTATTTATTATTTACTCATTTATTTATTATGCCTTTTTTTGGCAATGGGGCTTGCCGTGTTACCCAGTTTAGCCTTGAACTCACAATCCTCCTGCCTCAGACTCCCAAGAAACTTGGACTACAGGTGCACACCAGCACACCCACTGAGTATTTTCAGAAATGAGAATCAAAACCCATTAAATACAATCATACCATGATATTTGAAACTGGACCATTTGTACATTTATATTGCTAATACCATCCAAAGTCATTATTTTAACTTTTCTGTCACGAGTGTAGCATATGTTTTAAAATTGTCCAACTTGTTTTTATACTGCAGGAACTAACTAGTGCATTTTAAAGTAACACATACTGTGATTTGGAAGAAGGGAAAATGTTTTCAGTGCCTTTTCTCTTTTTCTGTACAATAGCTGTATTGGTGACCACGTGTCCTGGTTGCAGGAGCAATCTCGTATTCTAGCTGCTGACCTTACTAATAGTGTCCCCATGCCCTCTGAAATGTCTCCTTGAGGACAGTAAATTATCCATTCATCCTTTCAATGCACTATTTGGCTAAATTCACTTAATTCCATGATGCTTTCTTATCAACATTTGTACAATAGCCGTAAGTACTCCTGAACTTTATAAATAATAGCATGAGCATGAAAATTATCACCATTATTTTACAAATACAGAATGAATCCCAGTGGGGATGGAGGGGCAAAATGAGCACTTTTTGTGGTTGCATTAATCTTACTGGCAAGAAACTAGTTGTATAATTTAATAAACCTCTATAGCCAGAAAGAAAAATAATTTTTGCATCTAAAAAGCCATCTGTTACCTGCTTATTATTCAGCAGCCAGAATCTAATAATCAGTCCCTTTAAGAGATGGACAAATTGTATTGCCAAACCCAAATTGTTATGTGAGGTATATAACACGATTTCAATTGATTCTAATGATTCTCTGAAGAAGAGGAGGAAGAAGAAAAATGAAATATTTTCCTGGTAGTACTTTAGGGTGTCTTTTACAATTGCCCACTCTTTTCTGAAGTATTTAGATATTTTTCAGACTGTCAAATTATTATGTTTAGCTGTTTCTAAAGGAAAAGAGATATAGGAGATTATTCTCTCAACAAATACATAGAATGTTCACTATAAATAAAACCTCATGCTGGAATAGATATGTTCCTTTGAAAGGCCATGTCTGTATGAATTACTAGGTCCAAGAAGCTGGGGCCCAAAGGCTCTGGGTTCCCAGTCAGTGTTTTAAGGACCAGCCAAATTCTTATTCATGTGGAATGACACATTCTATTTGGTGAAATAGCAACATCTCTTCACCTCCTTCCGAATCACCTATAGACCTTACAGTGTAGAGCACTGCCCTGTCAAGCCCAGAGACTTGGATTCAGTGGATCTCAGATGAAACCTGAGAGCCTGACTTTTAATGACTAACGCTAGAGCATTCATAAACACTAAGATATTGTCCACAATTTAGGAAGCCATATCATAAAGGCACAAAGCCTTTGACAGTGCTGCCTGTGGCCAGCTTTCTTGTGTCTAAATACAAACAGGCAGAGATGGCAAGCATAAGTGTTCAACAAGCAAACCCAATAAATAAGAAAAATCTGCATCCAAGCATTGCTGTTTGGAACAATGAACTAGCTCCATCAGAAGCGGGTTGAGGAGTAGGGATTTTGAAGCAGGTACCCAGGGTTAGGACGCGAGTGAGGGATAATTGGAATTACTGCATTATTATAACAGGCACAGCCTGTGGCTTTGAATTTGCAACAGATCATTTCAGCTTAGATTTTGGACAAATAGAAACTGTAGTCATAATTATAATAGTTTTTAATGATCTTCTTAGAGGGACTGTGTGGGCTGCAGCAAAGAATAGAGAATAATTTTCTATGCATAACATTTCCAAAATTCCATAACTATGTAGGAAAAATGGTTGTGTTTGTAAAATACACTGGCTTCCTCATAATCAGAGAAATTCCAGGTTTATGGGGATTCTTAAGAATCATATGGTCCAAGCGTGATTGTCACCAAAAGATACAGGAAACCTAGCAGATACATTCAGAAGTCATTGGATTGAAACATAAGTCTCTTATAATGAGACCTAGTATCTCTCTGCAAAGTTCTACTTTTATAAATCAAGGAAAATTAATTGTTATCAGAACTTGTTGTGAATGTGAACTATAGATTGAATCAAACCTGCTGGGAAAACTGATGTTTTTAAAGCAAGTATTTACTGAGTGCTTGCACTGTGGTTAAGTGCTTTACAGGAATTACCGTATTTGATCCTGGTGAAGTTGGTATTATTCAGACAGATAAAGAAATATAAAAGTACTGAACTACTCAGTTTAGAGGCCATAGCTAATTAATGATAATAGTTTTTTATCAATATAAGAAAGTGCATAAAACTACTGTGATAAAAACAGCGTGGTACTGGCAAAAAAAAAAAAAAAAGACCTGAAGATCAATGGGACAGATTAGAAGAGGCAGAAACAATTCCAGACATCCTAAGTCACCTTATCTTTGACAAAGGTGCCAAACACATTCACTGGAAGAAAGACAGCCTCTTTAATAAATGGTGCTGGAAAAACTGGCTTTCCACATGCCAAAGACTAAAACTAGACCCATGTCTTTCACCATGCACTAAACTAAGTTCGAAATGGATCAAAGATCTAAATATTAAAACAGAAACATTAAATCTGCTGGAAGATAGAATAGGTACAACTCTTGAAGACCTTGGTGTAGGCAAAGACTTTATGAATAAAACCCCAATCACACAAGAACTATCAAAAAGAATCAACAACTGGGATCTCATCTTATTAAAAAGCTTTTTGCACAGCAAGAGAAACCACCAACAGAGTGAAGAGACAACCCACAACATGGGAAAAAATGTTTGCCAGCTGTTCCTCAGACAAAGGATTACTATCAAGAACATACAAAGAACTCAAAATAGTCAGACCTCCCAAATTTAAAGACCTAATCCAAAAATGGGCATCTGAGATGAATACATACTTCTCAGATGAAGAAATACAAACAGCAAATAAATATATGAAAAAATGTTCAACATCACTGGTCATTTGAGAGATGCAAATTAAAACAACACTGAGATCTCACCCCAGAAAGAATGGCTATTATCAAGAAATCAACCAATAACAAATGCTGGAGGGGCTGTGGGGAAAAAGGAATCCTTCTCCACTGTCAGTGGGAGTGTGGACTGGTGCAACCACTGTGGAAATCAGTGTGGAGATTCCTCAAAAAACTAGGATTGGAGGTCCCATTTGACCCAGGTATTCCCCTTCTGGGTATCTTCCCAGAAGAATTAAAAACATCATACCATGGCGATTTATGTGCACCCATGTTTATAGCAGCACAATTTGTAATAACTAGATCTTGGAAACAACCCAAATGCCCATCAACCGAGGAATGGATAAAAAAGATGTGGCATTTTTATACAATGGAGTACTACTCAGCTGTAAAGAAGGATAAACTGGAGACTCTTATAGGTAAATGGATGCAAATTGAGACCATACTCACAAGTGAAATAAACCAGAAACACATGCGTAAACATCATATTGTCTCCCTAGTATGAGAAGGTGAAAGAGTAAATAAGATCCAAAATATACAATAGATATTGTAAAATGGGAAGAAACTGTTCAAAAGGAAAGAGAAATCTGAGTGTGGAAATGGAGAAAAGAAGGAAGGGAAAAGCAAAAAAAAAAATATATATATATATGTATATAAAAGATAGTTAAGATAGATACACTACTAATTTCTCTTAGTTCATTGAAAAGAAAGGTTTGTGCTAATATTGTTTGGACAACTGAATGCCAATATCTTGTACTCTGAGTAACTAATTTGAAGATAACAATATGCAATGTATTAATCATTGTTACCCTCCTATTGTTTTGAAATTTTGTTCTATTTTTTTCTCTTTAAAATAAAAATTAAAAAAAAGAAAGAAAGTGCAATCTTCATTTTTGATCAGGGAATTTGAAGATCAACGTATCTCAAATTCAGTGAAGCTTGTGGATAACGGGCACAAGGGTATGTATTTATCATGATTAGACAGAGGTACTATCCACAGCGAGGAAGGGCAGCGAGTTCATCCTAAATCCTACTAACACCTCCAGACCAGAAGTTTTCACAGAGAGGAGTTATGTGGCAGAAGTTTCCAGCCCAGTTCCGTATTCTAAATGCTCAGTAGCTGCATCTGAAGTGCAAACAAACGGAATGCTTTACCCAAGATCATAGGAGGAGTCAGTGCATTCAAGGCTATACCTCTCCAGTGCATTCTACATGAAAAATAAGGCACAGTGGTTTGGCAGTTTTTATAAAACAATCTTTAAACTGCTGTGAGCACTCTCCCCTAAGAAAATTATCGAAAGGGTGGTATTTGAGAAAGCCATAGGCATGTAGACATACTCAGGCATTGTTTTTCTGCAAAGGCACAAAATTTGAAGTAGCCCTACAATGAGTCACCGTCCTCTCCTTTGTCTTTGTTCAGGTAGCATCTTTTTTGTGACTCACCCTAATAATTATATTTAAATAATCTCCCTTGCCCCAGTTAGCCGCCCTCCTCCTGATTTATATTTTCCTTGACACTACTTTTTCCACCATATGACATAATTTATTTACTTTTGAATGTATTGACTTCATCATGATATAAATTCAAGAAGGCATGATGTTTTTCTTTTGTTTATTGCTATATTCCCATCTCCTAGAACAACAGAGTACATAGTAAAGCCTCAGGAATGGTTGTTAAACAAAGTAATCAATAAATGATCTTCAATACTAGACGACCAGGTTAGTGAATTGGGGTAGAATATTTTATTCTACTTATTGAAAGTAAAATTTATAAAGCAAATGTAAAGCTCTCTAGAATATGCTAAATGAATTAAAAAAGCAATATTCATATGCAAATGTGTACTTAGAGGGGAATTACATAAAACTTTGTACCAGGAATGTTATTGAAAAGGAATGCAAAGGCAGTGGGTTTTATGCTTTGGTTTTCCATTTTAAAATACATTTTCTTTCATTTGAAAATAGCTACAAGGTAGAGAAAGGAAAGTAGGGGAGGATGGGGAGAAGAACCTATAATAATGGGAATTCTGATTCTGTAGCTTGGGACGCTCTAGGCTTTTATGTTCCCTGCCAGAATCCCTGACATCTTTGTCAAAAATGAGGATAAAACATTTTAGCCAAGGAGCCTAATAAGGCTCTGTGCTTTGCAGAATTGGCTTAGGAACTAGCAAGTTAATACATTTAATTATAGCTACCCGTGCTATTTTGTTCACAATCCCCATGCACCCTAGCCTATGTGATCCCCTGAATTCGCTTTTACTATCCTCTACGTTCATCTGCTTCTTGGCTACTGTCGTCACCATTGTTGTTGTTGCTTTTGTTTTTGGGAGGAAGAGGAGTTCTTTGGTGTTCTTTTACTTTTTCATTTATTTCTTTTGTAAAACTGATACCTAAAAACATAAACATTGTACATATTTATGGGGTAAACCCATGTTTCAGCACTTGTATACGTGGTACAATGTTTAAGTCAGGGTAAATTATCTACCGCCTCCAACATTTACGATCAGTGGTAAAAATATTCAAAATCCTGCCTCTAATATTTTGAAATACATAGTACAGAATTGAGTATAGCCACCCTAGTGTGCAAACATACACCACAACGTCTCACTCGGGTCTCGCTGTAACAGTACCCACTGATTAAATATATGTGTGTGTATATATATATATAATAGTTAAGATAGATACACTACTAATTTCTCTTAGTTCATTGAAAAGAAAGGTTTGTGCTAATATTGTTTGGACAATTGAATGCCGATATCTTGTACTCTGAGCAACTAATTTAAAGATAGCAATACGTAATGTATTAACCATTGTTACCATACTATTATGTTGTTTTGAAATTTTGTTCTATTTTTTTTCTCTTTAAAATAAAAATTAAAGAAAAGAAAAAACCAGTACCCACTGATCAACTTCTCTCCATCCTTCCTTCTCTCCTCCTGCCAGCCTCTGGTAGCCATCATTCTGCTCTCAACTTTCATGAGCTCAACTTGTTTTTATTTTTTTTATTTTTTATTTTTTTTTGTGAGTACCGGGGTCGACCTCAAGACCTCGCAGGCCAGCAGGCGCCTGTGCCGCTGAGCGAAATCACCGGCCCTTTTTTCGTATGTGGGTACCAGGAGTCGAACTCGGCCCTCGCACTTGCAAAGCAGGTGCTTACGCCACTGAGCCATCTCACCAGCCCCCTCAACTTGTTTTTAAAGCCTTCGTTTGTCCTGCGCTCCTGCCACCATCCTCCTACTCCTCCCTTTGTCCTACACTCACTTGTTGTTTCGTCCTTAGTCCCAGTTTGTGCGTGGGCACTTCCTGAACAAATAAAGCTTTGGTGCTGAGTGAATTCAAGGCCAGAGAAACACAGAACAGGAGGACTCCTCACTACCGTTCTCTCTCGCTGCCTTCTCATGCATCTGGAGCCCTACTTTCTTCTCCCACCTGTCTATGATGCCCAACTGGCCACTCCTTCCCTCCCACTGATTCTCCAAAGACAGTGTGCATGGTTTCTAGGCTGCAGCAGCTCAGTGCCTTGCCTGTGCCCTTCTTGGTTCCTTTATTCTGCACAATGCTGTAAGTTTAGTGTTCTTCATATTGTACTCTTGTGCAAGAGGATCAGGTCTTCTAATAATACTAATTTATAGGATTATAATTCTAATTAATCCCCAGAATCATGTAATTTTACAATTGAAAGGGATCTTAAAAGCCATCTAGTGAACTCCTGACTATGACTCCATGGTCATCATAGTAATAGGTGCATGGTAGGTGTTTGGAAAATATTTGCCATCAATAAATACTATAAAGTCAGCCATCATGTACTACTTTGTGAAAGCTATTTTATGTTATTAACTTCCATGCTGAAAAAGCTTTCAATTATCTTTTATTCAAATCTGTTTATAAAATCTGTGCATAATCAAGGAGAAGGCTGTGCCTTAGAAGGTATGAAGTGCAACTAAAACACTAGTTTTTGACTGACAAGGGTGAGGATATAAGAAAGAAAAAGGTTGGTTACTGAAACAAGAATGGGGTAAAATTATTATACAAATAATAGCATCCTGCACTAGTTGAACTATCAGGTAATGGAAGCTGTTGCTAAGGAAAACTGAAGAATGGTGATTCTTGAGATTAGCGACATATTGGGTGGGATCCATTGGATAATTCAGTTAGGTTTTCCTTGATGGAGCAAAATAGAATAAAAATATTAAGTGGTTCCTCCTCCATGAGTCTAGAAAAGGTTAGATTTCTATTTCATGAAAAAATATAAAATGATTATCAAGAGCAAGCCTCTTTATCTACTTTAAAATCACTGACCTTAACATGTCCCTAGGGATTATGAAAAGTGTATTTGAAGTACTTTTAGCCAGGATGGCTGATTTTTCTAAATGACATTTTTTATAATTGTCTTTTTTTTTTTCTTTCAGGCTTGTAAATTTTATAGTTCCCAGTGGTATGTGGTAAACTACAAATATGAGCAATATTCTGGAGACATTCGACAGTTACCCCGGTAAGAACTTCTTATAAGTATTCCTTTGGTTTTTGCATAAATATCATATGTATGTTCTTTGCTCAAGGGCTGACATTGTTTATGAATAAATGTAACCAAAGTACATTTTGCAAAATGCATAAATAAGCCAAGATAGACCATTTTGTTCAACAATGTATAGTTGATGTGTTCAAAGTTCAGAATGAGACTCAAGTATTCTTTGATGCAACTACTGAATGAAGTCTTAAGGTTTGTTTATCACTATATTGTTCTTTTGTGATCTATCTTTTTAATAGCAGAGTCAAAAGGATTAGAATAACCCAATATGTCCAGAGTGTTGCTGACAATATTTTTAATGGTATTCATACTTGCCACTTGTTTATGTATTTCCATTCTGGGATATCAAAAGTCATGAAAATAAGTTTCACAGAAGTGGCGTATACCTAAAAACATCAAAAATGAAAACAAATGCCTAATTTTCCCCCTAACTTTGGGGAACATAAATCGTTTAGGAAGGTGACTTTGTTATTTCTCCTTAAATGTCACCTCTACACAGTGGCTAACCTGATCACCTGAACTACGGTCGGAATTTATTTAGGCCCTATTTCCCCTACTTCAGTAAAAATTCCCAAAGGGCAGGGACTCTTCCCTGCAGAATCTCCTGCAGGCTTGGGAGAATTCCTGGTACATTGTAGGTGGGTAATAATTGCTTCTCAGGTGACTAAACTGAGTGACTATCAAATTTAAAATACAGTGTTCTTGAATGGAATTATAACTGCTCAAATTTAAAGAACTGTCTCAAACTAATACCTTCCAACTCATTGGTTCTTAAAACTAAAATGATGCAAATAACCCAGAAAAATAAACACTTAAGCAAAAGTAAGATTCTTATTAACACATCACTCCAGTGAAATATCAACATGAAACATATCAGTTCTAATTTTTGGATGGGCCCATGGTATAAAATCACGTTCCATCCTGCCATACTTCCTGTGCTTCTAGATATCTTTTTCAGATTCAGCTGCTTGGAATTGCTGCTTTTAGTTTTTTAATGCAGAATTTGAAGGGAATTAGGGAATGGCTCTCAAAGGTGGCATTTCAGTTGGATCTGAATGGGCAGTACTAGCTGCCAGTGGCAGGGAGTGTGGTGAGGTGAACCCGTGGACCATTAAGCCAGGGCCCTTGGCCCTGGAGAGGAACTTAGATATTACAAATTCTCCTTGCAACAAGAAGCCTTGGAAAATTTCATCAGGGGAGACACCTGATCTGACTTACCTCTTTTTAAAAAATGGCTTCACCTACTTTATGGACGATGGATTGCGGGGGTGACAATAGAATAAAAAGCGAAGCAGAACAATTCTTTTGGAGTTGGCTTAGTACAAAGTGCGAACCAATGTTACTCCAAAATGGCACCTGTTTTTTCAAAGCACTGCACATCTACCAAATTGCTAAACCTTCTTTTTAGACTCAGGTCACTCCTGATTGGTAATCTCTTATAACTCCATGTCGAGGAGGTCCTGCTACACCCTGGAACTTTATGAGTGACTATTATCAAAATGTCTGGGTGTTAGTCACACATTTTTGTAGGTACAAGTGAAAAGCAAAGTTTTTTTTTTTTTTTTTTTAACACTAAGACTTCCCCTTTCTGAGAATAATTCTGAGAAGTGGTAACAACTTGGAAACTGTGTCCCTGCCTGTGGAAGCCTGTATACCAAGTCAGACCACAGACAGCAGTGTTTTTCCCTTATTGAGTAAAAAGTTTTCACTGTCTTCAGTATATCGAGTTTTTCAGTCATTTTATCCTCAAACAGTGTTTATCTTTTCTTATATTTATGATTCCATCGAGGGGAAAAAAATAAAATATTTCACACTCACGATATTCTTCCTCTGTTAAAATGGTGGAGAAAACATGTCTGCTAAGAACAGCTTTTAAACATTATTACTGAATTGGGATTCTCATAGAGCATGGATAGAGTCATCTCATGAGAAGAGATGAGAAAGTAGCCAAAATATTTTTGAGAATTTCCCTTACTTTTTAGCTAAAGGAAGAGGAAGTTGATACCAAAAAGGGGAAGATTAAGACTGCCACAGAGTAAGAAACTTTAATAAACTACTTATATTCAAAATGAAAATAAGAAGTTCTAGAATATGATTCTGTAGCATATACCCCAGCCTAGGATAATGAAGACTGTAAAATTGAATAGCAGAATTAGTTTTAATGACTTTACAAAGCTCAGCACTTCTCCTTACAGATTGCACATATTTAGATCAATAGAAGAAACAGATTAATGTACTTGGGTCTTCCAAGGCTATTAAAAGTAAATCATTTTGGATTAGAAAAATTCTCAGTCTGCTACCAATTTAAATTGATCATTTTCTTTTATGGGTTACTAAGACTGCAAAATAAAAATTTGAAATTATGAAAAAGTGAAAAAGATGTGAAATGTATCCTTTAAAATGTATTATTTTAATTCTTCTTGTAAAATGTGTTTTGTAAATGTGTTTTCATACTGGAGAGACATTATTTCTAGGTAGAATGTGAAACGTAAGTCTTCATACATTAGGAATAAAAACCAACACTAATCTTGGAGTTCTCATAGCTCAGAGCAGCATAAAAATTTATGATGGCACTGATTTCATTAATCCACTGGGTAAAATAAAAAGATATATGACGTATTAGAATTTCTCACTATTGTTGACTTGAAAGAAGATATAAAGAAGAAAATTCCCTGCAGATATAATTTTTATTCAGATTCAAAGTATGAACAGTTTAGATGGGATGAATTAGAACAGAATATTTTTAAAATAAAAGCATATTTACATTTATTGACTGCTGCAAGTCAGAAAGTGCTGGATGCTATACACACATTATCTCTTTTAATGACCATAACCCTATAAAATAAGAACTGTTATCCCTGTTTTACAGAAGAAGATTGGTGCCAAAAGGTACCTTGTCCCAAATCTCACAGCTAGTAACTGATGAGGCACATTGGGTTCCAGCTCAGAAAGTAAGATCCATGGCCAGCCCTTTATCTTGAGATCCCAAAGTCTCTTAGAGACCACACGGTGCTCTTGGGGGAGGGATTTAAAGTGAATAACCACAGGTATTGCTCTTTGTATGGTCTTTCTTATAAGGGCATATGAATTGTGCAGAATAACAAGCTTTCACTGTGACATTTTCATGCATGCTCACAACGTACCTTAACTACATAACACCCTGTTATCTTCCCTCAGCCTCCCTTTCTCTCTCCCCTTGATTCTCTTCTTCTCCACTACTCTCCATTCACTTTTATGGGGTCTTTCCAGAGTACCTGTGGTAATTTGTATTCCACCAAGTGTGTGAGAGTTCTATTGCCCCCATATCCTTACCACTATTTATTGTCTTCTGCATTCTTCATAATAGCAATTCTGAATCCTGTGAGATGGAATCTCAATGTAGTTTTGATTTGCATTCCCCTAATGACTAAAGATGTTGAAATTTTTTTCGTATGATGATTGGCCATTTGTACTTCTATTGAGAAATAGATGTTCAGTGCAGTTCATATGCACATTTACTGATCAGGTTATTTATTCTTTTGGTGCTAAAATTTTTTTAATTCTTCATATATTCTGGGTATTAATTTTCTGTCAGAAGATTATCTGGCAAAGATTTTCTCCCATTCTGTAAATTGTCTGTTACTCTGTTGTTTCTTTTCCTGTACAGAAGCTTTTTAATTTCATGTGATCCCATTGTTGATTCTTTTATTCTATTATCTCCTGAACTATTGGAAGAGATTCCCTATGTTTATATTCTGAAGTGTTTCCCCTCTGTCTTCCTCTAACACTTTCAACATTTGTGTCTTATATTAAGGCCTTTAATCCATTTTTTTTTTTGGTACCGGGGGGTCGACCTCAGGACCTCGAGCGCCAGCAGGCGTCCATGCCGCTGAGCGATATCACCGGCCCCTTTTTCGTATGTGGGTTCCGGGAGTCGAACTCGGGCCCTCGCGCTTGCCAGGCAGGTGCTTACGCCGCTGAGCCATCTCACCGGCCACCCCTTTAATCCATTTTGATTTGATTTTTGTACAAGATGAGAAGTGGGGATCTACTTTCAATCTCATACATGTAGATACCCAGTTTTCCCAGCATCATTTGTTAAAGGGGCTATCTTTTCTCTACTGTATGTTTTTGGTGCCTTTGTCAAGAATCAGATGGTTGTAGGTACATGGATTTATTTCTGGGTCCTCTATCCTATTTCATTGGTGTGTTGTCTATTTTTATCCCAATACCATGCTGGGTTTTTTTTGTTATAATGGCTCTATACTACATTTTGAAATCAAGTATTGTGATGTTTTCAGTATGGCCCTTTTTTTTCAGAGTGGCTTTGGCCATTCGGAGTCTTTCGTGTTTTCGTATGAATTTCAGGATTTTTTCTAGTTCTGTGAAGAATGAAATTGGTATTTTGATGGGGACTGAATCTGTAGATAGATTTCATTAGTATGGCCATTTTAACAGTATTAATTCTTCCAGTCCATGAACATGGGAAGTCTTTCCATCTTCTAGTGTCTTCTTCAATTTCTTTTTTCAGTGACTTATGAATTTTCTTGTAGAAGTCTTTTACCTCCGTGGTTAGGTTTATTTCTAGGTATTCTGTGTGTTTTTCTGAGGTCATTGTGAAAGGGATTGTTTCACTGATTTCTTTTTCAGTGAATTCATTATTGGTGTATAAGAAAGCTACCAATTTCTTTATATTGATTTTGAATCCTTCTACTTTGCTGAATTTGTTTACCAGCTCTAAGAGACTTTTGGTGGGTTCTCTAAGGTTCTCTCAGCATAGAATCATCTCATCTGCAAACAGGGATAATTTGACTCCTTCCTTTCCTACATGTATCTCTTTTATAGCTTTTCCTTGCCTGATTGTTCTGGTTAAAACGTCCAGTACTTCATTAAATAAAAGCAGTGACAGTGGATACCCTTGTCTCAGTCCCACTTTTAGAGGAAATGATTTCAGGTTTTCCCCATTCAATCTGATACATATTGGCTATGTGTTTGTTATATATAGCCTTTATTATTTTGAGGTCTGATCCCTCTATATCTAGTTTATTTGAGTTTTTATCATAATAGGATGTTGAATTTCATTGAAGGCTTTTTCTGTAACTATTGAAATGATTGTATGATTTTTCTCCTTGATTCTACTTTTGGTGGTAAATTAAATTTATTGATCTGCATAGGGTGAACCAGCCTTGCATCCCTGGAAAGAAAGCAACTTGATCAGGGTGTATGATTATAATATGGTGTTGAATTTCATTTGCAAGTATGATCTTTAAGAGGGAACAATCACTGTGTTATAGTCCCATGGGCATCAACTGAGCTAAAGGTAGTGATTGCTCTTCAAGGCAGGAAAGTTCATTGGGGGATCATTGGGTACAGGACTGAAGAATCCTCAGTAGCTTTCAGCCTTCAGCAGTGTTAAGCACACCATTCATCACTCCCACTCCAGAGATTTTCGAAGCATTGTTGACATCACTCCTGTCTTCCCTCACAGTGCCCAGGGTGAACAGCACTGTGCTTCTGGATGCTCCAAGCTTGGTCCCTACTCAGAACCTCATTGGTGTTGTTTTTCTCTTACCTCTTCTTACTGTGGAAACATAATACTTAACGTGAGCTTGAGGAAATGTTGAAAGAAAATTTCATTGTATGAAAGAGTGTGCAGATGTAAGTTATACGATAGCATAATACAAAGTAACTGAATATTAAATATAACATTTTGTTGGAAACTTGAAAACCTTTTCAGCATTTGTATGAAGTTTTGATTGTCCTTAGTATATTAAAACAAAAAATAACCAGTTCAGAGAAATGTCAATTTTGGTCATTCTTTCTATAATTCCTTCAATACCCAAAAAATGTATGCAAATTTACAAACAGTAAAAAATTGAAAGATTTGTGTACAATAAACACTCCCTGTCTTCAATAGTTAAAATGCCTTTTACATATTGCTGTATTTATTTTACCTCATTACCTATCCATCCATCCATCCATCTCTCTAGCCATCTATTAATCTCATCTTATTTTTGATCATTTCAAAGTGAGTTTAAAATATCAGCACGCTGCCTCTCTAAAGCCTTCAGGTTGCATATTGTTAGATAGAGATTTATATGTTTGCAATTTATTGAATGTGTGTTTCTACAGTAAAATTTACATACAAGAAATGCACAAGTTGTGAGGGAACTATTTGGTAACTTTTGACCATGAGTTCACCTGTGCAACTCAAAACCTCTTTTGCCATTCAGAACATTATTATCACTACCAAAGAGTTATCTGCTACCCCTTTCTGCTTAGTCCTCACCTCAGGTTCCTTCTTTCCTTGGAGACAACCATTGCTCTGAGATCTTCACAGTACTAGAATTATACCATGTACATTCTTGTGTTTCTAGTTTCTTTTACTGAGCATAATCTTTCGAGTGATGTCCATTTTGCTCTCTGTATCCGTAGCTCCTTTTCTGAGTAACTCTTCTTTCTGGGGCTGTATTACAGTTTATTTAGCCATGCTCTGTTGATCAACACCCTTTTAGTGTTTTGAACTAAGTTGTTTTTAAATCACTTTAAATGCATAAGTTTTTGAGAAACTTTGGCCAGTATTTCTACTTCTCAACTGAGACATTTTATGAAAAACACTCATGGGCATTGTTATGGTTTAGATCTAAAGTGTCCCCCTAAAGTCCCATATGTTCAGAGGTGAAGCTTTTAGAATGTGATTGGATCATAGGGGCATTATACTCATTATTGGAATAATCTGCTTTCGACTTCATATCAAATGTGCTCTTAGGAGGTGGGGCCTGGTCAGAAAAGATGGTTCACTAGGGGTGTGACCTAGAAGAGGGTGCTCATGTCCCTAGCTCTTCTCTTCTTCCTGTTTCCTGGCTACCATGGGTTGAGCAGCTTTCCTCTGCCATGTCCTGCCACCATGCCATTTTTACCTTGAAGCCAGCCAATTGTGGACTGAACCCACTGAAATCAAGAGCCAAAATAAAGCTCTCCTCCTTTAAATTGCAGGTATCAGATATTTTGTCCAAGCAATGGGAATGTAACTAATACAAGTATTTAGCCTTACCCATTGAGATTAATGAACACCTTATTTTGTCCCTTTACTTTTCCTTCTACTGTTGTATCATCACTAGTTTGAAATGCTGTTCCCCCTCTTTTTTGTGTTATGGAAATCATAATCAGAAAAGTTAGATAGCAGAACTTGACCAATATTGTGATCCATAGTTATCAAGAACATTTGCCTACAAAAGTATTCTTTTGTAAGAGAAGAAGGGATACGCCATGCTGGCAAAAGAAAAAATAAAAAGAAGTTCAGAATAAACAATATTGTGTCCAGGTGTAAGAAAGTTTAATGGTAATGACTGACATAGAGTCTAACGTTGACATTCCATGTTCAAGTTTATCTTTGCGACCTCTTTCTGAATTTTCCCTACTCATTCTTTTACCTTTCCCTTGAGATGTCTCCATCCTCCCTTTACAGCCATGCCATCATTGTTTAAAATCCTAGAACACTCATGTTTTATCCTCTGCAGAGAAACTGTTTCAAGTAATTGCTGCGGAATCACCCATTTGGACCTGCCCCTGAATCTCAGTGACATATTACCTCTCATGGGAGGTAGAGAGAAGGAAAGGTTGTATTTAAGGGCTTTATTTTGTCAATCAAATGACAAGGTAAAAGGGGCTGCTTTTTCTTCAAGGAGTGGCAGATGATATTAAGGAGAAAAGGAATATTTCTAACAGGGTAAGAAGAGCTTGCCAGCAATCCTAAAATAACGTCGTGGAGTCTCTACTTACCCTGTCTTCACATAAAGGTGATCCTGACCAAAAGGAGCAGAAAAAGTTAATATCAATGGCAGAAGTCACAGAAAAGCTTGAGAATCTAAGGCTTTGCAAGAAGAAAAACTAACTATGGTGCATCAGAATTCTTGGACAAAAATGGCTGCAGTCTTACTTAACATGTTTATTAGAGATGGTTTCAACTCACCTTTCCTAATATAGGAATAATTTCAGAGATAAGTTTTCTAATCCCATCTCTTCCTCTGTGTGTTTATATAAATAGTTAGGAATAATTTTTATCAGACAAGATTGTAGAGGTCTAACATTTTACACAAATGTCTTATTCCACACATATATAATAGGCTAAAATACAACAGGCTTCCTAACACATATTTAGAGTTCAGTACAAAACTTCTAAGTATGTATATGTTTAAACTTCTTTGGATGTGTAAATCTGTCCTGGATGAGAAAGGTGACATTATGCATAGAAACAGAGAAGAAAACTGAAGCTAGGACCAGTGCATTACTCCAGATATAATACTTAACCCCAATCTCAAATAACGTGTTTCTCAGAGCAACTTTATTATTCTTTGTCATTGATTTGGGTAGCAAGTACATCTCACGCTTGGACTTTATAAGAGAAAACCATGATAGTGAAACACTTTTTAAAAACCCAGGTAATATGTCAGATGTACTTCTTAAGATTTTGATCAGCAAAAATATGTTCTCCAGCTAAAAAGATAATCATCAAAATGCCTACCCAAAACACTGAAATTATATCATTTCCTATTACTTTACATCTGTGATATTCTTGCTCACCTTACCCTATTATTGATCTAATCATCAAGTACATATTGAGCACCTATAGCAAAAGGAAAGGAAATAGCTGAGTGAGATATGGATGGGAATTCATTAAAGTTCCTGGCTTTAAGAAATATACAGTCTGATAAGGGCTGAGACACGTGCATAAGAAACAGAATCAGGTGAGCATCGTTAAGAGAGACACAGTCTATAAGAAGAGATCCCTAATACTGGAGAGCTCAGGATGCCTTCATGGAAATGATGTTAGGGTACTCTTGTCAGGTTACAATGCAATATTATTCAGGCTTTAAAAGGAGTCAAGTCTTGATACATCCTACACCACGGATGCGCCCTGAAGACATTATGCTAAGTGACAAAAGCCGACACAAAAAGACAAATCCTGTACAATTCCACTTATGTGAGGTGCTTAGAATAGTCAAATCCGGGCCGGTGAGATGGCTCAGCGGCATAAGCACCTGCCTGGCAAGCGCGAGGTCCTGAGTTCGACTCCTGATACCCACATAAAGGAAAAAAAAATAGTCAAATCAATACAGATAGAAAGTAGAACAGTGGTAACTGGGGCTGGGAGAGAGAGAGCACTGGAAAATTTGTTTTTATGAGCACATAATTTTAGTGTGGGATGATGGGAAAGGTCTAGAGATGATAGTGTTATTTGCACAACACTGCAAATGTACTAAATGCTACTGAACTGTGTCATGTTACGTATATTTTACCAGAATATTTAAAAACCTCTTATCAGTAATAGACCATGTGGTTTTGATCTCAAATATTGCCTAGTTTAACAGTGAAGAACATGTTCTTCCTCTATGCGAACTTCTGTGTAAACTGAGATTAGACATTTTTATGTCTTTCAAACAGAGGATAAAAGAGTATTTTCAACTCATTGGTCAGCACCCTGTGGATATGCACTTTGAGTACATGTATGCATACTTAAGGTATAAAGTGTTTCCAAGTACATGTATGCATACTTAAGGTATAAAGTGTTTCCGATTATTTTCCTTCTTTCTCTGGATTTATCATCAATTTAAGAAACAATTTGTGATAGGAATATCAAATATGCCTCTGGTCTTTTTTTCCCCCATAGTTACATTTAGAGGTTGTTTCTACACAACATAAATCATCTTAAAGAAAATACAAACAGGGCCGGTGAGATGGCTCAGCGGCTTAAGCGCCTGCCGGGCAAGCGCGAGGGCCCGAGTTCGACTCCCGGATCCCACATACGAAAAAGGGGCCGGTGATATCGCTCAGTGGCACGGGCGCCTGCTGGCGCGCGAGGTCCTGAGGTCGACCCCCCGGTACCCACAAAAAAAAAAAAAAAAAAAAAGAAAATACAAACAGAGGAGCAGGGTGGTGCACGCCTGTAATCCCAGCACTCTGGGAGACTGGGCCAGGAGGATCCCAAGTTTGAGCCCAGCCTGGGCAACTTAGCAACAGAGAGAGTCTGTCTCAAAAATACAATTAAAAATAAAGGCTGGGGCCGGTGAGATGGCTCAGCAGCGTAAGCGCCTGCCTGGCAAGCACGAGGGCCCGAGTTCGACTCCCGGAACCCACATATGAAACAAGGGCCGTTGATATCGCTCAGTGGCACGGGTGCCTGCTGGCGCGCGAGGTCCTGAGGTCAACCCCCGGTACCCACACACAAAAAATAATAATAAATAAATAAATAAAGGCTGAAGATGTAGCTTCGTGGGAAGGCTCTGGGTTCAATCCCAAGTACTGCAGAAAAAAAAAAAAAGGAAAGAAAACATGAACATTCTATGAGTTTCTACATGTAGGATTAGATGCAGTAAATGGTGACAAAGAGCTGGATCTCAAGAAAGGCCTGAACCGTGGGCAACATTGCCTGGTTTCCATTTAACCCTTCCTGTGGGCTGGTCAGTGACAGTGTCTGAAATAAGCATTTCTGTGCTGCCATGGGAAGGCACAAAGTGAGCATAACTGTCACTAGGCCCCTTTGAGTGGCCTTTTGAGGAGGCTGCAAGTAGGGGAGCTGCAGAGCACAGCACAGGCTGGTCTCCGGAACAGACTTCTTCAGAGGTAAGGCCTCTTCAGATGACCATGCTGTAGCCTGGAGCGTGTGCAAGGTGTGTGATAAAAGCTATGGTGAATGTTGAACTTTTTATATTATTATTATTATTATTATTACAGTGAAAGACACATGCCATTAACCCCCACCCCTCAGAATACTACTCCTTGCTTCAAGCAGGTTATTCCATCCTTTATGCCACTTTTTAAATTAGAACGTCTGTGATACATAATGAATCACAGTAATAAATTAGTACATACATGTATTGTATCCTTTTTTTTTTTGGTACTGGGACTCGAACTCAGGACCTTGCACTTGCCAGGCAGGCACTTGTGCTGCGTGTATTGCATCTTGATCCTTTTTACTTCCCCACTGCCACTTTCTGAAGCAGTTCTGGGAGCCTTCTTTCATAAGTATCTTTATGAGATGTGATGAAAAATATAGTAAATGCTGCTACCAAGTGCCATCTAACAGAAAGGCAGTCTTGTAAAATCATTGTGGTGTGTCCTCATCCACCTTATCAACCAGATGTGATAGCGGGTGACTTCTTGCTCATACCCAAAGTAAAAATGACCACGAAAGGTAAACATTTTGAATTGGCAGGACATCAAAGCAGCCACACAACAAAACTAAACAGGTGAAAAGACTTCCAAAACTGCTTCAGAAAATGTCAGGATCAATGGGATAAGTATGATCCAAGTGAGGGAGAATATTTTGAGCAGATAAATGACAATGTGTCTTTAACTATAACTTTACATTTAAACAGTTACCATATCTCATAGGTGACCCAGAAAAGGTAGTAAAAATTTCACTACTTAATAGTTCATGTCAGAGTGCAGAAGAAAGAAGATATAAAGAACCAAACCTTTAAAATGATTCTGCTTGCTTTCATCTAACTGAAAAAGGTGTAGACATCTATATAAATAGTAACTCCATACTGTAAAATATTTACTTACTGGAGATAAGATTATATATAATAACTTTCAAAGAAAATGGAGCCCTCACAATTCTTAAGATTACAAAGTTGTGTTATGTACATGTACCAACTCCACACGAGGAATGTGAACATTATGTACTGCAAATATGTACTAATAAATTTTTTTTGATGTTTTAAGAGTACTAGCATCAGCGCTGTTACCTTGGAAACAGCTGAAAATGAAAGTACTATGTCAGATGATAAACCAGACTCGTATTTTTTCTTTTTAAACATCAGAGCAGAATTCAAACCTGAGAAACTTCCCTCACATTCCTTTGAAGTTGACCATGAAGACGCCGACAAGGATGAAGTAAGTGAGTTGTGGCAGGTGAAGTGTTTAAAGTAAGGGTCATTCGCTCCTGTCTTGCACTGGCGCTTGTACATTCTGGCCAGTTCTCTATGAGCAGCAGAAGCTGTTCGTGATGGAGCTGCTAGACAAAGTGAACCACGTTTGTTTTGACATCGAATATGAGCCCTGCAGAGGAGTCCAAGAGAGGAAAAGGAGGCTCCTCTTCAAGGGCAGTGTCTGAGATGCGGGATTCACAGAGGCGGCTAGATACTCATGACTCCTTTTGTGCAGGACACCACCTCCCACTCATCTTCCAAGGGCGGTGGGGGAGCCGGAGGGTCTGGCGTTTTCAAGTCTGGCTGGCTCTACAAGGGGAACTTCAACAGCACCGTGAACAACACCGTCACCGTTCGGGTAAGGAAACATGGGGACCAGCCCCTCAGATGTCACCTTTCTTGACGCTCTCTCCTTTGATCGCAACGCAGAGGAGATGCGTTTGAATTGCACTTGTTTTGTGTAACATTTTATTTATGGGGAAGTAGGGTGTTCTTTTCTAGAACAATGCCCTAGAAGTATAGAAATTCCCATGGAATGTAAGAAATTCAACTTTTCATCTGCAATTTGAACTCTTTCCCCATCTTTTCCTTTCCTTAGTCATTCAAAAAGCGTTACTTCCAGCTGACTCAGTTGCCAGATAATTCCTACATTATGAACTTTTACAAAGATGAAAAAATATCCAAAGAACCCAAAGGCTGCATCTTTTTGGATTCCTGTACAGGTGTGGTACAGGTGAGTAGAAATCCTTTTTTTTTTTTTTTTTTTTTTTCCTTTTGGTGGTTGTTTTCACTGCAAAATATTAACAGATGTTTTTGGAGTACGCGATATGAACCAAGAACTGCTGTAGGCTCTAGGAATGCAGCGAAGAACAAGGTAGCCTAGATTTCTAAATTCCACAAAACTTACTTCCAGTAAAGAAAAACAGGAGATAAGCACAGAAATAAACCAACAGAATAGATTCAGTTGGTAAATTTTTGAATAAAAATAAATAGGATAATGGAAAGTGAGAAATGAGTGGTAAGATTGGAAAGGAATATTAATGCTCAGAAGTTGAGAAAACCATTTTTAAGAGACCATTTGATCCACAAACTATAGAATGAACAGGGGCGCAAGTACAAAGGCCCTGAGGCAGGAGCAAGTCCGATGTGTTTATTCAGGGAAACCGACCACCTGTATGGGTGCGGTGAAGAGAACAACCAAACTAAGGAAATTAAACAGGTTGATACATAAATCACATAACTCAAAGTATGTACTTCATAAATATTGCCTTTATAACTAGGTAACAATGACAGCAAATTCACAGTGTGCACATTATCTTTCTCCAAAGAGATTTTCTTCAAAGATAAGGATTACATTGATTTCCAAAAGTTTAAATTCAGAAACAGGCGTAGTGCTTTTAATGGATAATGTTATTTCACAAATTCTTCATCTTCAGATTATTGTCTTAGTATTAAACGACGTAGACTACTGAGGCAAACGGAAACAGAATGATTTTATAGATCTTTCATATTCCACAGACATCAGATATTTCTACATTCAAAATATTTACTCTTTCCACTCTGATGTAATACCTACCCTTACTCCCTCTTTTGTAAAAATGGAAGCAATGAAATCTCCCCCCAGGTTTCACAGTAAGACTCTGGCTCCTTGAGGTTAAGGACCCTTTTCTGAGCACAGCCTACTGGAGCTATACTTTCTGTTGACAGTAAGCCTCAGGCACTCACAGAGCTTGTTACGTTATTACTGAGATCGTGTCCTGAACTACTACTGGGGCTGTTAGCCCTAGCCTATTTCTGGACAGTTGCTCCGTTAAAACCTGGAATTTCGGGCCGGTGAGATGGCTCAGCAGCTTAAGCGCCTGCCCGGCAAGTGCGAGGGCCCAAGTTCGACTCCCGGATCCCACATACGAAAAAGGGGCCGGTGATATCGCTCAGCGGCACGGGCGCCTGCTGGCGCGCGAGGTCCTGAGGTCGACCCCCCGGTACCCACAAAAAAAAAAAAAAAAAACCTGGAATTTCTCCAGAAAGAAAGCTGAACTTGAAGAGGAAAGAATTAATTAAGTGTTGCTGGGCACTCTACTAGAAATGAAAGCTAATTGCGCTCTAATGCAGAGGCTAACTTTCAACATGGAAAGCACAATAAAGATCTTAATGGAAGGCAGAGAGAATTGTCTATTGTTAGTAACAGAAAAAACTCTTCGGCCTTAGAAATATGAGGTATATCTTTAGCAACAGTTTAGAGATCAATAATTACATTTTACAGACAGTGAGCTGAAATTTTAAAATATATTTTCCATTTGTACTTCCAAAGCTTGCTGTGTCAAATGAGTCATCATTTTTAAAGTCTTTCGTTGTACATGAAGCTTGCAGTGATAGATTCTATGCCATGTTTTTCTTCTTCAAAGAATCATAGAACTGAGTGTTGAATCCACACCTAAGTGACCCAATCTGATTTTCCACTCTAAGCCCTTCTCTGTTATCTCTTACTTAAACAGTATTTCAGTCTCTGCTTAAAGGTGACCTTCGAAAAAAATTCTTTTAGGTGAAAACACAAGCTTGTGATTGATGCAGGTCACCATTGAAATCCTAGTTTTGCCATTTTTGATCTGAAGCCTTTGAGTAAATGACTCAACTTCTTTGTTCTCAGGTTTCTTGTTGATAAAACTAGAACAACCATGCTAAAATGTCTAAAGGATCTGGAAGATCGTGAATCTTCACCCTTTCTTCCCTAATTCCATTCTGGAATGTTCTGGGAGCACAAAACAGTAACAACTGATAAAAGTCAGGCTGTAGGTCTACACAGAAAAGCTGTATGTGTCTGTGGGATTCCACAAGACAGGTCTTCTACATGTATGATTTAAAGGGTGCTTGTATTTACCTTTCTCTTTATCAAAAGCTTTAATCCAATGTCATCTACATCCTTTCTGCAGGCAGAGATCTCCGGCAGAGATCACTTTGGGGACATAGGTGATTTGTCACTTTGCGTTTGGGTCATACTTTGTCAATAATTGCCAGAAGCTTTCTAGCTTATAAATTCTTACACCTGGATAGAAGATTTCAAGTGAGATAGTGCGAAGTTTAAGAATTGCTCTTGTAAGCTCTCAGGCACAAAATGTTCCTGAAGATGAATCACATACACACAAAAGCACAGAGCAAATGAATAACTACAATGAGTCAGAATTATTTTGTCAGGAATCATTGACAGTCTCCTTGAATAAAACGAAATAAAAGAGGAACAAAGTCTTTGTCTCCAAAAGTGCTATCTGCCATCCAGAATTCTTAGTGGGCTCAAGCTCATAATAATCATTAGTGAATATACCATTTTAATTTGCCCCATTCAGAGCCGATCTGTATTGTTGTGTTTTCCTAAGAACAATTCCTGGGATTCATAAAATATACTTAATGTAGGTTGACCTCGAACAGAGAAACTCCAACTCACTTTCTCTAAGACTTTAAGTGATGTATAGCAAGTTCCTCGGTCTTGATAACAAACAAAAAGAGACCCAACTATACTTCTCTACTTTTTGAAATATCATCAGACAGTACTAGATCCGCACTTTGTAGGACTGCACTTCTACTCTACAACAGAACTTTCCGTTTTTCTGCTTCAGTTTTGTCATGACAGTAAGGAATTTTTAGGTCTGTGTTACCCTATCTCATTCATTCACCCATCCACTCATTCATTCATTCTTCCTTCCTTCCATACACACCCATTTCAAGCCCTGCCACTGTACAGTAGAATGAATTATACAAGATCTTCGTCTGGATTCCTATCGAAACAAGGATAATGGCCAACTTCACTTTACACAGAGTTAAACAGGGGTGGTAAGGTGCCAAAGCTTTATTTCCTCCTAGGTGCTGAGTCTGCCACCATATAGATATGGGTTCCAAGAAAATGACCTTGTGTATAGCCAAAGTCTAGAAGTTCAGATGCCTTCTACAGGTCAAGTGTGGGGCAGGTGTGAAATGTAGAAGCAGCTTGGACTGTACACGTAGCTCTGAAGGAAAACACACGTAGATGCCATGTATGACCTGCACAATTCCCATCGGCAAACTCCACCTTTAGAGATCTTACTTCCGGGATAATAACAACCCAGATGGCACCTGTAACTTTCTTCATCTATTATATTGACAGCACTTGATGGAGTATACATGACTACTTTCCCTGTTTATTAAAATGAAGCTCAGAGAGATAAAGTGGCTCTCTCAAGTCACAGAGCTAATAAACAGCAAAATTAGATTATAGACAGAAGAATTCCTAAGTTACAGAAAGATGTTTTCATTAGTGCTGTATTTATCACGGATACAGTGGGCATGCCCATGCACGTATACATTTAACTTACGTAAACCATGCAGGCAGAAGAAACACCACAAAGATAGACTCGCGTGCAGTTTGAAGCAGTGAGTTTTAGATATAGAAATCATTTCAATAGATTTATGTTGGTAAGCTTTGCTATGTGCAAAGCTTCATGGAAAATAGATGAGATTTTTGTCTTAAAAGTGTTTCCAGCATATGGGATGGATGCACAGAATGAAAACAAAATACATGTGGCTTATACAAACAAGACATGAGTAGCGCATCTCAAACATAAGTCCTGACAACATATGCGAGACTGAAATTGCGTTTATCAATGCAGGATGCTATATTCTATCACATTGCCCATATGTTATATTTCTGTTTGTTTACTGATACTCCATCACACTATGATATATTGAATGTAAGTACAGTGTGAAAAAGCACTTGTCTTGAAATTTTTTCAGTGCTACATGACTGGCACAAAAGAGGTACCCAATGAATTTTTGTTGAATGAATAAACAAAAATAAACCTACAAAAAGTGGAAAAAATGGCATGGTTAGGAACCACCAAAACCAATAACCTGGATTTGATGCTGTGTGCTTCCTTTTAAGACTCTTCTGTCATGCTTGCAAAATTTAATGGAAGATGCTAGTAACATAATAGGCACAATGGACTGTTTTGTTTCAGTAACTTCCTCACTACTCAGTCTGCCTTTGGCTTGAGTGGTTTTCTTGGAGTAAGCATAATTTGGAACTTTTCCAGGTGAACATTGCGGAAGTAGACTAGCTCGCCACAAGTCATTAAATACATTATATGCCAGTAGGACATGTTTGGTTTCCTATTATTTATAAAGTCACGTGGATAGACTGATGAGTTTGAGCAATGTAGTTGTATTCTCTACAAAGTACACTGATTTAAGGAAGAATTGGGGAGTAAGAATAAAATTATGATTAATTCTAAATTACTATTTTAATGACTTAACATTAGACTTCAAAGTTATTAAAATGTCCATTGATTTTCTATTCTTGTCCTTTCTTTGTTGCTATTCTATATGTCATGATCTTTGAGATTATGGAGATAAAAAACCACTCAAACATGTTAAAATTGTTCCCAACATAAGCTTCTCTACAAGTAGTTCCATTTCTCTTTTTCAAAAAGAAAATAGTTTAGTTTTAGAGAAACTGCAAACAAAATACCTATTTCATTTATAAATATCCTTTTCCTGAGAAACAAATGCTTGTTATACTTTACTCAAGTTTTAAAACAATAGTTATAACAATATTGTTGAAGTTGGCAATCATAATCCATGTGAGGTACAAAATGCAATTTTGAAAATGAATTTAGAAAATCAACTCTTATTAATATTTTATAGTGTTTTCTTTCTAAAATTGTATTTGTTTTTTTGCATCTGCATTCGAAAGTATGTTGCTGTTTGATCCACTTTAATTTTAATGTAAACATTGTACAGAGTTTCACATCTCCCTGTCCACATTATTTGCAGTCTCCAATTAGTCACCAAGATTCTTTCACATCTGTTTTCAAGACACCAATAAGATGTGCTTGCATTTTGCTGTACTCAGGTACTTGACAGTGTTCTAGCAAAAGTTATCACCTGTAACAGTGGGCATTTCTAGTTTTCTTAGTTTCTGCTTCTGTTGCTACTGCTTCATGGAGGAAACCACAATATAGGCAACTTCTCTCTCTTCCTCTTCAGCCATCTTTGCCCTTAGACCCGCTGTGAAGTCCACAGGTGGTTTTATAGACCTCCTTCCTCAGCCTCCCGGGAGGGTCTAGGAGGATGGGTGAAAGGAGTCTCTCCCACTCTCCTGGGGAGAGGGCGGCATCTCAGAATTTTTATTCTTAAACAAGATCCCTAGATGTTTGCTTTGTGCACTAAGTTCGAGGCCATTGCCTCAAACCACCCAGTGCCATTACATTCAAAATGATCTCCTCAAAATGCACCTCTGACCTTTCACTTGCCCAAATCTTTCTATTCGGTGCTGTCACAGAGGCTAGTGTTCCTTCTTTGAAACATTTGTACAAAATGTAAATACACTTCTTTTCTTTTTTCCTTTCGGTAATAGGAATATAACTCAGAGCCTTCGCAATGAGCTACGTCCCAAGCTCCTTTGTATTTATTAATTTTGAAATAGTGTCTCTCTAAGTTTCCCAGAGAAGACTTGAATTTGCAATCCTGTCTCAGCTTCCCTGAGTGCTGCGAATACTAACAGACTAAGTCTCTTTAAACCCAGCACAAATCGCAAACACAAAGGACACCTCCTTTAAGAATGAATAATATGGGCCGGTGAAATGGCTCAGCGGCATGAGCACCTGCCTGGCAAGCACAAGGTCCTGAGTTCGACTCCCGGTACCCACACTAAAAAAAAAAAAAAAAAAAAAAAAAAGAATGAATAATGTTACTGGGCATAAAAATTTCAAATAATATTACCGTGCATAAAAAAAGCCAGCTTCTGCACATCTGGGCCAGAGAGGAAGAGACCCAGGACAAGATTTCCCTTTCAAAACCACAACCCAGTTACCTGCTTCATCCAATTAGGCACCACTTCCTAATAAGCCCATTGTGCTGTGAACTCCTCGGTGGATCAGTCCCTACTTGATGAAGTTAGAGTCTCAAAGCCGGCAGCTGGCAACACACCTTCAGTGAAATGAGCCTTTTGGGGGGGGACACTGTAGAAAAAAACTACAACAGCTACCCAACCTGAAGGAGTCACTCATCATATCAGTCCATTTTAATCCTTTTTATAAAAAAGAACGTCTGTTTTTTAATTGTTTGGCCATTCCTTCACTTATTTATTCAGTCACCATTTCCTGGTAGAATGTCAGTTCCTAAAAATAGGAACTGATTCTGCTGCACTCGTAAACCAAGACTGCGCTGGCCCTGCTATGGCGCCTTTCTATACAGTAGCACTTTTACAGGGTAAGCAATATTGACCTAGCCCTTATGGAGGCAACTTGAGGGAGCCATATATTTATCAAACCAAACAAACAAACAAAAAAATGAATGGACATGTAATTACAAATTATTGTAAGTCCTCTGGAAGACAAGCCTTTGTCCCCTTGGCCTAGACTGGGGAACTATGGAAAGTTTTCAGCTGAGATATGAAGAGTGACTACAAGCCACGTAAACTCACAAAGGGTGGGCGTCATGCTCACTGTGCAGGGGAGATTATGGGACAGGGGCTGCCTCAGGGCTGTGGCAGCAACAAAGATAGGGGCAATTTAGGGAACTAGAACAAGACCTCCTGGTTTGGTCTACAAATGCAAAGTAGAGATGTCAAATTAGAGAAGAGCATAGAGTGTGGCGGAGAAGCCAAAGCCAAGAATGGAACTGGGATGTCACTGCTTATAGATATCTGAAACCACTGGACTAAATGAGAAAGAAGACAGTATGAGGCAGAGCCAGAATTATCATTAGAAGTCATGAAGGAAGAGCTAGCAGCAGAGATTGCAAATAGCTGTTGATGAGGTAGAAAGAAAACTGGGATAGAGTTTCGTCGTGGAGACCAGGGAAAGAGGAATTTCAAGGAGAAGGGAGGTAGCCACCATGTTAATTCTGCTGGAAGGAAGATTCAGTGAAAAAAAAAAATCCTTAGATCCTAAAGAAACAGACCTCTGGGCCGGTGAGATGGCTCAGCGGCTTAAGCGCCTGCCCGGCAAGCGCGAGGGCCCGAGTTCGACTCCCGGATCCCACATAAGAAAAAGGGGCCGGTGATATCGCTCAGCGGCACGGGCGCCTGTTGGCGCGCGAGGTCCTGAGGTCGTCCCCCCGGTACCCACAAAAAAAAAAAAAAAAAAAGAAACAGACCTCGTACTGACCTCGGCAAGTGCTGCCTCTGGGGTGGGATAGAGTCAGAAGCCCAGCTGCCTTCTAACTGGGGTGAATCATAGAACATACAGTGAGAAACCAAAAGCAGAATTCAAAGCAATTGTTTCATGAAGGTTAGCATATTCTCACACTCACGCTTAAAGATGAAATATTTGAGCTAACATGCCCAATTCAATCAACAAAAACCTAAATAAAACATTCCTTCATGCAAAAAAGCTTTGAAAGAAATCAAGCAAACTAATTCAAGCCCGTCTGAAATTTTGCCCTGTTTTAGAAGGCTTTCTTTATATACCCATCTGTATGGAAAGATTTTGGAACTGCAACCCTATATAAAATGGTTCTCACTCTCTAAGACTTACTCTTTTTTTCTTCCTTTGTGTACCACAGAATAACAGACTGAGAAAACATGCCTTTGAATTGAAAATGAACGACCTGACCTACTTTGTGCTGGCAGCTGAAACGGAGTCGGATATGGATGAGTGGATCCACACCCTCAACCGCATCCTGCAGATCAGTCCCGAGGGGACCCTTCAGGGAAGGAGAAGCACGGAACTCACTGAGCTGGGGCTGGGTGAGAGCTTATAAAGCCATCTCCCTTTCTTTGCCAAGGGTGATCTGTGATTTTAACGCACTTAAACTGCTAGGAATTGTGGTAGCTATGAAGACCAGCTCATATCCATCCCAGAGCTGTGTGTTGTAAGGCATCACCTTCAGTCTTTATTTATACGGAACAGTGGTGGTCACCACATGTAGGGATGATTTTGAGTTGACTGGCAATGATTTAAAGCTCTCATCCAGCAAATAATGTTGGGAATTATCTATTATCAGCATCAAAAATATACCCATTTCTGATGGGAAGATACCTATACATGTATTTTGTGGGTCTTGGCCTTTCATTGCATTTAATTAGTAAATCTTATTCTTGGTGCACATAAATATGCATTATTTCCTCTTCGTTAAAAGGCAGCTTTCATTTATGCTCTTATTGCCATACTGAGATCAGATTACATGTGAATGCTCCAATAGTATGTGTAATAAAAGATTTTTTTATAAGATAGTCTAATTCCCACATAAGATTGTAACTCACTCTGAGCAAAGAAAAGGGAATAACAAAGAGCAAGAAAGGGTGGAAAGGTAGAAAACCAAGTCATAGCTGGATAAAAGGCAAGCTCTCCACCAACAGTCAGCCCTGTTGGTGAAATAAAACAATGTTAAGACATTTGCCCAGGACCGTGGTGCATTGGAAGCCAAAGGACCTTTAAATTTGAGTAGCCCAAGTATCATATGCTATATGGAGAAAGAATCACAGGATACTGAGGGTGAAAACTATTCTTGATTTCAACACAACCTCAATGTGCCATAGTAGGTGTTTTATATTCAAGTACTACTTTCTTCATAATGATCAACTAGAGCATTAATGTTTACAGCGTCCTATAGAATTGAGTCACTGAAGCTACAAGACAGGTTCTAGATGACGTGGCCTAAGAGTGAGAATTATCAAAAATATACACATATTTTTAAATATACACATATTCAAGAAGACTTTAATTATATATTGTTGAATAGATCCCCAAGTATACAGAAAGTATTGGAAAGATCCAGACTCCTTGTTGTCATACTGTAATGGCTAGAATCCCAAAATGATCATCAGGAAGTCTCATTTCCAGACCCTGACTGCCTAGAATGATGGAGCACTGGATAGAGGACAAAACGAAGACTGAGGCTCACTCACATCCTCTGAGCTCTTGAGTCCAGCCTTGTTTTGCATCTCCCAGGCTGCAAAGATCTGTGACTCATATTATTTAATAACCTGTCTTGGTGTATCTTTTCAAGATCCGCTGGATAATTCTGCACCTTGTGAATGTACGGCAGAAGAAGCAGACTCTTCAGAGAACAGCCTACACCCAGACTTCGCAAAAGTAATAAAACTGACATTGTATTTGCACATGAATTTGAGCTGCTTGTTACTTATGGGTTTCATGCAAAAAGTGGAAATGCTTTCTTTTAAGAGTTAGAGACTAATTCAGAACTTTCCATTAATGTAAGTGTTTTACTTAAAATGCACACAGCTCTCAAAAATCAAAGCATGTTTTTCCAGATCTGCCAAGTAATCATGTCTGTCATTAAAACAGTGATAGTACTAAGGGGCTGCTTCATAGCCATGCAAATGTGATCAGGCTGGATCTGGATATTTGGACACCAAGGGCTAATGCGGTTTTCTCTGTAGTACCTCACAGAAACAGAAGACAGTGTCAAAGCAACTCGAAACATGGAGAGGCTGAACCTTTTCTCGCTGGATCCGGATATAGATGTAAGTCACTGTTCTTTCTAAGCAGATGTGAATTTGGCCCATGCAACTGGGGATTCTAATTTAGAATTTCTTTTTTAATGATAAGTGGTGACTAAAACTTTTGAAAAATTTTTTAGACCTTGAAACTTCAAAAAAAGGATCTTTTAGAACCTGATTTTGTGATCAAACCCTTTGAAGAAAAAGCTGCCAAGAGAATCATGATCATTTGTAAAGCTCTCAACTTAAATCTTCAAGGATGTGTTACAGAGAATGAAAATGACCCAGTAACAAATGTAAGTTTCTCTTCTGTTTCATTATAGACCAGTCACCCAAAATCACACCATCTTAATCAAAATCCTTCTATTCCTGATAATTCCAGGCACTGACTTCACATCTAGTGTACCAAGGAGTATGTTTCACAGCATTTTCCCACACAACGAAAGTCCACAAATTCTAAGTGGAATTGTCCATGTACTGCCATAGAACTTTCCTTTTCATTTAAAGAAACGTCATGAAAGGGACAGTGTTCTGGAGTTTGTCCCATGATATCAGCCCAGTGATTCAGAGTTTCCTCAGGTGTTGTATTCTCTTAGTGGTGCCTGAGATGGCTTTTAAACTGACATTTTATTTTAATTTATACATTTGTTTTCATGTCTGTTACAGAAAAACAAAAGCTAACTAACCAGTCCTGTGGTTTCACAATATTATTGCTTAGCCAAAGCATAATAGTAAACCAAGTAAAATAATATTAGATACATTTTAAATAAATAATGTCTCACATAGTATATGCAAATGCATAAATTACAAATGTGCTTTACCTGTGCTTGCAAACACCATAGTGCCCATTGAATCTGTACAAAATTCCTTCTCCTATTAAGTGAACTGTCTTGAGAATTTTCTATTAAGGTTCTAGTGGACAATTCTAGACTGATTGTAAATGTGCTTGTGGGAATGGGGCATTTTATGACCATAAACATTATTAAGCAATGAACCGTAAAGAAGAGAATAAAAATTGCTCATAATCCAACCATCAGGATAAATCACAGATAATTATTTGGTATATTTCCTTTCATTCTCTTTCAATGCATTTTGTTCTAATTTCTAATAAATCATCCCTCACTTATATCTTTCACCTCAAAGAAGAATTCTGATTTCCAGATCCTTGAGACAAGTATAGGTACTTTGGAAGGTAGGGACGGTATTAATTTTTCACTGTAAGCTGGACGTACACAATCCCACAACTTTTTCCATTTATGATACAGTGAAACTAGCCTGGCGGTCGTGACAGGCATTGGATGGCAGAAAGAATGAACTCTTCCGAAGACTTTTCTTCAACACCTACTAGGCATGTGTCTTTAGCACCTTGGCAGCTCTCTTCAATCCTCCGAACCCCGGGGAGCGTCCACACTGTGGACCTCCAAACTGAATGAGGAAAATCCAAGGAGATGTGCAGCTCCTGGATCACACTGCCTGACTTTCCATCTTAGGAGTTGCACCATAATGGATGAGTGGCTTGCCATCAGACTTCTCTATGTAAATAAGGGTATTAACAGTATATATTTTAAGTGGTCATGTGAAGTTCAAGTGAGGTAATATATGGACAATATATAGTGCTTAAGGAAAAGTAAGTATTTGTAAAATATTTACTGATATCTAAGTATGTCAGAAGTAGCTTTGAAATTTGTAAAACTTCTGCACACGAGACATTGATATTTTCATGTTACGTGTGAGTTCTTGTTGTTCTTGTTGTAAGCTAGAATGGAAATGTTTCCAATAAGAGCCTTGCCCCAGAATGAAGTTTTTTTTATATTTTATGACTTTAACTCTGTGTTAGAAGTGAGTAAAAATGAAAATCAAGTTTATTCGTTCTTTAACAAATACTTGATGTGCTTATGAGCCAGATTTTAGCTCCTGGAAAAACAGTAGGGAAGAAGATAAACAAGATCCCTGGTCTCCTGAATATTAGATTTTTTTTTAAAGGATGGAGAGTAAGCAAGAAAACAAATTAACAAAATAATTTGCAGAGAAATAATAATGCAGAGAAACTGGGGACAGGGTTGGTGTAGATGAGCGGTCATGAAGGCCTCTCTCAGGAGGTAATATTTGAATGGAGACTTAAAGTTTGAGGGGAATAAAAAGGCAGATCAGGAAAAAAAACATTCTAGGGAAGAGAAAGAACAAGTGCAGATGCCCTGATACAGGTAAATATTGGCAATTTCTGGGAACGAGTGGAGGAAGGGAAGAGCAGATCAAAACAAGATGGGAGAAACAGTAAGATGTAGGATTAGATGGGCCTTATAAGCCAGAATGAAGCATGTGGATTTATCCTTAGTGTGAGTGGAGACTAGTCACGAGCTTAAAGCACTTTAAAATAGCGTGGTCTAATTTGTGCTTTATAAAGACTCCATCAGAAGAATGGATTAGAGGAAATCAGAGTTGTTCAGGGAGACCAGATTGAAGACCACCATGACCATTTGTTATGTGGCTTCAATGAGGGCTGACAAGAAGAAGGAGAGAAATAAATGTACACATGTGACTGTCCTCACACATTTTCCTGGTGGATTGAACATACTGAATAACAGAAAAGGAAATCACAAGGATGAGTCCTGGTTTTTGTGTTGGTACATTTCTATGAGTGGTGGTACCATTTTCTAAGTTGGCAAGACTGGAGCAAGAACAGATTTGAAGGATACAGATCAAAAATACCATTTTGGACATACAGTGTTAAGTCTGATAGGTCTATTAAATATTCAAATAGAGACACGTTTTAGGCAGCTTCAAATGCAAGTTTGAACTCAGAGGAGTGACAGTGAATGGAGGTATACATTTAAATCTAGTTCAGGCAGTGACCAAAGGGGGATCAGTAAGATAGATAAGTGGAAGTAGGAAGATAGATCTTTTTCAGATGGGAAGAGGATCAAAACATGGAAAGAGAGGGAATGGGGTGGGGAAGAAAAAGATGAAAGAAGAATTGAGATGTGTTATGTATGTGTACCAACTCCCCACAGGAATGTAATCATTATTTAATACAAACATGGAGTAATAAAAACAAAAACTGAAAAGAAGACTGTATATAAAGAAGGGGTCAGGTATGTTACATGTAAAACATGAGTAGAGAAGTAACCTAAGAAGGAACTCCTACTGGAGTAGAGATAAACCAAGAAGGAGTCAACTCCATGGAATGGTCCCAGTTGCTGCCTAACCTGAAGTCAGAGAGGAGTACGCTAGATTTGACAATAGAGGATGCGCACAGCACAGATAACCAGTGGCTACAACAAGAGCCATTTCCAAGTAGTGAAAAGTGGTAGGAGAAGCAATCCAACCATGCATTCATGCAGGATTTAAATTAAAAATAAAACAGAAACCCAGAAGCTTGTTTTTGTGTGTGTGTGTGTGGGTACCGGGGGTCGACCTCAGGACCTCACGTGCCAGCAGGTGCCTGTGCCGCTGAGCGATATCACCGGCCCTTTTTTTCATATGTGGGTTCTGGGAGTCGAACTCAGTCCTCGCGCTTGCCAGGCAGGTGCTTAGGCTGCTGAACCATCTCACCAGCCCAGAAGCTTAGTTTTTAAAAGCTATTTGGAAATCTCAATAAAATTTAACAGAAATCATAGTGTCACTGTTATGTCACCCTATTAAATAAAAACTAGATTTTTTTTCTTTTACCCAGCCCATCCTTACGTGCAAATAAAAAATTCAATTAAAAATCAGACAGAATAGGCTTTTCTTCCCAATGCCAAGAACATATGACTCTGTCCATGTGGACTCTTTTCTTCATGTTAAGACACATGTTCCAATACTCAGTGTCTGTGTTTGGGCCAATCTTACCAGCCAGGAACAGAGCCACGTTCAGAGAATAGCTTTCCTGTGCCCTCTCATATCTGCCAGGCCGTGAGATTTAGATGATGTGGAGTGTTTTGTACATTTTTTCTGTTTTTAATTCATCTTGTAGTTGATGCCAATGTTAAAAAAAAAACTAGAAATTACTCCTTTAAAAATAATTTCATTGTGCCTATAATCAACACAAAACAGCCTCACCTTCGCTCTGCAGTTTGTCACTTAATGACGTTTCTGAAAATCTTTGTATATGTATTCAGTGACACCTTTATTAACATAACTTTTTTAAAAATCCATTATTCTTAATTCAATGAACACGTTCAAATTAATTGTAATATTTCTCCAAGCTACTGAAGAGCCAACAACTACATTTAATGATGAGCATCTGCAGATGCCTTGAAAGAACTTTTTCATGATAAAGAAATAATGTTTGACAGAGTGTAATTTTTTAGTCAGCAAATTGAAAGCCAAATTCAGTTGATGGTTTCATAGTATGAAATATTTCTTTGAAAATAGGAATTGATTCTAAAAATCTGAATAAATCAAGCTTCTTCAAACGGAGCTGTATTTACACCTTCATGTTCTTGTTATGTGAACAGAATTCTAAGCCTAAGAAACCTATGACTTAATCTGCTCGGCTTTGAAGGTGCTTTGTTAAATTAACCTACATTGAAAAGCCAAGGATTCAAAAAATAAGATTTGACAATTATATTCCAAAGGTGGATTAGAAGAAATAAATGAATCACCACATGAGCTTTAATTTTTGATGAGTTATCAAAGTAGGTAATTTATTTCCATTCACTAAACAAAAATGAAAGTCAAAATGCAAGCATTCAGCAAAAATAATGAGGATTTTAGTTTTTGACCTTCAAAGTGTTTTGAATTCGTACATGCCTGAATTATATTCTTTTAATTTTTGCATTTTTAAAATTCTTGACAGACTACCACTACCTCAAACCTAGGGTTTTTCTGAACAAATTAAATTGATAAAAGACAAAATTTATTGTATAATGATATTGTTTTCTTTAAAAATTTATTGAATTTTATTTTATATGTGTAATTGTATTTCTAAGGGAAAGGGAGCTAGCAAGTACAGCTACTATTTAGGAACTCGCCACCCTGTTATGAGCTAATTGTATTACTAGATGTCGAAGATGGAAGATCTCATTATGTTATTTAATGAGGTCCACACCATGTGTGAGCCTGTGTAGTTATGAATGGAGTCATCATGCGGTCTTTCTGTATAATCTGCCAGAATACTGGCAGATGACAAGCATCAATTCAAAATTAAGTAGCATGAATAAAAGTAAAAATACATTTTGTAGGCATGGATCATCTTTAGAACCTGTGGCTAATTGCAGAGCTATATGATTTCTTCTGTGTGTATATATTATGCACATATTTTTACATATATGTACATGTGTGTACATAATGTGTATGTAATTATACATATGTATTTCAGTCTTTAGTCTCTGTTACACTTGACATTTTTCTAGTTAACCATTCCTTCTTTCTTTAATCTATTCTACTTTTCTGTGACACTCTGGCAGCATTTTAAAATTTTTACCAGTTTGCTTTGTTTTTCATTTCTCTCCAAGGCTAGGCTCTAGTTCAGTGGTAGAGTGGTTGAATGCCATGCATGAGGCCTGGATTCAATCCCACACCGCAGAAAGAACAAGTATCTTGAGGAACCTCTGAATCTCTGATTTCCACACTGGTTGCACCAGTCTGCACTCCCACCAAGAGAGGAAAAGTGTTCCTTTTCCCCACAGCCCCGTCAGCATTTGTATTTGGCTAATTTCTTGATGACAGCCATTCATTCTGGGGTGAGATGGAATCTCAGTGTTGTTTTAATTTGCATCTTTTGAATGACCAATGGTGTTGAACATTTTATCATATATTTATTTGCCATTTGTATTTCTTCATCTGAGAAGTGCATATTTATCTCAGATGCCCATTTTTGGATTGGGTCCTTAAATTTGGGGGGGTCTGATTTTTTTCAATTCTTTATATGTTCTAGATAGAAGTCCTTTATCTGAGGGACAACTGGCTAAAGTCTTTTCCCATTCTGTGAGTTGTCTTTTCACTCTTTTGGTGATTTCTTTTGATGTGTAAGAGCTTTTTAATAAGATGAGATCCCAATTGTTGAGTCTTTGAAGTATTTCCCATGCATTCTGGGTTTTGTTCATGAGCTCTGCCTACCCCTATGTCTCCAAGATTTCTACCTAATTTCTCTTCCCGTACATTTAGTGTTTCTGTTTTTTTGTTTTGTTTTGTTTTGTTTTGTTTTTTTATGTGGGTACCGGGGTTGAACTCAGGACCTGGCGCTTCCCAGCAGGCGCTTGTACCACTGAGCAATATCACCGGCCCTTTTTTCCTTTTTATGTGGGTACCGGGAATGGAACTCAGGACCTCGCACTTGCCAGGGAGGCGCTTATGCCACCCAGCCCAAAGTTTCTGTTTTAATATTTAGATCTTTGATCCATTTTGACTTTAGTTTAGTGTATACTGATAGACATGGGTCTAGTTTTAGTCTTCGGCATGTAGAGAGCCAGTTTTTCCAGCACCATTTATTAAAGAGACTATCTTTATTCCAGTGAACATGTTTGGCCTCTTTGTCAAAGATAAGGTGGTTGAGTGTGTTTGGAGTTGTGTCTACATCTTCTAATCTGTTCCACTGATTGGTCCCATTCAACCCAGCTATTCCCCTTCTGGGTATCTTCCCAGAAGAATTAAAAACATCATTCCACAGCAATATATGTGCACCCGTGTTTATAGCAGCACAATTTGTAATAACTAATCTTGGAAACAACCTAAATGCCCATCAACCGAGGAATGGATAAAAAAGATGTGGTCTTTTTATACAATGGAGTACTACTCAGCCATAAAGAAGGATAAACTGGAGATTTTTATACGTAAATTGCTGCAACTCAAGACCATACTCATAAATGAAATAAATCAGACTCACTGGTGAGTCTCCCTGGTGTGAGAAACTGAAAGAGTAAGATCCAAAATGTACAATAGATATTGTGATTGGGAATAAATTGTTCAAAAGGAAAAAAGGAAGTATGGTGGGGGAAAGGGGAAAGGAAGGAAGGGAAAAAGAATAAAAATATAAGATCGTTATACTACTAGTTTCTCTCAGTTCATTCAAAAGAAAGGTTTGTGCTAATATTGTTTGGAGATTGTTTTATGCCTGTATCTTACACTCTGAGTAACTACTTTAACGATAGCAATATGGGCTGGTGAGATGGCTCAGTGGTGTAAGCGCCTGCCTGGCAAGCATGAGGTCCTGAGTTTGACTCCCAGTACCCACATAAAGGAAAAAAAAGGGGCCAGTGATATCGCTCAGTGGCACAAGTGCCTGCTGGCAAGCACGAGGTCCTGAGTTTCACTCCCGGTACCCACATAAAAAAAAAAAAAAAAAAGATAACAATATGAAATGCATTAACTGTTGTTATTCTTCTACTATTTTGTTGTGGAATTTTGTTTTACTTTTTTCCATAAAAGAAAAAGGAAAACAAAGTAAAATAAAGTATTAATTCCTTCATTTTTCTAAAAAAACTAAAGTAAAATAAATTTCTATCTTTTTTATAAGCAGTTTTTTTCTCTCCCACTTCTACTCTTTGGATGTTGATATTTCCCAAGGTACTGTTCTGATGCTCTTCCCTTTGTGTCATGGCTTAAGCAAGAGTTCCATACAAAAGAAAACCGTAAAGGTCCAGATCTCTAGCATAATTTTTTTGACTGGACTCAAAACCCATCACCACTGGGATGCTCCACAGATGACTTTCTATGTCCCATTCAGAGTTGACCTTTGTATCTTATCACTGAATGATATCATTACCATCTACTTAGGTTCCTGTACTCTCAAACATAGTGATTTACTTATTCATGCCCCTGTGCATCCTTTCTCAAATCAACTAACACACACATCAAATAATCCATGTGTCAACTAATCATGCAGTGGATTTCCAAGCACCTTAACTAAACACCGTTAATGTCTCTAACATGCCTTTTCCAAAAACACCTTCTAACTAAATTGTTGCCTCTACTCCAATGCCACTCTACTATTCTTTTCCTGTGTCCTTTCATGTCTTTGCATACGTCACTCATTCTAGGAGTCCTTTCAACCAACTGTGTACCTCATTCCTACTTCTTATAACCTCAACCAAGGAATCTCCCTGTTTCTTCTTATCTTCCATTACTTTTCCATTTTCCCTTTATTTTTCATCTTCTCTTTATTTCTCATCTTCAACTTCTTTCCTAACATTCGAGAAGTGGTTAAAGTGGAAGCCAGAAGCTTGTAGTTGGATAAATATTCAAGAACTCCTCAGGGTGGGGAACAGAAAACCATACAGGGCGCAGAAATGGTACGCCCCTGGATCTGTTGGGATACAGGCTCAGGATAGTTCAAGGAGGCACTAAAAATAGAGGTAACGAGGTTGGGATAGTGGTTACTTTGAACCAGTCATTAAGTTAATTGCACAAAGAAATAAAGAGATTAATGACAATGAATTCCAGATTCCTCACTATTGGAGGACAATGAAAACCAGAAAGGTTAGAAGGAGCCCTTCAGTGTTTGAGTTAGAAATGAACATATCAACATAAACCCATTCATTTTAATAAATATTGGTATATATAAATAGAGATAAATAATTATAGACATACTTGAATATTGCTAGTATATATATATACTTCTGGGTTTTTACCTTCATGTGATGAGCAGTCACAGAAGCAATGCTGTCCTGGTGACAATGAGCACAAGCACACAGATCTTAGTTTGAAAATATCATCCTCTGGGCTGGTGAGATAGCTCAGGGGTGCAAGCGCCTGCGTGGCAAGCTCAAGGTCCTGAGTTCGACTCCCGGTACCCATGTACGAAAAAAGGGCCGGTGATATCGCTCAGCAGTACAAGAGCCTGCTGGCATGCAAGGTCCTGAGTTGACCCCTAGTACCCACAAAAAAAAAAAAAAAAAAAATAGAAAGACAGAAAGAAAATATCATCCTCACCATGAAGAACCAGAGCTCCACAGGGAAATATCTGGGGTATGGAAACTACGAGGTGAGCCTGGAACATATGCTGGATAAAGAAGTACTCAAAACTTGATGTAGATCTGCCAGAATGATTGAGGAGCTACTCTGAAGAGAGCGCCTTTTGCCAAACCTAGGACAATTTGAGCATCACTATAAATAATAGTCATAAGCAATTAAAATGTGTTGAATAGTCAACCATGAGTCTATAGGTGTATAAATAAATACATGAATTTTTAAAATGAGAGAGAAGGAAGAAAGCTTGTCTTTAGAGTAGGATATTAACTAATACATGTAGAGAAATGATGAAATTAGAAAATCGCCATTGGTGTCCAACATAGTAGTTATTGATTCTAGCGGGAGTTATCACTGGAAATTAAGACTGGCAGGCAGGTTTTGATGAGCAGTAAGATGGAATAATCTTGGAATTTATTCCCACAAATCCTAATCAATTACCAAAGGGGAAATGGTGACCTTCAAGAAAAGTGGCAGATACCAATGTGACCAGAAGAGTGAGGTTAATGTCACAGGCACTAACAAAGTTGACATTGCGTGTCCTTAATGGAACTATCGAAAACTTCAAAAAATTTTCAAAATAAGGGGAAAATAGTTAATATCTGTTAAAAACAAACAAAAAAAAAACCTCAACTGAGATACCAGCTCTTGTTAAGAAGCTTCTTTCCCTCTCTCTGACAACAGGTCCTTAACAATTCAATGTCTACCTAACTCCTTATCACACTGTTGTAGTATCTAGGTCACCCACTAAGGTACTGGGCATGTCTGGAACAGCAGCAAACACATAGCAAATGTTCAGTAAAGATTTACTGTTATTATTATTCCATCAAATTATAATTAAAAACTGAGAATTAGCTGGACCAGTGAAATATTTCTCAATGCATTCTAACTTCTAGGATTCTGTTGCACATCACAGGGGTCCGAGGAGACTGAGGTGACAGGTGTGTTCTGAGAATTTAAAGAAAATAACTGGAAAAAGTTGTATGCCATGTGTGTAGTGCAACATAAGGTAAGGAATACACAGTGGCAAAATTAGAATGAAGAAACAAAAGAAGCACAGTTCTGGGATCCGAGGCGCCTGCAGGAGGAGAGGTCCCGGCTACTTCTTGCTGAGTGAAAGGCCACTTCCTTTCTGCTGTGTTGTACCTTGCACTTTGTGAAATGATGTATGAAAAAGGCTGCTGCGCAGATCATGGCTTTCTGTCAAAACCATCTGTTCTTTATTTTTCATGCAGATTGAGCCTTTTTTTGTGAGTGTGGCACTTTATGACCTCAGAGATGGCAGGAAGATTTCTGCCGATTTTCACGTGGATTTAAACCATGCTGCTGTCAGGCAGATGCTCCCAGGGGCTCCCACGGCTTTGGAAAATGGCAATATTGACACCGTCACTCCAAGACAATCAGAAGAACCTCACATCAAGGGACTTCCGGAAGAATGGCTAAAGTTTCCAAAGCAGGTCGCACTTTTGTTTACTTCTGATGGGACAGAAAATTATCCCAGTGTTTTTACCAATAGATCACATAAGAGGAACAATTTCCCAAATAAAAATTTCTTAAAGTTGTCCTTTAAAAAAAAAAAAAAAAATCATGTTTTTAAATATCTTCAGTGTGATTTCTCAGATGTTTATTAGTTGCTTTCTTTGTATCTAGGCTATATTTTCTGTAAGCGATCCACATTCTGAAATTGTTTTGGTGGCCAAAATTGAAAAAGTCCTGATGGGAAACATTGCAAGTGGGGCTGAACCTTATATTAAGAATCCAGACTCCAACAAGGTAATGAGTAATTTTCTTATAAATAATTCTAATTACTTTTAGCCTGGGATGGTAACTCATGCCTGTAATCCCAGCACTTCGGGAGAGTGAGGCAGGAGAAATGTAAGTTCAAACCCAGCCTGGCAACTTAGCAACTTAAGAAGACCGTGTCTCAAAGTTTCTCTTATGGGCCGGTGAGATGGCTCAGCGGCTTAAGCGCCTGCCTGGCAAGCGCGAGGGCCCAAGTTCAAGTCCCAGAACTCACATACAAAAAAGGGCCAGTGATATCGCTCAGCGGCACGGGCGCCTGCTGGCGCGTGAGGTCCTGAGGTCAACCCCCCGGTACCCACAAAAAAAAAAAAAAAAAAAGTTTCTCTTGTATAAAAAACCCAAATTACAAACAAAGAGCAAAATGAAAGATAGATAATAAGAAGTAGCAAGATAGATCTTTCTCAAATTGAAGGGGGGATCAAGAGATGAAGGGAGGGAAGGATGAGAAAAGGAATTAAAATGTGTTATGTATATGTACCAGCTCCACACAAGAGTGTAAACATGTACTGCAAACATATACAAATAAAAAAATAAAAAGGGCTGGGGATGTACCTAAGTGCAAAGGCCTTGGAGTCAATCCTCACTATCTCCAAAAGAAAAACAAAACAATATTCAATTACTTTCAAGAAATTAAACCATACTGCCTTGCTGAATTATGAAGTTTGATAGATATATGGCTTTAAATATTCACTTGCTAGTGAAATCAATACCCACCAGGACATTTTAAAGTATATATTTTTGTTTTATGTCTTTTTTGAATCAGTAATTTCTGACTTCTGAGAATTGATTGTTAAGAAAAAAATGAAGATAAATTTTTATCCCCAGGGATCAAAGTATTACAGTATTGAAAAGTTAGAAACAATCTGAGTAAAAACAAGGGAATATAGTTTGCTAAGTCATCAGCAAAGTTAATGAAGAGCTTAGTGAAAAATATAAGGTAGATAATTTTACATCAAATTATAATGCTTATGTAAGAACAGAAAGAGGAAAAGGAATAAGTACTTTGTTTTGGGGGGGGTTGTTTTTTGTTTGTTTTTTTTGTTTTGAGACAGGGTCTCGCTATGTAGTTCAGGCCGGGCTTGAACTCACTGTGTAACCCAGGCTGGCCTCAAACTTATGGCTATCCTCCTGCCTCAGCCTCCTGAGTGCTGGGATTACAGGCATGCACCACCACGCCTGGCTCGGGAATAAGTACTTTGAATGTGGGAACTATAGTATTTTGCTACTTTATTATCTATTGCCATAGTTTTAAGTAATCAAATACTACTATTTAATATAAGAAAAATGTAAAAATATATTTTCTCACAAAATATATACTTAAGGAAATTACTCATAAGAATTGAATTTAAGCATGTGTAACAATTGAAGGCAGAGTTTAAGATATTTACAAGAATCCTTTAACTCAAAATCTGGCAAACTAAAATGTTCAGGCTAAATCCAGTCTGGCTTCTGATTTTGTAAATAAAGTTCAGCTGATGCACAGTCACACATTCGTTCACTTACGGATTGTCCTATGGTTGCTTCCCTGCTACTGCCACAGAAGTTGTGACAGTCACCATAGGGCCTGTAAAGCCCTTTGTAGTTCAAATCTGCCGACTTCTATCCAATGAATGAAATGACATGTTACACAGATAGTGAGTATAAATTTGATAATACTTTCAAGATGATAAAGTCTTTTAAGTCAAAAAGAGAAAAGGGAAAGGAAAGAAAAGATTTGATCTTCCAAGAGAAGGGATTTTCTACACCAGGAATTAGCAAACTGAAAAGAAAGAAGAATGTTCTACAACTGTTTGAACACAGAGGGTGAGTTCCACAAAGCTTTCTCATAGTGCCATGGAAAAATATTTCGTATTATCGTACCCTTACAGTTTGTAAAGGGCTGTTCCTAATCAATATGTTTATTTCTCTCTTCCTTAGTTTGCCCAAAAGATACTGAAATCCAACAGGCAGTTCTGCAGCAGACTGGGGAAATATCGCATGCCATTTGCCTGGGCTGTGAGGTAGGTTAATCACCGCAGAAGGGATGTATACTCATAGTCAGCAGTGGAAGCATCCGTTTTAAATGCTTCTGTGTTAACTATAATTTATACTGTGCCCACACCTAGGAGGAGCTCATGCGGTCCTCTCCATAAACATCCCGAGCTTCCCAGAAACATGTGCTCCACAAGATAATTCAGCACGACAGCTTCTAATAGAGGGCCCTAATGTGTGCAGCAGGGGCATGACTGAGGGGGCTGTTTATTCTAGGTCTGTGTCAGATCAAAGTTTATTATGCATATTCGGTTTTGCAAACCCTTGACATCATGTTAGTTCGAGAGTCTGATATGCGTAAAATTCAGAGGGCTGCACTGTGATTTCCTGGGCAGTTTCACATTTTCACTAGAGCTCAGGTCTGTATATGGATGTCCAAATGACACCATCAAATTGATTATTTAAAGTTCTTTTCAATTTTGATGTAGCATAGCCAATTTTACCCATGCCCATTTACTCTGATAAAAATGCTGAGTTCTGTGTATAGTGATGTTAGAGCCATCCGTCTGGACAAATATCCTCTAACTGAAGGACAAAATTAGCCTTTAAGATCCGCTTTAACTTCAGTTACTATTGTCTTCCTCTATCTCTTTATATCTTGATTAGTATGAGAATTTCTGAAAGGGAAATGCGCCTGTTATAGACTCATAAGGAAGAAAAGGCAAAGGTCAACAATGTAGAAACTGAATCAATGAAGAGGCTCGTTAAACTTACAACATGGGACAAGCTATTAAGTATTCATTTCAATGTGGGTGGCATCATCTCAGTGATAGTAACTGTAAAATCTAGGAAGGAGGGAGAACCTATTATTAACAGTATTTTTAGTGTATTCAGAAGAAACTCATCAATATTTGTCATGATTTTGAGGTCATTATTTGAAACTGGGGATAGGTACATACAAGAAGAAGAAATGTGGAAGTTTGAGCAGCCGTAAGCCAAAGCAGACTCACACAGTCTCTAGGAATTAGTTTTTCTCTGTGGCAGTTCTATAGCCAGAAAGAAAGAGTCCTTGGCTGGGTGTGGTGGTGCACACCTGTAAGCCCAGCACTCAGGAGGCTGAAGCAGGAGGATCAACATGAATTCGAGACCAGCCTGGGCTACATAGTGAGTTCAAGGCCAGCCTGAACTGCATAGTGAGACACTGTCTCAAAACAAAACAAAACAAAACAAAAAAAGGCCAGGCCCCAGAGTCCAACAACCTTGGGAGTCCAGCTCAGGCTACCATTTCTTGTACCTTTGGGCAAATTTATTTTCCAATTTTAGGGTCTCCATATATAAAATGGAGCTGACAATACCTGCCTCATGGACTGTGCATGCAACCTCAGATGCAAAAGCGTTTGGCATAAAGTAGATCATGAATGTCCTTTTCTATCTTTCATTATAGGGAATGCCATAACATTCCGTGTGAGAAGATGTTGTTTACATATACTGAGCACTTGTGATACATTTAATTAATTTCATTTCTCATAGTTCACTGATCAAACATTTTCATAGTGTTAAGTAATCTCATAGCCCACAAGGAAACCTGTTGGGGTGAGTAGAGGCGAGATGCCCCTTGGCAAAAGTGAAGTACTCCTACACAGGAAAATTACGGTGAACACAGTTTTGCTTTAAGGATGCCAGTGTTGTTCTGAGATTGGAGAGGCAAGCGTTTTAAAGCGAGACAGAGCTGGGCTTGAAACCTCACCTCTGTCCTGCACCAACCGAGTGAGCGTAGGCAAGTTACAGTCTGTCTTTACCTCTTTTTTAATGTATAATATGTATATATGTTAATGTTGCAAAGAGCAATTAGTGTAGATAAATATCCAATCAGAGAGAGCTATTATTGGAAGTTATTACTACTATAATTATTAAAAGTCACATGTGGAAATCAAATTCACCTCAACCAGTCCCCATTTCCCATAAATTTGGGTCAGTGAAGAATAACGTGGAGGAAAGAAGCAAAAGAATTACCTGTTCTTGGGCCGGTGAGACGGCTCAGCGGCTTAAGCGCCTGCCTTGCAAGCGCGAAGGCCCGAGTTCGACTCCCGGATCCCACATACGAAAAAGGGGCCGGTGATATCGCTCAGCGGCACGGGTGCCTGTTGGCGCGCGAGGTCCTGAGGTCGTCCCCCCGGTGCCCACAAAAAAAAAAAAAAAAAAAAAAAAAAAAAAAGAATTACCTGTTCTTGAAAGAACCTGAGGGGCCGGTGAGATGGCTCTGCGGTGTAAGTGCCTGCCTGGCAAGCACGAGGGCCCGAGTTCGACTCCCGCAACCCACATATGAAAAAAAGGCCAGTGATATCGCTCAGCGACACGGGCGCCTACAGGCACGCAAGGTCCTGAGGTCGACCCCCGGTATGCACAAAAAAAAAAAAAAAAAAGAACCTAAGGGGTTGAGAGAAGTAGCAATCTTACTTTGAAGTTCTCTCGTACAGTAAGATGCAAGGAAGACAGATGAGTTTTCCAGGGAGGCTGATAATATTATGAACTATTGAAGTCATTATTCTTAGGAAAGAAAAGCCATAAAACCATGAGCTCCTGCTATATGAATACCCAATTAGTGCTTTTGGTTGTATTTTAGGAAACTGTACACCACCAATTTGTGTATAAAAATATCTGAATTTCGTTTACATAAGCTTCTCTGACAACTGAGAAAAATGATTGGGGTATAGTTTTACAGATCACACGTTAGACCACTTGGGTTATCTAACTACAAAAAATACAGGATCCAGCCAAATAACATTTTTTTTATTTCCCTTCATGATACAAAACCTGCTTAAATAAAAGTTAAGATCTGCAGAAGGCTGGCGTTATTCGTATCATTTTGACATAAGCTAACTTCCTGATCTACGTGAATGCCTTATTGATGCTGCAGATTCTCTGGCTACTTTTCCTTTCTATTATGTTTTCTGGATTGTAGTTTGTTTCACATTATAGCTTTGAGTGTCTCCCAAGACATTTTGATCTTTCAAGACAACTGTCACTAAAAGAGTAACCCTGATAGTGTTGTTTATGATCATCTTTCACCCAGATAGAATCATCCCACGCAAGACAGTACACACACACAGACTCTCATCACTGGCAACATTTTATTTTAAGTTAATCTGGTGCATGTTCTCCTATTTGGTCCCAGCTGTGTGGCCATTTTGTAGCCAAAAGTACTGGAGTAGGAATGGAGAACACAGACATATAGTGACACAGGACATTTTACACTCCATGATTCAGGAAGAATAAACCTTGACAAATGCATCTGTTGTAAATGAAACTCTTTCCATGCATGTCACCTTCAGAATCATAAGTGCCTAAAGCCATCCCAGGGCTCTTCTGTGATTTCTTGTACTTTGTCTTAGTTGATATTCTGAATAGGCTAACACACAATGCTGGGTTTTCTTTGAAATTAACCAAAGGCAAAATAAGGATTTATTCTTTATTTGTATGAGTAAAGAAGGTGTACCCTGCAGCTATCACATCCCCCCAAAATAGTTGAATCCTTCTAGCGACAGAGATCACCATGTGCAATGGTTTCTTTTGTCTCTCCTTGTATAGCTCTAATGATTACATAATTCTTTTTTTAATTCTTAAACTACCCGACAACCATTAAGCTTTTTTTTCCATAGCCATAAAAAAATGTATAATTCTTCTTACATGTTCCACCTATTCACACTGTCTATGAATGAAGCTATTGTGACACCTAAGGGGCTTTTCCTTTTCTTTAACACTGTATTCCCTTCTATTGTACTCCAAATGCCATGGTTCTGAGATGCTCACAATATACTAATCACTGCCCAGCCGTAGCAGTTGGAACTGATACCACGTCCCAGTCGTCCTGAAACCATCTGTGTGAATGACTCAGTTCCTTGGCTTCTTGCCAGTTAGTGTACTTTCTGAGCAATGAGGGGTTATATGTCACTGTGAGCAAAACTACCCCATATATTCTTCTTTCCTTCCATTATGATGAGTGGCCAATGTGAGGGAGTAATTTCCATGACAGAGCTGTGGATAAAGGCAAGCATGAGTTATAGAACTCACATATATTAATGTATTTGAACTCACTGGTTCATTTAAAAATTATCATTCAACTCAGGTTAACTTCCTCTCGTGTTGGGAAACAACGTTGGTTTCAACATCTCACACATTTGAATGAAAAGTCTATATTATATTTAATAAAAGTTATTTTCTTTTTTTTTTGTGGGAACGGGGGTCGACCCAGGACCTCGTGCGCCAGCAGGCGCCCGTGCAGCTGAGTGATTCAAACTCGGGCCCTCGCGCTTGCCAGGCAGGCACTTACACCGCTGAGCCATCTCACCGGCCCAAAAGTTATTTTCAAATTAAGCATTTTGATCCTGTCATCCCAGTGTTATTTGATAGGGTGACTTTTTTTTTCCCTCATTCACTACTTAACAGAAATGAAGAGACAGTTTGAAGGACTCTACAAATATAATTCTGATAAATTTCTGGCCCATTGACCATGTTACACTAAAGCTCTATGATGTGATAGCCATTTAAATGCCATTTCAGCCTGTATTTTGAAATATTTGGTTAATTTAAAGAATGATAAAATATTATAGTCAAGGCCTTTAAATTAGGAGTAAAAATCCAACATTTCTCTAACATTGAAGTAAAGGCAATTATACATGACTCTAATTCTTTTTCAATCACACAACTTATGATCAAGTGTAGGGAAGAAAGAATCGACATTTAAGAATACTATGAATGGGGCCGGTGAGATGGCTCAGCGGCGTAAGTGCCTGCCTGGCAAGCACGAGGGCCCGAGTTCAACTCCCGGATCCCACATACGAAAAAGGGGCCGGTGATATCGCTCAGCGGCACGGGCGCCTGCTGGCGCACGAGGTCCTGAGGTCGACCCCCCGGTACCCACAAAAAAAAAAAAATACTATGAATGAAGTATTGCCTGACATTACTATACTATTTGGACAAAAACAACTTATAGATTTTAACTGAATTCATATGGTTCCAGTGAAATGGATCCAGGAAGAACATAATGGGTCTGGTCATGGTATTCTCCTTATTTAAAACAAAAATATGACTCAAGTTTCCTAAAAATTAGGACAAGGGCCTATTTATTTCCACAAAAATGTTTTGTGATTCTCACCCTCTATATTCACATACACAACCTCATCCCAGTTGCATTAATGGTGTCACCCAGAAAGAAAGGACCCTGTCTTGCCCAGGTTTAAAATGTCTTGAGGAAATAATGAAAAAGAATAGCATGTTCCTGTTATCCTGTACTACTCTAAGATCTTTATATAAGTTACTAAATGTAAGATATTATTAAAAAAAAAAGTTGTAATATGGACTAATGCCACTTAAAATGTAAAGTTGAAAATAAGAAATGAAGCAAAGCAAGTATAATGTGTAAATGAAACGCTGGTCAAAAGGCTCCTTCATCTTTGTATTTTATCAGTTTCTACAGTTTTTTCCATTATAAATGAGAAATCTCGTTCATTTCCTCACCTTAAAAACACAATTCTACAAAATGTAACTAGATACCAACCTGAATAACTGTTATTTTCTTTAAGGTCAGTATTTAAAGACAACCAGGGAAATGTGGACAGAGACTCAAGATTTTCACCCTTGTATAGACAAGAAAGTAGCAAGATTTCAACTGAGGACCTCCTGAAACTAGTGTTGGACTACAGACGGTATGATTTCTCCATGCTCTTGAAATTAACATTGTTGGCCACATCGCCACCTTTGATTTGTTCTCACTCCATGACGATATCTGAGTTTCAAATGTCCAAATCCCACCGGAGGCAGATGGTTTCAGGTGACTTCGCATGTGCCCAAATGGTGCCACACCATCGATTTGCTGGGTCGTATGAAAAAGCAGGAAGCGAAGTTATCTGCAGCTGTGTAACATGAACCCCCAACATTCAATATATTGCCTGAAATAGCAACACCACTTACTTTACCCCTGAGTCCACAATTTAAGCACACCAGGGGAGGACAGTGTGTGTTCTACACGTAGCATCAGCTAGAGGAGGTCACCTCGGGCAGGAGAATCCACTTGCACAAGGGCTCGTTTTTATTAATAGCCAGTATGTGCTGGCTATTGGCTGGGAGCTCAGCCGTGCCTATGGGCTGTGACCTTGATTCTTTCCCATGGGAGCCTCTCCATGACATGCTTTGACTCTCTTCTGTCTGAGTGACTAAATTCTAAGAATTAAGTGTCCTCGGGGATAGGAAACGGCCACCGCCTATTTCTTGAGATCCAGGCCTGGAAACTGTTACAGTGCCATTTCTGCCGTATCCAAATATCGATCTGTCACAGAACCTGGACAAATCTGTCAAAGGAAGGGAACACAGACACTTCTCGAAAGAAGGAGTTTTAAGGAATTTTAGGACCATGTTTTAAAATTTCAGGGAACAATTAAATTGCTATGAAGATAATCAATCATGATATTTCTGTCATTCAAGTATTTTAGAAGAGATAGCAGAGATTATTGCTAAGAAAAGAAAAATATAAAAAGGATACATTTTTAAATGAATCGCAACACAACAATATCTGAAGGCAGTCCTTTCATTAGGCTACTTACCTTAAACTGTGAGTCCCTAATCCACACAGTATTCTTGTACCCTTTCCAAATATTACCTCTCTACCTCTCTTACCTAAGAATCAGCAATCTCCTACCAATTAACTTTGTTTATTTGAAGCAAAAAGATACAATGTCATGAAATAAGCATAATTCCTATTTTCTATAACATCAGTAGATGATATATCTCTCTCTAGAGGAGGAGCTCTCCTCTTGTTGTTTTTATTCTGATAAAACATAAACTTTACTTCTCATCAGAAGTAAAATCTTGGACAAGGCCCTGAACCAATCTGACTTCTCCCAATAAGAGGAGACCTAATCTCTCTTTATTCACCCAACATCCTGGCCAAATCCATATACCATGGTGTTAGCAAGGCTACGCAAACCACTAGTGAAAATTAAGAGTGCTCTCTGCCAGTGCCCCGAAGCATGAAACGTGATGTTGAGCAAAAGGAGTAGGCGAAAGGGCTTTGAGCGTTCTGATATAATCCAGAGGAAACCAGCTTCTCACAAAACTCATGTTGTCAGTGAACAGCAAAGAAGGTCGTCACTGTGGCAATTAAGAGGCGTCTAGAATATGCAGCGCAATACTGATGTCTTGATTACTTTTCTCTCGCTGCTGGGACAAAATACCCAACACCCCAAATTAAGGAAGGAAAGGTTTATTTAGCTCACAGTTTGTGGAGGTTTCAGTCTGTAATCAGCTGGCTCGAAGGCAGGGTGGCATGGTGCAGGGGCAGCAGTTCAAGGTGGTGGAAGACAGCAAAAGCCACAAGAGCAAAAGGGGCGAACAAGCGTCTTTTCCTCCCTTATGTTGTATGCAGGCTGCCCCCCTCGGGTGGGTGTAGCACTTACACCTTCTCCCTGCCCTCCTCTTGCACAGGCTCAGGATGTTTAGGAAGTGAGGATCCTGGCCCCCTGCTGAGTCACTTAGTTAAACTTCTCAAGTTGACACAATGAACAGCGTCCTAGAGCAGTAAGGGCATGTCCTCTACACCCTAGGATGTAGAACTGCTGAGTTACTTAGTTAAGCACTAGACTTCTCAAGTCGACACAGTGTATCAGCCATTACAACTGACATTACAATATTTCATGGAAGCCTCACACCTTAAGACATTTAGTCTCAGTGGTGTGCAGATAAATGTTTAACAACTGACTGTCTAGAGGAAAAAATGAATTACGACTGATAGCCAATTTCTGTCGTGTGAATTCTGCCATTGATAATTTCAAGCTACTAATGAGGCTTCATTGAATATAGGGCTGGGAAGAGATGTGTACACCATTAAAAAGCATTTTTACCACACAGTTAGATGTAAACATCCTCCAGGGTACGGGGAGGTCCAGAGTATCTTACCATAAATAATAAACAAAATAATTAGAAAGTAATGAATTTTGAGTCCTTATTACTTTTGTGTTTAGCGTAATGCATTTGATGTTAAATTTATATAACTTAATCATTAATGCTAGCTGAGTTTAGCAACTGGCATGCAAAATTCCTGAAAATATAACCATCAGCTTTTCCCACACGGGGAAGAGTTGGCCCTGAACCACCACTATAAGTGTTCCACTTTTCAAAGTAGATTTTCTCAAGGGAATAGCACTTAAAATTGTTACCAGCAACTTCCACACTACTATAAAGGAAGATCGGTAAGATAAGATTTTAGTAAAGAGGGAGGGAAGCAACTGCAGGGAATCAGGGAGTGGGAAGGAATGTGGGCTCACATTCATAGACAAGGCAGGGAAAAACTTGTTTGTTAATTAAGAGGAAAAATGTAAGCCCAGCAATTGTACCAAAGACCATCTTGCTCTCGATACTTAACATTCATCTTGTCAAGCATGTTGCTGAAGCCAATTTGAACACCTTTTGTGTTAACCAAACTATAAAATTTACTATCACAATTGTTTGGCCATTTGTATAAGCATTATCTGAAGTTGGAAAAAATAAATTTAAGATATTCCTCCAAATGTCTGTAACTTGAGTCCTCCATGATTTTTATTTTTATTTGCGGTAGCCCATAAATTTCAGTTTCCAAAATTAAAGCAGCTAAGAGAAATCACCAAAGATGATTTAGGATCTACTGTATACCTTTCTCAAAACTCAGAATTATAGTAGTTTTTTTTTTCCTTGAAAATGAAAATAATTGTGTGTGTGTGTGTGTGTGTGTGTGCGTGTGTGTGTGTTGCTGTACTTTCACAGGGCTGACCGAATCAGCAAAATGCAGACCATCCCCGGGAGCCTGGATATCGCTGTGGACAATGTGCCTTTGGAGCATCCAAGTATGACAATGACCTCATGATTCAGCTACACAGTTCGAACATTCAGTGGAGTTTTTTGTTTGCTTGCTTGGTTAATTGATCGATTAAGCTTTTGCAGTTTGTTTTGTTTTGCCCAAAATGGAAACTCATTATGGAAATGGACTTTGTGATGGGGCTTCTTAGCTCTCCCTTTAGACAATGAGTACTGTAGGGAAGACTACATTCTGGGTAGCAGAACATTTATGCGATATGTGTAAATCAGGGTTGAATAGTCAGCAAGATATTAAATTTTATCATTTAATCCTTAAAACCCTGGAGTAAAGTCAGGTTCAGAGAGATGAATTAACTGATAACCCATCACAGGGAGAATCTTTATTCCATCCAGTTTCTCTGACTCACAATACAGGCTGCTTCAGCCACACTGTGTAGCCAGAGGGCTGTTCTGAACCCTGGGTGTAGCCGCCAAGTGGCACACAAAGATTACAATGGAAATATTGCTAGACTCTGTTACTACACAGAGAGGATCTGTGTTTTTCAAAATATACTCAAAAATCCTGCTTAGGTCAGGAAAAAAGTCAGAATTTTAAAAGGCTTTACTAGTCTACACTAGAAAGTTTCAGAATTCAGAACGAGTCAAGGCTTTTTATAGTGAACGACAGCCCGGGAGAGAGTTGTTACCACAGGATATTTGGACTGCCACTAGCACTACTAAGTTTTCCATTTTTATAATTTTCCACAAAGCATTTTAATATGGAATATAATGAACATTTTAAGTTAAGCCCTGACTCCAAATCATTTTATATTGATTGATATGAAAAAGCAGAAGATAAACTAAGCCATTTCCTCTACCCGACTTGGGAAGCTCGGACTTTTATTACATATGGAACAGAAAAACAACAGAAGAGAAAGCTAAACATTCTCTTTGAAAGAATGGCAGGACAAAAGAGAAATTTGAACATAAAATAAAAATAGTATAATTGACTTAGGGAAAAGTTGTAATCTTACTCCCAAGCACAGGGAGCTATTCATTGTGCCTTTATGAATACAGGAAGGGTCCCTCTGGGCTAAAGGACAGTGGACAGCCTTGCTCTCCTTCGTTCCTACAACTGCAGCCTTCAAACTATTTAGTTCAGGAGTTTGATGTGTAAATGCCTACTGATCTCTTCTCTCTTTTTTCTTAAGCTATTCCTACAAAGTTATACTTTAAAATTTTATAAAAATGGAAGAGAAATATAAAATATCTCATCATAAATACTGCCAAGAAGGCTCTAAGGCCTCTCTGTGAAATCATTCCACAGAGAAAAATTAGTATTAATCTATCTGGTACTATCAGTAGTAGATCTAATAGGAAATTTTTTTCTGTTGTGTATCCGTATTTGTATTATTTATATTAGTACTATAGCAAAGGTCAGTGGGTTACTCCTTATTTTCTAATATCTAGTTAATATATGCAGAGTATCATTAGCTAAAATTTACTTTTTAAATGAAACAATACAAAAATAGTTGTAAACACATCTAAAAGACTCACCAGCTTTTTAGACACAAGTTTGATATTAAATTTATAATGTGTTTACTTATCATTCCTACATCTTACAATTTTTTTATCCTAGCATCACACAACATCATTTGGTACACAAGTGTGAAGGTTATATTTCGAGTGGATTTGTTTTAAAATATGTTAAGTATTGTTTACTTTTTAAAAGAACCATATTAAATGACAAACTCTTATTTTCTGATTTTTTAAGACTGTGTAACATCGTCCTTTATCCCTGTCAAGCCTTTCAACATGATGGCTCAATCAGAACCCACAGTGGAGGTGGAAGAATTTATTTATGACTCAACAAAGCACTGCCGTCCTTACAGAGTATACAAAAATCAAGTTTACATTTACCCCAAACACCTCAAGTATGATAGCCAGAAATGCTTCAACAAGGTATGCGATCAGCTTCCAAGGTAGCATCTTTTTTCTTCACCACACACAAGACAATACAAGACAGTTTCTGAAAAGTGCAACTCCAGATTACTAGCCAACATTTCAAATAGCAAATCATTTGGGGAAAATATTTAGTAAGGAGCCATGTGGCCCATCTTAGAATTGTTTAAAGATACACAGTTCAGAAACATATTACTAATCCTGTCTGAAATCAGCCCTAAATGAATTTTATTTAGACCGTTTAGTTTCTTATAATATTCTGAAAATAGCATGCCTGCCCCTTTCAATATGAGCTTTTTCTTTCCTTTGAAAGCTTTGCAAATCCTTCTGCTATTTATGAGCACTGTGCATAATGTCACAAGAAAATGTTGGTTATTCTGTTTTCCAGATTTAATTAGAAGCTACTTATTTTAGGCACTTAGATTGTTTTAGGGTGTTATTGAAGAAGAAATTACAATTTCCATTTTCCCCCACTGTCATTTCAGGCACGAAATATAACTGTGTGCGTTGAATTCAAAAATTCTGACGAAGATGGTGCCAAGCCTGTAAAGGTGAGCCAAGTCCACAGGGGACAGAGCATAAGGAAGGGGGTGGGGCATCTTGGTGCTGTGTTATTGGTGGGCTTTTAATGTGAGTGTGGTTGAAAGAGGAATGATTTAATACATTTGCTTTCAATTTTCTGAAATGTACCTGATTTAATAGTCACCATTAACTAAAGCTGTTAGAAATGCCCATCTCTGGTAGCCCTCTTAGCTTTTCATGATTTGGAAAAAAGGAAACCATTCTAATGTGAAATAAATGCAGAGATTCCCCTCTGGAAGAAGCTGCCCTTTGCAAAGATTAGCCAGGCTCTCGATTCTTCCTGTGTGGTCTGAAATGCCACATCCCGGGCGGTCTCCATGTGCTCTGTGAGCAGCGCTGAGCCACGCCAGCCTCGTGGCTCATGCAGTGACCCAGGAGATGCTCGCGTTTGTGGATGTTGTGTGTAGCCCGATGTCCAAGGGACTGGAAAATGGCACTGGGATTCACTCCCAGCTGTTGATCACATGATTTAATAACACCAATAAAACCATGAGGTTTGTATGAACTATTTTAGCTTATAAAACTGCAACTGAATGGCATTTTTTAGAGTTCACATTTGATATGTACTCTTTATTTTAAAGGCTCCAAACAACATAAAATACCCTATAAAAAATCTAGGGAAATAGTTTTTAGAGGGCCTGCAGCCAGATATTCCCAATTTTGTTGAATCAGAGGAAGGAGGTAATAAAAGACAAAGCTAATTTGTAACTAACCCCACCATCATCTGAGACAGTGTCCTAAAACAATCTGTCACGTGCAAATCATATCCTCTGATGTCTGCTACCAGGAAGGTTTGTAGTATTATTCAGAAGAACAATGACTAGTTAGAGAATAAATGAGCCACACAGCAGAAAGAGTAAGAGTTCTTCAAAATCATCTTAGCCACTGTCATTGCCCACGGGTACCAACCTCCACAAAAGCATTACAATAGGGAGAGAGAAGTAGATGAAATATAATCATTGAACAAGGACAGTCAGCAGACATACTAGGCCTCATAGAGTGGAGATTTTATAGGAAATTTTCCAGGAAAGCAGAATAATCTTAGGCATGTTAAGTCGCATGTTTCATTGGATTCTAAACACCATAGAGATACACTGAGGTCAGATGCCAACCTCCAGAAAAAGGCTCTGAGCGTTGGCTACAGGAGGCTTCTAAAATGCATGACTAGAAAGTGCCATGTCCCATCCCCTGGCTTGATTAGGGCTGGGATAGATTAGTATCACCATGTGCTGGAGCCTGGAGCCAGACCTGTCCTGCCAGCTCAGCCTTCACAGGAGGAAGCTGGAGTGCTCAGGGCTGGGACCCAAATGACCCTTGTGGCCACCCAGGACCTTAACTCTAGACAAGAGCTGGTATCATGGCCCCTTCTGGAAGTCATTCTGCAGGGATCGGTTTTGAACAAGTTAGCCTTCACTTATGATAATCAAAGGTCAAGTTTTTGGCTCTGAGATAATTCCTATAAGATGAATAAAACCTTCCAGATCTCCAGCATCCCATTGTATAATAAATGCAGGGCAGCACACCAACGAAGTTCAAAGTTAACTGGAAGTTAGGTCAGCCTGGTAAGTTATCACAAAGTGTGTCTTAGACCTGCAATTGATAACTGAAGGGTCGTGACTGTTTATTAACTATTTCAGAAACATACAATTGTCCCCCTCATACTTTTTTACATAGTGCATATATGGAAAACCAGGAGAGCCCCTCTTCACCTCAGCTGCCTACACAGCAGTTCTGCACCATGCCCAGAACCCGGATTTCTCCGATGAGGTAAGGGCTAGGCCTCCACTGCCCCAGCAGCTCGTAAAGAAGGTGGGTGAGTGGGTTCGATCAACACTCTCTCTAGACCACACCTCAGGCCAAGGACAGGCTTTGGCAGGTATGTGCTTACCAAGATTTATAAACACCACCAATTGAGTTGCTCCTCCAGTGTCTTACAAATTTACTGAGCACAGAATTTTTTACTGTTTCATTCTTTTCCAAGGAGACTTTTTTTTCTTTTATATCACTGGTCAGTATAGTAAAGATTATGCTAAATAACTTTACCAAACATGGCAGCATTTTATGTCATAATGGAAAGAACAAAGGATTCAGGTGTGAGCTAATGCCGTCCTTTATAACCTGAATGAACTTATACTCATCTCATCATGGCGGGAGCATGTCCTGCCCTGGCCAACTCGAGATCACCCCAGTATGTGCCAAGCGCCAGGTTATATTCCACACGCACACCCAGAGCAGTTCTTAGAAGTAGCTACTGTTATTACCTCCCTATCTTATGGTTGAGGAAACTGAGGCTCAGAGGAGTCAGGTGGCTTTGCCAAAAGCACATAACTAATAAGTGACAATCAGAATTCAAATCAGACCACGTGATGACTCCAGACTGCTCTGCTTCGACACATATAAAAACATCATTGGATCAATGGTAAATTACCATACACATGTTAGCTTCTGCAATAAACAGGCATTTCATTTAATTTCTAACCATAAAATGAAAGTCTGAAAGAATGCAACCTGCTGATCCAATGCTACGGATCAAAATATTCTATATTTTATGTGCAGTTCCTACTGATGCCAGAACATATTACCACCATGTAGTGGCTTGAAACAATGCACGCATGTTATCTTACAGTGCTGAAGGTCAGAGGATGAAGTGGCCACAGGGCTGCAGTCCTGGAGTGAGCAGGGCCACGTGCCTTCCCAAGCCTCTAGAGGAGAATCTTTCCTTGCCATCTCCAGCTTCTAGAGACTCCACACTCCCTTCCTCTGCCCCCTTCCCAGCAGTATCGTCCCCTGCCCTATGCTTTTGTCCTCACATCTCCTCTGACTCTGACTCTCCTGCCCTCCTCTTGTAAGGACCTTTGTGATTCTACAGTGCTCACTTGTGAAGTCTGGGATAATCTCCCATCTCATGGTCCCTAACATAACACATACATAAAGGCCGTTTTACCATATAAGGTAACACATTCACTAGTTCTGCATAGTGAGACATGGAAGATGTTTTGGAAACATTTTCCCATCCACCACACCTTGCTGCCATCAATCATTTTAAAACGAACTAAAGAAGCACCAATGGAACAGCCTGCCTGGCCTTTCTTCCTGCCTCTATATCCATTCAGTGCAAGTAATTTTCCTTCGTAAATTCAGGACAGAAGGTGGAAAGAAAATTTAAGGAGAAGAGTTATTGCCATAATGCCAAGTATTTACTGTATTGATTGAGCCTTTAGCCAAAACTGTGAAAAAGTTGCATTCTTTGAAAAAAGTATGTTTTTAAACACTGTTGCTAATTTTGGCTTTTCATCCTTTCCGCGCTCATACTTTTCTAGAGTCCTCGTAAAAGCTATGAGCTTTTCCACATGAGAACATGTGTATTATGAACACCTTGGTGGTCTCTCCAGCCCACGTTTAAAATTAAGGCTTTATTTTCTTAAGTATAGCAAAAATGATTGCATTAATTGCAAAAATGATTATAAATTCTTCCAAGGCATTGTTATTAATAAAGTGTGAATATTTGCAGTATTTAAGCGAAAGATGTTTTCATTAGCATTTATTTAACTGGGATTCTTACGTGCCGGTTGCATTTCCATGTGCTCTGAATGAAGGCTAAGAGAAAATGTCTGTCTGTTGCGTTGTTTATTACTGTGTATTTTGAAATATATGTTGGCATTTGTAACTAGGTTAGCATGTGAGGTATAAAGCATATGTAAGCTTATAGACTGTCCAAGTTCAGGGATTCTCAGACTTCAATCCACACATCAGAATTATCTGGAAAGCTTGTTGAAGCACAGATTACCCCAGATTTTGGTATTCAGTATGTGTGGGTGAGGGACTGAGAATCTGTGTTTCTCAGCGAGTTTCCAGTGACACTAATGCTGCTGCTCCAAAAACCACACATGGAAAACTACTGTCTTAAATCCTTTCTTGAACATTGTGGAAATAAATTAGCTATAAGCATGGGACATCTAATAAATAAGTTGGTAGGTAATTTGCATGACAATCCCCTTGTTGCTTGACTTGACAATTCTGAAAACTACTTAGTTGTGATACGGGGCTGAATGCCGCTTGCCCGAATGGGATCTTGGAGTCAGCATAGAGCTCAGAAAATGTGACTTCTTGTCCTGGGAGATCCTAGTACTAATTATTCCACCCAAACCCCCAGCATCTCTGGTGATGGGTCCCAGCTCTGAACTGTCCTTTTCACAGGGCGGTGGGCAGTGGGGGATTAAATGTCAATTTATCTGACAGGGATTTGAAAACTGAGAGGCACTATACATGTAGAGTTATTTCAAAACATTTCTCTGCAGAAATACAAAGTAACATATACCAGTTTCATATTTTACATTTATTTATATTTATTAGGGACATTACTTATAGAGCTACAGTATGACGTTTTAACAAAATGGTTCTTTTCTTAGTTACCACAATATCATATCTTGTGTGTTTTGTTATTTTTTGTTAAAGGAATAGATTCCATGTTTAAGGTACATCATTAACCATTGCCACATTTCTCAGCAGTGTGCATATGAATTGCCTGGGGATCTTATTAAAGTACAGATTTTGAGTCACTATGTCTGGGGTGGTGTCTGAGATTCTGCATTTTGAATGTGCTGTCAGCTCATGCAACTGGCTCAGGACCACACTTTGGGAAACAAAGGACTTCCGGTTTACTCGATTTACGTCCCCTAATGATAGTTTCTTAATCTGTGTCTTTCTTACATTCTACAAATAAGTGTGTGTGTGTGTGTGTTTATGCATGGGTGTGATTAGTCTAGTAGCATAAATTATCTTAATGAGAAACACTAGGTATTCTAAATTATTATACATTACTATTAGCAGCACAGATATTTACTGAGAGTTAATTCAGTACATCCAATATTATAAAATGTGGACCTAGATTTTTAGTTTAAAAAAATTTTAAATGCTATGCTTTGTCTTGTACTGACCATGGGCAAATTATTTTAATCTCAGTCCAACGAGAGTCTCTTTCATTGCAGGTGAAAATTGAGCTACCGACACGGCTGCATGAGAAACACCATATTTTGTTTTCTTTTTATCATGTCACATGTGACATCAATGCAAAAGCCAACGCCAAAAAGAAGGAGGCTCTGGAAACATCAGGTACTGACAGGAAGCAATTGAGGTGGCTTTTTGTGTTATCCATTTGCCTCCAGGTGGAAGGTGTTTTTAAAAGTTCTGATTTACTGAATTGTTTAGTGAAGTTTAGTATTCATAAATCATAAATATCTTTAGGTTCACTTCTTCCCAGGGATGTTTGTACCCAAAATCTTTCTCTGTTTTTCCTTTGCACAGTTGGATATGCTTGGCTTCCTTTGATGAAACACAATCAAATAGCTTCTCAAGAGTATAATATCCCAATAGCAACAAGTCTGCCTCCTAACTATTTAAGCACTCAAGATTCTGCAAGTGGAAAGGTACTGAGTAATGTGTATGAATTAAGAGAAAAAACACATCAGCTAAAAGGCCTGAGGTTATCTTCTTTCTCTGCTACTTAAATCAGAACCACAGTGTATACATCTATTGTACTTATAAATGAAGTTTGCCTACAATATTCCAAGTCTCTTATTTAGTTTATGGCTACTAGAAATGAACCACAAAAAATAATCCCCTGATATTATATTGGTCTCCTCTACCAGTATTACCAAATGTATTTGCATCTTGCCTTTTCCATCTCTATAGTAATAGTAAAAATAGCATAAACTAACTTTTCATTTTTTTTACTCCAAATTGTCACAGTGCCAGTAACAAATTGTTTTTTGCAGCATGGTGGGAGTGACATTAAATGGGTCGATGGTGGTAAACCACTCTTCAAGGTGGCAACTTTTGTCGTATCAACAGTGAACACTCAGGTGAGTAAGGTCACCCTGATATATGAGCACCTTCTCTGACACGCGGAATAGTAACAGAGCTCCTGCTGCCTGCACAGGGTGACACTGGTTATTCCATGGGAGGTCAGAAGGGCAGGTGGTGCAATAAAACCAAGGAAGATGTCTGGGGTATAATTCTGTGTCTCTCTGAAGATACAGTCTCCTAACACTGTAAGCCCAGGTGCCATAAAACATCGGATCAGAATACTGGACGTGCATTTAACATGTTGAAACTTCTTTATCATTTCTTCCACTGATAACATCCAGACATTAAAACTGTTAAATATTAAAAGTAAGAACTTTGGATATTTACTCTAAAATGAAGTCTAATTTTCAGCACCTACCCAGGGCCGTGAGACTGGCAAATGTTCTCGAGAGTCATTTCAACCAATTTCTGGCTTAGTGACCCTAGACAAATTAATTACCTCCCACCTCCAGTCCTTATTTCCTCATCAAGAGACTATATCAATAAATTATCTCTACTTAAGGTTGCAATGAAGATCAAAATTAGAAACTACATGTAAAAATATGTCACCAGCAACAATATGCTGTCTATATATATGTAATTATTGTCATTATTGAGTCACCACAAGGTGAAGAGTTTTCTGGCATGAATTATAAACTACAAAGCAAATTATTACAAGTACATACAATATGTATTTCTTCTTCCTCAAGTTCAGTATGCATCTGCTTTTCCATTTTTGTTTCATGCTCCTTTATCGCTAGCCCATACTTGGTTGCTAAGAAAAGTGAAATGCTACAGTTAATGTTATACTCAGGGTTTGCAAGGGAATAGATTTAATACAGTACACATAATTTATAGGATTATCTTATAATATTAACCCAAAAAGTCAAATGCAGAAGAGTGCAAGAGATCTGTCCACATGCTAGAGACCCAAAGAACACAGCCGAGGGCCTGGATCTTGTGGCAGTGTCCCGCATGAGTCCAGAGGAAGGCCTAGAGCCCACGGCAATGTCTTCTATGCATTTGTGTCAGAAGGCTGAAGAATCCACAATGGAAGACTGAAGAGTCTGTGCCAGAAAGCCCAAGGGCTGGTGCTAGAGGCCAGAGAATCTGCGCCAAAAGCCTGAAATATCTGTGCCAGAAGGCTGAGGGATCTGCACTAGAGCCAAGAAGATGAAAGCAAAGACCAGAGCTCCCCCAAAAAGAATAGCAGCAACCTTCCCATCCCATTCTCCTTTTATGCCATTCTGGCAGCAATCCTCAGGTGGGTCTTCCACATCCAAAACCATGCTGACTCAGTTCAGGTGGGCGTTCCCACTCAAGTTGACCATTAATTAATCCACCACAGTTACCATATGTATATTGGGTCAGAATTTCAGTAATTTTTGACATTTGAAGGCAGATTTAGTCCTCCTGCCCAGTTCTTTACCCACAGCTGATTAAACCTATTGTTCTCTGATGCCATCAGCCCTAGTCAGGTTCCACAAAATCAGCCCTAGTCAGGTCCATCTCCAGGAAGCCCTGTTTCTTTTATCTCAGACTCTCCTGGGTTGCTCTTTGTAAGGCTTAGCCCGGGTCTCCCTCTAACTCACCCCCATGCATCCTTTCTCTACATCCATGTCTACCACCTACACATTCATAGAACTTACCTCCGCTTCTAGGTGCTGACGGCCCTGCTCTGCACTGTGTCCTCCAGCCACAACACATCCACTTGCTTCCCCAATATCACTTCAATACTAACTATTCCTTGGGCAGGAAGGCAATCCCTCTCTCTCTCCCTCTCTTCCTGTCATTGGTCTCATCAGTTCACACCTATCCTTTAAACCTTGCTCAACTCTCACTTCCTCCAAGAAGTTCCCTGACCCCACAGACAAAGCTGAGCTGTCTCGTCATGTGCCCCAAAGGCATCCTGCTTTTTGCTTAAAGCCTTTATCCAATCATGATTAAATTGGTATAGGTGGAAGTCATGGCATGGTGCTGGTCTCCTGGCCATAATGAAAGGGCCACATAGAAGAGGTCAGTTTTGCCCACTCTCCACTCTTTCTTAAGTAAAGTGCCTGACAGGGCTGGTAGGTCAGCTTTCAATAAATAATACTCTGGATGAATCAAGGAAATGATATTTAAAAGGAAACAGCCGTCTTTGACTAAGAAAAGAACTACAGCTGGGAAACAGAAAACATCACACACACACACCTGAGCCTGAGTGGAATCCATGCCTCAGATGCTCTTCTAGAAAGTTCAATACCCAAGAGCACTACTCATCTAGTTCCCTTCCTAACTGCATAACTCAGTGCAGAAGTTAGATGATTCTCAAATAGTCTTCAAGGGTAAGAGTTTTGTTTTGGTTTTGGTGTTTTGTTTTATTTTGTTTTGTTTTTCAGTATCGAGGATTGAACCCAGGACCTTCACACTGAGCTACATCTCCACCTTTCTTTCCTTCTTTCCTTCTTTCTTCCTCCCGTCCTTCCTTTATTTTTAAATCTTGTGATAAGGTCATGCAAAATTACTAAGTTGCCCAGACTGGGCTCAAACCTGTGACCCTCCTTCCTCAGCCTCCCAGAGTGCTGGGATTCTAGGCTTCCACCAGTTTAAGTGTTACTTTTATCATGTAATCTTTTTTTGTGTGGACTTCCTACTATCAGGCTGACTCAGACATTTTAAGCCTGAAAATATCCCTATGCAAGTTAAAAATACATGGGCTCATATGTGTTAAATAACATGTAAAAGAAATTGGTAGAAGGCTATGGAAAAAGCAGGAATGGGAAGATAAACAAAGGAAATTTGAGAAAGAAGCATAGCTACAGGAAGTAATTCTCCAGCCATGGTGATCTACGGGAATAAAGTAAGAGAGAGAGTGGGCTTTGTCAGGTGGAGGAGCCTCCACCAGTCCCAAAGGTCCTGTGAAAATGGATGTTTTGTGTCTGACTTCATGACACAGCCCTCGCATGGGCGCATCAGTCCTGCAGACGTGACCAGCTCTCAGCACCATGAGTATTTTGCAACACAGTTTGTGTGTCATCAGAAACAAATATTTCCTTTGCTGTTTCAGGATCCACATGTGAACACATTTTTCCAACAGTGCCAAAAAAGAGAGAAAGACATGTCTCAGTCACCTACCTCGAATTTCGTCCGCTCTTGTAAGGTAACACAACATGCAAGTAGTTTCAGTGGTCTCCGGGGTAAAAACGGGCAACTGAGACCTTTCATTTCCCACTGAGTAGCAAATGAAGAGGTGATTAGTGTTAAAGATTTTTAAATACCTTATCAATGCAGAGAGCATTTAATTTCATAATTTCTAAATAGCTGTGTCTGTTGGCTAGAAAAATCAAAGATAGTTTTTTTTTCCTAAAATAAAGATGATTGAAAAGCAGAATCTATTATTATAATCTACTACTGTTGACTGGAGAGTCCTTCCCACGTTACCTTCAGGCCCTTTATGCCAAGCTCAATGCAATGAAGAGTAAAGCAGATAAAGGTGAGCTGTGGAATTCGTACTCCAGTTCTAAAATACACCACCAGAATACGGCTCTACCATTTTTCTTATTAATTTATTTCACAAATTTAAATTATACGTATTTATCATGTACAACATGATATTTGGAAATATGCATACACTGCGTAACGGCTGTCATTTTTTGTGGTGAGAGCACGCAATATCTGTCTTTCTGTACCTGGCCTATTACACTAGCGTAAAATCTTCCAGGTTCACCAGTGTTGTTGCAAGCAACAGTATTCCCTTCCTTCTTGAGACTGAGTGTGGACTATCGTGTAAATATGCTACATTTTCTTAGCCCTCCATCCACTGATGGGTGCTTAAGTTGATTCCATGTATTAGCTCTTATGAATAATGGTGCAGACACATTTTTGTTACCCTGATTTCATATAATTTGGATATATACATAATGGATTTGCTATCATGTGATATTTAATTTTAAATTTTTTGAGGACCCTCCATTGCTGTTTTCTGTAATGGTTGTACTAATTTAAATTCCTACCTGCATTGTGCAAAGGTTCCTTTTTCTCCACATCTTCAACAATACTTGTCATTTGTCTTTTTTTTTTTTTTTTTTTGTACTATGGATAGAAACCAGGGCCTTCACACTGAGCTTTTTTTTTAAATTTTATTTTTGAGACAACTACCTAAGTTGCTAAGTTGCCCAGGTTGGGCTAGAACTTGTGATTCTCTGTCCTCAGCCTACCAGAGTGCTGAGATTATAGATGTACACCACCATGCCTGGCTTCATTTGTCTTATAATAATAGCCATTCTGTTTTTTGGTATTTTTTGGTTTCATTTTGGTTATTTGTTTGGTTTTGGTTTTGGTTTTGGTTGTTTTGAGACAGGGTCTCACTATGTAGTGCAGGCTGGCCTTTAGCTCACTTATGTAGCCCAGGCTGCCCCTGAACTCATGGAGATCCTCCTGCCTCAGCCTCCTGAGTGCTGGGATTACAGGCTTGTGCCATCATGCCCAGCTAATAATAGCCATTCTAACAGGGATGAGGCAATAATCTCACCATGGTTTTAATTTGCATTTCTCTGATGATTAATTATATTCAACAGTTTTTTCTTTACCTATTGGCCATTTCTGGCTTTGTTTGTGTATTTGTTTATTTTAGAAATAGCTACTTAGATTATTGACCTTTTTTTTTTTTTTGTGGGTACCAGGGGTCGCCCTCAGGACCTCGCGCTTGCCAGGCAGGCGTTTATATCACTGAGCTATATCACCAGCCCCCAGACCTATTTTTAATTGCATTATCTGTTTATTTGCTAGAGAGTTGTTGGAGGACCTTATATATTTTAGATATAGATCCATTAATAGATGAATATTTTGCAAATATTTTCTCCCACTTCATAAATCGTCTCTAACTTTGTTGATTGTTCCCTTGGCTATGCAGAAGTTTTTTAATGTGATGTGGTCTATTTTCACTCTGTTGCCTGTACTTTTAGGGTCATATACAAAAAAAAAAGAATCTTTGCCTAGATCAATGTCCAAAACTTTCCCTCTATGTTTTCTAGAAATGTTAGAATTAAGTATTTAAATTTAAGTCTTTAATCCAGAAGATACTTTAAATTTAATAGGTATCTTTTTTCTGCCAATTTACTACAGAATTTGTTGAACGTGGACAAGATTCACGCCATCATGAGTTTTCTGCCTATAATCTTGAATCAGCTCTTCAAAGTTTTGGTACAAAACGAGGAAGATGAAATAAGTGCAACTGTCACCAGGTACCCATAACACAACCCCGGGAGAAGAGATTTTATCCTCTTGCCTGCGTACAATCTGTTTGATTTTAACTCAATCGTCATGTTTACAGGTTTATGTGTACAGGTTTATAATTCACCTGAATGTTTGTCTCAAACTTAAGTATTTCTCACTCTTGAATTTTTACCTTCTAATCACCTATTATGATCATTAGTAAAATGTTAGACTTCTTTTACTTTGTGTTTTAAAAATGATTTCTTTTGAAATATGTAAGTGAAAGAGATAATATGGGAAGAACTGGTGTATGATTTGCCCAGTTTCCCTCACTGGGGAAATATATATATGGGGCTACACAATGCATAATTTTTTGCTATTGGCTTTGACCCTCATCGTAACCCTCCAAAGATTCATCCAGGTTGTTCACCTCTCAATAATTTCTTCCTTGCTGAATATTATTCTCTGATGTGAACATACCTTAGTATGTTTAGCAGTTCACTTGTTGAAATACATCTGGTTTCCAGGGTGGAGCTGTTATGAATAAACCCCATCAATATTCCTGGAAAGTGTACCAAGTAGCCGTATCATTTCACATTCCCATATGAACTTTTAAAAAAATAATAAACATAGTGTTAGTTACTTTCATTTTAAATTTGATTGTACTAATCAAATCACTAATTTGGGTAGTGATGAAATCATAATTTCCCATTATAGAGGTAGTCTTGAATTAATGATTTACTCATATATTCCTGTTCGTAATTTTTAAAAGTCAGTCTTTGCATTCTGGAAAAAAATGTTATTATTGGCATTGAAAGGTTTATAACATCTTCCTTAGAAGCATATTGTTTTTTCCAAAATTAGGGATTTTATCCTATTTTTTAAAGTAGAGACCTCAAGTTCTGGATAATTAAAGTGTCTCTAACAGTTTCAAAGCCAATTCTGGACACAGATTAAATTCAAGTTTGAAACCAGCTTGGCAATTTAGGAAGACCTTGTCTCAGAAAAACCAAAAATTACATCTCAGCCTAATGCCTTTTCCCAAAAGTATATATTATTCCTATAGGTTGGAAGTTAAGCCCCTTTAAAATAAAATGAGTTTAATCAGAAGTTAAAAGTCTTCATTTTTTATTAGGTATAAAAAAAGATTCCTTTTTTATTTTTATTTTAAAGAAGAAAAAAAGGAACAAAATTTCAAAACAACATAATAGGAGGGTAACAATGGTTAATACATTGTGTATTGTTATCTTTAAATTAGTTATTCAGAATGCAAGATATCGGCATTCAATTGTCCAAACAATATTAGCACAAACCTCTCTTTTCAATGAACTAAGAGAAATTAGTAGTGTATCTGTCTTAACTATCTTTTATATATATATATGTATTTTGTGTGTGTGTGTGTGGGTACTGGGGGTTGACCTCAGGACCTCATGCACCAGCAGGCGCCTGTGCCGCTGAACGATATCACTGGCCCCTTTTTTGTATGTGGGTTCCGGGAGTCGAACTCGGGCCCTTGCGCTTGCCGGGCAGGCTGAGCCATCTCACTGGCCCCTATATATGTATTTTTTTTTTTTTTGCTTTTCCCTTCCTTCTTTTCTCCATTCCCCCATCCCAGTTTCTTTTTCCTTTTGAACAGTTTCTTCCCATTTTATAATATTTTTTATACATTTTGGATCTTATTTACTCTTTCAGCTTCTCACACTAGGGAGACAATGTGATGTTTACACATATACATCTGGTTTATTTCACTTATAAGTATGGTCTCAATTTGCATCCGTTTACCTATAAGAATCTCCAGTTTATCCTTCTTTATGGCTGAGTAGTACTCCATTATATAAAAATGCCACATCTTTTTTATCCATTCCTCGGTTGATGGGCATTTGGGTTGTTTCCAAGATCTAGCTATTACAAATTGTGCTGCTATAAACATGGGTGCACATATATCACTGTGGTACGATGTTTTTAATTCTTCTGGGAAGATACCCAGAAGGGGAATACCTGGGTCAAATGGGACCTCCAATCCTAGTTTTTTGAGGAATCTCCACACTGATTTCTACAATGGTTGCACCAGTCTGCACTCCCGCCAGTGGTGGAGAAGGGTTCCTTTTTCCCCACAGCCTCTCCAGCATTTGTTATTCGTTGATTTCTTGATAATAGCCATTCTTTCTGGGGTGAGATGGAATCTCAGTGTTGTTTTAATTTGTATCTCTCGAATGACTAATGATGTTGAACATTTTTTCATATATTTATTTGCTGTTTGTATTTCTTCATCTGAGAAGTGTGTATTCATCTCAGATGGCCATTTTTGGATTGGGCCTTTAAATTTGGGAGGTCTGATTTTTTTGAGTTCTTTATATGTTCTCAATAGTAATCCTTTGTCCGAGGAACAAACATTTTTTCCCACATTGTGGGTTGTCCATCCACTCTGTTGGTCGTTTCTCTTGCTGTGCAAAAGCTTTTCAATAAGATGAGATCCCAGTTGTTGATTCTTTGTGATAGTTCCTGTGTGGTTGGGGTTTTATTTATGAAGTTTTTGCCTACACCAATGTTTTCAAGAGTTTTACCTATTCTGTCTTCCAGCAGATTTAATGTTTCTGTTTTAACATTTAGATCTTTGATCCATTTTGAATTTAGTTTAGTGCATGGTGAAAGATATGGGTCTAATTTTAATCTTTGGCATGTGCACTGCCAGTTTTTCCAGCACCATTTATTAAAGAGGCTATCTTTCCTCCAGTGAATGTGTTTGGCACCTTTGTCAAAGGTGGCTTAGTATGTCTGGAGTTGTTTCTGCCTCTTCTAATCTGTTCCATTGATTTTCAGGTCTGTTTTTTTGCCAGTACCATGATGTTTTTATCACAGTAGCTTTATAGTATAATTTCAAGTCAGGGATTGTGATGCCCCCTGCCTTGCCTTTCTTGCCCAAAATCGCCTTTGGTATTCTAGGTCTCTTCTGGTTCCAAAAGAATTTTAGGATTGTTTTCTCTAATTCTGTGAGACATGCTGTTGGAATTTTGATTGGAATTGCATTAAATCTGTATAACAATTTTGGAAGTATGGCCATAAAAATGATTCCTTTTCCAAGAAGACAGTGTCAGCAAATGCGCAGACTATAACTGGCACATTCAACTAGAGCACAAAGTCTCCAGTGGGATATCATAATCAAAATACATCACTTACAGCTCAGTATTCAGAAGTTCTAAGATTAGAAATGCATCACAGATATTACACATAATAAGTGCTCACTACTGGGGAGTAAGGAAAGCAAGAGAAAGCAGGAAACTTGCTCATTCATTCATTCATTCACTACTACATGCCCAGTTTACCAAGTGCTCTAAGGACAAAGTCTGCCTTCTCCAGAAAGACCACTGAGCAGTTTTGCTTTTCCAGGGTTCTGACCAACATTGTGGCCAAGTGTCATGAGGAGCAGCTGGACCACTCCGTCCAGGCATACATTAAGGTATGAGACTCCCCTTGGTCCTTGTTCGTATCCTGTGTTGCGTGCTTTGTCTTGTTTCCTGTCCACCATCAGGAGGAAGTTATTTCCCCCCAGCTGGGCAGTGCCCACCGTAGTCAAAACAAGAATCCCCCTTAGTGGCATTCTGTCTGTTGCATTAATACACTGGAAGTATTGTTTAAATGTATAAAGGCTGCGTATATATGTAAATGAATACTAAAATGGGGAGAGAGGAACAAAAAGAATAGAGAAAACTGAAGAGTTGTCCTTTGGAAATCAACATTATAAATATGTGAAATTCCTATGCTAAGATAAGAAAGACTTTTGCTATGGGTTTGTTGAATGCGCTGTGTTTCTTCCGTAATGTTTTCTTAGCTCTTCTTATTGTTTTTCTCAGGCATTATTTCATTTTCCCAGTTACTGTATATTTGTACCTGCTTCTGGTATGTTAAGTCCTTTATCTTCTGGCATGAACCACTTGTCCATCCCATCAGTGTGCACTGCTGCTTAAGCGTCCTTCGTCCGGGGTTCACTTGGAGATGTTTCTATTCTCATTTCCAGTTGGCCTGTGAATCACTGCCAGTGAACTTGTGATGTTGTTTGCACTCTCATAGCTCCTCCCTAAATGTCCTCTCACTGAGTGAAAAGACGGAGCCCATCTGAAGATAAATAAGAGTATCTTAGGTTACTGTACAACACATAGAAGACCTGCATTTCTATTTGCACAGATTATATCTGAGATATGGACTTTTTAACTTAAGAGAATATACTCTGATAATATATATGGATATGTGTATACTTACACATTCTACATGTCTAGAAATGTTAGCTAGAGAACTGTACTAGCAGCTTGGTTTTTAAAGTAAGAGTAGTTATTGTTACTATTACCAGTGCACCTGCAAAAGAATATAGCTAGAAATTACATTCTGCCGTGAACTCTGAGATGCCATCTGTAAGAAAATTTTTTCATTACAATCTTATATCTATACATTTTCTACATGCCAGAAATGTTGGCTGTCTTCCCAAAATACAGAAACATTAGTGTGTGCCCTTCCTTAAAATAGCCTATATACAAAAAAGTAATCGGTTACTTGGCATTGATTTTCCTGAGGGATAGTTTTACCTGATAAGACCCACATTTCAATTGCAAAAGGCCAGTTCCAATCGCAAATGTCTTTTGAGTTTCTCTCTGTGGTGGAGAGGGGGTCATAGCTTACTTTTGTAGGGTATTGATGACTTTACCATTCAACAGAGTTATCTGACAAACATTTACCCTTCTCAATACTTGCCCCAATTTTCCATTTCAATTTCCTATGGCACTGAGAGGAAAAAATAATTCCTTAACCCATTTCTCACACAAGCAGCCTTATTTCAACACAAGTGTTCTTTTTGTCTCTCCAGTGAAATTATTGGAAATTACACTGAGAACCCTCTGGCACTGTGACTGTCTGACAGATGGAGAGATGCTTTGGAAATGCATCTTTGCATGGTCTTTACTTTTAATCAGAACATCTGAAATCTCCTGACAAGACCATTTTACTTTATAATATAGGAGATCAATGACTTCGTTTCCTTTAAAGTGGTTTGGATTCACTTTATGTAGAATTTCAGGTTGATAGCAATTCCTTTGGATATTTAAAAATATATTTTAGATCTCTGAAACAAATACTTCCTAAGAAAACTTCAACTCTTTGAATTTTACTCTGGAAAGAATGCTAAAGCAGCAGGAGAGAGACTAGGTTATAGTAAAGGTTAAATTGTTAACTTGAGCAGTCAGGCTCACCAAACCTCAGTTTCCTGCTTTCTGACGTAAGATGAGATGAACCAAATGAGCATCCAGCTCTGTGACTCTGTGAATGGATTCCTGTGACACTGCACAAGTGACAGCCTGACCTTGACCAGAGTCTGATTTTTTTACTCCAGGTGGGGAAAACTATTTTTTAACACCTAGGTAGATATTAAGCCCCACACCGAGAAACATAGTGAAAACTGATGGGCTGGTTCCAGCGCCTACTTGGATGTACTTGAAAGATGTGATATTCAGCGTAATGTATATTTTTTCAGAAGTAATTGAAACACCATTTCAAGTTCAGTGGTGCTAAATGCTGCTAACTCACTCCATCTACAATATGCACACTGCACACACATCTCTTTCAAAGATGTGTATCAGAAGTCAGTCTAATCAAAGGCCGCAGTTCCCAGCTATTTGTAATACTGACAGGTTCTACTAGTCAGACTTTTTAGTAAGAATATTTCAGCTGTGGTTGAAATGCCCTCTCTCTCAGTAACTGTGCATGGGATTAAATAGTTGGTGATGACATTTCCTCCATGTGAGGCATAATCCACAGAAGGAGGAATTCTCTTGCTCCGGTCTGAGCTGATTTCATGTGTCCATTAGCTTTCTTTCGCCTTTGAGATGAGCTTTCAAAACTGAAGCCCCAGCTGTGGTGCCGACGTGCTACAGAGTTCAAAGAAGGGGTGACAGATCCAGGAGCGAATGTGCCTCTGCTCTGAGCCAATCTCTTCCCTGCCTCCCTTCCCAGTTAGAGTGAAGTTGAGGCAAACCCAACTCACAAGTAAAATATTGTAATTTAAAACAAGCATTTTATATTTAAAATGTGTGTATGTTCTTAAAAGACATGAAGAAATTCTGATTGAGCCCAATTGAGCGATTCTGAATTGCCCAATAATCTTTTGTGGCAAAAATGTAAGCAGTATTTGTTATCTTACTGATGGCCGGCATGCGTGAACCTAGAGACAGTTGTGTCTAAGCATGGGATGGTAGACCCTGGGCTTCTGGGGAGCTCACCTACTTGCCTCTGGAAGGCACCTGCTTCCCCACTTGGCTATTTGAGTGGGTGCTCTACCCTTTCAGGATGAAGAATTGCTACCATGCCACCTGTTACAAGTGGAAGGAAGAAGGGGAATGTGTCCTAAGTAAGTGGGTCAAAGCCCTCCATATTTCCTTGAACCTACTAAATGGCTCCCTGGCTCTTTGTCTTGATTGCTACAAAAAGAGTTTCAAGGAGAGCTTAGGTGAGCACGGCTGTACTTGTGCAAATTCCTCAATAGGAACAGGCGTGTACCACTCTGATCATTGAGCCTTCGTGTATTCCGTGACAAAATCTGGCATGGGAAAATAACTTTGAGAAATCAGTTGTTCACATGGCATAACTTCTGAAACTTTGTTTTTTTAAAGTGACAAACTTTGTTCACTTTTTGGGTTTTCTTCAGTTTGTGTTCAAGACCAGTGCATGCAAGGAGAGAACAATACATGAAGAACTGGCTAAAAATGTGACTGGTCTCCTGAAATCGAATGACTTGACAACAGTGAAGCATGTCCTAAAGGTAAGTAGTTTAAAGAGAGGCCATTCATTGTTAGGACTGGGGATGGATCTCTCTTGCTCCTGGAAGGTAACAGGACTCATTGATTCCATAGATCATTTCTGACATAAGCTTCATTTTGAAACTACAGCATATAAAACATTAAGCAAAGAAAATCTATTTTAAGAGACCCTGAAAAGAAATAGGATGGACCCAAGTTAAGTGCTTTGGCCTAAAGGCAGAAGAGGTGACTATTGAACATGATCTAAAACATTAAAAAATGTCAAGTGTTGCACGAAGAAAGTTTGTTGGGTCATTTGCCACAGTAAGAGGAAGAATACGAGGAAAAGGATCAATGATGTGTTAATGAGCATACAGGCCACAGAGAGGAAGTGGAGATACAGCCACTTTTCAATCTAAAAAAAAATAAGTTGGAACACGTGGAGTAAGATAAAGAAAAGATGGTGAGGACTGAGAGTGTGGCTTGGGGGCTGTGTGCTTGCTTAGCATAGGCAAGGCCCTGCGTTTGATCCTGAGCGTTGTCAAAAAGAAAAGATTGTGGGAAACTTATAAAGTAACTCTAAATTATTATGAAATCCTGGACTTAGACCCAAGCTAAATTTCATTATCCCTTGTGACTTGACAGGTGAACAATTAATTAGTAAATAGCTACAAAGAGAACCCAGGATCAATAAACATCGACATAAGTATACTAAAATTAAATTATCATAGGCTATGTGAATTGTTTGAATTAGCCGTATATCTATATCATCAATATCTATATCTATATCTATAGATCTATATCTATCTATATCTATTCGTCCCATTTGTTCAACAAATATATTCCAAATGCCTCCTCTGCAACAGGCACTTAGGATATATTAGAAAACAAAATAACAGTCCCTGTCCTTGGGAACTGACTTAGTTACTTTTCTCTCATTCCTGAGACAAAATACCCGACACCCAAAGTTAAAGGAAGAAAGGTTTATTTAGCTCACAGTTTGTAGAGGTTTCAGTCCATCATCAGCTGGCTCCAAGGCAGGGTGGCACATGACAGAGGGCAACAGTTTATGGTGGCAGAAAACAGCAAAAGCAATGAGAGAGAGAGAGAGACAGAAAGAGAGAGAGAAAGAGACAAGCCTCTTTCTGTCCCTTATATTGTATGCAGGCTACACACCCTAGGGCAGGTATAGCACTCACACCCTTAATCCCAGCATTGAACCATGAATCAATCACAAACTCTAGATTCAATCATCTCCATAAAGGCCGCCCCACCCCCATGACTACATAAGGCTTTGGGGGCACATCCAGAGACAAACCATAGCATGGAGCTTACATTCTACTGGGGGATAAAAACAATAAACTACAGATACAGTTTGCTGATAAATTGTGTGGTATGTCAGAAGGTGAGAAGTAGTACTGGAAGAGAATCAGCAAAGGAGGAAAGAGGAACTGGATGTGGTGAGGGCCACGGGTGAGATCTGAAGGGTCAGGTAGGGTTGCAGGACAGAGTGCAGGGACAAGGCAACACCTGGGCCCAGAGTGGGCCAGGCTGCAATGGGATCTTAGGGGACAGTGGAGGAGGTAGAGGAAAAGACCTTGTTTAGGTCAGAGGCAGCAGCACAGCAGAAAGGTTTGAGAGAGGCCACCGTGAACCAAGAGGAAAGGGGGCCTTTTCTGAGACAATGAAGAAACTGAAATGTCTGACAGGTACTTTTACCATTACAATTTTGACAAAGATCACCATTTAGTTTCAAGTAATATATCTCAGGATAATGATGTTGTGGTATTACATATTGTAAGCACAGAATTTTATTATTGTTGTACCATAGGATGATAAATTCCTTATTGTCTTTTCTTTTTCCTAACAGCATTCCTGGTTCTTTTTTGCAATTATCCTAAAATCAATGGCACAGCACCTGATCGACACAAATAAAATTCAGGTAGGATCATTGGTAATATTGTAATGTAATATTATCCGACAATTATACTGATGAACATGTTCTCCTTAGCTCCATTTTTATTGGCTTGGTGAACCTTAGCAATTTATGTTAACTGCTTTTTCAGTAGGAGAAATGATGATGTAGGTCAGTACAAGCCCACCTAAAAGCAGATTCCAGAATAAAATTAGAAGTACAAAAGATTACTGGAAGGAAATAGCTGTAAAGGACAAAAGGGGCAGAAAAAGAAATAGGGAAATCTGATACCTGTGCAAGAAAATAGGGAAGGTTAGAGGAAAATTAGAGGCTAAACAGAGCCTGCCAGTGAGCAAGGTTTAGCCAGGCCAGTGGGCAATGTGAGAGCAAAGACAGTTCAAGGAGTCCCACCGTGGGTAGACAGTCTGGCCCTAGGACTTCTGCCAGCCCACTGAATGGGAGCAGCTGGCGGGAAGAGGGCCACACTGGCATAAGCACTTGAGCGGATCCTAAGATGAGTCCTTCCCAGTTTATTCTGTCTTAAGAGCACATCTGAGCTATGCCCATTGTGGGCGCCCAGCCTGCAGTTTACATGGGCGTATTGCACATGTTCCTGAGTTTGCTCCCCACAGCTCCCACTGGCCTCTCATCCTGAAAGGAACAGATGAGGGAAGCTAGTGGGATCAACTGCAGCTGCTGTCATGGCAGCTGGACTCCTCAGGAGCCCATGTACCTTCATCACATCCCTCCTCTGCTATCCAGTCTACATCCCTCACCCTCGCTCACAGCTCTGAAGGCTCCTGGGACTCACCTTACCACGGCAACAGAAACACCAAAACGTCACCCAGGATTAGGAGGCAGATTTATTTAACGTTGGGCGGGTGCTGACAAGGAATCAATTATCCTTCAAAATGTCAGGCCCTGAAGGCTCAGGGAGGGAGGTTTTTATGGGGTCTGCCAGGGGAAGTACAAAGGCAGAGTACTTGGCTGTCTTTAATTGGTTCTTACAATATGCATCATGGTGACCAGCCATGCATCACAGTGACCAGCCATGTATCACAGTGACCAGCTGTTTCTAGGAGACAGAAGTAACAGGAACTGTAACCAGAACTATTACCTGGGCAACTAAGAAACTGAAGTATACTGGCTGGGGAACGGGGTGGTTTCTGTTACAACCTGACAATGTGACCCAAATGCTCCTTCCAGAGCTGTCTCAGCCTCTGGCCATCACACCCTACTCAGGCCAGGGTCACTGCATGTGACCATTCACAATGACAACTGGGCAGACTCTTACATTTGATACTGACCCCAATCGGGAGGGTAAATCAACAGTGTTGCTTAGGGTGGAGATGATGGCAATTAGTGACACTGTTCTGGTTTATTTTCCTGGTTGGGGAGAGATAGTGTCAACACTTCCACCTGCTTGTCCACCTGTCTGGCTCCATGGGACAAGCATCCAGGGCAATGCTATTCCAAATACCAATTTTGTCAACAAAAACTGTACATTTGGGGCAAGGTAAATGACTATTGGGTGGATCTTTGCATCCAGTGGACTTGTTGCTAACAGAACATTAGTCAAGACTCCGCTTTTAACCCCTGTAAGTCATAGCTCTAATAGGGCAAATATGGTGATGCTTTTGGTTTCCAATGTTAATTCAGATCCTGTGTCCATCGGTCCTTGAAATACATGAGTATCCTCTCTCCCCAGGCCACAGTAGACTGAGTAAATGGCTAAAGGGCCCTTTGCAGAAGAACTGAGAAAAGCACTATAATGTATGCTCTATTTAGTACCGGGTCACAGGCTTTCCCTTAGGGACTCTGCCGCCTCTTCAGTCAGTGTGTACCAAGTCTGAAAGTTGACTTAGGACTAGGAGCAGAGAAAGGAATTGGACATGCTTATTGGAGTGAACACCCTCACCTTCTAATTGTCCAGTCTTGCCTTCTTTGTGGATATGAATTGTGGTACTTTGTTTTGTCCCTAGGGATTCCACACAGCTTTAGCCAACTCTACAGGTCCCTGAAAGTCAGAGCTCTTTGGCGGACCATCCAGCTTTGTTACTTACTGTGATAATTGCAGCTCCAGACTCCTGGAGATTAAGCACAGCACACGGCCTCTGTTAGTGTTGTGACCCATTATCCCCATGGCAGCCAATGGGCCAACACCATAATTGCTTCTCCTACCAACATGCAGGAGACATCACTGAACATCTTAGTGATTATGATCCCCAGCCCCATCTTTTTTTTTTTTTTTTTTTTTTTGTGAGTACCGGGGGGTCGACCTCAGGACCTCGCACGCCAGCAGGTGCCCGTGCCGCTGAGTGATATCACCGGCCCCTTTTTCGTATGTGGGTTCCGGGAGTCGAACTCAGGCCCTCGCGCTTGCCGGGCAGGCGCTTAAGCCGCTGAGCCATCTCACCGGCCCACCCCAGCCCCCTCTTGATGGCCAGAGTGTATGATATTTCTTCCGGGCTTTCCTTGATAACTTTATGCTCCGGTGGGTCTTCTGGTATCAGTGAATATCCACTCCCATGTGTCCACTTCCTACCATCTCTTTACTCTGTCCTCTATCTTTTGCCAGAACACCTCAGACATTTCCAATTTTGCTTCAAGTGTCTATCTCCAGGATTCCACAAGGTGCTCTAAGAGTGAGCTGCCTATCCTCGGAGGTGTTATTTGATCCTGGGTCCTGAAAAAGCATTCTTTCCCAATGAACTCTGATGTACCCCCTTTTACACTCTGACCCTTGATCAAACACCCTCACTATCCAATATCAAAGGTACTCCCTGGTTCCTGCTGGCACATGCTAGCTAATTGTTATGGCCCTTGTGATGTATTATCCTCTTCCCTACTTTATTAGGCCCAGCAAATTTTCAGTTTTTGGCCTGATCCCTGAAGATAGAGGTGAGTCAGCTCCCTGAGGGTTTCTCTATTGCCTTCCAAGGGCAAGGCCTTACAGTGTCTTCTCCCTGGGAGAAGAGCTGATTGCTAACAGGGAAGGATGGGACACTTCTGAAACCATTGAAAGTTAAAAGAAGTGTCCAGGGCCACACACTACTGTTCGCCACATAGAGGCTCCTGCCCATGCTTCCAGACCCCAGGTGTTTTTAACCCCAGCCTTGACCTCAGCATGACAGAAAGGCTGTACCTTTAATCATCTCTGCAGTTTCACCTTTTCCCTCTAAGTCCCATGTTTGCTTTTTGGCTGCATCTGCTCCAGAGATAAGAGTCTTCTGCGTGGGAGGAAGAAAGGAATCTACCATGAAGATAAGAATGATTCCTATCTCCTTGGCCTTAAGCCATGTTGGGATCAGAAATCTCTCTCATTACCCTCTTCAGTGGTAGCCCCACACTCCAGCTTTCTCTCAGGGACCCACCTCCCAATTTTCCTACCATGAATCACAGTAGGAAAATATCCAATATCATCATTTGACACAAAAGCATTCATCTTAAACTTCTCCAAGCTATTTGCACTTTTCAAATTATGAAATGAATGGCTTTCTCCACCATTAGGGAAACATTAGTCATCAGTTTCAGGAGTACAGGAGGTCTGAGGGAGTCAGGAGAGATGTCTGGGTTTAGTCTCCTGGACCCACAGTGTGGTTAGGCAGATCATGTCCTCTATCTGACCCCAGCTATCCTGGACAAGGTGAGTTCCTCTCTCCTATGACCTACTGTTACCTTCTCAATCTGATCTCTAGTAGAGACCTTCTGGTACCTTGTAGTGGCTACACATTTTATTCTCCATCACTCATCTTGTTCCTAACAAAATTTCCAAATACCTAAAATCCAGCCCCCACATCCAGGACCCATTCCTTATGACGGTGGTCATAGCCCAGGTTTTCCTCCCTGTTTTAGCTCCTTCCCCCATTTCATGCCATCTCTTCACTTCCTTCCTTTCCTGTCCTGAAACAGGAAATTCCACATCCTTGGTGTAGGAATTCCTCCACTTCTAGCCTTTGTGATATTCTCCTGGAGAACAGTTGAAAATATTCCTCATGTATTTATCAGATCACATGTCTTTGGGTTAGGAGTAAGGGTGGGCCACAAGAAGAATTTGAAGGGAAGGCATACAGAGGGAAAAAGAAAGGGAACATGGAAGCCAAGAGATTAATATATGCCCCTGTACACTGAATGGAGCATTGCTACATTGAATGGATTTTACACTCTGACAAGTGTGCTCTGATTAGTGGGAAAGTGATTGTTGCCTTCCTGTAGGTGAATTGTTTATCTTTATTGCCCAAAGTATATGGAACAGAATGAAAATGGTGTGTGATTGTCTTAGTTAATTTTCTCTCATTGCTGAGACAAAATACCCAATGCCCAAAATAAAGGAAGGAAAGGTTTATTTAGCTCACAACTTGTGGAGGTTTCAGTCCATAATCAGCTGGCTCCAAAGCCGGTTGGCATGGCAGAGGGGCAACAGTTCATGGTGGTGGAAGACAGCAAAAATAAGAAGAGCAAAAGTGAGGCAGAGCAAGCCTCTTTTCCTCCCTTTATTGTATGCAGGTTACCTGTCCTAGGGTGGGTGTAGCACTCACACCATCTCTGTGCCCTCCTCTTGCACAGGCTCAGGATGTTTACAGCTGAGGAGCCTGGCCCCCTGCTGAGTCACCTAAAGTTCTAAACTTCTAAACTTCTCAAGTTGACACAACTAATCAACCATTACAATGTCCTAGGGCATGTCCTCTACACCCTAGGATGTAGAACTGCTGAATTACTTAGTTAAGCTTCAAACTTTCAACTTGACACAATGTATCAACCATTATAGTGATTAATTAAGATTGATTTATTGTTAATTCATTTGATTTCAACAATAAATTATAATATAAAGATTAACTTTGAGAGCTTCATAATACCTGTGCAGTGGTGTCCTGGTAAAATGGCTTAAAAAAAAGCCTAAGCCAAGTCCAGCATTCCACTTTTAATTCTCCGTTATACAACTCTTATAACTTCAGCCTTCATGGTTCTTATTCTTCCAACATGGAAGGCTGGGTGCTCACAATTTACAATATATATACTTCAGCTGTGTGAGGTAATGCACACCTATAATCCCAGCACTCAAGAGGCTGAGAAAGGAGGATTGCCCCAAGTTCAAGGCCAGCCTGGCCTATATAGTGACTTCAAGGTCAGGCTGAACTACATAGCAAGATCCTGTCAAAAGAAAAAAGAAAGAGGGCCGGTGAGATGGCTCAGCGGCATAAGCGCCTGCCTGGCAAGCGCGAGGGCCCGAGTTCGACTCCCGGATCCCACATACGAAAAAGGGGCCGGTGATATCGCTCAGCGGCACGGGCGCCTGCTGGCGCGCGAGGTCCTGAGGTCGACCCCCCGGTACCCACAAAAAAAAAAAAAAAAAAAAAAAAAAAAAAAAAGAAAAAAGAAAGAAAGAGAGAAAGAGAGAAAGAAAAACAAACAAAAGAAAGAAAGAAAGAAAGAAAGAAAGAAAGAAAGAAAGAAAGAAAGAAAGAAAGAGAGAGAGAGAGAGAAAGAAAGAAAGAAAGAAAGAAAGAAAGAAAGAAAGAAAGAAAGAAAGAAAGGCTTCCGTCTAATTCTGAATTCTGTTTTCTTATAGTAAAAATGTATCTATAGTAAAAATATATCTGTGTATCATTTTTTTAACACCTTTTTCATACTCCTTCCCTCCTTCGTACCCCTCCCTCCATCTCTTGGTCCCCTTCCCTTTTGCAAAAGATCTATCTAAAGCCAACTTATAAAGATTAATGAGTCTTATATGTCTTGTAGAAAAGGTCTGTATAAATTCAAGAAGTGAACAATTTGGCCATCTCAAACTTTACTCTCATGTGCAGAAGTCCAAAGAGGCCTCTTAAAGTGTCATTAAATTGTTATGTCATCTCTCAGTCATGCCTTTCTGCATCCGGTGTCACAGCAGCTTGATTTGTGAGACCCTTCTGACACCTGTTACCTGTGTCTTGTCCTGGGATTTTTTTTTTTTTTGTGGGTACCGGGGGGTCGACCTCAGGACCTCGCGTGCCAGCAGGCGCCCATGCTGCTGAGCGATATCACCGGCCCCTTTTTCGTATGTGGGTTCTGAGAGTCGAACTCGGGCCCTCGCACTTGCCGGGCAGGCACTTAAGCCGCTGAGCCATCTCACCGGCCCTTGTCCTGGGATTTTGCAGTGAGGAACAGTAAGGGCACACAAACTATCAGAGAAATTTTCAAACCAATATGGTATCCATGCTCATCCCATTATTCACTCATTGATATCTTAGTTACTTATTGTGAGGGATTCCTACTTTTTTTAAAAAAAATCAGAGAAATTTATTTTTAACATGGAGCTATGTGTCCAAAAAGTTCAGAAAAATATTCATTAGATTTTTAGTAGTAGTTATTTCTTGGGAGGCAAGAGAAGGGAATTAAGATGTGATAAGTCATAAAATGGTTCATATTGTACTTTGTACATTTTATATTTGAATAGTTTACAATTAACATGTTTTAATTTACTTTTTAATGAAAAGTGAAAATGTATTGGTCAAAATAGAGAGGGACATTAAATGAATACGGTGGAAAGCATGTCTGTGAAATTAAAAAGGTTTCTATTTTATTATTACTGTCAAGTTTTCAAAAGGACTCTTTTTATTTGACAATCTCTAAAGTAAGTCTTTCAATTTAGTTCTTATTGAAGTCCTGCTTCATAAGTCACATTATAAATAATCCATTCTTTCCCTAGCTTTCCCGGGCTCAAAGATTTCCTGAATCTTACCAAAATGAATTGGACAATCTTGTGATGGTCCTGTGTGACCACGTGATTTGGAAATACAAGGATGCACTTGAGGAAACAAAAAGGGCAAACCACAGTGTTGCCAGATTTCTTAAGGTACAGTTCTGTGAGACCACAACTCTGCAGTAGTGCAAGATATTTGAAAGGTTAATTGATTCACATCTCTATGATAGAAGGCAAAATGAGCACAGTGCAATGAATAACTTTATTATCTTTTCTAACTTGGAGTCTCATTGAAGAATCACTAAGGTTACATAAAAGTATACATTTGAGTGTTACCAAATCAAAGTATTGCTGAGTATTTTTAAGGAGAAAAATGAAATGTTTGAAAAGATGCCTCATTGTGGCAATATTATTCTGTCCGGCATTTCTGCCCTGAGGTGACATTCTGGATCAGTGACAGGTGTGATAATGATACCAAATAGCCATTGTGGGAAAACTTTTGGGAATTTATCTCATTTGTTATATTGCCACTAAGCTTTCTTTTGTATGATGAAAAGATCATGTGCTGAACATACAAAATGAAAATTGTCAATTTAAGTATCAAGCAACTACTTTTTTAACTGGATGTATATGAAAGTTAGTCATATTTCTTTGGATTAGAGGCAATCATATTGAGTTGAGAAGAAAAAATGCAAAATCAAAAAGGTCAACATGCAAAATTGTGGAATATTACTTAACAGATAATACACTAAGGAAGACAATGGTTTTCTTCTCTTCTTCATCTTATCCAACTATTAACTACTACAACTTTGATGAAACCTCTTGTTTATTGTAGGCATCACAACACACTGAGTGACTGTAGTAATTTATAAATTAACGTTAACATGAAATTAAGAAGCATAAAGTAGGTGGAAACTTAACCTGAGTTGTCTTGGGTGAACTTTAATCCAACCTAAATTCTTTTTAAAGGTGTTAAGGGCCAGGGATATAGCTCAGTGGCACAAGCACCTGCCTGGCAAGCGCAAGGTCCTGAGTTTGATTCCCATTACCAAAAAAAAAAAATAAAAAAATAAAAATAAAAGTGCTAAAAAAAACTCTTTCAAATTACACACTAAATTTGTTCTTATCATGAATTTATTTTTTTCTTCAATGCTTTGCCTCTTGCATTTCTTTTTCTTTGTTCCAGTAAAATAAAAGGATAGTCAGGGACAAAAGGTAAAGGAAAAATAATCACTCTGGTTTTCTACCACATTTTAATCCTGTAGGAATAAAATTTATTGCTATGCTGGTAATTTATTTAAAGTGCTTAAAAGAGTAGGAAATTTGGGAAAAAAATTATAAATAGTCCAGTTTGTAAGCAAAACATGTTTAAAGAAATATCTGCAATGTTCTTTCCTAAATTACAAAGAAAAAAATGAATAAGCAAGTCTTTAGAAAACAGAAAAGATCCCTATCTACTACCTTTGGCTTAAATGCTCTGCAATTGTTGGAATGAATGAATTTTCCTTGGTGCTCACTGATGCAGAGATTGCTGCTGGTGGTGCATAAATTAGTATCTCACATGGGGGCAAATAAAAAAATGTCCAATATTAAAAATGAAATAGTACCACCAGTGGTTTGGTGGACTCTGTAAGTAAAAAGCACAAATTCACAACAGATAAACAAATAGAGTTGACATATGTAGGTTACGTGGATTTTAAATTGAAACTAGTGCACATAATGAGAAGTTTATGAATGGAAAGATTAGTTTAATATATTCTGCACCTTGAAAGTCCATCATACTCTATTATATTTAATTTGTAGTTGTAATAGCATTTGGTGACACAGAATACTGAAAAGAAACTTCTTGGAAGGCTTATTAAATAAATCATTTGAACTATATGAGAACAAAAGGAAAAGGAAAGTAATTTTTGAAAGCTAAATGCTATCACTTGGCACAGTTTTAAGGAATTGATGAATTTTGAACTTTTAATAGTTTGACATTGCCCGCTCCGTGTGTTGGGATAAATTTCTTATATTCCCAGCAGTTGATAATATTTATTTGCTAACATGAACTGCATATGACTTTTACATCTTTGATTATTTAATTATACATTAGTAATCAAATACTGTGACTCAATCATCATTGGAATTTAACAATTAAAATATCGTCGCAATGTTGTAGTTGTACCAAGAATGTTTTCCAAGAATGAAGAGAATCTTTGGAAACCAGTGTGTGGGCAGATAAAAATTATCCTGTGTTAATAAGTACCTTCCATCACTCTGCATCATGGTCAAGTAATATTTTCACAGCAATTACACCAAAAATCTTGTACATTTTTTTTTGTGGGTACCAGGGGTCGACCTCAGGACCTCGTGCGCCAGCAGGCGCCCATGCCACTGAGCGATATCACCGGCCCTTTTTTCGTATGTGGGTTCCGGGAGTCGAACTCAGGCCCTCGTGCTTGCCAGGCAGGCGCTTACGCCTCTGAGCTATCTCACCGGCCCTACATTTTTGTTTTTGCTGTTCTGTCCTTGAAGTAGATAGGATTTGAATGAATCCTTCACAACCTATGAGCCTTTTTTAATCTTTTGTTACCAAGCTGGGCCACAACTCTTACCTGAGCACACCTGTTTAGATACTTTTCTTATCAGGCACAATACCAAGCTGATAGCAAAGACAGGTTCATTCTGATTTTTATCTTCCTGCTTAGATATGCATATCCTTTTCCCCACTCACCCTACTATCCCCTGCTTTATTTCAACTAGTTCTTGGAAAACATTTGGAAATAATCTAATACAAGATATAAACTTGGCGTCTTAGTAAATATGTTCAAACAAAAAGTGTTCAAAAAAAAGATGGACTGGCAAGTCTCTGGAAAGAGAGGAGTCTTCATATCTACTATATTTGGCTTAAATAGTCTGTGTTTTGGTAATAAATGACTGTTTTCCACTGAGCTCATCTTTGCAATAGTTGATGCATAAGTTAATGCCTAATATAGGGACAAAGGAAAAGTGTCCGGGGAAATGGTGCAACCGATGGCTTTGTAAAACACAGAAGGACGTGACAAGGGCATGCCTGTGGATCCTTTTTGCAATCTGGAATTCCATAACTCATCCCTGGACCAATTAGAGAGTAAATTCTTCCTTACTCTCGCATCTGCCAGGATCCAGCACAGCATGAAAGGCACAGGTGTTCATCCTCACCCCCATTGCTCTGTCTTTCTTTTGAGGCAGTGATTAGGCCATGGTATCTACCTCTCCCACTCTTCTGTCGGGAGATGGGAGGAAACAAGTCATCCTACTGAATAAAAAGAACTAAAATTTACAGTAAAAATGAAAATATAAATGAAACAATATAGTTACACAGTAATGAATAGGTACACTACAAAACTCAAAAGGAAACTTGAAAGTAAATAAAAACAGAAATGACTTAACAAGTGGAAGAGCCTTGTTAGAGAAAATTGCCCTTGCTTGTACACAGGTATATTTCAGCGGGAGAATTTCCACTTGGTATACTACCTATAGCAAGATTTTATGTCCAGGTCTTTCTGAGAGAAGAGAATTGAGAGTAAAATTGAGAAGAGAAACAAGAAATGTAAAACCATTGCAATGCAGTATCTTAACTCTTTGGACAAGAGAAAGATGCACCGCACACCGTGTGGTGCAGCACCTGCATGTTTCCAAGTAGAGTGTGTGCTTCTACACCTGAGGATGAATGGAATAAAACTTGCACGCCAAGTGGTAAATCCATGTAGCAATCTGCCAGGGTGCCTCCCCAAGATATTCCATGAGTAAATATGGTCAGTGCCTCCTAATCCATTCGTTTCCAGTGCGCTCGTGACTACTACAGCTTGGTCACAGATAAGATGGCTATTGGTGTTTTGGAGTGAGTGCAGGCGGTCCTCCAAACCTACCTGCTGTGTAAGACTGTCCTTGCTACAATAAAGGCAATTCGACAACAGAATAAGAAAGACAGTGGGCAGCTCACTAATAGAAATCTTAGGCTTTCCTCCCTTTCCTTTGTTCTTCAAATTTAAACATCCTCAGGTGAAAAAGAGAATAGCTACTCTCTTAAAGTGTCCTGTGAAATTAAAGAGGCCTTCCAGACCCATCTCAGCACCTCCCATTCCTACTTAGTGCTGTACAGCAAACAGTCTCCACTCAAGCAACTGAGGAATCAAATTACTAAAGAACAGTAACAAAATATAACCAAGTAGTTAAGAAACAGACAACTAAAATCTGTACTTCTCTATATGAAAAGATAAGGGCTATAACATTTCATTGAAAAATTCCAGGTGATGTTTCATACAATTGACAAATACAGGTTTGCAACTTTCTGATTTGTACAATACTCTGTCTAGTATTTTAACGAGTTGCCATTTGTGGATGGGTGCTTAAATATATTTTAGAGATTTTTAAAGACACATACAACACATTTAGCTAACTGTGTTAATTCGCTTCAATATGTGTAATTATTTTTTCTAAAATCTTTACTGATTCCCCAAGTACAAATGTTTGAACTTAGAATTTTGTCCTTTTTAGCGCTGCTTTACATTCATGGACAGAGGATTTGTGTTTAGGATAGTTAACAATTACATCAGCATGTTTTCCTCCGGGGATCTGAAGGTAAGAACCACAGGGAGGAGTGATTATTTGATAAACTCTGCATTAATAAATAAACTGATCTCTGTTTATATCCACCTACATATTAACTTATCCATTTTCTGTATGAAAAAATAACATCTATACCAAGGAGACGCAGCCTTTTAAATGCTGCATCTACTGAGCAAGTCTCCCAAGTCCTTCCTTAATGGAGGCAAAGGAGTGGATGAGAGTGTTTGCACTTCATTTCTATTTTCTGTTGGTGGAAAAGGGAGTGGCTCACTTCAGCTGTGATTTCTATAGTCTAGTTTATGCTGGGCTTTCTTAGATTTAGCACTGGAAGTCCTATTTCCTTGGGAACCTTCATTCCTGGGCAAAACAGACAACCCGTTTGGATTGATCACTCTACCCAATAGAGGTAGGTGTCAGAGAGATAGCAAAGGAACTCTAGAGCAATAGTTCTCCTGGTGTGGTTCCTAAACCAATGAAGTAGAATCACAGGGGCCCAGAAATCTGTCTTAATGAGACTTTCAGTTGATTCTCAGGCATTCTCAAGTTGAAAACCACTGAGATATGGTATGGCATGTCCTGGAGGAAGTGAAGACTAGAAATGGGCAGAGCAAGAGTTTTGTATCAGTTAGAACGCTGCGGGCTGGGCCGGTGAGATGGCTCAGCGGCATAGCGCCTGCCTGGCAAGCGCGAGGGCCCGAGTTCAACTCCCGAGAACCCATATAGGAAAAAAGGGCCGGTGATATCGCTCAGCGGCACGGGCGCCTGCTGGCGCACGAGGTCCTGAGGTCGACCCCCGGTACCCACACACAAAAAAAAGGAACTCTGCGGGCTGCAAGCAACAGGATCCGACTCCTACTTGAGCAAAAGGGAGTTTATGGAAAGATATTGGGAGTAAACAGCACTGAAGAAACAGCTGGCGAACCAGGCTTTGAAAGGGGAAGGCGCCAGGGCACTTACAGAGCACAAGAATGATCACAAACGAGGGACCATTTGGCCAGGGCACTGCTGCTGCTGCTGCTGCTACATAATTAATCAACTGGAGCCTTTTTCTCCATCTTAATAATCTGCTTCGGGTTGAAATTCCATAGAGGAAGCAGGGGATCGATCTGCTTTGGGTCATACACCTGCCTTTTAAGAAGGGCCCCTGAATTAATAATCCCCCATTAACATTTCCTCTGAGAAAAAAGGAATTCCCCAAGGGGAAATTATGTAGGTTGGAAAAGAACGACAGATATAAAAATACCCAAAAGTAAATGATGATAATCCTAAGCCTTTTAGGTCATGCTTAGGAGCCTAAACATTGTTCTGGAGTGGAGAGTTATGTTTGGTTATGTGACATTTGGTTTTGAAAATCCAATTCTCTAAATATTTCTTGAAAGGATGTTCTCTATTTGTACTATTATGCATGACATTTATAGACTATCCATTTAGATATAATTGCAGTAGACCTAAATTATACATTTTTCCAAAGACCAAACAGGATGTTCTCGGTGAAGGATAATTAACATATATCATTTAATTATATTCCTATTGACTTTATCGTACAAAAAGTAAGGTCAGGGCCGGTGAGATGGCTCAGTGGCATAAGCGCCTGCCTGGCAAGCGCAAGGGCCTGAGTTCGACTCCCGGAACCCACATACGAAAAAAGGGGCTGGTGATATCGCTCAGCGGCACGGGCACCTGCTGGCACACGAGGTCCTGAAGTTGACCCCCAGTACCCACAAAAAAAAAAAAAAAAAAAAGTAAGGTCAGACGCTATCCTTGTTTGAAATGGCAAGATTTTAAAATTTGACTAATGTTGCCACAAAACATAATTCTAAAACATCTGACGATATGGGGGATTTTTTATTTTGTGTGCTGATATTAATGGATATAGTAATGACTATCTAACTTAGTCTTAAAGAATGATTACTTAACATGCATGGGAGTAAAACCAGAGCGGTTATGAATGTGCTAACTGTTCCTACTCACATGATTCTTCTTAATGCATGTGCTGGGGCCCTCACAGACCACGTCCAGAACTCATTACTTGCACATCTAGACCTCATTGAAAAGACCTTCTGGTAAGGCAGTAGAGGAAAAGCCATTAAACAACATATGCTGAGCCAAGTGACACACAGAGTTGCAGTCTAATTTTAGATGATCTGCTGCACTATCTCAACTATGGATCTTGCTTTCCGCTTGTAGAATTTGTTTTATGACTTGAGTCCGTTTCTGAGGAAGCTCTGTAAGTGTGGTGCAGCAAGATTTTTCTCACAAGGAACATGTTATGACATAAGCTAAAAGAGGCTAAAAGCAGCAATCAGGATCTTATCTCATGTGGAAGCCAAATGTAGGTTACAAATGGGATCATTTCCTGAGGAGGCCCTGAGCAGTCTTCAGACAGAGCCCACTTTGGAGGGGACAGAACATTTTAAATGTAAAAATGACTTAGTCGTCACACACAAAAGTAATTACTTCTTTTAGGAATGAGGATCAAGTGCAGATTTTGGGCTTGTATTTGTTATCTTTCTTGATGTATAAATAATAGTCATTCAGTCTGCCTCTTTTTCAGACCTTATGCCAGTATAAATTTGATTTTATTCAAGAAGTGTGTCAACACGAGCACTTTATTCCACTGTGTCTCCCCATAAGATCAGCAAACATTCCAGGTAACAGACAGTTCCTTGTCTTTCTTGGTTCCTCTCAACTGAATACTCTTATTTTTTTGCCTTTTTTTTTTTTTACCATTTTCCTGTTTCTTCAGTCACAGTTTTATCTGAAGTTGTAGCATGGGTGTCCCAGCCCACATTTCATCTCTCTTCATTAAAGAGCAAGTTTAATTTTAAACCAGAATATATATATATATATGATAGCTAAGATAATTATACTACTAATTTTTATTAGTTCATTGAAAAGAAAGGCTTGTGCTTATATTGTTTGATCAATTTTTCATTCCTATATCTTGTAATCTGAGCACCTACTTTGAAGATAACACACAATGTATTAACCATTGTTACTCTCCTATTATCTTGTTTTGAAATTCTGTATCATTGTTTTTATTGTTTTATTGTTTTTATTTTTTTCTCTTTAAAATTAAAAAAAAATTAAAAAATAAAGGAGCAAGGTAAAAAAAAAAAGGTATTTTAACTTAGAAGCATACTGTCTTGCACCTCACTACCTCCAAAAGACAGCTTTCTATAGATTTTAAGATATAAAAATTACAGGGAGAAAAAGTTATACCTTTGAGTACAGTTTAATTTAGGATTATCACTCAATATGTGTAATTTTGTTAAAACGAAGCTACTCTGAACAAGTTGTACAAGGAACATCCGTATATTGTAAGGAAGGGAGAAAGGGAAAGAGGGAAGGGAAGGGGAGGGGAGGGGAGGGGAGGGGAGGGAGGGCAAACATTATAAATACCTGACTCTCCTAAGCCAAAGAGAAGAAGAGATTGAATGTGCAGGTGAGAATGGAGCTTCATATTTTGTTTGCTATACTTATTAGGTCGTAGTCTACATGTTATTTTCATTTATTACTTTTGTAAATTAAAAACATTGTGTATGTGTATATAACATATAGTATGAATATAACATATACATTATGATATACATAAAAACAGGAAAGTCATGATAGAGGACGAGCATTACTCACTTAGATATCAGAAACTAATCAAACATCAAGAGGCAAAGGAAATACTGAAATGATTTAGGAACTTGAAATGCTTCTAAGCAATGAGCAAACTATTCAGAAGGCGTGATTTTCATATTCATGAAAGCAGAAACTAATATGATAAAGAACCTCCTTGTAACTATTACAGCTTACACTAACATTTTAGAAGGAAAATTACATTAGCAAATCTATAAACATTTTGGTACTTTACTCTTAAGTATAATCTATGCATATTATCCCATTATTTTCTAATGTATAAAGCACATTCCAAAGAAAAAGAGGTAGACATGATATATTGGACTATAAAATTCTCAGGCTTTTGCTTGTTCTGATTTGAATTTGTTTTCTAAATTAGTGTGAAGTCATTATTGATTAGCTAAGCTGGTTAAGATATTCAAAAGGACATAGCCTTAGTCAGTCATTTTGCTGCCAGTAGCTATCAATCAATAGCTCAGGAAAAGGCCTGATGAGTCTTTTTGTATGTTGGATACCATAAACAGTAAGTATAAAAATATGTTTCACAGCAGGCATATTTTTGTTAGAAAAATATGTGCTCATATACAGGGCTAAGAATTAAAATGTTTCTCTTCATGACATTCTTTCTTAGGGAAACAACCAACCTAAGGTATTCTTGAAAGATGGCAATTTTAAGAGATTCACTTATAAATTAAAGGATATATTTTAATTTTCCAGTATAAATTATACATAGCTAATATATGTGTATATCTAAGTACACATGTATCTAATCATTTTGTTTATATTAAATCTAGATCCTTTGACACCTTCAGAATCAATCCAAGAGTTACATGCCTCAGGTAAATAATAACATATTACTTACATAAGCATCAATAAATATCATCTAATGATATTGATGAGTACAGATATCACAAATTAGCAGCTTCCCTGTACTAGTAAATAGCCATGTCTGTAATATGTAATCAAAATATTCAAGAAGTTAACTGAACTTTTCTTTTGCCACAGATAATTTAATGATTCCCTAACTTCAAGTATTTCATATTTTACTCCCTAAAGGTAGAATTTTTTTAAGTTCTCAAAGCATCTGAAATTTTCTTAGTGTATGCCATAAGTAAAATTCCCATATAAAATGCATATTTCTTCAATATAACTACTGGGGATTGTTGAACCCATGTCCTCACATGTGCTATGTAAGCACTCAGTTACTGAGCTACATCTGCACTCTTTTTATTAACTTTATTTTTAGATAGGGTCGTGCTAAGGTGCCCAGACTGGCCTCAAACTCGTGATACCACTGCCTGTATCTCCCAGGAAGTTGTGATAAAGGCATGCACCCCACATCCTATTTTTATAACCAGCTTTATATGATATTATACAGTATATTATTAGTAACTATAGTTACTATGCTATACATTTGATCTCCAGAATGTATACATCTTATAATTGAAAGTTTATACCTTTTAACCAAAATTTCCCAGTTCCTTTCATTCCCTAGCCCCTGCCAATTGCTTTTCTACTCTCTGCTTCTATGAATTCACCTTTTCTTAGATTCCACGTATATATGATAGCTTGCAGTGTTTTTATTTCCATATTGGGCTTGTTTCAATTAGCATTAATGTCCCCTAGTTTCACCCATGTTGTTGCAAGTGGCAGACTCCTCCTTCTTCTTTTTAATAATGAATAGTATTATATTGTATTTTCTTTACCCATTCATCTATGAATGGACACTTAGGTTTGTTTTCATATATTGACTCTTCGAATAATGTTCCAACAAACATGAGGGTGAAGATACTTTTTCAAGATACTGATTTCATTTCAAAAAAACTAAAGATAACAAGTGCTGATGAGGATGTGTGGAGAAAAGGGAGCCCTTGCACACTGTTGATGGCAATGTGAGTTAGGATAGCTATTGTGGAAAACAGAACGGAAGTTCCTCAGGAAATTAAAAGTAGAACCGCCATAAAATCTAGCAATCCCACCACTGGATCGATATCCAAAGGGATTGAGGTCAGTATGTCACAGGGCCATGCACATTCCCGTGTTCATCGCAAAACTATTCTGAACAGCCGAGAAATGAGAACAACCTAACTGCCCATCAGGTGATGCTTGGATAAAGTAAATGTGGTACATACACAAAATTAAATACTATTCAGCCATAAAAAATGAAATCCTGTCATTTGTAGCACCATAGATGGAACTGGAGATCATTATGGTAAGTAAAATAAGCCAGACATAGAAGACAGGGACCACATGAGTGAAATCATGAGAAACCTAAAAAAAAATTGATCTAATGGAATTTGCAACTGGAAAGGGGACCAAGAGATGGAGGGAGAGAAGAGGGAGGGAAGGGGAAGAGACATACAAAGAATTAAGATGTATTATATACATGTACCAACTCCCACAAGGCACATATTCACTATGTACTACAATGATGTACTACTAAAAACAAAAATTGTAAGAAAGAAGTTAAGAGTGTGGTGGTGATTACCAAAGGCCAGGAAAAGTAGGCAAAAGGAGGGATAGGGAATGGTTGACCAGTGGATATTAAGTTGCAGTTAGGAGCAAGAAGTTCTAGTGTGCTCTGGCAAAGTAGGGTGGCTGGAGATAACAAAAATATACTGTAAATGTTAGGGGGAATAGGTGTGTTTAACCTGACTGAAACATCATAATGTACACATGTATCAAAACTTTACGTGGTACTTCATTAACAATTTTTATATTTTTACATATCAGGTAAAAGAGAAAAAAATTACTTTAAAAAGATACTGATTTCAGTTCCTTTGGTAGACAGCCAGAGGTTGGATCACTGGATAATGTGATAGTTCTGTTTTTAGTTATTTGAGGAGCTCCTTACCACTCTCTGTAATGACCGTATCCATATAAAAGCCCTCCAACAGGGTACAAGGATTCCCTTTTCTCCACTCCTCCCTACATTTGTTTGACTGAGATCATAGCCAGACTATGAGGAATGAGATGATAGCTCGTTGTAGATTTGATTTTCACTTCCCTAATTATTAGTGATAGTGAGAATTTTTCTTATATTTCCATTGGTCATTTTTGTGTCTTCTTTAGAAAAATGTCTACTTGGGTCCTTTGCCCATTTTTTAGCCTAACTACTCATCTTATTTGTTGTTTTTATTGTTTTGCTTGTGATTTTTGTTTTGTTTTGTTTTTGCTATTCAGGTGTAAGAGTTCTTTATTTGTTCTGGATATCAGCCCCCCATTGGATACATGGTTTGCCTGTATTTTTACACCATCTGTTTATTGCCTTTTCATTTTGTTGATTGTTTCCTTTGCTTTCCAGAAACTTTTAAGTTTGACATAGTTTCACATGTTTATCTTGTCTTGTGTTCCCTGTGTTTGGGGGTCATGTTCATAAAGTCACTGCCAATACCAACAACAAGTTTGCCCCTGTGCTAGTACTACTGTTCACAGTTACACTTAAGAAGCACATAGGACAATTCTGAATAAATCCTTTATTATTGGAAATTGTAATATCTTTTCTCCATAATTCCAACACCACATTCTGTAGCCCCCTTTGGCTTCTTTCTCTGTCTCATTGCTCCCTCATATCCTTCCTAGTAGAGCAACCTGTCCTGATTTTACTTCTACTACTCAGTTCCTGCAACCCCAGGCAATACACCATCTCTTTTCTGTCCCCTCTTTTGTATCATATAGCTCTTTCTCCTCTCCCTACTCTCTAATTCACTTATATCCTGCAGCTATCTTATTAAGTAAATAAAGCACAAGTCTAATGAGGTCACTGGCCTCAAAGCCCTTAGTGTTTTAATCTTTCCTACAGAAATGTAAATGGCAGCAGGACATAAATGACAGTGGGGAAATTTGTACTCAAGTTTCTCCATCATCCAACCCCACCCCATCACTCAAGCCTCAATTCCTCCCACCCCTCTTTGGGTGGCTGTGCTTACTGACCCCCAGCTTCCTGTCCTATATCTGTAGCAGAAAATGCACCCCCCCTCAGCCAGTATACTTCAGTTTGTTAGTTGCCCGGGTAATAGTTCCTGTTCCAATTCTGGCTGCTTCTGGTCTCTTAGAAATGGCTGGTCACTGTGATGCACATTGTATAAACCAATCCCCAATTGACTAGCCATTCTGCCTCTGTATTTACTGCTCGCTTATCCCATATAAGCCCTAGACTACCAGAGATCAGGGCCTGATATTCTGGGAATGATCCCAATCAGTGCCCATCGACATAAATAAATCTGCCTCTAAATCCTGGGTATCGTTTCAGTGTTTCTGCTTGCTGTTGCATATCCACTGCTTCCGTCTGCTCCCTCAAATATTTGTACCCCCAAATCTTAACCATCCTTAAGGGCCCAGCTCAGCATATCCCTTCCTATAACACTTCCCAATTCCTACAGACAAAATATGTGGTTTCAACTCTTGTAATACCATAAACATGCCATCGTTATGGACCGTAACAGTTGGCATGGTATATTCCTTTGTATTTGCTTTTCTTTCTGCACACAGAACATTTCCCTGTCTTACTAAATGCTCCCGGAGGATTCAGGGTACATCTTTAGGAAGATTGTCTTACTGAACCCCTCCTACTGGTGGAAGGGGTCAACAGCAGTTGCCTTACTATTTATAAAGTGACTGTTTTCTTGTCAATAACATGATATCTTTTCTTCCCTCCCAAAGATATGCCTGAATATTCTGTCACGAATGAATTTTGCCGCAAACATTTCTTAATTGGAATTTTGCTCCGAGAAGTCGGCTTTGCCTTGCAGGAAGACCAAGATATCAGGCACTTAGCTTTAGCTGTCCTAAAAAATCTAATGGCTAAGCATTCATTTGATGATCGATACAGAGAAGCAGTAAGTGGCCTTCCTTTCTTCCCTCCCTAGACACTGTTTAATGGCTCACTGCATTAAATGCATATCAAAACTACAAGCCTATTGATTTTTATGTGAATCATTTCTTTGGCCACCCTTTCACCCAGAGAAAGCAGGCCCAGATAGCGAGTTTATACATGCCCCTGTACGGCATGCTTCTGGACAACATGCCAAGGATTTACCTGAAGGACCTGTATCCTTTCACAGTCAATACGTCTAATCAGGTAAGTTTGCGTAACATTTCAAATTTCTGTCTTAACAATGAATGTATCTGTTTGTATTTACACCCTGCATATCCATTTCTTCCCACCTGTGAGCAAGTTCAGAATTAATGCTTCCTGTGAGATGCTCATGTCAGTGTCACTGTTTCCAGATTGGCCACTGTAGGCTTCCACCTGGCATCTCTTTTCAGCATTGTATTTTCATATTCCCCTGTTGTCTGCATCCCCTTCTAATTTTTTCCAGTTTTTAGAGTTCCTTGTGTTGCCTTCATAGCCCTTCCCTCGGTGTATCTCCTTCCCCCACCACTGTCTGCATTGTCTTTATGCCCCCATGGTATCAGTGTGGACAAGTGCCTTATTTGTAGTCAGGGCTCAAGGGTGGACTCTTATAGTCCTTCCTTCACGGAGCCACCACAGCTACTGCACAGCAACCCACATAAGATCTGTTGCTTGTGTTACATCCCGGATGGTTAACATGCTGCTAAGTCCAGTAACAATGGAAGATGTTACCATCCAGAAGTTTGGGCCAGGCCCCTGGAAACTTTCTGGTAGAGTATCTCATTCAATTCCCAGCAGTATCAATTACTACCTATGTGACTTTTGTTAAGTTATCCAGCCTCTTTAAGCCTCCGTTTTCTAATTTATAAAATGGGATTAAATACCTACATTGCAAGATCCTTATGAGGATAAATTGTATAACAGAAAACATTTATCTTACATCCTGGCATATAAGAACTATTTGCCTGGCATGTAACAGCTGTTTATAATCTAGTCGCTGGTGATAGTAGTATGCGTAAGATAACCTAAGAAAATGCTTATGTATAATCTATATTGTATCCCATACCTATATCAGTAATTATCTCCGTCATTTAGTCCATATCTCAAAGAGTATTTCTACTACACTATTAAAAATCATATAAGAAAATCAAACTGTGCTAAGAGTATGATTTTGACTATATTCACTTTCATTGCCTACTCTGGCAGAAAATCTTTGCTGGATATAAAAGATCAAATTAAATGTCATCTAATTGAAAGTGTAATGAAGAAGGCGTATGTGGGTTTACAATGTTGAAATATTCTGCTTGCCATAAATCTCTTCTACACTTTGAATGCAGGGATCTAGAGATGACCTAAGCACCAATGGAGGATTTCAAACCCAGACATCTATGAAACATGCAACCTCTGTGGACACATCGTTTTCTAAGGATGTTTTAAATTCCATAGCAGGTACTTGAAAGCACTTGTGTTTAACATTCATCTGTGTTTACATTGCAGATCATTGTGCTTTTTCCCTGATCCATAATTCATATGCATAATATATCTGGCAAAGTCTACTGCATTGATACAACCAGACTTTTTACATATTTCTTTGATTGCACTTGCACTAAGTGTCCATCTTTGCTTGGCTTAAAGAGCAGTCTGCTCAGATGTTATCAAATTACTTCATTCTGGAAACAGCCTTAAAATTTTCATTGCATGCAGCCTTTTAAAATATAATAGCTTTTCAACTTTAAAGATTATTTTTAGGAACTATTTTTGAAATGGCATTTTAATTTCTCATAAACTGTCAAAAGTTGAAAGTTCCTTCCCCAAAATTATCCTTATGGGCTTTGACTAAGGCATTTTTAAAAGGCACTTTAAGAGATCAAAAGAACACGCTTACTTTGTTTGTTTCCATTTATAATGGTTCAGATTTTTCCTACATCCTTAAAGACCACCGTAATAACCCTAGAAATGTCACATATCTTTAATGCCAATCCTGGACTCTTTTTTGAGACACTTTCTTGACACAATAACCACTTCAACAATCGTAATCATCTTTTTGGGTTCATCATTTTAGCTTTTTCTTTTCTGTACCCATGCATCTCATTGTCATATGTGTGCTGTGGCTTGTGTTTGCAGCATTTTCATCAATAGCTATTTCTACAGTAAACCACGCTGATTCCAGAGCGTCTTTAGCAAGTCTTGACTCCAATCCAAGTACCAACGAGAAGAGCAGTGAGAAGACCGACAACTGTGAAAAGGTACAACTTCACTCCCACATGGGTGGCTCGTCATAATTACAAGCCAGAAAGCTCTAATTTGTACTGTCTTCGATGGTTCTCTAATTCCTAGATCCCAAGACCTTTATCTTTGATTGGGTCAACTCTTCGATTTGACAAGTTAGATCAAGCAGAAACCAGGAGTCTTCTCATGTGCTTCCTTCACATTATGAAGACCATTTCAGATGGTAAAGAGAACTCTTTCAAATCGCATTAAGAAAAGAAAGAGAGAAAACTGTGCATTCCGAAGACCCTCATGCTGTGTGGTGTTTTCTTTTAGAGACTCTGATCGCCTACTGGCAGAGAGCACCCAGTCCTGAGGTGTCTGACTTCTTCAGCATCTTGGAGTAAGCCACAGAGTTGATCTGGAACTTTCAAAATAGCCCACTGTCCCACCCTTCATCCCAAGAACCTTTATAGTAAATTATTTATCAATAGTAATAGTTAAAGAAAATTGGTTTTTCTTCCAATATACTTAGATGAACAGTTATGTGTAAGTAAAAGGGTATGAATAATTAGACTGTGACCTTTTTTCCTTTCTAGTGTTTGTCTTCAAAATTTCAGATACCTAGGAAAACGCAATATAATAAGGTAATAATCTTAAATTACCATAGGTTAATGTAGTATTTTAAAAAGGACAATGATGTGTGTTAATGCATCAGGTTAGACATATAAATACATGTTAGAAATCATAAAATGCAAATAAGGATTGTTAAGTTGACTTCACATTATACACAGAAGTTTGCAGATTGATATATATATATATACACACACACATATCATATGTGCAGTCATCATTTTCTCATGAGAGACAAAAAAAGCCCACACTATCCCAATTTCCTACTTGCAGAAGAAACTGGGATTTTACTTTTCAGTCTATCATAGAACATGAAATATTTTATTGTAAAGTCATTGCTTTGTCAATTGCCGTTCTGTTTTTCTATGTAAATTATAGGTGCTAAGCTATGATGAAAACTTATTTCCCTTGCAGAAAAATTGCTGCTGCATTTAAATTTGTGCAGTCCACCCAGAACAATGGAACTCTCAAAGGATCCAATCCTTCCTGCCAGACATCAGGTCTCTTGTCACAATGGTAATGTCACATTGGCTTGATATGTGAAATTGCTCATGTGTGTACATATGTGTATATGCATGCATAGGGAAAAGTCAATACACAGACACATGCATAGAGAGATGATAGGTAGATAAATAGATAGATAGATGATAGATAGAATAAAATGGTTCAAACCAAATGGAGAATACAAGAAGCTCCCTACTTATCTGAATAAATTTCATAGATACTTTCTTTTCTGCCCCACTAGCTTATAAAACCAGAGTTAAGGACTATGCCTCATTTATGTGCACTTAGAGCACAATGCCTTGAATAGAATGAGCGTTAATGAGAATTTCAATTTAATTGAACCTGAGAGGTACACATAATTTCAATAAATGCCTCATTTAATTCTTGCTAATCTCCTAGTGACAAAGCAAAATTTGCGATCATGTCTGCCTATTCTTTTCAGTAATTATATTGCTTTTGGAAATATTCTTAAAGCTGAAATTGTTTTTTAAAAGTTCAAAAGAGGAAGCATGGATGGCTCCATCAGCTTCCTTTAGATTTCCTAGTCATTGGCCTGATTTTCCATGTATAAAGGACCTGCAGTCGTCTTCATTAGCCTCTCCGATGGGAAACATTTGCCCCAAAATTCCACCTCAAAGCTCCTCTGGGTCTAATAAATAAGAATTGTTTGCTACAATTTTCTCTGGTTTGATTTATTCCCCCCATAGGTATTAGAATAATGCATAAGATGAATATTTTGGAAAGAGTTTTAAAGGAAAATATGAAAGTGGTATATAGTCAATAAGTCATAGAATAAAATTTGCCTTCCTCTCTGGGACCTCTTGAAATTGCCTTTGAGTGCCTTGAGTAAATTTTTAAAATGTACTGGATGTGTTTTGCAAATGGTAATAGAATAGAGGGCAGCAAAGAATTGCTTTCCCTGTTTACTAATAATGGTAATCCACCCAAGGTCACAGCAGATGTGTGGTGGGCTGGATTTTAGGCACCCCTGGAAGACTAGACGGGTGCACCTGCTGCCCTTCGTCTCCTAAAAACTAGGATTTTTTACACAAGTGCTGGACTAAAGTAGACTCAAAACCTGGGAAAAGCGAGTCCAGATGGCTCAAGACCCATAGTCCAGAATTCATTACTCCTTGGAGTTTCAAGAACAAGCCACACTTCCTGGGCTACTGAAACACAAGGTCAGATTTCCTGGGATTTGACCAATCTAGACCCTTTGATTCTGCCCAAATCAAAAATCCATGAAGAATGTGACAAAGAGAAAACCATAGCTTCTCTTTCAGGTTTGACTCTTAAGGGCATCTCCCATTGCCTTCTTTCCTCCAAGAAGTGCTAGTATGAGTGATTTGTATGACAACAAATATCCCAAGACTCAGCAACCTTTTCCTTGGCCAAATCATAAAGTCAGAAACAGAAAGTATTCCTAATTCCACAAAAGACACTGGATAATTTTCCCACTGGAAGTGCCTCAGGACATTAAATGAAAGGTATTGTCACTGTCCTTGGAGATAAACTGGAGGCACAGAGGACCCTCAAATACCAATGTCCCCACAACAGCCATGTGTCAGCCCCATGGACATGACCCAAATGGAATTCTGAGTCATGAGGACCTTCAGATAGAAAGACATAACAAAGCAAGAGTTGTTTTAGACCAGACTCTACATCCTCCCTCTTTAAAAACAATTTGATGTATCCAAACTTCATAATATTATACTTTCTAATGCCCAGCACTGTGCCTACTGGTTGATCTGCTAGTAGCCAGCTCAACATTCATGACACATTTGATTTCATCAAATAATATCAAAAGTACTTGACCAGAGTTCATTTAACCATCAGTTATTCTATGTATTATCCTTCCAAATACTATTTTGGCTTAAATAAATTTCCCCAAAAGCATTTAAAAGTCACTTTCATAGTGATGCTTATAGTGAATACATTTTCTTAAAAAATTCTCATTCAAATTAGTTTTTTTTTATGTTTAACTTACTCTAGGGTATGTTTTTATAATATATTATGATCACATTCCTCATGGGGAATTGGTACATGTACATAACACATCTTTATTCTTTCTTCATCGCCCCTTCCATCTCTTGGTCAAATAGAATATTTTAATGAACATTTGGATATAGCATCCCCAAATAACATTAACCACTTTTCTCGTTGAATTTTCAGGATGCACACAACTTCCGGTCATGAAGGACATAAGCAGCACAGATCACAAACTTTACCCATAATCCGAGGCAAAAATGCACTTTCTAACCCCAAACTCTTACAGATGCTAGACAATACCATGACCAGTAAGTAAACCAGAAATCATAGGAGCAAGATGGTTCCCAGTTGTTCTCTGGATATGTATGGTATAGGGCATAAAATGCATTATAATATTCAATAAATGCAAGGAATGTCGTTGTGCCAGTGAAAACCACAGTATTAAGGTTTGTTACAGACCTGGAAATGCTTCTTGGTGGAAGAAATCACCAACAAGTGTTGAAAAAATGTAGTGTCCTTATGAGAAAGGTGAGGGAAAGACGAAACTCACAGTGGAATGTGCTCAGTGTGGCTTCCCTGGAAACAAGTGACTTTTAATACTTTGAGGGTTCTGGAGCCTCTCTCGAACAGGTTGTTACTGTTAGACTTTAGAAGAGAACAGAGTTTTCCACATCCCATGAGCAATAAGCACGATGTCTTGAACCCAGAGATCCATGCATTCCTGCTTGTGAATGGGGAAAATCATAACCCAGTGTTTTATAGCAAATGTTAGCAATTCTGATCATATGGCCCACCATTCCTTGTCTGAAGGTTTAATATACAAATATATTTTGTGTCGTTCTGAGGGGGGCTGTTTATGCCCACTGCCCACTGAGATCTACATTTGATCTAGCCCAGAAGCATAAGGCTTATGTGAAACTGATTACAGAAAATAATATGACTTTGTTGGTGGCTGAATTAATGGAAAAGAACTAAGAAATAATGGAACCCTACAACTGACATACACAAAGGGCACACACATGAAAGATTCTGCCTAGTGTTTTCTAATTTACCCAATAAGGAAATTGAACAAACAAAAGCTCTTTGATTTAATGAATTATTAATCAAAAATAACAGCAAACACTAGATACACTATAATAGAAGAAAATCCTTTGTCAGGTACAATAAAAATTATCTAGACACTTATGCATTGTTTTATTGTTCATTTTGTAGGCAACTCCAATGAAATAGACATCGTACACCATGTCGATACGGAGGCCAATATAGCCACAGAGGTTTGCCTCACTATTCTAGACCTGTTATCCCTCTTCTGTCAGGTTCACCAGGTGAATATGATCATAATGTTTTCTACAAAAATGGGAAAATGAGAGGTCAAAAAGTTATGTGAACTTAAGAACATGTTTTTAACATGCTTTATGAAGTCAATTAACCGTGTATAAATCAGCTTACATGTGAGTGGCAAACACATTAATGATCAGATTCCGATTTATCACAAGTTGACCAATGCTTGATATGCAGACATCTGTGTTTCACTATTGTCAAATTATACTCTTCCTAATTTCTCTCATTTTGCTGTTGGGCAAATTGTGCTAGGCGAGAATGTGACTGTACTTTTTCAATAGAAAAGGGAGAGACAAATGGTGCTGTGTATTAAATTTAGAACTAGATCCAAAGAAACCGATTCATTAATTTTGAACATCCTTTGTATACTCATATGCTATTTGTATATCTTTGATGAAGTGATACCACTCATACCTATTAAAATTGCTCAATTTAAGAAGACCGACCGTACCAAGTTTTGTCAAGGATGCAGAGAAATTGGACCTTCCATTCATTGAGGCTAGGGATGCAAAACAATAAAGACCTTTACTACTGTGGTTAAATATTGACCCAGGAGAAATAAAGACACGTCTGCACAAAGCTCTGTACACAGATATGCATAGCAGATTTATTTTCAATAGCAAAAAAAGAAAAAAAAGCCACCCACATGTTCATCAGCAAGTAAAGGGATTACAAAAATGTGTGTTATCTCCATATAGTAGAGTACTATTCAGCTGTAAAAAGCAATAGACTACTGATACAGGCTAAAACATGCATTAAGTTCAAGAAGAAAAAAAAGAAGACTATTACTATATTACTTAGTTTGTGTAAAAGTTTAGAAAATGCAAACTCTAAAACCAGAAAGCAGATCAATAGTTGCCTGAGAAAGGGTAAGAAAGGATTACCAAAAAAATAATAATATTTTTTAAACTTTCAGGAGTGATGGATGTGCTCACAATGTTGATTACAGTGACGTATACCAATATAAAACTCATCAAAATACACACTTAGAATATGTGCAATTTATTGGATGCCAACTACTTCAATAAAGGTGTTAAAAAACATTTGCAGCTCAACCAAATGAGCTACAGATTCAGGCTAGCACATTAAGGATTGAGCCAGGAAATCCTGAATCCACTGATTAAAGCCTCTACATCCAACATCATGATTACACCAAGAAAGCCCTGCTCTCAAGTGACATGTGAGGATGGTGACAGAAAAAGGCAACAACTATATTTTGATTCTTTATTGCTCAATGGAAGTGTCACTCAAATCTCACACATTTGAAGTTTTCCCAATGTCAACAAGGATCAGCCTGTCTGTGACTTCATCTCATCTCTCCCGAGCCCTACCCACTCCCTCTGCTTTTCTTTCTCATAAGCTTCTGACCAACTAGAGGCTCCTGTACCATCTGTTTCTCCCCCGGGACGATCCTTCCAATTTCTCTAAGGCGGGCTCCATCAGTGCATACGTCCATACATCCATTAGAGGGGCCTTTGCTGACCACCTGAACAAAGTAATCCCACCCCAAAAGCAAATACTTTCTATTGCATTTTCCTACTCCATTATTTTATTTAGTCATTTCCTCAATCACTGCTATGTAAGTTTACTTAGCACCCAGAACTGTGCCTACAACATGGTAGGCACACAATAAATATTTTTGAAGAAATGCATGTTTCACTTATGCTAAATAACATCTGTGCTGAATTTCCAGAGACAGCTGCAACAATCTGACTGTCAAAATTCATCGATGAAAAGGGTCTTTGATACCTACATGCTCTTTTTCCAAGTCAACCAGTCAGCCACAGCACTGAAGCACGTGTTTGCCTCTTTGAGATTGTTCGTATGCAAGGTAAGGATCTGCCAGGTTCCCAGGAGAGCTCAGTTAAGGATGATAATGAACACAACATAATTTTTGCATCTCTCAGTATGGAGAGAAAATGATTTGCTTTCTTCTACTACTTATTAATATGATTCCTGGTGTCCAAATCAGTTGACATTCTGCCTGCTTGGATAGCAAAAGGAAATAAAATTAGTGTCCAATCAACAGTTCTTTGGATTCCCAATGATTGTATTAGCAGAGTTAGTAAAATAAATGCATTCCTTCAAGTGTCATATCCACCCACGTCAAGTTAAAGGGTTTACATTAAAGTAGGTACAGCCACAGTCGGTGAAGACATCTGTAAATAATACTCTGGGACTTTAACAATGTCAAGTAAATAGAATTTAAATAGAAATTTCAAAGCTCTCTTTCAATACTGTGGGCTGTTTTCAGCTACTGATGATGTAGAGAATTACATAGACTTTAATGAGTGAAAGTATATCTTCCTCACTTTCAAATGGGAGAAAAAGAGTAAATTAAAACAGAAGAGGGATTTTTCAAATAAGAATGGACAGAGAAAAATGAAGGAAGGTTGCCCATTCCACCCATTCTTTTATTTCTCTAGTTTCCCTCAGCATTCTTTCAAGGACCTGCTGACCTCTGTGGGTCACTCTGCTATGAAGTCCTGAAATGTTGTAACCACAGGTCACGATCAACTCAGATGGAAGCCTCAGCTCTTCTATATTTCTTCATGAGAAAGAATTTTGAATTTAACAAGCAGAAGTCAATTGTCCGGTCCCACTTACAAGTAAGTGGCACCAGTTTTCATTAATGCTCTTATAAAAGCATGCACAAGCCCCTAAATTAGACCTGCAGCACCACAAACAGAACAAGACAAACTATTGATCTGCTTCGCTAGTCATTAAAGCCTCTTGTTGCCAGGGCAACCTGTTGCCAACTCCACCCAACTTCTCCTTAAGACAGAAATCATCACACTCAGTTTTAATTTACAGCTGGGACATAGCTGGGAAGAAATCAGCATAGTCCGCGTCTTCATTTGTACTTCCCTTTCTTTTGTCCAGGACTAGAATCATGTAGACAATTCAGTAACTTTGGCTAGCTCTAAGCTAAACCCACCAAATTCCAAATGCATAAGATCTCTATTTAAGGCATCCCATGATTCCTACAGCCTTGTTAAGTATTTACATTTGAGGAAATGCTCTGGATTACAAAGCCAGCTGAAGATGCTATTCCTTGAAATTGACTCTTAAATGAAACCCAGTGAATTTCTTTAAAAACACTATTTTTCATTTTGCTTAAAGGGGCTCATTTTTCTTTTCCCTTGCAGCTCATCAAAGCCGTAAGCCAGTTAATAGCTGATGCTGGGATTGGAGGCTCTCGCTTTCAACACTCCCTGGCAATCACCAATAATTTTGCCAATGGAGACAAACAAATGAAAGTAAGAAATGCTTTGTGGACTTTTTCTAAAGAATCAAGGATAGGGCTGGTGAGATGGCTCAGCGGCATAAGTGCCTGCCTGGCAAGCACGAGGGCCCAAGTTTGACTCCCGGAACCCACATACAAAAAAAGGGCTGGTGATATCACTCAGCGGCACGGGCACCTCCTGGTGCGCGAGGTCCTGAGGTCGACCCCCGGTACCCACAAAAAAAAAAAAAAAATCAAGGATAAACTGAAGTGGTCTCTCTTTGTGAGATAGCAAAATCATTAAATATTAATTCTGCATTGTGTTTATTGGGATTTTGAGGATTTATATTTTTAGTCATTTGAATCGATAGTCAGCTTTTACATTTATAGCACATAATCTATTAAGTGTAACTTTCAAAACATATGGTATATAACAAGCAGATTAACCATGAATATTCAGAAATAAAGCAATTCACTCATAACCCCAATCTTAGGTGAGTGCTTCTCATCTTTCTTTTGGTGCTTTCTATAGATTTTCCCCCCCACTCTGGTCATTATAATGAAACTCTAGAGGTAGAGCTGAGCTCGACTGATAACTACACACAAAGATTAAAACAATGCTTTCAGATCCTCTCCCCTACTGATCCTGTTTTGCCCTCCTCTCTTTCTGTTCAAGGTCTCCTTGTTTACTTCATTTCAGGTGTGCTCCCCGCATAGGATTGCCCTTAGAATCATAAGGATACTAATAGTATCTTTAAGTAGAAAAAGCACTTTGTTTGATAATATTAATTAAAGTTCCAGAACAAAATCTCTGATCCAATCATATGTCACGTGCCCATCCCTAAACCAATCCCTGTGGCCAGGGGTATTAAAGAATATAATTGCCCAGATAAGTGCCACGTGCTCCCCCTGGTGCCTAGGAACAAAGTCAGACCTGTTCAGATCATCACATGAACAACAAGAGTCAGGGAAGACAGGATCTCAAGGACAATCAAGATGCTATTAGCAGAAGGAGTTAGGCTTGAAGACAAAAGAATAGTGTCTACTCAATTCCTACCTCCAAATGTGTTTGTGTATCCACAATCACAAGTCCCAGAATCCATATATGTAGAGAATGAACACATTTGTGAACACCATATTGAGCATTCCACTCTGTGAGGTCAGCCATAATTAATAGCATGACTTGAAACAAGTTCTCTCAGGAACTCTAAATAGATAATGACCCAACCTCTCTCTTTTCCAAAGAACAGCAATTTTCCAGCGGAAGTGAAAGACCTGACTAAACGAATCAGAACCGTACTGATGGCCACAGCTCAGATGAAGGAGCATGAGAAGGACCCCGAGATGCTGGTGGACCTCCAGTACAGCCTGGCAAACTCCTACGCGAGCACCCCCGAACTGCGGAGGACCTGGCTGGAGAGTATGGCCAAGATTCATGCCAGAAATGGAGACTTATCTGAGGTGATCAGCAAAGGCTCACACATTCACCATCACCATTGAGCTCTTTATCAGCATGACTCAACTTTCATGTACAGCATGAATTATAAAAAGTTACCCTATTTTCCCGCTTCTCTAGATATGACCCAACTATATTTTATGTGCAATAAGTTTGTGCGCAGAATTCAAGAATGCTTGATTCCCAGTAGGTGACCTGAGATAAGGGCCAGACGGGGTGGGGGGACAGCAATGTGTGGAAAGCAGCGCAGCTGTGAGTGTTAAAAACCTGAGGCTAAGGAGGATGGTAATGAAACTGTCTGGAAATTGAGAGTTCTGTAAATTAGTGTTCTCTGTTTTACAGCGTTTTCTCTGCCTTGGAGTTAATAGGAAAGCTTGCTACTATGTAGTGAGCAAACTCAGGCAGAGGAAATCAGTCCTCACTGCAGCTAGTCTGAACCGGCCATGGGAGAATTAACACTCCTTATGCCATACGAAGAGAGATCACTGTACAAAGATTGTGAATCCATACGTAACTTTTATAAGCCAGCTTTAACACCAGGTGGATGTGTACATGGCAGTTCATCACCCCAGGCCTCTGGGTGCCAAATAAGAAGGTTCTGCCTCTTCCCAGAACTGTGGCCCTCTTGGGAAGAGATAAATTTGTCTACGATGGGCCTAAAACCTGAAGCTTTTGTGGTGATCAGGGTCTCTGGGACAGAAAGCAGAGCCTGTCTTGGCAGCAATTTGGCAGAAAGAATGAACAACTCCGGTGCCATCAGACAGCGCTGAAAGTGGTGAGATCCTTCCAAACAACTCAAAAGGAAAAATTTGAAGTCATTTGGAACTTTGAGCAAGTCAAATTTTAATATACACTCAACAACATTTAAGGCTTTGTAGGAAATACTAGAGAAAAAATCAAATATCATCCATAACCCAGTTTAAGGGGATATACATGCTACACCAGGTCACACTAGTGCTAACTCGCTAGGCAACCATTTCCGATGCAACAGAAACTCGAAGAGAGGCTATCTTGGGGGTAGAAAATCCTTAGAGACAGATGATTTCCAATTTATGTCCAAATTTAGAGTTTATAGTTATAATAAGAAGAGACCTGGGAATTTTTTTTAAATCTGGGCTTAGATGTTAAGAAAGGAAGGTAATTCTGTGAGAAAATTCTTTAGCCCAGTTCATTCACCCATCTCAAAACTATCAAGAACCACAAACAAACAAGAATCCCAAATCGTATTCTTTTATCTCATTTTACTCTGAATGGTGAATATTTTAGCGTTTTTCTGAATAATATATTCTGCCATGAAATAATGACTACTCTTGGTAGATTAGTCCTAATCAGATAAAGAGTAAGAGCCATCCTCTAAACCTGTTGTTTTCATTCCTGTTACAGGCTGCTATGTGTTACATCCATATAGCTGCCCTCATTGCTGAATACCTAAAAAGAAAGGGTAAGTAAGATGACTGCGGGAGACAGAGGACCCAAGAGTCAACATGTTGAAATCTTAAGGATTAATTGATTAATTTTGCCTCTATTAATCTCAGTAATATTTTAGTAAATAACATGCACTTTCCCATGTATTTCTCATTATGCAATACTTTAAATTTTTAACTATCATGCTATTCACATATTTATTTTATGTTCAGCAAGGTTGACTCGATGGTCAGCTTCTTAGTTCAAAACGAGGATTTTTCATTGATTAATAACTTATAGTTTCATAAGCTCGTATTAACCCAAACATGTAGCTGTATCCTAACCTCATCTTGCACTACCATAGGTTATTGGAAAGTGGAAAAGATTCACACACCATCCCTGCTCCCAGAGGACATCCACCCCTGTGATAGCAACCCATTACTAACTCCGGGCGGAGGAAGTGAGTGACCTAACCACTTGTTCGCCTCTGGTGCAGAGAGACACAAGTTACTGCTCTATTTTGCTCCAATGAAACCCTCTTAAATGTTTTATTAGAAGTAAAAACTATCTCAGACCTACAGAACTTACTCTGCAAAAACCTTGAACTCCTGCCATTTGGAAATCCCATCCAAAACATATAAAGTTTAGATTTCTGAAAAGTTCTCAGCAAACAACTGCATATCATCCAATGTTCCAGCTTAGGGGTTGTGGTCATATTTAGCTACCAAAATCTGCATTCCAGTCTGCCACTGGGATTTGTTTTTTTGAACACGTCCCTAGAAAATGGGATATATTTATTAGTAAACTGTGAAGTGGGGAAGCTGGTCATTTATAATGCATTAGCTTGTATTCATATCCATCAGCATACGTCTGCAGCTCATTGACCTATACTGGAAATCCTTAATATATTCTTATTATGTTTCTGAGTCAGAAGAGTAAACCTCTTCTTTACAATATGCAAGTGGGTAAGAATATAGCTGAACATAGGCAACTCCAGAAATTACAGCTGCCTCAGATGTATTAAATAGGCATCATCTGAAAGATGTAACATTTCTTTCTATAATCAATTCACCTATGTAATTATCAAAGAGACATTAATATAAAAAGTAGGAAAGCAGTTTTTTTAAAAAAGCAAGGTTTAGACTGCAATAATTATTATATTTCTACCATGTTTTGGAAGTGATAATTTAGTGACATAGCTAATGAGCTGATTATGACAGAATCATCTCACAAAAGTATAAGCAATAACTCAGAAAGTACTTGCTACACGGAAGGCACCATGCTGAGTACCGCACCAGCAGTGTCTCAATTAGTGGCCAATAGTAAGTTTATGAGGAAGGTCCTTTTATTTCCTCTGGGTTTTGGATGAGAAAACCAAGAGAAGCAAAATAACCTGCCCAAGAGCTGGTAGTTGGCTTGGGATGGAACCAGAGTTGAGAGCTGATCAGGCACTGCAGCCTCTCACCCTCACCTCGCACACTCCTCGCTGCTGAGACTGACTCCTCCTCTGGGACCAGCTGGTCCCATACACCTGGAAAGTCTTTTAGTCTTTTTTAGGTCTTTATGATTTTACTCTCCAGGCTACTAAAATTTGAGAGGGCTCTGAATGATGAAAAAGAGTGAAAACTAGCAAGTATTGAGCATTATAAAGACAGTACTTTTGGGAATAAAAATGATCAAGACATGCTACCTCCATGTACCAGTCCCCCAAAGTGAATGTAAACTAGGATGTACTGCAAACACACTAGTTTTAAAAAATAAAATAAGTTTTATATTTTAAATTAAAAAATTTTAAATATAAATAAAGAAAATGTACTGACTGTTCCAGGCATTTTTCTCAAATTTTAACATTTTAAATTCTTCAAATCTTTTGAGGTAGATATTCATGTCTCTGGCTTAACAAAAGAGGAAAACAGACTCAGGCTAAATTACACCAGAACATTGCAAATACATCTGTCTACAAATAGCACCTTCTGTTCGAAACTCCCATGCTGCTCCTCTACAGGAAATACGCTACCTGAAAATTATACAAAAATAATGAAAGGGGAACATGACTAGAAGAGTACTTATCACTGATCATAGTCTAACCAGCTTGTTGATTATCCGAAGGTTATAATGCTCTGACTTGGGACATCCTAAAGAATGTCAGTATCTAATCCAAACAAGATTTGACTCTGTTGATGTTTCATTTTGCTTGATCCTGCCAAGGCCTGTTCTCCATGGGATGGCCGGCTTTTCTGAGCATTACACCAAATATTAAAGAAGAAGGAGCAATGAAAGAGGATTCGGGGATGCAAGACACACCATACAATGAGGTTAGACTACCATGACCTAACGTACGGTAATTAAGTAAAAAAAAAAAAATAAATGCATTGAACCATGATACTAAGCTAAATCAGGAGAAAGGTGTTTACTCAGAAGTCAGATGAAGTTACTCTATGTTATGATTTCAGTGAACAAAATGAAACTAGGCTAAAATTAAGCCAAGTTTAATAGATACCAGATTCCATTGATAAAGCATAGTTTTCAATGAAAATTTTAGCTAAGCTTTCTTTACTTCTCTAAGAACTCCAGCGTACATGATCAGCTTTTCTATAAGATAAGCAATGTCTAGTCTTTTGGTAAAGGTGGTAAGGGATGCTAAAAATTTTATGAACTGGTCAAACCTTGAACTCCTGCCATTTGGAAATCCCATCCAAAACATATAAAGTTTAGATTTCTGACTTCCAGAGCTGCTTCAGAAAGTGACAAGAATGATGGGATAAGCGTGTTGAAAGCTGGGGGGAGTATTTTAAAGGGGATTAATGGCAATGTGTTTGTTATTGTAATACATTTTTTTAAACATTCACTGTACGTTTCTATCACACATCATATGTAAAAGCTCTCCATATTTTTGCACCAGATGTTGACATTTGATGGGTCTTGAAGATGTCAAATGAGAAAAGAGGGCTCCTAGAGGTGGAGCAGCAACACAGGCAAAGGTGTCCAGGACAGAAAGCATGCTAAGAGTGCAGTGCAACACTCAGTATAGCGGAAGTGCAAAGTCCAAGGCGGGGTGCTGAAAGGAAGGGGCACAGCAGGGAGCTCGATGCCTGAGTGTGGAGCTCCTCGCGTGCCAGGCTGAAGAGTTTGGACAGCAGGTCATAAACTGGAGTTTCCAGAGAGATTTATGGCAGTGGAGATCAGATTTGCGTTTCAGAAAGAAAGATGACTGGAGAGCAGCCATTGAAGAGAGAGCATAAACTTGCTAGAAAACTACTCCAAGGGCCTGGAAGTAAAGTAACAGGGGTTTGAGCAGTCAGTAACAACAGCAATGGAAGGACCTGGAAAGAGCTGATGGCACTTCATGGATCTGAATTAGCAGGTCTGTGCACTAGTTAGGTGATAACAGGGAAGGAAAGGGAAGAATCCAAGAAAACACCAGGATCCTTACCTAGGTCTTCATTGCAAATAACAGAGGTAATCCAAAAATCCCACTAAGAAAAATTTGACAAAGCAGCAGTCTTGAAACCAAGCTTTAGGAATAAGCCACAACTTCAGTCATGTAAAATTTTCCTTTGGGGAATTACAGCATATTCTGGTGGAGCAGCTGTACATGTGTGTGGAGTTCCTTTGGAAATCGGAGCGATACGAACTCATCGCTGACGTCAACAAGCCTATCATTGCCGTTTTCGAGAAGCAACGAGACTTCAAAGTATGTAGTGGAAACCTCTAGAAGCTAGTTAAAATCTCCTTTCCCTGGGGAAATTATTTGTAGTTCTCAAAAGCTAAATAGAAACTCCTTTTTATGTCAGCGTCATCTAATGACCTTTTGGTTTATGGTTTCAGAAACTGTCAGATCTCTACTATGACATTCATCGGTCATACCTAAAAGTGGCAGAGGTGGTGAATTCAGAGAAGCGGCTATTTGGTCGCTACTATCGTGTGGCATTTTATGGGCAGGTGAGTTCACAAAGAGTAACATGGCTTATAAATTCTGTTGAGCAGTAGGGTGCTGTCTTTCATGCTTCTAAGACATCTGACTATATATGCCAGGGCCTTGAGAGGATGCAGGTTGAGGGGATGTGAGTATCTATATATTTGCCCATAGGAATGTGCTAAATTGGAAAACAAGTGGGCAGAGAAATCCATAAAACTGTGCAGGTCGAGCTAAAAACAGTGATTTCTAACTGATTGGAGATAGAGAGTACTCATGTTTTAGCATTTTCTTCTTCTCAGTTCACCCCAACATATTTTTTATTCGTACATGTGTGCAGTACATATATCTTACAGTCATGTAAGGATTGGATACAAGTACATAATACAACTTGCTTCTTTTTTTTTTCTAATCTTCTTTTCCATCCCTCTCTCCTTCCTTCCTCCTCCTCTAATTCACCCCCAAAATATTTAACTATAAGTTTATATGATTGATTAAAGTGAAATCAAATTGAACATGTTTCAAGAAATAACGTTCATAGCATTCTAAGAAAGAAAAGAATCCCCGGGGGCTTCACTATATCAAACGTATGACTCAACAATCATGCAATTTCTTTTCTCCTATTTTCAAATTACCACTGTTTCTAAACAGAACATTATATACCTTTTTGGTTTCCTGTGTTACAGGTCAGTGTAATTTCAGACTTACCTTTCTCAGTTTACTGCATAAGCAATGGACAAGACTGAAAATATTAGCTAGTTGTTGCATTGGCGTAAAAGTGAATGCATGATACATTAATTACGGATATCTCTTCATACAGTGCTTTGCATGGGATAAACCCAGGCACCATCTTATTTCTTTTCAGGAAGACTTATGTACTCTTATATTTCAGCAGATGTGTTGCAGGCTGTTGTTCTTATGGATAAACATGCCATTCTCTTATTTTCACAGCTGCAATGAGTCTGAGATCTCTTTCTTTTCTCCCCTCATGTGAAGCACTCATGCACAAACGTTATTGTTCTCCCCAGAACACTTTAAGTCTTAAACTGGAGTCAAATCCAGCATGGCCATTCTAGATCATTTCCTCTCGCACTCTTCTGAAGAGCATATTTTCCTCTGACCTCCAAAGACAGCTGACAAACTAACTTCTGAATTAATAAAGATAGATTCTGTCTGTCGGGAGAGTATTCGAGAGTGACCGCTTACCGTAATCAATTTCATCTGAACTGGGTTTTCCTCACTTCACAACAGCATTGGGACTGTGGGAACAGAGAGACCTAGTGCTGTGAGGCGAACACAGTCTACAGGGAAGAGCTCGGTTTAGACATTCTGAGGGCACGTGGAAAAGAATGTGAACTATCTGTAGTGCACATGTCTGTTTGGTGACAGGGAAGTGTGAGACTCTTCCTGTGAGGAGGAAAGAGTAGAAGAGATGGTCCTGGGAGCCGTGGAGAAAATAGGTAATGTGTGACCTCGGTGAAACATTACCAAGAAAAATGGCAGAAAGCTATGAAGAAGGGGATATGGGAGATGAGCATATTAAAGGGAAAGACAATTTCAGGGGAGATGGCCCCAGACTAACTGAGCAGTAAAGAAGGGTCACACAAGATATGCGTTTGGCTAGCCAAGCTATGAGTACGTCTCTTGAGGTATCTCGTCAATAAGAGTAATGAAATACCATTAATACCCCAGGCATGGAAACCAGATCATTTCCTCATGGTTTCTCCAACCAAAAGCTAAGATACAGGCTATTAAACAGGTGGAAACAACTCTCACTGCCTTCTAATTAGTTTTTAATGCAGATGTTTACTCTTTTCTTCTTTTGGTCTTGATTGTTGCAGGCTGTGGTAAGTTCTCTCCCCTCCCAATTTGCATGCTCTAATAATCCTCACACATCCCTCTGTATGGTTTTACTGAACCTTAACTTTTGTGCAAATCGACATTTGGTACATAGGGTAAGATAATCCCTTTTCCATTTATTTTAGAATCCTCCTGCATTTCTTGCACTAAATTGCATTTATCCAGTTTATCTGAATTACAAAAATGTATCCTTTCTTTTTCATGCACATTCTCTCTATCCAGGAAGGTAGAGGATGTGCTGTAAAAGCCTTACATATACGTCCTCACACCGATATAAATGTGAATACCACATTAATAGATATAGCATAGACTGGTATTGGCGAGTTCCTGCTTATTTCAGGCCACGATGCATAGCAGCTGGCTAAGAACACGAGGGTGGCAGTAATTTCATTGGTGACCATTCATGGGCACCTTCCCAGAGTCCTGAGAGGACCTGGTCATTGCCACAGAGTTTCCTGAAGAAACGGGACTCTATGTTGGTGAGCTCTGAGCATCCTCAGAAGTGACGGCACCAATTCCCAACATGAAAGGTGAGCAGGAAAATAAATCTTTACCCAACAAGTAAAACCTCAAAAGATGCAGAAAGAAGTGGAGTAAGAAACCTGGAATGGGGGCCGGTGAGATGGCTCAGTGGCGTAAGCGCCTGCCTGGCAAGCGCGAGGGCCCGAGTTCGACTCCCGGAACCCACATACGAAAAAAGGGCCGGTGATATCGCTCAGCGGCACGGGCACCTGCTGGCGCATGAGGTCCTGAGGTTGACCCCCAGTACCCACACACACACACACACACACAAAAATGAAACCTGGAATGTAAACCAAGGCAGAAATAATCGTCCAGTACCTAGACGAAGAATTTTCTTTGTATTATGTTAAGCCACATGAAATTGTCTATCTTTACCATTTCCTTTACCTGCACAAAATGGCAACTTTAAGTGGTTTGACATAATTATTGTCAATTAAGCTAGAAAGTAATATTCTTTCAATATCCACACATTATCAGTTTCCATTCAGCTCGACTTGCCTGACCAATATATACTTTTTTGTAATTCTATAAATTCCTTCCTACCTCCATACCATATGAGTATTTTCTACCTTCATTTATAAATTTTGGCTCATGACTCCTTAACTCACCTACTAAAAGAATTCTTGAAAACCCTTGTACTAAATTGACTGAAGGGGTCACGGGGAAAGATTGAGGAGAGCTCCTTTCAAATGACCTAACTGTTCCTTCTTCAGACTCTTTAGTAAAGCATGCCGACTATGAACCTGACATTTTTTTAATACCACCAGCACTCTCAATTGTCTTTTACACACAGACAAAAAAAAAAAAAATTCAATTGGACCCAAAAGGCAAAGTGCTTTTGTTACATGCGCAGACCCAAGAACATACCTCAGGATGATCCCCTGTAAGCTTGCACCTCAGCTGCCTTTCAACAGTTCGAACAAAAACTCATGAAGGTTAACCTGATAACCAGCAAATTAGAACCTCAGTCATCTTTGTACGAATGATACAGTGCCTGCCCCAAGATACCACCCGGCAAGTGTGAACAGTGGTATTCAGCAGCAGACATTTCATGATAAAGAAACACAAAATAAATTTGCACATCCTAATAAATGTGTGCAGAATGAAGGTTCCAGAGTTAAGATGCAATCTTGGCTACCTGATTAGCATAATCTCCATGACCAGAAATGAATTCTTATCCACGATGATGATTAATATCTCTATAAAACTCACCTTTTAACATCCACGTTGGTGTGTCTTGCAATCGCATCAAAAAAGTGATGGTAACGTAATATGCAGCAGGATCCTCACCTCTGCGAAGTGCCTGTGAGTCCATATTTTAGCATCCTATATAGACTAATGCCTTCCCTTTATCATATTGGCTATGCTATTTAATATTAATTGTGTCTTCACTGAGCCAGACACTAGAAAACAAGTTGAAAATTACTGTTCCACTGCAGGGATTTTAAGAAACAAGTCTTGCATAGCAATTTCTACCTCAGCACCTGGCATCGCTGCCCATGGAAATTTTACACGTAGCAGCTTGTATAAAGCATTCCACTGAACTCCCTGAAGTAATTCATTTTGAGAGTAAAGACACAGCAATAATGATCAAACATTGCCTGTAATCAGTGAGATTCTTGAGCCCTGGTATTTTGCAGGAAAGCAAATGAATGCCTACTGCAGAACTTAGACATCAGATGCCCCTGGAATTCACTGGAGGAGCTGGAAGAGTTTTATTCTGTGCACCAAAGAATTTAGGTTCCATGATTCTTAATCATACCTGCTTGAGTGCATCTCAGAATCTTCATAAAGAACCTGGGAGGAGGGGCAAAGGTACATGTGAAGTTTGAAAAACCACCATCTCCACTTTGGGATGTGATATTCCTTTCCATCTCCTCACATATATGAACGTCACTGACCTAGACTATATATTCATAGTCAGACATCATAATTGAGATCATATATACGTGGAACTATTTCTCTGCATTCTTGTAGCATCTCTTCTTGAGGCTTTAACCTATTAAGGTTTTCTGACCTATCTTTTGTATATTAGATTCCTCTTGGAATGCATTCTTTTGTTTAAGAACTCTGAATCAGTTGACTATAATCACAGTGGCACTTATAGTTGACATCCCAGTGATAAAACAGGGGCACAGCAAGATTGTGAAGTAACTGCAAAAGAAGGAGTACCTCCTAAGAAGGAGTCAGGGATCTTTAGGTGTCAGCTTATCCTGCTTTATTGCCTGAAAGTTTCATAATCCATGTATGTGAACACTACCGACTCAAAGTCCTTGCTTAAAAATGTGCTATTTCCTAACATAAGAGATTAAGGCATCTGCTGCATTGTAAAATAACACTTTAAAAAATTAAACCAGCAGTGGAAATACAAAGGCCATACTTCTAGTTGCCTTGAAATGCAGTCAGTTTACAACCTTGGGGCTAAAGCAAACGGCTGCTGGGTTCCCATCACCTGCATTTGGTTCATAAATCATGAATTCCATAGACAGCTGAAGCTGCCACCCTCCTAAGATAGTGCTCCGTAATTCATGTGTCCCTGCCTTGATGGCTTCATGGGTAAAAGGTAAGCTTGTACTCCAAACATTTCCACCACTGCCACTTATATGGTTTCAAAAGCGCTTTATACAAACCCTGGCAGACAAACCCTGGGTTTAATATTTTATTCTTCTATTCCTGCTCCTCCTTAGTTGTTTTATAAAACTGTCTCCATTGGTTACAGTCCCCACACTCTTAAAAAAAAAAAAAGCTCTAATTTCTGTTTCTTTCTGATTGATCACTTGCCAAAATATGGAGAATCGGTAGACTTGTCGTAATAAGGCAATTGTAGTTCTGCTGGAAGAGCAGCTGGAGGTGTGTATTTTTAAGACCTCAAAGCCGTGCTAAGCTGTTTTCTCTGTACATGAGTCAACATTCAGGTTGCTTTATGGAAATGGGATTTGTGTCTTCATTACTGTCTTCATCATCATCGTCACAGCTAACATTCACCAGAGGCCTCCTGTGCACCAGGCACGGTCCCGATGGCCTCCACGAAGCTTTCTGAGGCTGCTTTCTCCACCCTGCAGACCAAGGAATCAGTATGATAGAGTCACGGGTCATGACCAAGACCACAGAGCTCATCATGACAATAGACACCTGCTTCCTACCGCTGATTTTCTACAAATTCAGAAATTTGTCAGGGGAAAACATCGCAGTGAAAATAACTCTTCGTACTCGTATTCACTGCATGGCTAAAAAAAATAGAAATTTTTTCCTGAAAGTTGGCAGCATTTTTTTTCTCGTTGAAACTGAAGTAGTAAATGTTGCTTTAGCCATGGCCCTGGGGAGGTGCCAGCTGATGGCCTCAGAAGTCTTATTTCTCTGATGTGTCAGTCTGCCAGTTTTAGCCACTAACTTCTGACCTTGAGTCAGACAAAACTCCACAAAGGCGGGAACAGAAAAACCACAGCAGGCAGGAAGTCATGTGGGAGGGGGTCAGCCCTCGCCACCCTGCAAGGTCCGGATGAAAGGCGGGGAGCAGTTTTTCATGCTTTCCACATCCTGTGTCACCTAGCAGTTTAGGACCTGGGGACTCCTAGTCAGCCGTCTGGGGACTTGAATATTTCTCAAAGAAATTATTCAATAAAACATGTTTATTGAAAGCAATGGGATCTTTTCTAGTTATATCTGGAGCAAATATACCTCTTTGAAATATAGGTCCTTTAAGAACCATTTCTTTCATCTGTGCATTGCAAACATGTTGAAATAATCTCCCAGAGTCCAGGCAGTGCAGTAAACTCTGCGTGGATGCTGTTGATGAAGACACATTTCCTACAGGCCCTAAGTCGATAAAGAAGATGGAAACAGACATCTCTCACCCTCTGCTCGTGACAGCTACAGCCCTCTAATGACACAAAGTCTCCTCTGAATGATGATCACACGTACATAGGCGAAAGTGCTGTACGCCACACAGACATGCATTTAATAGTTAGTATTTCATTATGATTGCCTCACATCAGCCACAAAAGAAAAAATGCAGCATTAGAACATTTTGTCCGTGTTATTTTACATATAATGAATTGTTTCAGTCAAAAAAGATTTTTTAATACAGCTAAGCCTCTTTTGAGCCCCAATATCTTCGCACACCCTCAAAAGCCATTTCTTTGCAAGTAAGCACTGCAGAAAAAAAGCAAGATAGTGTGTGTCCTTCACTCTCAAATTCATCTAGTATTCTGAGGCCACGTATATTCTGCAGGAAAAATACTTCTGTCTCTCCAAAGAGAAGGAATTATAAAGATTTTCTCACTCAGTTACCTTCAGATAATAAAATCTTCCCCTCTCCCAGCTTCCAACCAGACAAATGAATAAAGGCTAAATTTTACTTTTTCCGATGGAATAAAAATGATGGCATAGTTGCTGTTGTTAATCCTATAAGGCCTAGTTTTCCAAGAGCATAAAAGAACTATTAGAAAGCAAATTTAATGATTATGTTGTATATAGTTAAGTTGGATTGAGTACACTGACATCGTATGGATGTAATGTTACTTTAGTACAAATTGGGAGCATACTACATGTCATTTGTGTTAGGATGACAATAAAAAGTGTTAGGGTTTTTCATCTGATATGTGGTGCATGTCAGCCCACTTAGATACCTTTGCATCCCACATCATGTTATCTGTACTAGTTTCAAAGACTTGCAGAAGACATTAAAAATGATAATGATTGGATCATGACAAACATGTTCCACTTTGTGGTCTACCCCAGACTGCCACAAGAGGGCACTCTTCCCCCAAAATATATGGAAACAGATTCCATTGGTTTCTACAAAGAGAGAAAATATATGTAAGATATTTAATGAAGTTCTTTAACATGGCTAGGGAATATTTACATTAATGTCTGTTTAAAGGGAGATTTTTTTTTATTTCTTCACCTGGTCTTTTTTTGATTTTGAATTTTATAGGGTGCTAATCAATAGCTTGGATGACAACCCAAAGACTGGATATATTTTTTAAGTCAACAGCTTTTTCTTTTGCTCGTGATTTGTACCTGGAGTTCTCTAATAAAACCAGTGGTTCATTGTGTCTTCCATAGGGCTTTTTTGAAGAAGAAGAAGGTAAAGAGTATATTTATAAAGAGCCTAAATTGACAGGTCTCTCTGAGATTTCCCAAAGGCTACTCAAACTTTATGCAGATAAATTCGGAGCAGACAATGTGAAGATAATCCAGGATTCCAACAAGGTACAGAAAAATCATTATTCACCCCATGCTAAGACTCGGCTTGGTGTTTTATTTTTTATTTATATTTATTGTTTTAATTTGCTGCCTGATCATGCACAGTAAATTACCAAAATTATTCTGGATGTTTTGCTGGTTGATTGGCTAATGATTCATTTTTCTTTTCTTTTTTTGGTCAAAAACATAAATTTTTGTCTGAGTAACTTGTATGCGACCTTAGAAATAGCTTACTAGGGCCGGTGAGACGGCTCAGCGGCTTAAGCGCCTGCCTTGCAAGCGCGAAGGCCCGAGTTCGACTCCCGGAACCCACATACGAAAAAGGGGCCGGTGATATCGCTCAGCGGCACGGGTGCCTGTTGGTGCGCGAGGTCCTGAGGTCGTCCCCCCGGTACCCACAAAAAAAAAAAAAAAAAAAAAAAAAAAGAAATAGCTTACTAAATCCTCTACTTCTCCCATAGGTTATTTGCATTTGAGTAGCAATTAAAATACTCAAGTGATTGGGCCCCAAGGTGGAATTGAAGGAAATCCCAAGTTGAAAACATTTAATTCAGTCCAGGAGGTCTTCCTGGGCCAGAGCAATTTTGAGAACTGCTCTCCATGATAGGACTGAGAGAGCTGGGTGGGGCCACAGAAAGAGCCAAGTGCTGACAGTGGCAGCTCCATGATTGGACGGAGAAGTATGGCAGAAGATGGAGCTGGAAAAGCTGGTTTGTGCCCAGTGGTATAGGGTTCTATTGGACCACAAAAAAGGCCATTTTTTCCTGTCTTCTTTTACAAAGCTGATATTTGGAGGGGTCTGGGGACCAGATCACTGGCAGAAGTTGTTGTAAATAGGTTTTTCCTTCTCCTTAACTTGAAAGTTACAATCATTTCCCTGTTCAGGCAGACAGAACTATTGTAATAGTGCCATTCCTGCATGGAAAGCATACACAGAATTCTTGGTAGGACAAGCAAGTGGAGTGAGCTGGGTGTTCACAATACCACCACATATCAGATGGTGATCTTGGAGAAATTAGCTGGCACCTCTTAACCTCTAGTTTTTAATCTCTAAAATGGTTACAGTTGTACCAATATTATAGTGTAATTATGATTAGCTTTATGAGGTTTCTCAAATCTCTGGAGTGGGTAAGGGAGTAGATGGGTGGAAAGATGGAGAAAATTGGAAGAAGTATTTTGGTTTTTTGGTTTTTTGTTTTCTTTTTGTGGGTACCAGGGGTCAACCTCAGGACCTCACGCGCCAGCAGGCGCTTATGCCGCTGAGCTATCTTACCGGCCTGGAAGAAGTTTTAAATGTCTTCAAGAAGCCAGGCATGGTAGCACATGCCTGTAATCCCGGCACTGGGGAGGCTGAGGCAGGAAGATCTCTGTGAGTTCAAGGCCAGCCTGGGCTACAAAGTGAGTTCAAGGCCAACCTGAACTGCATAGTGAAACCCTGTCTAAAAAAAAAAAAAAAAAAAAAAAAAAATTCTTCAAGATGTCCTTAGAAAAGAGGCTGAAAATCATCCCTTCCAACCTCAAAGGAGAGCAAATACAATTTCCCTGGAGTTTTTTGGGTCCTTCAGCCTGTCTTCCTTGCTACTTATCAAGCTTATGCATCAAACAGAGTTAGAATGATTTGTTGTGTGTAAGAGAAGGAATCTGAAACATAGAAAATATAAGAAGTTGTCATCGTGTAGTCAACTAAGCGTCTCATCTGCTGAATAGACAAGGATCCTCCCTCCACATCACAAGCCAAAAGCCGGTGGCCCCAGTCTAGTATGAGGCTAAATCACAGAGGGACAAACACGCGTTTCCACTGTCAGAAGACTTGCATGCCACATAAAAGCAACTGAACATGCGTTACAGAATAGAAATTTTTAAAAAGTAATGAATCAGCCAGGTCCTTATGTTGCAAAAAGCCTCAGGACGTGCCAAGCAGGCTCCAATCCAGCCGCCACCATAGCCGGGCTGCCACTGTCAGCCCTTGGCTCTTTCTATGGCCCCACCGAGCTCTGACATGCTGTGGCCACCCATTTCCTTCTTGGGGAGAGGAGCAGCTTCCTACTGGTGTTTGCCCAGGAAAAACAGAGCTCCCCATGTTTTTTTTCCAAAAGTACCTTGCAGCTGGCATAGTGGTACCCAAACCTTCTTCCCTGCCCATCCCAGGTAACCCCAGGCTGAGGCAGGAAGATCATGAGCTTGCTGCCTGCCGGCCAGAACAACTTAATGAGACCTTGTGTCAAATTTAAAAACAAAAAATAAATGTAAAAGCTGAGGAATATAGCTCAGAGGTAAGCATGTGCCTAGCACACGTGAGAACCACAACGGAAGCACCGATGGCTCACGACCCTTTCTTTGCCCGTAATGTGTTAACACAGGTCAACCCCAAGGATTTGGATCCCAAATACGCCTACATCCAGGTGACCTATGTCACACCGTTCTTTGAAGAAAAGGAAATAGAGGACCGGAAGACAGATTTTGAAATGCACCACAACATCAACCGCTTTGTCTTCGAGACGCCCTTCACGCTGTCGGGCAAGAAGCACGGCGGGGTGGCGGAGCAGTGCAAGCGAAGGACAGTCCTGACAAGTAGGTGCAGGCCCCTTCCTCGGCCCAGTGGCGGAAATCGGGAGCTATTTCTGTCCTGCAGATGAGCTCCCAAAGCGCACAGCCAGGATGAGCAGATTTATCTTCTGTCGAGAGCAGGGCCCCTGAGGGGCACCCGGAGGAAAGGCGTCCTGAGAGTTACTTTGTGCTGCTTCCCTTGAGACTGTACAGGCACAAAGTTGAGGAGTCCCTGACTTGGGGAGGGCACAGGCACTGAGCTCTCTTCTCCTCTGTCTTTTCACTGAATCTACTCTCAGCTGCTTCAGAGTTACCAACTCTCATCACTGTGGTTTTGGGGTAAGATTTCAGCCATGCTAGGATTCAGCTTCTTCCTCTCTCAAAGGAATGCAGGCGCTGATCTCCGCCCCCTGCCAGTAGTACCCAGATCTATTCGGTACACTAGGGATATTTCCTTGCATTCACAGACACTGGATGGGTTGTGACTAGGTGACGGCCACTGGTACAGTCCCAGTGATTCAAATCAATAAAGCGTGATTCTTGTCCGCAAGGTGCTTACAGTCTGGTAGGAGAATGAGCCAAGTAAAGCAAGAAATCTAGGTGAGCACAGCATGGGAGATGAATGGGAACAAACAGCAGTGACTCCGGAAGCCCAGTGTAGTCTGGAGCCCCAAAGCAGGGTCACCCTCGAGGAAAAGACAGCCAAGCTCTCTTGGGAGAGGCAGGCAGCCCTGGATTGTGCAACAGACAGATGAATCGAATTGATGTCCAAGCCAGGAGATGCATTCACCTCCCAGAAACCGACCCAGAACATCTGTAATAAAAACAATCTAGAACGAAGTTGTTCCATTCTATTCAGTATATATTTGAGCATGCTTTATTGGGTCAATTTCATTTAAATTACAAGTTGTGGGGAAATCTCTCATCTTTTCAGTGTTTGGTTATTCTAAAGGTCTTGATCTATCCCTGAGAATAAATTCCTGTTAGCTAGTGGAGGGCAGAAGTTTACCAGGTGAACGTATTGAGGCAAAAGCTAAGAGATATGAAGGAAGATGGTACCTAGGAGGAAGACACACACACACACACACACACACAACATGCAGACGGAATATCTCATGTGCTGTGAAGCAATACATGATCCTTTTGACCTTCAGAGGAATCCTTGACTCTTCACTGACCCTTGATATCCCTCTGTGTGGCTTTTGTGCAGCGAGTCACTTGTTCCCCTATGTGAAGAAGAGGATCCAGGTCATAAGCCAGTCGAGCACAGAGCTGAATCCTATTGAAGTGGCAATCGATGAGATGTCCAGGAAGGTCTCCGAGCTTAACCAGCTCTGCATGATGGACGAAGTGGACATGATCCGACTGCAGCTCAAACTCCAAGGGAGTGTCAGTGTGAAGGTTAGCAAGCACCGCCCGTAGCCCAGATAGAGGAGGCCCTAGAATTTATTTATTTTTTTACAAAAGATCGAAGAAATGTTTTTGCCATGTGTGAATACCATCTAACACCTTTATCTGAGTCTTTTAAAATTCTATCTCGTTGTGTATTTTTGGTGCCTGTAGATAAGTCTTTAAGTGTAGTTGAAATAAAATGTTTTCTTCCCCTATTCTCCCATCCTCTCTTCTCCGGAGAAAGCATGTTCTATATCTGCATCCTTGTGAATGAATTAACTAATGAATGAACATGGCATTCCTGTACGTGTCTGTCAGTAAGCATTTTATAACAGTGGTCCAAAACACATCCAGAAAAGAATGTTTACTAGTAGATAAAGGGTGCATTAGTGTTTACCTGGCTGTCGGGGTTGTGACGGAGAGCAGATGCTATCCTCCCAGCAGGTGTCAGAGACAGAATAAATAAACTATTCGCAAAAATGTGAGCAGCACTGCAGAGTGTGAGTAGCAAGGGCTGACGCTGAGGCCTGAAGTCACCAAGAGGAGAGCTGTGGAAGCAGAGCAGGGAGCTGGGGGAGACCCTGGGGAAAGGCGGCATGGTTAGGGGCTTAGGGAGGAGCCTGGGCTCGGTCCCCTCACCTGGCCTGGTCTGGGGTGAGGAGAGCAAGGCACTCACTGCGGCACAAAATGTAGTCGGCAATCGAGTTAAAATGATATATCAGCACAATCTTTTTAAAAATCAAAATTAATGCTAAAACTCCACAATCAACGAAGTATTAAAATTTCAAATAAAGGCAGGCCAGGAACCTTGCCCCCCACTCTGTATTAAAGCCTGAGGCAAAGGAAAAGTCACGGATGCTGATTCTGCTCTTGAGCCTGCCATCCTGGCCCCCTCCCCCTGGCCGACCCGAGAAGAAAAAGGGCCAGCAGATAAAGGAGTCACTTTCCTACTGCAGACAGCAAATGTTTGATGGGGAAAATAAATTACATTTAAATAGGGTGAACATACTTAGTAGACATCCATCTAGCTTTTAAAGCTGTTAAGATGAGCAGCTCAAGCAGTGTGCGGATACAGCAGATGGTGAGCAGGTTGGCAGGTGACTGGTTTAAGAAGGTAGTAGTGAAGGACAGAGCTCAGGTGCTCCCTTCAGTGGCTTAGTGACAGCAGAGGACAGCACATAAGACCACAAGGCAGTGTGAGAGATGGGGGTGCCACCCCCAGCTGCCCTCCTCCATCTGCGGCGCAAACTCGGTGTAAAAGGAGAGCAGTTGAACAGTCGCAGACAATTCTCTTCTCCCCCGTAGGTCAATGCTGGCCCAATGGCCTACGCACGAGCTTTCCTAGAAGAAACGAATGCAAAGAAATACCCTGACAACCAAGTAAAGCTTTTGAAGGAAATCTTCCGGTAAGATTTTCTTTGTTAACGTGTTCTTCCTCCTTCAGCCAGGGGGTGTGAGTTCCCCAAGGAGCTGTCCAGCTGGCCCTCCAGAGGTGGCAGAGTCTATTAGCAGCCAGTGAACTCAAAGAGGCCACGTGGTACGGCTTGTGTTTAATTTGCTTAATGCTGTTGCTAAAGGCAATTTGCTGACGCCTGTGGGCAGGCCCTGGATGTGAATGAGCGCCTCATCAAGGAGGACCAGCTGGAGTACCAGGAAGAATTGCGGTCCCATTACAAGGACATGCTCAGCGAACTCTCCGCAGTCATGAGCGAGCAGGTGAGCTTTCTCTGGTGACACGAACTGCTGTCCACGGATAGAAAGTGCCCATCAGGACAGGGACTGGTGACTCTTTTCTTGCTGCTGAAATTGTTGTGTACACCAGCACTGTGTTGCTGGGCCGTTCTCTCCCTGGTGCACAGCAGCCCTTGGCTCAAAGCGGAGATTGGCTAAGGTAAGATCTGTAAGAAAAGAATATGAAGTGAGGTAAGGTGGCACTTGCCTGAAATCCCCGCGTCCTGGGAGAACAAGTTCAAGCTCAGCCTGGACAACTTAGTACTTGGTGAGACCCTATCTCAAAATAAAAGCCACTGAGGATGTAGCTCATTGCAAAGGTCCTGGGTTCAGTTTCCAGTACCAAAAAATATGAGAATATGAGAACCCAGAGCTTTCTATACTTTTTCAAGATGTTTATCCAAGGTGTATGAACTGTTGATTTTCTAGAATATGTGGGTCTGGTCAGACACTGGGGAGCCCTAAATGGGACTCCCATTAAGGTTGGCTGTCCCTCTGGGATTGTCAGAAGGATGTGGTGTGCAGTTACACACATAGGCCACTAGGGATCGCTGCACCGTGCTCCAGAAGAGCCTCGGGACTGCTCAAATCCTTTAATCTCCAAGAGTGGTTCTCTGCAGAGGCTGAGCCTTCCACAGATGGGAGCAAGTGGAATAAAACTCAACCCCCACGACCACAGGCAGTCATCTATGTATTCAACATGTTCTGCAAACTGTGCCCAAAGTGTGGCCGTTCAGTAGTCACAGTATTTAGGGGATTAGGGGGGTGTTAAAAATCAAATTGTTGAAAGTCAAGTGCCGCTTTCTTAGCCTATGCCCCAGCATCCATCAACCCTCACACCCTGACATCTCATCCGGTGGTCCCCTGCAGTAATTAGATGTGTTTTTTATGGAATAACGGAGAGGCAGAATGTGAACTACTGTCCTAGTGGTGCCTCCTACATAGTAGTCACTCATTTAATATTAGCTACACTTCCTTTCCTTAAATGATCTACCATTAACACCATTCTCAAAACATGAAAAGTTTTGTTCGAATTGCATGCCCCGTATATGCAACTTTTTTCTTTTCTTACATCTCCTCCCATCCACTTTCCATAGTAGCCAGAGAAAGAAATGGTTGGTTGACTTAGGTCAGAGAAAAATCAATCTCCTTAGGTAGGATTCCTAGTGGAGATAATGTTGGTTTGGGCTTTTTGAGGGGTGAGAATTAAATACTCTCGGTGATACCTTGAAGGCATAAGGAGAAATCATAACTCTGGGAGTGAAACAAAAAGAATAAACTGGATGGAAAAGATGGGGAAGGAAGGCTTGTCTCCAACTGTAAATCATGTTTGACCTTGGAATTTTTGGCCAAAAAAAAAATGCTCTTCTCTTTTTTCCTGCCAGCTCTGTCGAGGCCCGTGTTTATACAGCTTCTGTTCTTCTGTGTCTAGTATCTCCCTCAGTACTGTAAGCAAGAGTGGTATGTTTCTCTTTCCTCCTGTCTCTGTCCTTTGTGGCCTCCCAGTCCCCCATCTCTACCTAGCTCATGGTTTTCCCTGGTCACTTCATAGTCACTGGTGGTGTGTAAGTTTTGATTTAATTACAACTCCCATTTCCATTTTAAGATAGGTCAATGGCGGGGGTGGGGCTGGTGATAAAAGCTAAAGTTCACAACTTAACACATGCAAGAAAAATACACACTCTACCACCTTCCAAGCTGTATTTGATGTACTTGAGCTCATTTGTTTCCAAAACAAAGATGTCCTATACCCAGAGTGCTAAAACAAAACCAAACAAAAACAGGTGATTAAAAGGAGAGAAAAAAATAGTTTCTTTTCTAAGAAACATTTTCTAAAAGCAGCAAAATTTGGCTTTGTGCTTCCTGGAAAGTGACACAAAGGAAAGAACCTGATGGATTGCACAGCTATTCAGTAAAAGAAATAGATCTGTCAGCAGAAAAGATAAACTTTCTTCCTGGTCCTGCGCTTCCGCGGGGATTTCTCGCACAGGACATTATACGATGGCGTCACGTGCCTATATACTCATGCACTTTGGGACAGGTGCCTATACAATCAGAAAACAAGGGGAAATTCTACTACAGAACTTTGAAAATCAGACACAATTAGGATCTATCGACAGACAAATATAAAATAAATATGGGAAATAGAAAATTAGAATTAACCATGCAGTTCATTCCAAAAGTACCAGAAAAGTCTTAACTAGAAGAGTTTTTTGAAACCATGTAGTTAATGAAAGAACCTTCGGTGTAAGGAAAAATGATGCATTCCCTATTGGACCATATTAGTTAAGCGGCTATACTTGTAATCTTATTGGTTGATTATAGTTTGACCCATGTACCCACATCGCGACTTTGCTGTACAAATTACCCCTGACAAGGGGCCTTGGTGGCCACCCACTCAGGACCCTTGATATCTCTCCAGAGCTATTCCTGTTCCCCAATAAACCTTTCCTACTCTAAAAAAAAAAAAATTCAACAGTATAAAGTGCATTAAAACCTGAAGATGTTGAATTGGGAGTGACAAGCAATAATTACTTTATAAGCAGCCAGGATCTCTCACTGTTTCATAAATAGCCAGAATCATGAAAAGCTTCCTTTGGCTGAGGCCAAAGTAATGGATATAAGGATGCAGATGAAACACAAACGTAAGATCATCATTTGGTGTCTATTTCAAAATTCAAGGAGAATGACAGTGAATTCAGCTGAGGTAATGAGTATCAAATATAAAACACAGAGAAGCAGGCCCATTCTGCTAGAGTGGCAAGGATGCAAGATGCAAAGACATACTGCTATTAGATTGTTTGATGAACACATTATCAGCCAAATTATTTATGCAGAGCCTGTGACACTGATCATAAAGAGAGCTTAACGTAGGATAGAAGACCCAGGTCCCTCTGTGGAGACAGAAGTAGCCATTCTCCCTTAGAAGAGTAGGAAAGCCAACGGTCATGGCACGGCATGGCCATGTGTGACGCTAGTGGGAAAATCTTCATACCTACGAGTTTAAAATATTAAGTCTCTTATGTACAGATACACTTTAGAGGTGCCTGGGCTTTCTGTGAGAGCTGTTATTACCATGTTTATATGTTATTCTTTGAATACATCTGATAAGAAAGTATCCTTAAGGCCTAGTAACATTATTTTCAGGTAAAATCAGGTCAAGATTTTTTTTATATTTCCATTCATGCGAATACTTAAGTGAGGTGTACAGTGTTTCATTTTTTTTTTTGATAGATTTTGGCAATATAAATTATAAACTTTTAGAATAAAATAAAATCCTGGAATCACTCAGATGTATTTGTAAGTTTAGTTCAAACAGTTATAAATTGATATCTGATGATCAAAGGGAATCATGAAGCTACTTGAAATATTGGCACAGTGACTAGCACCTGAGCTTGGGAGAAAGAGCAAGGGAACTAAGCAAGTGTATTTTCAAAATGTACAGATACCCTCTGGGGAATAAAAATCACTGTGCTGGGTCTTAACTTTGTGTTTGGGAAGATGAACGTTAGCCTCTGTATGATCATTTTGTTGTGCTGTGTTTTGTCCTGTTTTAAGATTACGGGCAGGGACGACCCAGCAAGGCGCGGAGTGGAGCGAACCTGCACTCGTGTAATTAACAAGGCTGCTGCGGCTCCGCCCACCGTGTCTGTCTCACCCAGCGCGGAGGAGAGGAGCTCGGCCGCCTCCCATAACCTCTAAGAGAACTTTCTGAATTTGCAGCTAATCTCGGGGAAGAGAAAGAAAGATTTAATTTATTCAAAATTTTTATGGTGTTAATATTTTTGTTTACCTCGCCAGCTTGAAAATTTTGCCAGCCTCTGAATTTGCACATTTTCCTACGATTTTTTTTTTCTTCGAGCGGTATTGATCAAGCCAACCTGAATATTTGCCATGAAATCCCAATGAATGTGTAGCTCAAAAGCAAACTCTTTGTTTGCTGTCAGTTATAATATGTTCAATACCCAGTCCTAGTACACATATTTTAAAGGTCAAAGTGAATGTTTTTGTAACATTTAAGCATATTTCAGATGTAAATAGAAGATTGTAAAATATATGGTTTTTACCAAATTTAAAAGGACGTTTTTAGTTATTACTTATGACAGTACTAAAATTATATGAATAACATTTCAGATGCCATTATATTAAAATATTTCTGTATGTGTAAAAAAGTGTTGATAAATACTAATCTTTAAAATTTGTGGAGTTTCTTTATTTGTAATATATGTGCTCTTAAAGGCAACGGGATGTGAAATTATACAATTATTTTGTTGTTGTTAATAGAAATAAAATACAGTCACTTTGCATTTAGTTTCCTCTTGATGAGTGAGTCACTGTAAAAATACTTTATTAGAAGTCTACTGGGTACAGTGCTATAGTCAGTACTTAGGAAGCTCTTGCAAGTAGAAGACTTAAACCTCAGCTGGAGGTTCCTCCAAAGATGAGCAAATAGGTCAGGCGTCTCCAAGCCTAGAGAAATAGTAAAATGATTTGGGGAAAATACAATGAAACAGAACTGGAGGGTTGTAGTGTATAACAGTCAGCTTTCCTGTTGTTGACACAATACCCAACACCCACAGCTTTCAGGAGAAAAGGTTTAATTAGCTCATGGTTTCAGGAAGTTCGGAACATGGTAGGCAGACTCCAAGACAGAAATCTCCCAGAGAAGCAGAGATGGGGAACAGTACCAGAGAGAAATGGACAAGGAACCATATATACTACCCAAGGTCCTGCTTCTGTGACCCACACACTCATACCCAGGAGCTTGCTTTACTAATCTGCCAGACTTTCTTAATGCTGATGAAGTTGATATATCAGGACTGACAGTCACGTGATTATTGGGACTATTCACAAAACTTTCATTTCTGTACTCCACAGACTGTCCTTCCTCTTTTGAAGTTAGCAGGGACATGTGACTTGCTTTAGCCATTAAAATACAAACTGGAAGCCAGTGACAGGTACAGCATCACTGTATCACTTTCAGGTAGAGGCTTCAAAGGCCACTTTGAAGTGGTTCTGCCCAGTCCCTCCTCCTGTGGCAGTTATCTCCAAAGCACATGGAGATGGAGCCTAAATCTGCCTGAGAAGGTGATCACGGTGAGCAAGACACATCCCCTACTTCCTGATAACTCTGGGTCATGCGGTCTGAGCGACAAATGCTATGTGGTTGTGTTAGGGACCCCAAGATCCAGGACTGCTTGTTACTGCAGTATTATTGGCTTTCCTGACTGATCTGTACTTTGCCAAAGCTGGGACTGGTGTTCATCCAGGTTTGCAAAAACTGCTGTATTTCACCCTCTGGCTACCTCCTTCCTCAGCCAACATCAGCTGCAGAGGAACTGACCTGAGCTGCCTCGAGACGCAGGAGGCACGCTAGAGAATATTATTTTACATGCAGCATCAGCCGCTGTTCCAAAGTCCCAGGTTCAGAGAAGGGGACTTCAGCTGAGTTCAGCTTTCTGCTGTGCAGGTCCTTTGGACAGTGTCAGCATATGAGGGGTGAGGAGTTGGAATATATTCTGAAATATTGTATACAGAGAAGTGATAAATGATATTTTGGGTGAGAACTCTAATCACGCAAGATATATTTATATCTTGCTCTTTTCTAATTTTTTTATTTGGTTTTTCAAGTTGCCATAGACATTATTACTGTTCAGAAACCCAGGGAGACTGTGGCTTTTATATCGTCTCCCACCCCGTTCCCACCTTTGGGCTCGGGTCCTCATACCCATCCAACCCGCCTATCTACCAAGTTCCAAGGACACTTCGCAATTGGCCATCAAATCCTCTAAGGAAATACCTGGAAATGACAGATCTTTTCCCCCATGTTAGGTGACAATATTCTATTTTTTACATTGCAAATACCCATCTGTTGGATGGCTTCACTCTGTTTTGCCCCTAGAGTGGTTGATAGTACAAGAAGTTTAAACACAACTGCTCTGAAGAGAATTACCTAAGATCGCTATGCCCTAACAGCATTGAAACTCATCCCACATGATCCCAGCCCCTTCTGTTCTTTGCCTTCCCTACACCATACACCTCAAACTGGCTGCTCAGTGCCTGAATCCAACACACACTCTTTATCTGCCACATGCAGTGACTCAGTATTTTTTTCAACCAGGTACCAACACATCACTGGTAAAAGACTTTACATAGAATACCAGTTTCCTAGTGTCTGTTGAAAAGTCGGGCCATCTGGCCATCCTGGGCCCCCATTACCATAAGACAATGAATTTAAAATTAGATATGGTGGACCCTTCAATTGTGTTTTCCAGCTTGCTACAGTCTACAGAGTGAGGCCCTAATGGACTTACTCTTGTACTTCTGCTTTAGACCACTCTTGTACTTCCTGCCTGGAGCCCATAGGCTTGGGTAAAGCCCAGGTCAGATAAACATTTCATGTCGATCTAATTGTGAATAACGGATCACCAGATTCAGGCAGAGGCAAGACACACATTGCAATGCATATTTCTGAGACCCATCAAACCTTCTGAAATAGAAAGCCCCAAGAGTAGCCCAGTATCCAGGCCCATAAGACTCTCAGACATTCTAAGGTATGAAAATTCCACTGAGTCTTCCGCTAATTAACTATATCAAAACATTACTCGATGTAAAATGCTGCCTTGCAAAACAGTGATCTGATTTGGAGTTACCAAGATATTGAATCTGATTTTATATTCTTTTTTCACCTTTACATAAAATGTCCTTGAAGTAAATACTCCTCAAAATAGCTCAGTTTAAAAAAGGAGTAAATCTCCCGGTTCTACAAATGGAAAGGCTGAAAATAAGACAGAGGAATCCAGCACAGAATAATGGATCCGATACATGGAACAACAGGCCTGGCTCTGTCTACTCATCCCTTCATATTCCCACTCCATAGATACCTGTCCTTGCATTCTCATTTTAAAAAGCAAAATGCCCTAATGATGACATTAACATGTCCCTTCACTTTTGTTAGCAATTACCTTATAAATGAATGTCTGTTATCCCAGCCTCACACGGTGCATCCCAGAAATTCTGTGGTCACTCATTTAGAAGCCCATATAAGTGAGCCCATCGGCGTGTTTCCTTAAGAATGATACCCAGCTCTCTGGAGAACAGTCAGGAAATACAGGGAGAGCCTTACTAGGAAGTTGGCTTTCAGAGCCCTGAATGTTCTCCATGGAAATGTTTCACTATATCTCCTGTCTTCTTGCCCACCTGTTCCCTTTGCTACAGCCTTAATATTCTGCTCATTTATAAAACACCTATCTTGCTCCTCCTCCTTACAAAAAGATCCCTTTCTCTATCCTCCAACTACATAAATCCAACACATAGATGTCAGGACCGAGCTTGAGTCATACATGTGGCGGATGCTATGATCCCATCCTAGAACCCGTCTTCCGGAAGGAGACTCCTGTTCCTTCAGCTGCTGAACTCCTTAGCACACAATGGCTCTCAGCTAAGACCCTCTGGCCCAAGATAAATTGTTACAAACAAAGAGGGGAACATATGGGCATTTTACAGAGCGGTGCTCATATACCTCATATGTTAATTGTGAATGGACAAATTTAATCAGCAAACCAACAACTCATTCTGTCTTCCTGCATTGTTCCAAAGGCAATCAGCAACTCTGAGAGCTAATACTTGAACAATATTCAAGAGCTGAGGGCTGTGGGGAGAGCTCTATGTGAACACGACCAATGAAAGAAGTTTGGAAACATGACAATGTTTATGTAGGATCCTGGCTTTTTAAGCTAGGGAAGAGGAGTGTACAGAACGGCAAAGCTGGCATCTGAGAGCCGGTCCTCTGCACCTGCATCCTGGTGACGTCCTGAGCCACACCTGGAAGACCACGATTTACTGAGAAAACACGGTTCCCTCCTCGCCAGGAGCTCACTGGCCTGAAACAGAGCACAGTAAGAGTTGACCAATCGATGGGCACACAAGAGAAGCTTTCATGATGACAGGGCAGATAAGCATGTTTGGGTTCAGAACATGGGTGGTTAGAGTGATCCGGGTGAATTACGGAGCTGCCAGCAAAGAATTTCTCACGAAAGCTCCAAGCTCCTCTCTTGGCATTCTTCTTCCCCTGGAATGGAGTGCATGTGGGCAGAGTGGGGACTAAGAGAATAATAATTCGATGGACAGCTTATAAATCACAAGACGTAGCAGACACTACAGTGATTGCACGGGTTTGGCCTCGGAGTGATAAGGAGTGAGCGATCCAAACATTCCCATTCAGAGAAGATCATGCTGACTGAGCCTGAAAAACTGAGCAAAATATCAAAAATGAAAAAAAATTAGTACGCAGGATTCTCTAGGGAGTCTGCCTGCCATTTTCTTACACCACTTGACATTAATTCCCTCACTACAGCGTCATTGTTTGTTGGATATATTTCTAATGAATAAAGGGTGCTTGCTTCTGAAGCTGTGTCTCATCAAAACCAATACAACCATAACTACTAAGCCTCGGATGAGTGGGCTTTGTTCTGCTCCATTTGTTATAAATAAGAAGGTGGTGTTCACAGTATGTTTTACAGAACACAGTAGCTCGTGGACTGAGAAAGTTTACCTTCTAACACTCACATGGGGGTTAATAGGTTCTTTTGGATCCCTAAGGGCCTTATCTTCTGCATTGTGACTTCTTCCTTTAGATGGGTGATTTTTTTAAAGAAATAAGGAATAATAGGAAAGTTCTGGAAATCAATTTAAATCTTTAAAAATTATCTTTAATTTTTAAGAAAAGTAAAGAAAATTGGAAATTTAACCTAAAAGACATCAGTAGACCTATGAAAACATTTCCAAACAGCAACCCAAGCCCATGGGAGAGAGTTTTTGATGCCTCAGATTCAAAAACATTCCTTTAGACTTTTTTTTATTAAGTTCATTGGTACCATTTAGATATAAATAATGATCACATTCATCATAAGGAATGCGTACCTGTACGTGATATAACTTGATTCATCCTTTTTCCCATTCCCTTCCCCCTCCTTTCAACCCCTCTTCCCCTCCATTTTATCCTTCTTTTCTCATTTTTTTCTTTTCCTTCCTTCCCCCTCCAAGTTCCCCTTTCCTTTTGAACAATTTCTTCCTATTTCACAATATCTATTATACATTTTGGCTCTTATTTACACTGTTAGTTTCTCACACCAGAGAGACAATGCAGTATTTACATATGTGTGTCTAATTTATTTCACTTAAGAGTATGGTCTCAAGGTCCATCCATTTGGCTATAAATGTCTCAAATTTATCCTTCTTTATGGCTGATTTAGGCTGTTTCCAAGATTTAGCTATAACAAACTCTACTGCTATAAACATGGGTGCACATATATCACTGAGGTATGACGCTTTTAATTCTTTGGGGAAAACACCAAGAAGGGGAATAGCTGGGTCAATTGGGACCTCTAGCCCTAGTTTTTTGAGAAATTTTCACACTGATTTCCACAGTGGTTGCACCAGTCCACACTCCCACCAACAGTGGAGAAAGGTTCCCTTTTCCCCACAGCCCTATAAGCATTTATTATTGATTGATTTCTTGACAATAGCTATTATTTCTGGAGTGAGATGGAATCTCAGCATTGTTTTAATTTGCATTTCTTGAATGACCAGTGATGCTAAACATTTTTTCATATATTTATTTGCTGTTTCTACTTCATCTGAGAAATGTGTATTCATCTCAGTTGCTCATTTTTGGATTGGGTCTTTAAATTTGGGGGATCTGATTTTTTCAATTCTTTATATGTTCTAGATATAAGTCCTTTGTCTGAGGAACAACTAGCTAAAATTTTTCTCCCAATTCTGTGGGTCATCTGCTCACTCTGTTGGTGATTTCTTTTGCTATGCAAAAGGTTTTTAATAAGATGAGATCTCAACTGGTGATTCTTTGTAGTATTTCCTGTGCAGTCAGGGTTTGTTCATGAAGTCTTCGCCTATACCTCTGTCATCAAGAGTTCTACTTATTCTATCTTACAGCAGATTTAGTGTTTCTGTTTTAATATTTAGATCTTTGATCCATTTTGATTTAGGTTTAGTGCATGGTGATAGACATGGTTCTCCCTTTAGACACTTGAAGTCAAGTAAGTCCATCATATTCCACGCAGTGATTTCAAATTTGCACCTCTCCCTCTTCTGAACATCTGTGCACAAAGATTTTGACTGCCTTACATTTATTGAATTGGCTGTCCTTTTTTTGGCCAATCTTTTTTATTGTTCATACAAATTAACAGGTTTCATGTTGGCAGATTCACACATGCACATAACATATTTTGTTCATTTTCCCCCCATCACCCTTTTTGCCCTGCCTCCCCCCTAGTTTTATATTTTGTGGGTGGGGTTATTCTTGATTAAAGGATTTGGAAAATATGTGATCCCTTATACACAATGGAGTACTACTCTGTCATAAAAAAGGATAAACTTGAGTCATCTGTAGGAAAATGGATGCACCTTGAGACCATAATGTTAGATGAAATAAAGCAGACACATGAGCTGAAATACCATATGGGTTCTCTTATATGAGATATACAAAATATAAATAAAGAGCAAAATAAAAGATAGATAATGGAAGTAGGGAGAGAGAGCCTTCTCAAATGAGAAGGGGATCAAGAGATGGAGGGAGGGGAAGGGATGAGAGAGAAAAGGAATTAAGATGTGTTATGCACATCTACCAACTCCACAAGAGGAATGTAAAAATGTACTGCATATGTGGTCTGATAAAAAATAAAAGCTGAGAAAACAACATTTAGAACTGAAAATAAGAATCATTTCCAGAAAAAAAAATTTCCATTACGCTCTTAAGCCCAGGTTGCACTGGATGATATGAAAACCATCTTTACTCTTCCCTCAGAGAATCCAGCTTCAGATATTATGACTACTCTAAGTTCAAATGTGAATAGTGGAGGACGATCAACACCAGCCCTTTCTAAACCAATATTCCCTCATTCCCCAGTATAACATGGATGCATCACTGTCCTCACAGTGTCTCTGCTTTTTTCCAGTTTTCCTTCCCTATCTGACTGTTACTCCTTCTTGGCCTGAGTCAGAATCCCAAGAGGGTGCAGTTAGGGACCACACCCCAGAAATGGGGATTTCCTGACATTGTGTATTTGGTCAGAATGAAACAAGATGTCTGAAAAAACCACATGACACAAAAATGAATCTGGCCCAACAATGCAAGCCAACACTTCCCCGACTCCAAGCAGATGCCTGGCCCTGAGGAGCCTGAGGTTTCCCATCTGCAAAAGCTCCCGTGCATTGAGACATCATTTGTTTCTGGAAGGTATCACAGCAACATCATTTTACACTTCTCATAATTGCCTCCATCTGCGTGCCATTAGCAGTTGGATTTTCAAACCAAGTTGTCGATAGGACAATAGGATGCTTTAAATTTGAATAATAGGTTTCAATATTGCTTTTAGTTATTACTGATTTTCCCACTAGCAGCAAATATGTAGCTTTTTTTTTTTTTAACTCCTTTCAACCAGAACTGAGAAAGAGTAACTTTGACAAAAGTGCAGGCACCCTGGAGGTCGGGGCTGCAGTGCGGTTCTGTCTCTTGGAAGCCACAGCAATAGCTCAAGGCTGGAATTACAGACAGGTGTCCCATCCTTCCACCTCAGAAATGGCCTTGCGCACAGAGATCATCTCAGGTGAGAACCATTCTTTTTTTTTTTAATTTTTTTATTTTATGGAAAAAAGGTAAAACAAAATTTCATAACAAAATAAAGATATTGTGAAAGGGGAAGAAATTGTTCAAAAGAGAACCATTCCTTACCTTCTCACCAGTTTCATCTCTTCAATGGAATGATCAACTTCTTGGGCTTCCTGTTTGCCCCATCGGACAGACCCTCCACAGTCTAAACATGAGCATATCTTCTCTCAAAAATCAGCAAGTCATATTTTTCCTAGCAAAACAATCTCCTTGCATTTTCTTCAATGGCATATTCTTTTACTTTTTCAGTGCTGGAGTTCAAACCCAGAGCCTCATACATGCTAGGCAAGTGCTCTATCACTTAGCTACATCCTCTGCCCCTCTAATGAGGTGTTTTGATGTTAGAATCCTTAATTAAAATCAGATCTAAGAAGTTTCCTATTGCCATGGATGGGCCACAAACACCTCCTGGTCTCACATAGCTAAGAAGTTGCATAGCACAAGAGTAATAAAAAGAAAAATCTGTTGACTGAGACAGAAAGCAAATAATTGAATACAAGCACGCAACTCCCCAGGGACAAAGTTTACACATTGTTTGCTTTTGCATTCCCAAGGTGTTGCAGAGTGCTTAGGGAAGGGTTCAATGAACACTTGCTGAATACATGGGTAAAAATGAAGAAATGAATCAAAACGGAACCAGGGTTAGACTTCCTCCAGCAATTTCCTACTGGCTGATAATCTTTTTGGTTTCCCTACCTGGGTAAAAACTACTAAATAAGAATGTTATTGTGGCATGGGGCACCACTCTGGCTCTGGGCAGGGTTGCCCAGGTATACAACTCCATCTCCCTTGCTAATTGCCTGTGTGACCTTGAATTGTAACAGAAAATGCCTGCCCCCCAGCCAGGATACTTCAGTTTCTTAGTTGCCCAGGTAATAGTTCCTGTTCCAGTTCCGGTTGCTTCTGTCTCTTAGAAAAACAGGTCACTGTGATGCATAGCTGGTCACTGTGATGCATAGCTGGTCACTGTGATGCATAGCTGGTCGCTGTGATGCACATTGTAAGAACCAATCCCCAATTGACAAGCCATTCTGCCTCTGTACTTCCTGCTTGCTTATCCCGTATAAGCCCTAGACCACCAGAGATCAGGGCCTGACATTCTGGGAATGATCCCGACCAGTGCCCCTCGACGTAAATAAATCTGCCTCCAAATCCTGGGTGTCATTTCAGTGTTTATGCTTGCTGTTGCAGAATGAGTATCCTTACTGACCCTCGGTTTCATCCTCTGTAAAATGGCGACAATAAAATCATAGATTTTAGAAGGTTGTTAAGAGAATTCAATGAAATAAAGAGCATAAAGTTCTTAGCACAAGGCCTGGCAAGAGTAGACATCCAATATCTATTAATGCCTATAAGCTATAATTATTAAGATAGTACCAAAATGGTACTTAAGCAACAAGCGGAAATGATGACTTTAAATTGTTTATCTAATAATATTTATTAAGATAATTATAAAATAAGCCAGGTATGGTAGAGCACCCCTGTAATCCCAGCACTATAGGAGGATGAGGCAGGAGGATAGAAACTTTGAACCCAGCCTGGGCAACTTAGCAATTTAGTGAGACCCTGTCTCAAAAGTAAAAAAAATTTTTAAAAAGAACTGGGAAGGTAGCTGAGTGCGAAGTCCCTCAATTCAATCCCCAGGACCACCACCCACCAAAAAAAAAATAAATGAATGAATAATTAATGAGTGCATACATTTAAGAAAAAGGCAACTCATGTTGCTTCCTGACATGGTCCCCAATGAACACTTAGTGTCAACTGGAAGCCCCAGGGTGTGAGATATCCAAGGACAGAACACACCTCAGAAGCCACTGGCATGGAGTACACTGCACTGCAGGTATTCCGAATGTTGTTCAGAGCACACAGATATTGTTCATTACCTGCATACATCTCTAAAGAAACATGTTACCTATTGTCTTAGCTTTGGATACGGGCCCTGAAATGCCCTATAAGAGATAAAAGTGAAATTAAAAGAATCTTTGACAAAGAAAATGAATGCAAAAAGACATACTTTCTAAGTTCCAACTGGATCAAAGAGATTTCGTGTAAAGATGTTTTATATCTTTACTCAATGATATAAAAATAATTTAGCAAAAGATTTGCCTTCTATGTCAGCAAGTCAATTTGATTTTCCTTAAGGGCGAAAAATTAGAAATATGTAAGATTGATGATGATATTTTAAAATTCCTAGAAGCTGTGTAAAAATCAGAAGAACAATGTATAATCCTGACCCGCTACATTCTTTAAGTGTTAGTATTGGAGACCCACTGACTTGATTAATATTTTCAGCAATCATTTACCACACTTAACCAAAAGCTGGCTCGAAAATGAAAACTTTTAGAATAATACAGTGAACTAAATAAATATATAAATGTATTATTGCAAAGAAATGTAAAACAAAGTTCAAATGGAAAAGGTGAGGACATGAGAGTGTAGGAAAAACCTAAAATAAACATTGCATTTACCATTTTATTCCCAAAACCAACACATGCAAGCACACAAAGCAATAGACAGCAAAACCTCATATCCTCACAAGAAGTGGAGAATGGAAAAAATAGAAAAATGACAGATTACACAAATTTAGTCACATTGTACACTTTGGGTTTTAGATTAAACAAAGTAAATAATACCACATAGCTCTGCACATACCCCGTCTATTCAGAACAATAGCAGACCTTCCAGACAAGAGGCTTTGTATCAGACCCCAGCTGATCCTCAGAACCACCCTTAGAGACTCAGTGAGCTATGTAGGATCTACTTTAACACAGGCTTATGTCTAGGTCATGCCCTCTTGTGTTGCTTTAAAAGACTTTGATGTATTTGGGGAAAGAAGAATGAAGAGAGAAAGGAAAAGAAAAAGGGAGAAGAGCAGTGCAGAGTGTAAAAGTAGGAGATGAATCCACTGAGTGTCCGCTCTTTGCACCATGCTAGCAGTTTTATGTACATGGTCTTTTTCATCCTGTCAGCCCCACTGTGAATAGTTGTCCTTAACTTCATGTCATGGATGGGGAAAGAGATCCAGGAAAGTGAAGAAATTGGTTCACACATCATAATGTGTTAAGTGGCAGAACTATATTGTTCTCAGATCTGTCCATGCACCCACAGGTCTACTGCTAGTTACCAGTTGCTTGAACTTAACTGAACCTAAACCAGAATCCTTCACAGGCCAATAAGAGCCTCCTTGAATTGACCTCATAGATTGGCCCATTGTACCATCAGCCATCTTTTCTGAAGTGTCCCATTTCCTGGAGGACAGCAGTGATCCATTTACCCCCTCATGAAGTCAAGCATTTGCTGTTCCCTACCTGTCTCATTTTAGGGAAAGTCCCATTATGATGTTTCCCAACCCTGAAACGCCAGCATTTACAACAATGAGAAATATCTTCTGAGTAAACTCAAGTGTCAAAGATGGGCCTAGGCCACTGGTCCCAGACCCCTTTCCCAGGCACAAACCATGGGGAACCAGCCCACTCCTCCAAGCCTTCCCCACCCAAGGTGCCATTTGCAGGGATTTAGTCCTGCTACTTTGTTCTCCTGACCTGAGGATGAACAAGGATGTTTGACAGAGACACAGAGTTAGATTAAAACACAGGCAGCCAGGGGGCTCTTGCCTCTTAGTTGGCAGAGGAGCCCTGAGCCTCTAGCTCATCTCCCTTTTATTCACCCAGACACAGGTACAAGCAATTAAAGTAACACATAATTCATCTGCCTCATATTATCTATTAATGTGTGCTCGGGTAAACAACTTAATCTCAGCTGTATTAGTTTTCCCTAGAACCTGCATGCAACACACTATCATCCCCATGTACTGTCTTTCTCCTTTGTGCTCACAGAGGAGGCCAATTAGGTCTTAATCTTCTTTAACTGGTCTTCCACACTCAAGTGTTTGAGTTGAATCTATGCAAAAAGCTGCATAACAACAGTACGTTTAGTATATCAGAAATAGATATTTTAAACGATATTTCATTCAAGCCTGTTGAAAAACACTTTAACTTGTTTTATTTGAAAAAGAGAATTATTTGCCCTATTATTGAATGATGTACCTTTCTATAAACTGAATTAATCATAACATTTACCTCTGTTCCAAGAACTGCATATATTAAACCCTAAGAAAAGATGTTTCTCTTCTACTTCCTTTTTCATGGGTTTTATTGACCATTCTGATTTCCAGTCCTGTCCCACTGTTATTTACATTTTATTTCCCAGTACTCATTTGAGATGTGTTCACATTCATTTTTATAATCATTCTGGTTTGTTTCTAGTTGATCTTTGATTTTATATTTACTTCCATTAAAGACACTTTATCTTTTTCTTCTGAAATTTGCATTTGTGGCAGAGATAGATGGCTAGCTGCCTTCGTAATATCCATTCTAATCTTCTTTCTCACAACCGTGATTTCATGCAAGGGAGGAAGATGCTGAGGTAAAGATCGCATTTCTCAGCCATTGTCACTGTCTCAGTGTGATTAAGGTCTGACCAAAGGCAGAGAAGTGGAAGCGTTGAGTGACACTTCTAGAAACATTCCTTAGAAGAGCAGCACACTGCTGGCCCCCTGTGTGGTATGTGAGCCCGAGTCCTGGTTGCCGCCTTGAACTATGAGGCAAGATTGGCAAGCACGTATTAAAGATGGCAGAGCAGGAGGGATGCTAGGTCCAAGATGGTGATGGAGTGCCATGCTGGTCTTAGACTACCTACATTCTTAAAAGAAAAAGGAAAACTTTATAACTCACCTCATTTAAACCAGTGTTGTTTCTAGCATTGTTACTGATATCATTATGTAATTTCTAATCTACACAATCTTTCTGGATTCCCCTGAAGACATAGTCCCTTTCTAAATGTCCCTGGTCATGGTGACACTTAGGTACTTAACTTTAATGATTTGGGATATGAACAAGTAAAATGTTGCAAAGTATTTAAAGTCTTTGGAAAAGACAAATTATATTGCAGTGCATTTAACTTTGAATCAAATTTCTGGAATACCAATTTATTACAACAGTTGGCAAATAAATATCTTAACACAGCAACTTAAATAAAATATTTAGTGAAATGCACATTGCCTCAATGGTTAATATAGATCTATAAAGTGAAAAATATTAACTATTTGGTCATGGCTATGTGTGTAAGGATTTGGGATTGCAAGAATTAGCTCAGGAAAAACACAAGTATTAGTTTACTTAACCAAAAAGTTCAATGTTTGATCTAGTTTTTAATTTGGCTAGAACTTTAAGAATCTGTCTGTCTTCAGATTTTGGCTCTGAATTTTTTTACATTGGTTTTATTGTGAAGCAGGCTTTTTGTATATGGCTGCAAAATCAGCCACTAACAGATCCAAAACTACCAGCTTAAAAAACTGCTGGAGGCCGGTGAGATGGCTCAGAGGCTTAAGCGCCTGCCCGGCAAGCGCGAGGGCCCGAGTTCGACTCCCGGAACCCACATACGAAAAAGGGGCCGGTGATATCGCTCAGCGGCACGGGCACCTGCTGGGGCGTGAGGTCCTGAGGTCGACCCCCCGGTACCCACAAAAAAAAAAAACAAAAAAACAAACAAACAAACAAAAAACTGCTGGAAAGGGCCGGTGAGATAGCTCAGCAGCATAAGCACTTACCTGGCAAGCACGACGTCCTGAGTTCGACTCCTGGAACCCACATAAAGGAAAAAAAGGGCCAGTGATATGGCTCAGCGGCACAAGTGCTTGCTGGCAAGTGCGAGGTCCTGAGGTCGACTCCCGATACCCATGTAAAAAAAAAAAAAAAAAAACTGCTGGAAAGAAAGCACACTTTCCCATATGTGATACCTTAGCTATCATTCAGTAAATATTCACTATCTCTCCCTCAACTTTCATGAGCACTTCTGTGTTGGTACTTGCCATGTGATTTGCTTTGGCCAATGTAATATTAGTAGGCATGACATGAGATAGAGCTGAAATAGGATTGTACAGTGGGATTTATTGCTTGCTTTTTGCTTTCATTATTAGAGTACTGTGCTTTGAGTTGAGTAGCCACTAGTCTAAGGCAAGTGAAAGACATACAGAAAACTGGAGCCAATGACAACCAAAACCAGACTGGAGCAACTAAATTTCAGACAATCTTAGCCTGTACTAAAGAAAAATATATATTGTTGTATGCAACTGAGGTTTGAGGTCATTTTTCATATAGCATATACGAGACAACAGGTAGCTGCTGCACTTGGAATTCCAAGAAAACTCTCCGGCTTTAATTTCATTGTCTCAGGTCAGTCATATCTCAGGTCAGTTCTCTAAGTGTGGTCATCAGCATCAGCTAAGAACAGCAGCATCAAAATGCAATATGTACGTGTACCAAGTGCCCATGGTGAATATATTCATCATGTGTTGCAAACATGTGCTAAAAAAATAAGTAAATAAAGAACTTGTTAAAAGTGATCAGGTTCCAGCCCAGACCCATAGAACCATAAACTCTGAGAGACCAGCAATTTTTGTCTTAACAAGCCCTTTAATGTGATTCTGATTCACTGTAAAATTTGAAATCTGCAGACCTAGATCATACACTCATCCTTGAACAATTACAATGCCTAAGTAGCCAGGCCCAAAACTGTGAGGCAGCTCAGCAACACTAGAATTATCTAAACTGGTAGAGCAGAGCCTGAGAATGTACATTTCTAACAAGATTGCAGTTCATGTTGATGCGGGTGACCTAAGCACAAACACTTTGAGAACCACTGTTCTAGGCAAAGGGTGTGGAAGGAGTGGTTCCCCTTTGAGAAATCAATGTTCTGTTAACAAAAGATGAAGAAAACAGAACAATTCTGAGCAGGGAACAAATGCCAATCACCACTATCAATCACTCTTAATAAAAGGAAAAAGTTCTGCTGGAAGATATTAGTCACCAACAAAGTTCTCTAACAATTCTGCAGGGACCAGGAAATATGGAACCAAAAGAGAAATTTCATCTGTCATTCAGTGCATGAAATTGATTGAGACATGAACTGGTATTTTCATCTCTTCAGTTCTGCAGAAATTCAATACAAATTGAGGAATCAAATAAAAGACAGCAGTTTTTGCTACGAAGAGCCATGTATCATTTTCAAATGTGATAGGAGCTGTCACACAAATCTTTCTTTAGTACAATTCAATGAAGATAAATACAGTGCTTAAGGAGACAGTTGTCTGTGTATCAAACAGTTGAGTCATTTTGATGCGCTCCAGTGAACTGAGACAGCAGCATGCAGTTTTAAATGATTCAAATTTTGAGTGAGAATCACAGCCTTTGACTAGTGACATTAATATATTCTTGAAATCCAGAAATCAGAGAATTTTCATGATCCTTAGAGATCATCTCACCTAGATGGTGTAAACACCCAGAATACTTACAAGCCACATTCTATCCTGAACTGTGCCTTATTTGTCCTGAACACCAGTGTTTTCCTTTCCGTTAAAATTGTCACCATACTGCAAATTTTTCAACTTTTCCTGGCAAGTCGAAAGATCTAACAAAACACAATGTGGACAAAAGTCCACATTCCTTTATGGAAAGTAAGTCAGAGATGAATGGTGGCTTCCTTTGAAAAAACATGTAGTCACACCTCCAACTTCCCAGGGACACTGTCACTTTTCAGTTTCATGGTCAGCTCTCTTCGCTCAACTCCAGGGCCCAACTGGGTCCCTTCATCTTGACCAGCTTCTTTGTTTTATTGATGAAAATACTGAGATCCCTAACGATGAAAAAACTTTAATTCATGATCTAGCCAGGATAGGCCAAGTTTGCACTGTCAGTTTTTCACAGTATTGGAATGTAGTTTCTTAGAGACATATCTTCACCATGGAAAAGAGGATTGCAAAAATTTACCATTCAAATTCTATTCGGTCAGTACGGAAGAAGACAACATCCATATTTGACTACTTTGGGGAAATTAATCTTAGTGAATTATGTACCCTTGGTATTTTCAACTCCTTTGGCTAGAAACTGATGATTTTTTAATTTAAAAAGTAATTTCTTATACTTTATATTTGTCTTAGTTGTTTTTTCTCATTGCTGAGACAAAATACCCAACACCCAAAGTTAAAGGAGGAAAGGTTTACTTAGCTCACAGTTTGTAGAGATTTCAGTTCGTAACCAGCATGGCAGAGGAGCACTGCAGAGCAGGCAGGAGGAAACAAAAGACAAGTAGCAGAAGCATCAAGTGATGGCAGCAGCCCTCTTTCCACCCCTTGTATTCTACCCAGGGTGGACCTTCACACCCAGGGTGGGCCTTCCCATTTATCCACACCCAGAACTATGCCAAACCAATCAGGGGGCTAATTAATAATCACACACCCTTAACCCTAGCATCACACACTCTAGATCCAACCACCTCTGAAAAGTCCCACCTATCACCACATGAGGCTTTGGGGGAACATTTAGACACAGCCATAACAGTGTCATTTAGGATGACTACTATCAAAAAAAAAAAAAAAAAAAAGGAAATAAAAAGAATTAATATAAAGAGAGAACATATAGAGAAATTGTGAGCACTGGGCACTATTGGTGGGAATATGACATGGTGCAGTCACTTTATACAACAGTATGGCAGTTCCTCCAAAATGTAAAAATAGAATTATCATTTCATGCAGCAATTCTAGGAAAATATCCAAAAGAACTGAAAGTGGGATCTCGGAGAACTCTCTGCAGTCAAGTTCACAGCAGCATGATTCACAGTAGCCAAGATATAGAAACAACCTAAAAGTCCGTTAACAGATGAATAGATTTTTTAAATGTGCGTCTATCTATATCTATATATACTATTTTATTATATATAGTGAAGAGTTATTCATCCTTAAAGAAGAAGGAAATTTTGACACACAGCAACATAGATAAACCTCGAACACATTGTGTTAAGTGCAACAAGCCAGTCTCAGAGAGACAGTGACTCGTGTATAATTCCATTTCGATGAGGTATTTACAACAAATTCATAGACACGGAGAGTAGAATGGTGGTTGCCAGAAACTGGGGTAACAGTAAAAGGAGAGTTATTGTTTAATGGGTATAAAGATCTGGAGATGAGTTGGGCTGGATGACGATACAGTATATTTAACTCTACTGAACTGTGCGATTAAAATGGTTAATTTTATATTATGTTATCATAGTAAAAATTTTTTTTTTAATTTCTTAGTCAAGTCTGCTAGATTTTTGGGATCTAGAGTAATTATTTTTGAAGGTCAGAACTGTGGGATCCAAAGGTGAAATGGGAAGAAGATGTGTCCTGTCTCACAGAGGCTGACAGGACACCCCACATAGCTCTCGGGGAGTAGACCGTTCGGCCACACGGCATAGCTGAGCAAGTTTAAAAGCAGTCAGACTCTAGAAAGATAATGAATTCTCTTAATGAATAACAGAATGCTCTCTAGAGCTGGAATGGAACATTTTTAGATTAGAATTTTATCTCACTCCAAAAACGACAAAAATGTTTGCATTTAATATTTCAAACTTATTTTTAAAAATGACTTTTAAAAGTGAGTGACTAAATTGTTACAATTTTAAAAGTTAAATATGGAGAGAGTAAAAAATATGTTTGTGATATCTTGTGTGTCCTCATCTTCGGGATTAATCCTTTTGTTTTTGTTTGTTTGTTTATATGGGTACCAGGAGACGACCTCAGGACCTCACACTTGCCAGCAAGCACTTGTGCCGCTAAGCGATATCACCAGCCCTTTTTTTCCTTTATGTGGGTACCAGGAGTCAAACTCAGGACCTAGCGCTTGCCAGGCAGGCGCTTATGCTGCTGAGCTATCTCACCGGCCCAATCCTTTAGTTTTTAGATTTTTAATAATCCTAGTACAGATTAGTTACTCCTAGAGAGATCATTGTGCCTGGAATTAGCAGCTCCTCTTGCAGCAGTTCTGTCTCCACGGGGTCATCAATCACTGAGCAAAGGCAAGGTCTGTGTGCCATTTCCGGGAAGCCAGTCCTGGTGCAAACCATCCTCTGATGATGCCGCAATCATCGACCTACTTTTCGTCTGTTGGATAAAGGTATCTGCTCACTGCCTGTGTGAATATCACATCACCCCGCCAGCTTTCCACCCTGTCCTGGAGCCTGCAGTCTGCCAACTGCTCCACATGCAACTCAGGAAGCTGATTTTGATTCACTGGAGAAATTTAATTTGACTCCTCTGTGTCCGTGTTTCTCATAGCCACTCTTCTCAGTGGCTCCTATTCAGCTATAAATAGCAAATGGCCATTTCAGGCCGATGAAATGGAAAGGGAACCCATCCAAGAGGCAGATCTAGCCAGTACTCCAGGATAGGCCATCCTTGAAACGCAAACTACAGACTCATTTGAACATTACAAAGGAGCCACATTGCTCTCTGTGTCTTAAAGCTTAGTTGTACCAATTCATTTTATCCTGTTGTAGATACTCCCGTAAGTGCTGTAAGTGGTGGGGAAGGGAATTGGGGGAAGAGGAATTAAAAACAATGAGATGGTTTTTATGCTCAACAATGTTGTATCTTGGTCAGGGAGATAAATGCTATTTACATGATTCCAGAAAATGGGTAACAGTGTAAAATCAAATGTCAGATTTTGTGATGTCTGCTCTATTTATTAAAAAAAAAATTCAGAGGCAATTAAAATCAAGGTAGAGGTGTTGAGAAGGGCTTCAGGAACTTGATATATTTCCAAAGGACCTTGAAAAACATGGAATTTGATATGTAAAAAGAGTGAATCACCAAATGTTCCAGCCTAGATTCCACTATAACCATTTTCTGTATTTGCTCTATCACACATCTATCCATCCAGACATTCCTGTAGCCATCCAACCATTAGTCACATTTTTAAAATATATTTTAAGGTTAATTGCTAGCATTCATAGATCTTACCCCTAAAAATCTTATACGTGAATGTCATTAACTAGAGTGTTGAGGAGTGAGATTTACCTGAAAGAAAATTCACAAATCTTAAGCATACTCTTTAGTAAATTCTGGAAGGCTCCTGTGTAACGCACACCCTCTTTTGAGATATATAACAATTACTATTGCTAGGACCCAGCCAGAGGCCTCAATCCAACCAGACGATACAGATTTGTCCAGCCATCCACCATCGAGACTATGAGAAACTCCATAAAAATGGAATTTTAGTTTTTTCAAACTATGGCCATTTGAGAGGACACCCCAGGTTAAGTGGGCAGCATCAACCAATCCTCAGAAGGCCCGAGTAGAATGAAAAGGCAAAGGAAAGAGGAATGTATCCCTTTAGCTTTCTGCCTGCCTGAATGAACAGGGACATCAGTATTTTGGCTTGGCTTAGTGTTTACACCTTCAGGTCCCTGGACTTCCTGGATCTCTAGCCTATCGAGGACGGGTCATGGAACTTCTCAGCTTCCATAACTGCCTGAGTCAGTTTCTGTTGATAAGTCTCTCTGTCCCTCCTCCCCTCTCTCTAAATAACTACATTCTATTCCTCTGAAAAACCCTGACAGATACATAAACATACAATAGTCAAATAAACTTAAGAATTGATAAAAGGGAAAAATAGGAAAACTTATGAAAGAAGATTTCCAGTAATGAAGTATAACATAGGTACTCTTGATGGTTAGAAAATAAAGCATTTTTTAAATGGTGACATCTATGCTCTATTTGCATTTAAAATTATAACTAAATGAGTTTCAATGCTTAATTGTTGTCTGCATTTATTTAAAACAAAAAAAAAAAGAAACAAAAGCCCAGCGAGATATTCTATTTCTGTGCCACATCATTACATTCCAGTATCTCCAAACCACTGCCATTTATATTAAGCATTTCACTTGAGTTACATTTTAAAAAAAAAATTGAAAGCCCAGGCTAATGCTTTATTACCTAGAATACTCAAGAAGGAAGAGGAAAAGGCCCAAAAGCTAAATTCCAAAAAAGCAATTTGATTGACTATTGAGTTCAAAATAAATAAATTGTCAGGAAAAAATTGATTATGGCAACAGAAACTCTCATTTTTTAAATAAACATTGATTTCCTTTAGTTCTTCTGACACTCTTTAAAGCCCACCTTCTGAATATTGCCATTCCCTACAGAGAGCACACCAAGAGCCAGAGATGATAAACCAGTCCCTGAGTAAAAATAACTGGTTTTCCTGCTTTAATTGCAAAAGCCTGGAGCTAGAGTTGACCTCAATTCTGCTTCAGCAGATGAAGGGCTATCTATAAAAACCAGATGACCACTGGCTTGATTTATAAGCATTTCCAGAGACCACAAACTGAACACAAACAAGAGGAAACTATTAAATATTTTGATGGAAAAACATTTTTAGGCAACATCACAAAGGTAACCCAAGCCAATATATTTTATTTGTTAACCTCGCCTTATATGTTTCTATGCTCATTAGTAAGCTTCATATAATAGAACTCTTACTTAAAAAGTAGACAAGAAGTGACCCAAACTGCAAAGCATTTTCACTGAGTTGTAACTGCGGCTATCTCAGAGAGAGAACTCAGACTCTCCCCATCACTGCGTGTCACAGGCCAACGTCAGATGACGCCACAGCCCTGTGAAACCGTTGCCATGAACGGGCTTGTTTCTGACACAGTGGGAATTATTGCTGGTGGGAAAGTCCATCTCTGTCCACTGTCATGGCAGTGGAGTTGGGGCATGGAAAAGAACAGGGGAATTCTTTCAGGACCTCCAACCCACCATGACTACATGAGCACATGCCAATGATACAGCAGGAACTTAATCCCTGAAGAGTAGAACAGCCCCAAGCTTTGCATGACTCATGCTTAGACAAGAACCAGACACAGGACTTATTTGTAAGGACACCAGCCACGTCTTTGAAGAACTCAGTGAGCAGGCATCCTTAGTTCTACTTCTTTTGGCAGAGATTCTTCTATTTATTTTTTAAATATATCCAGAGGAAACTAGTGTTCATTTCTTCCTTTACCAAACTCACTCCAGTAGCTTCAGAAACAAATCATTTTCTTTGTTCTGTTACCGTGGCAGTAGTCAAAATAGCACAGTTCATTTGGAATGGTCTCTAGTATAAACTAATGGAAGAACAAGTGGTAATTGTTCATCTCTTCTCTGATTCCTCTTTGGAATCAGAATCCCTCATCACCACAGAAGTTCAGTCACACAGTTCATCCTCTAATTCGTCTAAGGATGTCTTGCTGCTTAAAATAACCAGGCATAGTTCAATAGTATGTCTTACAAAACAAAATGCTTTTCTATCACTTGTCATGAAGTCATCCATAAAGCAGGACCTTGAGGAATAATAAAATCACTGTTGTCAAGTTTGGGGTTGAAGACTGTTTTACTAAAATATCATCACTAGGATAAATTCCTTATATAACAATATATTAAGAGATTATAAAAATATCCTAACTGATCCCATCTCTTTACATTTATTAGCAGTAATGTATGATCTGTTCTAATTATTCTCCACTCCACTACCCACAGGATCTTCTAAAAACTTAAAAATCTATGGTCTGTGGTCTGCATGGCCTTTTATAACATAGCTGAGCTTTCTGCACAGGATGTCATGTTCTCAACCTTTATGCTCCAGCGAGGCTGCCCTTGTGACAATTAACCTTGATTTTTCAACTTGATTGGCCTGAAAGATGCCTGGGAGTGTCTGGGTGGATCAAGGGGATATGTGACCTTGGGAACTCTATCTGGTCCCTGGCCCCTTCCCCTCTGTCTCTTCCTTTGCTCCCTGCTTCTTGGATGCCGGGGTTTAAGCAGCTTTCCTCCACTCTGACTTTCAGCCATGGTGTTTCTGCCTCGGAGCCAGCCAACTATGAACCGAAACATCTAAAACTGAGCCAAAATGATGAACCTCACATTCTTCAAAATATATACTTACATCAGGTATTTTGTCCCAGCAACAAGAAAGCTGATTAATAAACCATCTCCCTTAGAGAATGTTCTCTTTATGTGTCTTATTGATGAGTCCTCATATAGACTTTCTTCTACCTGTGCACAGAGAAAGAGAGCACAGATTTCTGCTGTCACTTCTAATGAGGACACTAACAACATCAGATCAGGGCCCCACCCTGTGACTGCCTTTAAACTTAATGACTTCCTTAGAGGCCCATCTCCAAATACAACCAAATGGAAGGTTAGAGGTTCCACATAAACATTTTGAGAACATTCAGCTCTCAAATAGTTCTACATCTATAAAGTGGTTGGAATTTTAACCCAGGGTCATTTGCCTGAAAAGCTCCCTCACTGTCTGTCATGGCACAAAACAGCACCCAATAGAACAAGATGCTCTAAGGACAAACTAGGGCAATGAATGTGAAATGTAGGCTTTGTGACTATGAATGTAATACCCAAATGTAACATAGTATTATTACTCTTAAGAATGTTGGTATTCCTCACAGCCTAAAACTCTTAAGGAGGGCTGGTGAGATGGCTCAACGGCGTATGCACCTGCCTGGCAAGCGCGAGGGCCCGAGTTCGACTCCCGGAACCCACATACGATAAAAGGGCCGGTGATATCACTCAGCGGCACGGATGCCTGCTGGCACGCGAGGTCCTGAGGTCGACCTCCGGTACCCACAAAAAAAATAAAAAATAAAAAATAAATAAAACTCTTAAGGAGATTTCAGTGCTACTTATGGGTATGATAAGTGAATACCAAGAAATAAGAATTTTTTTAAAGTTAGATTCATAAAAGCATACAGTAAGATAGTGATTACCAGAGGCTGCAAAGAGGAGAAGGAGAGGAGAAGGAAAGAGAATTGTTAGTTGGATAAAAGGAATGATTGCTAATGTTCTATAGATGGTACGATAACTATGGTTGATGACAACTAATTGTGTATTTCAAATCAGCTAGTAGAGGGCTGGGGATATAGCTCAGTGGCACAAGCACCTGTTAAGCAAGCGCAAGGTCCTGAGTTCAATTCCCAGTACCAAAAAAAAATAAAAAATCAGCTAGTAGAGAGAATTTTGAATGTTCTCAATAAGAAATGATAAACATCTGAAACTATAGACATTCCAGTTATCCCAACCTGATCATTACACATCATGTGCATTCATCAAAGTATCACTCTGTACCCTATAAATGTATACAATTATTACATGTCAAAGATTTTTAAATGTAAGAATTTTGTTTTTAAGAAAGAACTAAAGAATCAACACAAAAACTGGATGCAGAACGTGGAACATTAAGTGTCCACACAGCAATTCTGATAATATTAATCAGCTTTAGTTAAAAAATTCAGAATGCTAACTGGCAGTGGAAAGTTATTATAAGGTTAGTGCTCTTATTTCATTTTCCTCCTCCATTTCAAAAATAATTACCTGTGTCCCTGTCCAAGGTACCAATGAATTAAAAACATAATGCTAGTACTTAAAGGGAATATAGAGCAACATAAATAAATTTAATATTTATTAAATGAAATGCTAATGAGCAACAAGTTGGAAATATTACCTCCAGGGATTGGGAGCAAACAAATATTGGCAAAGTGATGCTGACATCTTCTGTGCTTTAATAAAAATTAATCTTTTATCTCCCGAAGCCCCACCTATTAATACCATCATGACAGCAGTTAGGGTTTCAACATATGAATTGGTGAGGAGACAGCACAAACACTTGGGGCATGACATTTCTCATAGGCAAAATAAAAGAAGCTGTCTCCTAGAAATCACACATACTGGAAGCCAAAAGACTTAATCTATCTCTTTCTACTTGTCCTGTTGTACTTGTACAGTACACTGTATGCATTGTAATCAAAATATATAATGAATGTAGATTCTTTAAAAATTTATTCCAGCAAAAGACATATTGCCATTAATTCCCATCAAAATAGTTCCCCAAGCCTCAAACACACCTATCCCATCATTCTTACCACTTTCTGAAGCAGTTCTGCAAGTCCTCTTTCATGAGTGTTTAGTTGCGCTTTTGTGGCTGCCTCGATGTCCTGAATAGATTCAAAACATTTACCTCACCTAGTCATTTTGACTTTGGGGAAGGTATCACACCTCATAAAGACACTAAAGAAGACTTACAGAACTGCTTCAAAAAGCAGCAAGAACTATGGAATAAGTGTTTTCAAAGTGACAGGGAGCACTCTGCTGGGGCAATTCATGGCAATGTGTCTTTTACTGTAATACATGTTTTAAAATTTAAACATTCACCATATACTTTGATCACACATGTAAATGGTTGAACTAGTTGCCTAAAACTGTGATGATTTCATATGAAATATGATTCCCAGCTTCTTTGGGGAAGTCTGAAGAACTGCAAGTCTGAAGATCTTTCCTTTGGGGCAACAAATGGCTGGAGCTGGACACCTCAGCATCTCCATTCACTTATTTTATTTGCCTACCTCTGTTTAAAACATTTGATTTATAGTTTTGGCAGTGCCTTTATTTTATGAATAATATTAGCTAACGAGTTTGTAATGGAAGTTAAGATCTGAGATCTCTTTACCTTTCCATCAATATTTTTGGTACACATGCCTATCTCAAGGAAGCCCTGAAATTCTTATTCTTATTAGAAATTCACCATAGGCCATGGCAACCAATCAAATGGTGAATATTCCTTCCCGTATCTGTCCCCAAGGAAGTTTCTGCACGCACAAAAATCTAACCAAGCCAAGATCATCTCACATCTGGCTGCACAAGGATGCGGCTAATCTCTTTCATGTGAGTTGACCCAGGGCGATCTTAAGCATCCTTCTCACAGACTTATCAGCATTTCACGGATGTCATACCTGTCAAAAACTTCTTGTCTTTTCCTTCCTTTCCACGTGACTGCTCTGCCACTGTGTGGTACTCAAATGTCAAAGCAACAGCAAGATGGCAGACCGTCAAGTTCAGTCCTGAGTTTGCGCTCATCACAGCACCAGATGCTTCTGGTCACCAGGGAAATCATTGAAAGGATAGCTGTATATCAAGTTCAAGGTCAAAATGAATTCTCAGCAAATGCCGCAAAAGTAGAATTTCTCAGCGGCTGTTTAAATAATTCATGACAGTAGGATATGTCTCCCTGAAAAGCAAGACATAAGATTCCATGTAAGTGACATTTTCCTATTATGTCATAGAGGCTAAGGCAATTGGTTATTTCTGCACAGAAGGAAATGTGATGAGGGGTGATGATCCATTCAGAAATCCTGTGTTCTATTCTGCTTATCCTCTGTCATTTACTAAAATGGAAGGTTTTGACAGTTAGTAAACCACAAGTCAATCCCACACATCATATTTCAGCCAGACATAATTTTATGTCCAGAAAAAGGAAGTGCTGTATCATCATTTATTTGAGGAAGATGCAAGGAAGGTGCTTGGTTCTAACTCTCCACTGCCAGAAAAGCAGACCTCCAAATATGGCAGATCTTCTTGTTTAAAACTTTACCCTTGGATATGGGAAGAAGCAAAGACCTCCTCCATTCCCACTGTGCCGACTCAGGCTGAAGGCAGGAGGCATGATATTTACTAACTGGTGCAGGAAATTATCTCTATGATCATCTAAGTGCACCAGCCTTGGACCATTGGGCATCAACATGCTTAAAAATAAATCATAAACTCTTATAGGACCTTCAGTCCTAGGATTTATGCAAAAATTTACTAATCCTAACCAGCTTTCACTGGTATAACAATTTTTTTAATTAAATGACCATTATTACAGACTAAAATTTCTTTGGTAAGGAAATAAGATAATTCCAGTTCTCACAAATCACTTGATTTCATCAAAACTAAACTAAAGGGCCGGTGAGATGGCTCAGTGGCGTAATCGCCTGCCTTGCAAGCACGAGGGCCCGAGTTCGACTCCTGGATCCCACATACGGAAAAGGGGCCGGTGATAACGCTCAGTGGCACGGGCGCCTGTTGGCGCGCGAGGTCCTGAGGTCGACCCCCCGGTACCCACAAAAAAAAAAAAAAAACTAAACTAAAAAGTCCAAAGAAAATGTAGTGTTAGTTCATTTTATAAAATTTACTTCATTTCATTTACCTTATTTTAATTACTTAACATTTTCATTGTAGAAGCCTTTTACATAACTGTAGTTTTTAAAATTCGGATGGCATATATGGGTAAATAAAAACACCCAAAATTTTAGTCCACAGAGATAGGAATTAATTTCCTTTCAGGGTATTTCTTTTCAATACTTGGACACAGTTTAAATTTTATTCTATATACAGTTTGTTTGTTTTGTTTTGTTTTTACTATTTTCAGGTTCAGAATATTATTTTGTTTTATGGCTAGTTTTATTATTCATCTTTCTCTCTTGAACACCCATGTTATTTCCAATGCTTTGTTATTAAAGTAATGTGCATTGCCTCCATTTATAAAAATTTTTAAATGCAATTACTTTCCTAGGTAGACCCTCAAGCATGTAATTTAAAGGCTTACAATTAACAAGTTTTAAATATCTGAATACTTATTAATTTTTTATCAAAAAGACTTTCAATTATTCAGTCTTTATATTCATTTTTTCATTTTTCAAAATCTTTGCTAACTTCTTAGGCCCCTCAAAAAATGTATTTCTTTATTGTAATTTACAAAATTACTAATGAGGTTGACTTTTTCCTGTTGTTGTTGTTTTGCTACTTATATTTCTTCTAGGAATTGTCTGCAATTTTGTCTTGCCTACAAGTTCACTAATATTTGCTGGTTTCATCATAATAACTTCATATTACATTGAACAACATAATTAAGCAAGCCCCCAGGAATTACTCTTCCCCTTCAAATATTAAAAAACTACCTAACAATTCTCTCTAGATGACTTTTAGAATGATGTTATTTTTTAAGTCCCATTGAGGTTTTGATTGAGTTTTCATTAACCCTATAAATTCTTTAAAATACACAATCTTCTTACAAAAACACAGTTTCCCTTTTCTTATGTTTTATATCTCAGTAAAATGTTAGCGTTCATTACAAACTTGACAAGTGTTTTTCAAACATAATTTCTCAGCATTTTATATATGAAGGCCTATTTTCACTGGGATAATTTTCAAGTATTTTTCTACATATTTAATTGATAGTATTTTTGGAAGTGATTGATTTTTTTTTTACCTATTTTGTGACATGGGGTAATCACAAATAAAATTTTGGATTCGCTTTCTTGAGCTCTCTAGATATACAATCAAAGTGTCTATAAATACCAATAACTATTGTCATTTCTAGTAATTATACAAGTTATACTGCTTTGTTACTGAATACAATCACAAGAATGAAATGCAATTTCAATATTGAACATAATTTCAAGAAAGATTTTTACTTCCCACGCTTGTGAAATGTTTCCTACAATACACTGCAGACACTGTGGCAGCTTATGCTTTGCCGTGAGATGCCTTGAGGACAGTTTCTTTAGACCTATACATCCTAGTTCAAGAGGTCCGTCAGCAAAGGAAGACATATTCAAAAAGAGTCTCTATAATGAACTCAAGGCCCTTGGATCTACATTAGATGATGACCCACTGAAGAATTGGAGATGTTTGCTCCAAAGAGTAGACACTCAGTGGAATATGATTGAACAAGAATTTCATTTAAACAAGGATTAGACCTGCTACCTAACATTTCCAAAAAGATCTAAAAACAAGTTACGTGGAGACCAAGGTTTGGTCGGTGTAAATAATTTTAGTTAAGAAGCAAACAGCAAACTTGGGTAGGAAGGAGGCCCCTACAACAGAAGTGCTCAGCTGTGTACTCAATAATCCACGACAGAGATAGAGTGGGATAGATTTGACTGTCCAATAGGTGGTTCCGCTGGGAGACTGTTACATCCCATCTTACTCCGAATTCCGTATTTCCACTTCTGTGACCTCTAGAGTGCCTGGTACATATATGTTACTGAAATTCATTTAAATGTCAGTAAAAATAATATGGCAAAACAGTCTCATTATTTTTATAAACTGAATTTTTTAGTAATCATATACTAAAATTTGAACATATAAAATAAATTTGTGTGATTCAAACAGGAATATACTTTCTCCAATCACTCCTTCTAGCTGCAGCCTTGGATCAAGCAATAAATATCTATGAGGATGGGAAAAAAATATCAACACACATAGAAAATAGAAGCAAACAAATGTGCAGGAAAAATGATCTCCATGGAAAGTTTTCTAATCATTTTCACCCTATTGTGGATCATTTGTGTTTAAACATTAATTGAATTTCTAAAGAGATACTGCTATCACAGTGTGCTATTTAAGATTTGTAATTTTCATTTCCAACAAAGAAATCTCTTCAGGAAATAGGTAATGAAAGCTGTAATTGTTGTATATCTTTCTCATTCAAGATTAATGTTCTGCCTGTATCTTCTTACATTCCCAAAATATCCCCGGGCAACCTTTGCCCAGGCAAACATCCTAAAATCAAACAACGTGCTGAGAACTGGTTACATATGATCCTTCCTTGGTCTCTCTTGAGGGATTTGTGCACAGCTATCAATGTCATATTTAAAAGATACTTCTGTAGTTCATATGACCCCTCATAATTAATGTTGCCCTTCCTTAAAGCGTCAAAATTAATAATTTTCCCAAAAAAAGTATAGAACTATGGCAGATTTTACAGGAAAGATGAGGCATAATTGTTATGCCCATTTTGATGTACTTCTGGCTGTCGGTGATCCTTTGAAACATTTGATCCCAGAGTGACAACAGAGAAAAGACTGAATGGCAATCATGATGGTGAGTTCATGATGGAAACAAGAAACTCTGTTCCTCATAGGAAATTTTTGGAATATTGTCTTCTCCCCAGACACAAAGCAATATTCTAGAACTGTGGATTGATATGAAATACAAGACAGAAAGAAAGATAGAAAGGAAAGCACTGTTCTGAAAAACAAAACCCAGGATGAATAAGTTATGGGGATCCTTTACCTCCCTGGACAGCCTCATCCCTCAGGTGCTGAAAGATGGCGCAGGGAAGAGTGACATCCATTGTTCAGGAAGGTTTATGAGCAGGATCAACCTACCCCACTGAGTAAACTGCATGAGCAAAGGTTGGTCTGTCTGACCAGAGGAGTTAACCGTACCAGCATCATCAGAAACAATGGAAGTTAACATCCAGCTCATACGAATCATCCAAGAAATGCGGACAGAGATCAACAAACTAGAGAAAGAGAATCAAGCCCTCCGGGTTAAACTGACTCCAAGTAGGCAGAAGACTTCAGGCTCTAGGGAAAAACCAGGAGATGAAAAAGAAGAAGAAGCACGTGAACAATCTCTAGCAAGCCTTCATGATGTCGTTTCCACTGATATAACACCAGTTGTGCGGGAATACCAAGGTACCAAAAATCTATAGTTCCTCTGGACTGTGCCCATCTTTGCGAATACTGTATTTCCTACATAGCGGTTTATTTTCCCTGTCACATAAATACATAGGTTGGTATTAACAGGGATGGGGTTCATCTTTTTCTTACTGGTAGATTAGCTTTGAATCCCTAAACAATCATTTCTTTAGTATCTTCAAGTTACCTTTTAGAGACATTAAAACTATTATCAGATGTCCCAGGAAAGACAAGAACAAGTTTATGGACACAAGTCATATGACAAGCAATATGTTTTTTCCTCTTTAACTTCAATCATTTAAATTCTGCATAATAGAATACTGAATGTTTATCTGTCAGATGCTGCCTTACCAAGCTGAAAGAGTATTGCAAAAAAGTAAGTAGTAGATGGATATCAGAGTCAGACAAATACTGCTGCCAATGATATTATTTCTTATCCATGTTTACTGTCCCATGCGAGTGTATACTGCACATAGTTCAGCCTGCCATACAGGTTGAGGACCTCAAGATGCAAGGTCATTGTTTGATATATTCTAAAATTCGAATCTCTGAAGAGTGTGTGTAAGGTCTGAAATCAGCAGAGCAAGAAATCTGCTCAATAATTAAGTTGTCAGTGCTTCCCTACAATAACATTTTCAGACAAAATTAACATATGTAATTAAATACTCAAAGCTCTTAATATCATATATCTGAGGCTTCCGGCAATGCCATTTAAAGGTTTGAACAGCTTGACAGTGGAACACGTCATATTTGCCAGCTGGTTCTTTCTGTTACATACATTTCTCTTTCTAGAACCTTACATTTCAAAGCTAAAAACAGATTTCAATCGGGGTCTTTTCCATTTCAAGTACAACTCTAGATCTGATTAATTCTGCCTACTGGAAATGAACTTCTCCTAAAGGAAATTAGTACTCCTGATGAAAAAAACAAAGGAACAAACAAAAATATGGACTTTTGTAATATATCCCTATCAAGGGTTTCTCAACCCCTGCATTACTGACATTTTGGACTAAGTAATTATTGCAGAGGTCAGTGCTGAATGTTGTATGAGGTTTAGCAACTTCTCTAGCCTCTAAGCACTAGTTGCTTTACCATACACCCTCATCCTTCCAGTTATAACTATCAAAAATGTCTCCAGGGGCCGGTGAGATGGCTCAGCGGCTTAAGCGCCTGCCCGGCAAGCACGAGGGCCCGAGTTCGACTCCCGGATCCCACATACGAAAAAGGGGCCGGTGATATCGCTCAGCGGCACGGGCGCCTGCTGGCGCGCGAGGTCCTGAGGTCGACCCCCCGGTACCCACAAAAAAAAAAAAATGTCTCCAGACACTGCCAATATCAGCTGAAAGGCAAAATAATCATCTACCACTGAAAGCCACTGCTTTACTTCAGAGGTAAACAACACTTCTTCAAATGTATTTTCTATAATGCTAACTGAAGTTAACTGCTCTGAAGCCCCAGTTTTGTATTAATTGTGAAACACTGAGCAGGTCACATCAAATTGCTAATCATGACATTTTCATATAAGATTGAATGGATTGAACTAGATGTCATCCAAGGCCTCTTCCAAAATTAAAATTCTTTGATTCTATGAATGTAACACCCTTTAAGGTCACTCCCCTCACCTGTAAAATAGGTAGAGTGGGTAGAGTGCTAGAAAGTATCTTATAAGGCTATTGAAAAGAATAAATGAAATAATGAAAATAAGACTCAGTAGTCATCAATACATCATTGGAAATGTCAAAAAAATTACTTGACTTGAGCATAAGTTTTTATTAATAATTTAATAATATATTGCTAACATCAATTGAAATTTATACCCTGCAATGAAATCATACAAATCTAGTAGGAAGGAATTTTGGTGATCATCCAGTAGAAACACCCTTATTTTACAGTGAAGAATATAAATCCCAGAGAAATTAGGCAACTTGCCCAATCCTTTTGAAAATGAAATAATATAAACATATTCTTTGAGAAATAATGATGTGAAATCAGAAGTATGTGTCTCACTTTAAGAAAGGGAACATTTAAAAGGGTCCGGGAGGTAAATCATTTGGAACTGAAAGTTTTTCCCCTGGCTCTGTGATGTGTATAGTGAAAAAAGAGAGACTGTGCGTGCGTGTGTGTGTGTGTGTGTGTGTGTGTGTGTGTGTGTGTAGAGAAGCCTGCTTCCCCTTTAGTTGTCTGAGAACATAGAGCAGAGCCACAGCTCAGAGTCACAACAGCTATGTGATTTTATATATATAATAAAAATACAGCAGGCCATTCAGAATGAACCCTTGGTGGGTAATGCCCACGGAAACGTCAGTGTGTGTGTAAGTGAAATCCAGCAGCACTTTGAGGGATTCTCTCTCACCCTTCCTGCACCACACGACCTAGCCTTGGGTATCTTAGGGAAGAGATAATTTGCCACAGGGAAGATAAAAGAGGCAACTCTTTACAAGGTGCTACATGGCATTGCTGGGCTTCTTAATTCTTTCAATCTTCTCATATCCTTTATTGGCAAATAAATCTCACTTGGAGTGATCTTTGAAATCATGCTAACAGCCCTGTGATGGTCCTTGGAATCTCTCTTCCCTTGTGTTGATAACTAAAGAATGCAGAAACTAAAGCATGCAGAGTATTTGTGACCCTGGGAGAGGAACAAAGTGCTCACTTCCTAATCAGTTCCACAGTAAGTGTGGATCCCCAATAAAAATAAACCCAACTTTGCTATCATCAGTTTCATTTCCTTGGTTATGTTTCCTATGATTCTGTACAAAGAGATTGTTGTATAAGCTGTTCAAACAGAAACTTTTGTGTTTGTCAATAGTCACAAATCTGTTTTTACGTAATTACAGAAGTTATATATCAAGGAAGTATTTAAAGATAATGTATGAGTAGTATTTGCAGTTAATCATTTCAGAGAGATCTGAATTTAAACTCTCTTAAGACTCTTATCTGAAATTTGGTCTTCTGCTCTTTCAAATTATAAAAAGCCAAAACATCCTCCACTTTTTTGCAATAGCTGACCATATAATTTTCTGTCTGCCTTCTGCAGAAGGGGGACATAATTTAAATAAGAAATAATTGTGCTTCTGAGACTCTAAAACACAATGCCTGGTGTTTTTACACCCTATGCTAGTTAACAGAAAAGCTGTGATGAAAAGAAGAAAAGAAAAATGCTTCAGAAAATAAGAAGCAACCCATGAGGTCAGTACTGTTGACCTCACTGGTAATAGCTAGATATCTACAAAGAGGTCGAATGACAAGATGAGATTGCAGAGTTAGGATACTATTAGAGCTGGGATAAGACAAACCAAGGCCCCCTAAAATAAAGTTATTTTAATCAAGGTTCTGTAGTAACAAGGAGCAGAGATGATTTGGTTGGTCTCAAAGAAAGAGCTGATTGGAAGACACGGAGGGACAGAAATCATACTGGGAGCCCTCAGGAACTAAGGACATAAATCTCTCCATCTGGCATAGGCATTGCCTACTGCAGAAATCTGTACCTCTTTCCACAGGTTTCCTTTGCTCTTACTTCTCACTCAACCAGTTTCATCACAATGACTGTCCCAATCAAACCGAGACGTGCAATCATAGGCGAGTTAGCAGCAACCAGTTCAATGAAAGTGGCCATTCAGGTGATCGGAGACAGTGGACAAGCCCACTGTGCTAGAGTGGGGAGTGAGGTTGCCATCAAGGACTGGCATCTCTAGACATTCCATGTTATTCCAGTTTTACAGCCTTGCTTCTTATCTAGTTATGTCTGGGTCCTTGTTCCTTTTTTTAAATTTTAAATTAATTGTTATTATTTTAATCATACATACTTATGGGCTATAGTATCAAAATGTGTTATATGTATACCATGTGTAATAATCAAATCAAGGCAGTTAGCATTTCTATCTCCTTAAATATTTTGTTTAGTTTTTTGGTTAAGACATAATACTTGTATTTTTTTAATGGGGTACATGTGATATTCTAGTACATATATTTATATGTACTGATGAAGTCAGGGTGGTTAATTTTTTTATCTCCTTATCATTATTTTGTGTTTGGAACTTGCAACCTCCTCTCTTCTATTTATCCATAAAATATACAATGGGTTATTGAGAACTAATGCTGCGATCTCAGAAGAATCTCAATGGCCTAACAATTTAAATAGCTTCCAGAGCCTTCCTGCATCTGTCTATATCCCTCACCCTTAGCAGCTTTATTTGTCTTCCTAGAATCTATTACTATCTGAATTGTGTCATGTATTGTTTATTTATTATGTCTTCCACATAAGATGGTAAGAGCTATGCAAGCAAGAATGTTACGTTGTTCAGTACCTAATCCTCGTCTTCTGAAAAGACACCTGGCACATGGTTGGCACTCAGTACTTGTAAAAGAAATCAATGAACAGATATTCTTTATGAGGCAAGTTAGTCAAAAATAACTTAGTTTAGTTAGCCTCAATAAATTATGCTCAAAGTAATTCTCCATTTGTAGATGCCGTTAAGTGTAGAATTTTTTAACTTGAAATTTGTGTCTCCTGTATAGGCGATGTCATGATTGTTAGACGCTACTCCATTTCTTCACCAGCTCATTCATTTGCTAGAAATGATCCCTGGAAAACTAGGGACCACTCAGGAACTCAGGCCATAAATAAACATTCAGATAATGGAGTTCTAGAAGCTCAAGGAGCAGTTAACTCACTGGCATGTTCTTCAGTTAAAAAGCAAGACAATGAAGAAAGGATGTTGGCAGCAGATTCTTGCAGCAGCAATGGTTTCAGCCAGAAAGCTTCTCCTGAAGATGGTTTTGGTTGCAGGTAATGTTCATCATGCCTCCAGGTGGCTTCTAGGTGCAAGCAAGTGCTGGGATGGTTGCTGAGACATTACCCAGACAAGCAAGGTCTTCTCTAGTAGAGGAAAGAGAACTAAATACCACATTAGGCCCAAATCATTTCCATCTCATTTATGTTCACTTGTAGAATCAAAAGAAACAAATTTATTTGAGATCCAATGGCACCCTCAAACACATGCCTCTAACAAGCCAAAAACATAGCCTTCATCTATTCATCAAGCATTAGTGAATGGAGCCAGGCATGGATTGCAGAAGACTCAGCAAGAGTAAAACATCACGTTCAAAACCCTCACCTATAAAAGAGATGCACAGGTAAACAGAGCAGAACAATTAAGTGCATCTCACGAGGCAAGCACATAATTCCATGAAGAGAGAGAACTCTTCTGTGAGACAGATGATTTCATGGGCTTTAGGGAGGCTTCTAAGGACTCTTTAGGTGCAACCCAAAAGGGCCAAGAGACAATGAAAATTAACCAGTCTCCGCATTTAGGGAATTAGGCCTGGCCTGAGACTGGGAGGGGTTTGAGAGAATGGTAGAAAGACAGGCTTGGGGTCTTTAGGTGAAAACTTAGCCCTGGCCTCTGTTGTGAGGAGAATCAAGGCTTCTTTAAGAATAAGATTGTCTACCTCAAGGGTAAGTTACCTGCCCTACTGTGCTGGGTCATGGTCTCCCCCGCCCCATACTCTGGCCTCCTACCTGCCAACCTCCAGTGAGGCCCTGGCTCATTGGCAAGGTCTCCACACACCTGCCTTGTATGCATAGCAGGAAGAAAATCAAGAAAAGAGGCCTCGGTTACATAATTAGCTTATCACAGGGAAGAGAAAGTGGAAAAATATGAGTGTGAAGAGAATAAGTGAATCATCTAATTCAGTGGCGGCAGGAAATCAAATCAAGGGATAACCATAAGTAACAGACCTGCAGGAATTCTCATAGGTATTAGAAAAAGCACGGACTCCCCACTGGGTGTGGGATACAGTAGCTAAGCCAGTTTCATTTAGATTTCAAAACACAGTGAAAATTGTGTCTCACTTGCAGAAAGTTCCATTATAAGAGCAGAGATAACCTGAGTCATAAATAACAGCTGGATTTAGTCAGGTAAAAAAAAATGGAAAGCTTATCCTAAGTTGAAAAAAAAAGACACAAAGACAGGAAAAATCTTGACTTTGGGAGAAACTAAATGCAGTGAAATGAGTGAGGATGGAGAAGTAAGCAGGAAGCATCACAGAAGGCATTTCTTGGAACAGTAGGAATCATGTGCTTTATCCTGTAGTTATTGAAAAGGTAGTAAAAAAAAATCTTTTAAAAATTTTCAAATAGGGCTGGGGATATAGCTCAGAGGTAAAGCACTTGCCTGGCAAGCGTAAGGCCTTGTGTTCAATTCCTGGTACAAAAAAAAAAAAAAACAAGACACAAAAATTTTCAAATAACAGAAATATTCAGAAGTATTACAAACACTAATGTATTCATCTGCAAGAGTTGTGCTTTATTTGTTTCAGGTTTTTATATGTATAAAAGAAATGAAAGGGCCAAATGTCATCATGAGTTTGGTTTTAATCCTTTCAGCCTCTATTTTTCTCCTTTCCGTTATACACATGCATCCACTCACAACAACATCCTGAGTGTGTACCATGCACTGGGCAGGATTCTAGGCCCAGTGATACAGCAGGAAACAATAGTCAAAATCCCTACTCTTGCAGGGCTCATTTATCTGTAACATGATAACCAGTGAATGTGAAAATACGTAGAGTGTATATTCCATTACGTGGTGTTAAGTAGTACTCGAGAGGAAAATAAAGCAATAAAAGGTGGGAGAAGGGTTAGAGGAGCAAGTGTTGAAATGTTTGCTTCGAGGCTAAAGAATACCTTATCACTTGAGAAAGGAAGGCACCAGAGAGAAGAATGTTCCAGGCATTGAGAAAAGAAAAAGCAACTGGTGTGTTCAGGGAAAGGCAGGGAGGCCAGGGTGGCTACAAAGCAGGGAGCAAGCAGCCAGGGAGCAGAAAGACTGCAAAGCAAAAGCCAGGAGTGGCCTCCCACTGGCTTCCAACCACTTCGGATTTATTGCAGTGAATTGGGAAGTACATAACATGGTCTTTTCTTAAAAAATAAATAAGTAAATAAAGATCATGTTGGGAGCCCTGTTGTGAAGAGACTGTAGAAAAAAATTTAAAAAGTACTGAAAGCAAGAAGACCAAGTTAAAGTAATAGAGGCAAAGGGTGATCATTTCTTGGCCAAGGGGGTAGGTAAGTGGATGGGGTTTCTGATTATATTTGAAGGTGGAACCATGACAAGATTTGTTGACCGATCAGATGTGGGATATGGAAACAAAGAGTTTGGGTTCCAATGGTCCTGTGTCTTCAAAGAAAGAAGAGGAAAGACAGTTGTTGTTTTAAAACAGATAGGTAAATAGATGACCGAAGATGATAGCTAGCTAGATAGAATTTATAATTTATAAAAGCACTAAATGTTCATTGCAAGAAAAACACATACAACTTGAAAAGTACAAAATATAAATACAATATGCAAATAAGTATAAAAAGGAAAATCCTTCATTATTGCACTACCTGAAATATTTATATTTTTATGGATACCTTCTGTCCAGATTGAAATGGTACAGTGCATGTATTATGAGGGGATTGCACTTAATGAGACCTACAGTACTAACTGAGAATCACAGTTCTATTAGTTTTCCCTTTTCAGTTTATATTATTTTCTACAATAATACAGGAATCTAGCCAATGTTTATAAAGTGTTTCTCTGAAGCAAAATGTTTTCCAACTTCCACGCTGCCAACTAATAAACTATGTAGAACATAATCCATTTCTAACTTAGAAGTTAGTTTAATTTGAAAGACTGGGCCAGTGGCAAGATTGTATTAAAAGAATAAGGTTAGTATGGGCTTAAAATCAACATCTGGGCTGGCAAAAAATCCCACAGACACAGAGAATTGAGTAGAATTCTTTATATTTTTATTGTAGTTCTTTTCTCTTCTGTCTCTTATGTTCATGTAAGTTAACTAGTAAAGTGACATGTCAATACACTGTTTCTTTGATTTTTCTGGGAAACTCATTTACCTCCCATAAACTTTCAAAGAATTTAATAAAGATTTATGGAAAATCAATTTGTTGGAACTGGAATTTGAATCATATCAGGTATCATACCTAATTTTTTGTCAACTTTTCCATTATTATGCCATGAAAGTATATTTTTAGAATAATGCCACAGTCAATATTTGTAAGAACCAAAGTTCTCCAGAAACTAGAGATAGGATTTTCATTGTTTCTTAATTTTGACATAGAAATCCAATCTTTTCTTCTTTTGTTCAGAAAAAAATAAACTCAGAAGATTAGGTAAAATTGTCCAGACAGACCGTCAAAAGTAATAACACTATTTTGTTTAGTTTACTGAACAAAGAAACCAGATGCATTGCAATAAATATACTCTGTACTTCTTCAAATGAATGTAGGTAAAAAGCCAGCCTCTGGATTCAGATGGCTAAAATCCCAACTCCACCAACTGACAGACAGTGTGCCCTTGGAAAAAGTGACTAATGTGTCTTTCACCACAGTATACTCTTCTATAAAAAGGGAATCCTAGTAGCAGTTACCTCAGAGCTTTTGTGAAGAATAATTGCAACAGTCAAGTGAATGCTCACTAATTGGCAGGGGTTACTTTTATTTTATTGATTCTAACATAAGGAAGCACTGGCCTGCTTTCTTTCCAGGGGACCGTGCAGATATGTTTTCTGAGATATAGGACACTAAGTGCCATTCTGCAAAATTACAGCCTTATCCACCCAAAAAGAGGACAAAATTGGAGAAGATGAAATCTTCGTGTTTGCAGTACATAATGATTACATTCATCATGGGGAGTTGCTACATGTACAGAACACATGACTTACTCTTAGGAGCAGGTTCTCTCGGTTTATGTCAAAATACTGTGTAACACTGTGGATGTAAAAGAAGAAGTCAGCAAAATGGAAAGGTACAATCCCTCATGCAACACTAGGCCATTGCTCTGTACCTTGTTCCCCTTTATTTTTCAGGCATGATGGATATTCAGTGAATTTAAAGTCAGAAAAAGCAGATTGCTCTGGATTTTAAGATAACTGCTTCGACATCTCTGCTTCTTTTCTACTGAAGAGATTTGTTACAAGAACTCTTTGCCTAAAATAGTGCGATATTCTCCAAGCTTATAGTCAATCCTCAGATGTACAGATCCTCCCTCACTAGTTATATTTTTGTATCAGTAATGCTCATTGGACTTAAGTAAAAGGCCAAGTCTAATATATATTCTTACATTATTATTGAAAAACTAAACAAAAAGAATGATTATGATATAGTAAAATGAAGTCCAATGAAGTTTGTAGTCAGTATGTGGTGATTGGGGAAAAAAACAGTAATGTTGGGCCGATGAGATGGCTCAGCAGCATAAGCGCCTGCCTGGCAAGTGCGAGGTCCTGAGTTCGACTCCCAGAACCCACATACCAGAAAAGGGCCGGTGATATCGCTCAGCGGCGCGGGCGCCTGTTGGCACGCGAGGTCCTAAGGTCGGTACCCACACAAAAAAAAAATAACAGTAATGTTATATATTAAGGCCCACTAAAAAGGTCTTACTTCTCTTTCTCTTGTTTTGCTGTCTGTAGGGACAAGATGAAGACAGTCAGTTTCCTGCTACCCATGGACCTGTCTTCATATTCCAACAATGCGAGTTCTTTGAAATACTCACCAGATCAGACCACAAACCAGCTAAGTATCATTACTGAGTAGGAATGATGTGGTACTGGAATGTAAGACCCACTTGATTCCCAAGAAAGGAGGGTACCAGGCCTAGCTGGGCCAGTGCCATGGCCTCCCCTGCCAAGAACGCTGGCAAGCTATCCAGTGAGACACCCGAAAGACTCAGTGCTTGCTCACCCACCTGCTCGGCCAAGGAACGGGAGTGATTATTTTTTGTTCTTATTGAATACTAAGCACAGGTGATGTGTGCAGTGGTCATCCCAGTCCATGTCACACATGAGGTGGAAATTGTGAGTGTGTGCTAAGTGGCTAATCTCTGCACTAGGCTGTTGGGAAATGCTGCTCTCACATGAGAAGCATCAACTTCCAGAGGAAGCTATAACAAACCTTGAAAAAAAGTTGTTTTTGGTTAACAGCATAAAGCAATTGTGATGATCCTTGTAGTTCATGGTGTGCTGGTATTTCACTGCTCTGAGCTCACTTGGTCTGTAATAGCCTGTGTCATAAGCATGCGGACAAAAGCACTAGCGTACATTATGATCTCAGAGCCACCGCTGGCTGGCTAAGGGCAAAGACATTGCACCTGATTGGGAAGAGTGAAAAAAAGATCACTGAAATCATCATTACTCAAGTGTGGGAAATCCTTAGAACATCCCCAGTTCCTGAGCTTCTAGTCAACAGCCTATCTCCCCTTCCTATTTTCAGCAACTGTATTTCTAATATGTAGCTATACCATTTTAAAACAAACATTCTGAGAGGGTTGAAATGCATATTCCTGGTTCCCCTCAGACCTACAGTATTGGCCAGGGAGACTGGAGAAAGTCAAAGAGACAGCCAGAAATTCTTTTTATTTACTGACTTATTTATTGTGGTACTGAGAATTCAACCCAGGGTGCTCTACCACTAAGCTACCAGCCCTTTTTATTTTATTTTGGAGACAGGGTCTTGCTAAACTATCCAGGCTGGCCTTGAACTTGCCACTCTCCTAACTCAGCCTCCTGAACAGCTGCACTGTTATAAGTATGCACCACCATGCCTGACCCAGAAATCCACATTTTAAACAATCATTCCAAAGTGATTTCTATTGTTCAGATGTGCTTGTGACCCACCATTGCCAATATCAAAAAACATGACTCTCAAGTCGAAGCAGAAACAGCAAGCAAGAGAAGGGTAGAATGTTCCACTCTGCTTCCATCAAGGGATTTTAACAGCCCCAGCAGACTCTTAGAAAAGAGACAGATGAAGCGACCAGTTCCCTGAGGTAAAACACACATATAGGATCGTGTGCTTCTTTTATTTATGATATTCATTTAAGACTAACTATCCTCAACACTGTAACAGATGTACAATAGGGCACAGTTACAACCGGAGGGGAAAGACACAGATGAGATGTAAAACACGTTCATCGAGGAATAATGATGAGTAGATAATTAAGCTATTAACCTATGAGACCGCTAACATTTTTGGTTTATGCACAGTTATACTCTGCATATTTACAAAATGCAGAATTCCACTTTGAGTGAGTTTTAAAAACTGCTAACAATTTTAGATTACGTACAAGTATACTCTGTATATTTATAAAATGCAGAATTTCACTATAAATGAGTTTTTTTAAAAAAAGAAACATTGCCAAAACAGTGTATTTTTTAGAAAGCAATAGATGACAAACAGCCAAGTTATAATGTCGTAACTGGCAAAGTTATAATGGTGAATTATCCCCAATGCCAATCTCAGTGACTAGTATGGAGTTGGCATTTCTTCTATGTTCAGTGAACCAAACTGAATTAACAGCTACATGGGTAGAACAGTGCTCATGAAAGAACATTGCACCATCAAAGTTTAAACTTTGAAATTGAATCATTCATTGCTATTGTTAAAGAAACAAAGTTTCATCTCTGTCACCCTGGCTTGCTGTATTGGTGATACTAAATTCTCTGTGCATATTTTTATATACAATAACTTACGAAGGGCATTGAATACATTTCAGTCATGCTCTGTTCAACCAATTATATTACATTTGTATTCTTTGATATCCAAAATATCCGGTAGTTTACATGTAGGTCAGGAACTCAAATGCCTACCAGGGACAGGCAAGTGACAAACAAGTTGAGGACTCCCAAATAGTCCCATATACTTCACATCTAAAGGAAGCCAGGGTTACTCACCTTCGTTATGTGATGTGGGAAAGCAGACACAGGACTGCCATCTGGTTTGTTTTTAAGAGATGGTAAAAATCTGGGTTTTTATGCAAAATCTCCTGATTCATAAACATTGGCAAAATGTTTAATTTTTTAACTCAGAAAATCAAACACAATACACTTAGGAGCCAGATCTAATCCTTAGGATGCCAGATTTCAACCTCTGACTTAAATGCAATTTCCCAAACATAGACATCCAAAACAAGAAAGTAGATCTGGAAAGTAACATTTTGGACAATGCCAAAAAGAGAAGGAAGTTTGAAGCTGAGAAAAGAGGAGAAGAGGATACTGCAGCGGTGAAGTTTACTTGGATAAAATGCCTGACACTCGGTGTCTTCCCAGCCTACTCCAGAGTCAAGACATATTTCACAGAACTGGAACACTATGTGAGAAAGCATAATCAGATTTTGTGTTAAAACTGTCCATTACAGATTTTTGTAGATTTTAGATTTTTCTTTATTTGTACAGAACTCTTGGAGGGAAATGATATGTAAATAAAAACAATCATTTTAGCTGATTTTTCTTCCTTTTAGTGAGAAAAGATGATTCCAAGAATCACAGAATACTAAATTATCCAGGAAAATTCTAGTTCTAAGTCATAATTTCAAAGAGTAAGTATAGCTCCAGGGGGTTACACTACTAACCTGGAGTTACATGGTTAGTTTGTAGCAAAGCCAACACCAGAACCTATTTCTCCTGACTCTTCCTATAAGATGCTGGTCTATCTCTAAAATATGTGACATGAAGCCAGTAATCAAGTTCAAATGTTTGTAATTTGATGTGTTCTGAACACATGAAGATGATGTCAACATTATCAAATCCCAGAATACATAAAGATCAAATAAGATCATATAGGTAGATATGTTGCAAACACAAGATGCTATTATTTTGTTCCATTCAAAACATGGACTCCCAACATATGCTCAGTTTTATTCCAGGTATTAAACTGATAAAATTTGCAATGAAACCTCTATAGTGTTTTTCTACGTTTTAAATTTTGTCTTGGTTAATTTTAAGAGTCATTAGCTAATAGACGAACAGTAATGAACTTCCCTAGTGATGAGTCACATGCTTCATCTGTAGAGAAGGGGAAAACAGAGAAGAAAAAAAAAGGGAGAAAGAGAAAACCACTCTATGATGAATTTTTAATGGTCACTAATTGTGGGGAACCACTCAGACTGCTTCAAAGCTCAGGGGCATCTAAGGACACCTGAGGACATGACCCTGCTTATTTAGCACAGGCATACAGTGGGATACAGTTATATAACCATGACTTAGTACAGGTAAACATGCATGCACTGGTTACGGTACTATGTAAGATTGTAAATATGAGATGACAACCTGTATAAGAATTATACAGAACAGATGCAGGTGGCTCTCTGTTCTGTTCTATGCTGCCTGCTGTTGCTGCTGATGTCTTGCAAACATGCGTTCTTTAACCTTGGGATCTCACCCATGAAAGTCTCCCCAGGGCCCTCCGAGTGGGCCAACATCAACACTAATTTGTGTCAACAGCAATTACACAAATTAATAATCTTGTGTCTGATGAAAGCTATGGTTAACAACTACATGCACCTATTTTCAAAGTCCACCAATGTCTGCCAGGTGTTTGTTATCATAATATGACCTCCTGAAAGTTTCCTTTAACAAATAAACTTACTGAAACAAAGGAAGAGTAAGTGTGCTAAGGACCAAATGGAAAGGTCTGGCAATTTTTCTAGAGCCCTGATTCTGTCAAACTCATTGCCTTGAGCTGCTCCTCCCCTTCTCTCCTTCCTGGCTGCCATGAGGCGAGCAGCTTTCCTGTGCCACATCCTTGCACCATGAATTTTCTACTTTGACTCAGACCTTCAAGCAACAGTGATTCCAGTTAACTATGGAATCTCTGAAACCATGAACTAAAATAAACCTTTCCTTCTTTACATTGATTTCCTAGGGTATTATGTCATAGTGATGGAAAGCTGACAAACATAAGTGAATTAATGGAATCAGCAATGTTCAGTCATATTTTTTCTTGAGGAGAGTGAGTACAGTATCTGCATTAACACTTAATTTTTAAACACCAATAAAGAAAAATGTTCATTCATTCAAGTTATGTTTGAAAAAGCTTGTAGTCAGAATACTCTTTCTCACACAGGAAAAAAAGAGAACTATTGTGGCTCTAATTTTTCTGTGGCTTCTGCCTTTATCATTAGTGGCACAAGACAGTCAAAGTATTTTATGACTACAATATTCTGCTCACAACCAATTTACTAAGAGGTGAGTGCAGAAAGACTGAATTTATCCAATCTCATATAAGTAAGTCCCCAACTTACAAATGTGTTTCATTCTGGGAGAATGTTCGTAAGTTGGATTTGTTCATAAGTCCAACAAAGTGAGTCTTATACACCTTTGACACAAATACACAATGTATATTGCTTTGTGCTTCCCAGCAGTCCTCTCCTCATCACCACTTCTTCTCCTCTGGCTTTCGGACATCCTGGGCTCTGATCATGTACCATACTGCTGTACACTATTGCACTGTACAGTGAGCGCACAGAAGCACAGCTGTGGTGATGCCTGGCAGACACCTGAGCTACTTCTGCAACTTGTTTGCTTCTACAGATGTTTGTAACGCAAGGTTTATTTGTATCTGTGAAAGTTCGCAACTCAAATGTTAAGTCGGGGACTGAGTGTATATGTATATATATTTAATAATTTGTCATTATTAAAACTACCTTGAAAAACTGAATTTGAAACACCATTCACCAGGAATTCAGAGTGAGAGAGTAAACTTGTTCCTGTCCAGGTGTTGCTTAAAATAATTCTCTATGGAAGTCAATTTTTCAAATTTTCTCATTTTCCCTTTTCCTTTCACTAGAATTTCTCCTTTCAGCTGCTTCAAAATTCTTACACTTGAAATGTATAAATCAGAAGACTAATTAAAAGTCAATTCCTAACAATGATCTTTAAAATTTGCTGTCATCTATTCAGTATCACTTTGTGAAAACCATATAGACACTCATCTTTGTTGACTGTTTCAAGAAATAGAGCGACCTTTTACTTTTTGGAATACAACTATCAGTCCCACCTTTACTTATTCCTGAAAATTATCCCCATTCAGAATTAATTTACAGGCCCACACTTCTTCTTTCATTTTTCTTTTTTCTTCTGTCCTTGAGGGTGTTTACTTAATGTGAGTTACTCCAGAACCAGGAATACACTTCCGATGGAAAAAATGGAGGGCTAAGCAAGACTTTCTATGTAGGAGAAAACATCTCTCTATAAAATAACCAGAAGATCTCGATTTTTGTTTGAAATGCCATTTAATCCAACAAACTTCATTCTCCAATATAATAAAAGCACTCAGCACTGAGGAGCAGGGGAGGGCACGCAGTACTCAGAAGCAACACCCTCTTTGCTCCAGTTGCTGCACCATTTAATGAAGTAGGAGAGGTAAATCACTAAATGACCCATGGTTGCATGTGACAGCTAAATGCACACCCAAGAAGAAAGCCTATTTCTTTCTTCCTATCTCTATTACCTTAGCTTTTATGTGCATAATTTCAGACTGTCCACCAAATCTGTGGCCTTTTTCATCTCGGTCATGACCTTTGGTTACGGTCCCATCGGGATTGATTGTGTGGCAACCTGTCACAAGGTCATCAGACCCAGAATCTTCTTCCTCTCTCAGAACAAGAACTCCCACTGACTCAAATCTGCCTGTCCTAAACTAGTTCATTTAAGCATTCCTCCCAAATACTGGCTCCTTTCCCTCCATATGTGATTTACATTTCCAAGGCTGTGCTAAAGCTTAGTCCAAGTACCAGGCACTTAGTATCTAAGGGACTTCTTTGAGAGGGTATTGCAGGAAAATCCAGCTCTCTGGAAGCTGAAGCACCAAGACTGGAAAGTCCCTTAGCTCTCCCAGTCTTCTCCCATCAATCCCCATGACTTCATGGAAAGCAGCAGTTCCGAATCCTGGGTGCAAAGCCAAATGAACTGGGGAGCATTTAAAAATCTCATTACCCAGGCCACACTCAAGACATGTTCCATCAGCCTCTCTAGAAGTGGACCTTGGCATCTACTTGTACCTTGGCATTTAAGGTCCACACCCTTGTGTTGCCAAACAGGTTGATAACACTGTTTGTAAAGGTGAGGGTTTGCTGAGACCATCTCTGTTTGTCATTAGTCTTAAAGGGGAAAGTGCACAGGCTTGAAATCAGACATCCTGGCTCTAACTCCTGCATACCCATATGATCTCAGGCAATGTTACTAGGCCCCTTTAAGCCTCAGTTCATTCATCTGTAAAGTGAAGATACATTGACATTCTGTAGCTTGTAGAGATTTACTGATCTAACTAATGTAAGGCAGCCAGGCATAGTGCCACACACCTATAATCCCAGCACTCCGTAAGGCTGAGACGGGAAGATCTCAAGCTCAGACTGGATAACGTAGTGACAACAAGACCCTGTCCAAAACAAAAAAATTTTTTTTTTTTATGCGGGTACCAAGTCAACATCAGGACCTCGTGCTTGCCAGCAAGCGCTTGTGCCACTGAGCGATATCACCGGCCCTTTTTTTCCTTTATGTGGGTACCGGGAGTCAAACGCAGGACCTCACACTTGCCAGGCAGGCGCTTATACTACTGAGCTATCTCACCAGCCCAACAACAAATTTTGAAAGGGCCAAAACTGTAGCTTAGTGTGGAGGCCCTGGGTTCAATCCCCAGTAGTGCAAGAATATTAATAATATAAAGCACCTACTATAATACCTAACTCTTAATTACACATAAGACATGGTTTTCACCTTCAAGGAGAATTGAAGAGGAGGTGCGTTCTAACTCCGAGCTCTGCACAGGGAGTTAGTGATGGAATGCACATCAGAAACCCCACCTTCCGCCTCCTGGTCCAGCAAGTTTTCCAGTTTCACACTCTGCCTGAGATGAATTTGCCTTCCTGCCACTGTTCCACGGCTATAGAAGATTTCTGTAATGAATACAATTGAACTTAGCCCCATAATTCTTTCCCATTAAAAAATAGTATGTTATAAATCTACTTTCTTAATATAACACTTAAAGAGTTCATTTTTTTGTGTTTGAAGACTGGAGCAGCTTCAAAAGGTTTCAGTTAACTCCCAGCTATTTCTCATCAGTGCATTTCTACCATAAAAGACTTCCCTCCTCCCCAGAGTGACTGTCAATGATGGAGTCACAGAACTGCAGGGGGAGCCTTGATGAACTTGCAGTCACCCCAGTGAATGTTTCTAACCCAATGCCAGAGGCCAGCGAACCTCTGCTGGACTTCTGCTGCTCTGCTGGACTTCAGAACAAAACAGCAGGTAATGAACTGAGTAAGCTAATAAGTGGAATCAGTCAGGGAAATCCATTTTGGAGAAACAAAATCACTTTGGGATAAGTAAAGTATTAGTTACTGGCAAATAAGTACATTTGGTTGTTTTAGAAGAAAGTCTGCATTCAGAGGTTTAAGGTGATGGGTATTTCCATAGCACTATTCACAGATAAGAACTAAGATTGAGTTAAATTTTATTTGGAACTCTGTGGCTGTTTAGATTCATCATTAACTGTGTCTCAAATATCCAATAAACATCTTCTCCACAAAGACTCCACTTAGGATAGGCTACCCCAATCATTATGTTGACTCTCTTCGTTATCAAACATGACAAGAACATTCAGAAATCCGAAGGTCCCCTTACCTGCTCAACAACATCTACACAACTCTTTGCACTACACCCTTTAGCTATCACGGCTAGAAGGCCAAGACAAAGAGAGGTGGACATACAGGGTAAGTAATATTCTAACATTCTACTGGTGTGAGAAAGTATCGTTCTTGTGTAAAAACAAACACAATGCTTACTCTCCCTTCTCGCCTAAAGAGCGATGTGAGAGATGTTCGTCTTAGAACCAAAACAGTAATCTTGTCACCTCGAGGACATTAACCTGGAAAAAAAATGAAATCTACACTAAGAGGTCAAAGGGAAAATTCATTAAGAACTTGGGACTTTGGATATGTCATGAAGCCACTGAAACCTCCTACCTCATGCCATCTCTCTGATGCTCTCTGAGAAATCAACATCAGTTTTGTATTGCCGTTATAATAAATTACCACAAACTTAGTGGCTTAAAACTAACTGTAAGTTTATTATTTTACATTTCCAAAGGTCAAGTGTCCTAAAAACCAGTGTAGCAAAGCTGTGTTTCATCTGCTTCTGGAAGCTCTAGAGAAGAATCTACTCCCTTTCACTGCTTCTAGAGGAAGACTGCATTCCTTGGCTCAGGACCCTCTCTCTTATCTCCAGGCCAGAGACATAGCATCATCAAATCTCAGTCTCTCTTCTTTTCTCCTCTCCTCTTCTCTGCCTTCTCTGCTCTCCTCTCTCTCTCTCTCTCTCTCTTTCCTCTCCACCTCTCTCTCACTTCCTTCCATTATTATATTTCCTTCTCTGACTCTGACTCTCTTGGACCCCTCTTTTACTTACAAAGACACTCATGATAACATCAGGCTAACCTAGGTAATCCCAATAATCTTTCTCTCTCAAGATCCTTTCTATCTCAGATCACATGTGCAAAATTCTTTGCCATGTAAGGTCACACTCAGCCTCTCACAGACATGGAGGCAGGGCAAGTCTCTTCGGACTATATTATGACAAAAAGCAAAAGATTTGACATTACACTGAGGCAAAAAAATATAAATCTGTGCTGTCTCTTCCATGTGAATGAAACCTGTTTCTATTTTTTTTTTCTTGTTGGGTTACAAAAGAATGTATTTACCAAATCCATGGCTACCCACTATACACCTGAAGTCACCTTAATCTTTTCTAGTAAGGACACATCATCTTCTTTTCTGTCATCTACAGCCTTTCTCCAGGATTCATCAACTTTCCGTGCGCCCCATACCGAGTCACGATGGAATGGAGTCACGATGGAGACCACCGGCTCTGTATCTCTCATGTCCTCGGGAGAAGCGCAGTCTCTCCATGCCTCTTACGATGAACCTTGTCCTAGGATTGAGAAGTGGTTTCAGAAGCTTCCACTTGAATTTTGTCACCCTGGATAGCTCTTACTCCATGAGCCAAGAACTTAGGGAGGATTCACTTAAAGGAAATGAAGAGCGGAATACATGGGTGGTATTAGTCTTCTTGAAAAGAAGAAAATAAAAATATAGTGCCTTGTGAGAAATGAACATACAGAAATCTCTTGTGAAAAAAAACCTCAGTCAAGTTGTTTTTTGTAATACTAGAAGGAACTGGACATGTCTAAGAAAATAGAATAGAAATAATTTTTAGAATACAAAATATAGGTTAGAGTAAATTTAAACTTTATCATAAGAAAACCATAGCTGTTTTATCAAACATAAGCATGAGATGAAGAAAGGAGGAAAAAATCTAGAATTATGAAAAGATGAAAAATCACTTGAATCTTTCCAGAACCTTCATTTACCATGCTTTGTTATACGCTTTTTATTATCCAAATTAAATAAATCATTGAGGTTTTTATTGTCCATAATGTAGGAAGGACCTTGGTCTTTCCTGTTTGTGAATAATAGCACCCTGCTATCTATCTCCTGTGTATGCAATGAGAGTTGCTTAGGAAAGGAAAAGAAGGAGAAAAAAGATTATTGAGTGATTTTCAATCCTATCTGCCCATTAAATCATGTGAAGAACTTTTAGAAAATACATTCTTGGGAACCAGTTAAGTCTGAGGAGGATCCAGAAAACAAGGGTGTGCCCACACATAGGCCTCTCTGTCCCCCATGGTGTAATAACAGCTCCACATTCACCAGAAGATCAAAGTCGATTGCGTCTTACTATGATGACTTCTCTTCTTGGCTACTGATGTCTGAACAGTTTAAAATTCCCCAGCTGACAGCAGTGGCTCATGATTCAGTGGAATCCTCACTGTGTCCCCTGGAAAAAGTGCACCCACTTTGGAGACCAGAGATGTAGGGACAAGAAATATCCAATGGTGCAACTCACTGGCTGCCACAGTCCACCCCTTGTGCTGTAGGGAGCCCATTCCCTGAAAACTCAAATCCAGAGAGCAGCTCCTCTGTGCTTCACATGAACTTCTGTGCCTGAAGGCACGCAGAGGAGAGAGCTTCACGGGATGAACTATAGCCCCCTCACTGTAGTGGCTCTCAGGTCACAGATCTTTACCTTCTTTCTCCTCCACTGTACATTGTAGAGTCCCTGGCTGTCAGCTATCACCTCTGCTGGTCTTGGTGTCTCACCTAGTGGTGTGGTCCAGACTCTCAGCTCAGGATTACTGTGCTTGCTTATTCAGAGTCATGAACAAGGAAAGAACAAGCAGACCTCATCCATGTCACAGTTTCCTGATCGCTGCTCTTGGAAGCCATCCCCAGCCCCACATATTGTCAGCACATATTATCCGTGCCATTATTTGGTACTTTTTTACTGCCTGGTGACAGGAGTCATTTTTGCGTCATTATCACTTTGAGTCTTCTACCTAAGTAGTACAGTGTCTTGCATATAGCAGATGTTGAATAAATGGTTTGGGGTTGGATGGAAAACTCACAATATGTAATCTAGGGCTATTTTATGATCTATGAGTCTTCCAAGTGACTGGCTGACTGATTATAGCTATAATAAAACAATGTGTGTGTTCTTGTTTCTAACATAAACAAAAACCACTTGGCTATTTTAAATTACATATCACCTTTTAAAGAGCATTCAGAATTGAGTAGGTTGTAGGAAAGTATACAAGCAAACATAAAAGAGTGTGTGGATATGCGTGAGTGTGAATTTAAATATGAGAGAATATGAGAGGTAATTAAAAAGCAATAGGCCTTGAGGTCACTGGTCTCTGGTCATGGATAGATGTTCTCCAAAACTTCACAGTTCCTCTTGTATTTTACAGTTCCATCATGTATTTTATTACTCATTTCCCTGTTTTCCTCCCAAAGCCATCAACCATGAGGGTCATCTAGATATTTTTCTACCCTACTATTCCTAAAATCTTACTCACTTGGGACATTTATTCAAAATGTGTTGAATGGATTATTAAATTAAAGGTTGAAATAGCAGTGGGGATACAGAGAACTCACTTATTCTGGAATAAGAAACCATTGCCAGAACTCCAGGTGAGGCAGAGTGTTACAGTGAACAGATTTTGAAACTGGACACACCAAGCTTTTCACATAATGTCAGATTTAAAGACTGCCTTGATTTCTCTGAGGTTCGGTTTCTTCCTCTGTTAAACAAGTACTAAGGAAAAAAGGACTGTCTGAGCAATAAAGTAGCTATACAAAGAACAAAAATGCTGAGTGCAGTGGTGCACAAATGCCTACAATCCCAACTATTTGGTGGACTGAGGCAGGAGGATCATAAATTCTAAAGAGCCTGGGTAATAGCAAGATTTTGTATCCAAAAACGCAAAAACAAAAACAAAAAAGAAAAGGGCACTGTCAGTTGAAAGTTTGATTTCCTACAAATGTTAGTTTTTTAAAGCAGTTTTAAGCCTAATACCATTGTTTAAAATATGTGAAAGTTTTACTTGGAACACATACACAAAAAGAAAATCCAAATTTCTTTTCTTAAATCTAACTTTATATGTACAAGGGTTTAGGTGGGAGGAATTACTGCTCTTTAAATTTTTCTAAGATCAGTGTTCCTAATCTTCTGGCAAATGCTGTTAAAAACATCCTAAAAGGAAATAGAGCCAAGTTTTCTATGTGCTTGAAAGTTCTGGCTTCAGGAAAATTTCAAAAAGGGTAACAATCTCAAAACGCATATTCTCCTTTTAAACAGTCAAATGGATTTTCTGTAAAATGTTGTCAATTTTTTCCATCAACATATCAACTTTAGTCACAAAAAACTCGTGATTTGCAAATTCAATGTTTAATGACAGATAAAGCGTTTAGAGGGGAAAGAAAAGTGGTTAGAGGGGAAAGCTAGAAAGTCAAAACAGGGACTGTACCCAAAAAGAGATTTGGAGCCCATAATAGGGTAGCTACCACTATAGAACAACCTCCTTTCCTTCTGGTCATCCTTGTCAAAAGACCGATCATTATAATGGATTCAGGGAATCTGTGCTGGCACTAGGAAAATTCCCCATGCCCCTTAACAAGGTCATTAAAGGTCTAGAATTTTATTCTAAGATGTTCAGAGCTATGCCAAAGCAAAACAAATAAACAAAAAATAAAAAATAAAAGCATTCATTGTAAGATATATATATATATGTCTTCCATTGGGAATTGTTCAGTAAATCTGGGGTATGACTTTATAGATGTTAGAAAACTTTTTGTGACAAGAAAATATACACATAATATAGTGGACTTAAGTGGTACAAAAGCATATAAGGCCAGGTGTGGTGGCACATGCCTGTAATCCCAGCACTTGGGAGGCTGAGGCAGGAGGATTAGTGTGAGTTCAAGGCCAGCCTATGCTACAAAGTGAATTCAAGTCCAGCCTGAACTGCATAGTAAAACCCTCTCCCAAAAAGACAAAAACAAAAACAAAAACAAAAACAAAAAAAAGATATATATATAATCCCATTTGTTATTATTTTAAATACCAACAAAACAATGTCTGTGAGAATAGACCCACAAAGAATAAAAGACATCTAAGGCCCGAAGTGCTCATTTCTGAGCAGTAGAATTGTGATAAAATCGTTTTCTTCTTCACTGTTTTCTTTATTTTTCAAATGCTCTCTAGCAAACTTTTATAATCAGGGGAAATGTTATTGATTGTACAGAAAAGCTGCTTGTTGGTTATGAGGTGTTGAGAGGGGAAGCCAGTGGCACTACCTTCAAGCATGAATACCCTCTCAGTCAAAAAAGGTGAAATAAAATAAACCCATATATAATTTCATCATGTATAATAAAACTAAAACCTTGGCTATAAATAAGCATCTGGATAAGGGAGACACTATAAATTACTTGATAATGTCTGCCTATTCTAAACAGATGAAGAAAGAATTCAGTCTCATGAAGCCAGTAAACAGGGCTTTTCACAAATGTTCCTGTAGCTAAATGGGATATAATGACTCTTCAAAAAGGCAAAGTGTTCCACTGCACAGGGACACAATGACTTGACAACATTCTGGCTGAAAAATTTCTCTGCAGTATGTCACTGCTAATCTCTCACGGAACCTGGACTTGTAATGACAGAGTCCTAAATTATCAGAGAAACTAATCTACCTAATGGGCCAAGACTAAAGAACATATAATGCTGAAAATATAGAAGTTATTCTTCCTATACTGATTCCTTTTTTTTTTTTTTTTTTTTTTTGGCAGTACTGAGGATCAAAATCCAGGGTGTTCTTCCACTGAGCTACATCCCCAGCCTTATTTATTTATTTTGAGGTAGGGGCTCACTAAATAGCCCAGGTGAGACTCGAAATTATGATCCTCCTGCCTCAGGCTCCTTCAGTGCTGGGAATATAGATGTGTACGCCACACTCAGCTAACTATAGTCATTTTTTTTAACAAGTTTCATGTGTTTTATTATCACTGTCTTCTTTCTTCAGGGTGACTCATATTTGTCAAATTGGAGGTAGCAGAATGAATGGGATTCCAAATCATAGCAATTTGTCCATCTAGCTAGTCCTAAAATTGCTTGTCTGTAAAAGATGTTGGATCCCTACATTGGAGAGTCTTCCCACCACTGACATTCTATGATTCTGTGAACATTGCCACAAACTTGTTACCTATTTTAGGCAGGAAAAGCAGATATATGAGTAAATATAAGTGTATATGACAGAACCTAAAAGAGATCAAGATGGCCTCACATGGTATTCAACTATAAACCTAGAGCAGCTCCCTTAGGAGGTCAGCGAGAACTCTACATATCTTCCTGCGTTCCTGTTTGTTGGCTGCATGCTTTCACTGGGAATTTCTCAGAAATGTCAGTGGAATGAAGGGACCCTGTTCTGTAGACAACTCATTCTCATTTTTCAAATTGGTTATGTTCTATAAAATCACTACAAACACTGTATTAGTGAATACCGAACCACCATGCTGGGGAAACTGAGGGCTAAGGTCTTGTGAGTCTTTTGTCTCAACAATTTCATCAATTAATCTGCCTATAAGCTTGCTTTATGCATTTCTGTTTAAAGATGCTTTATTTTATACATATGGGACTTACTGACTTTGAACTCATAGACAACAGCTCTATAACTCTGGTCCAAAAGAAGCTTATCAAACAATTACATTTTCTCCAAAAGGCATGTCGCAGCCTTCCTGCACTTAAAACACTAGACAACACTTCAGTTCGAGACCTGAGGACTATTTTAAACAGCAAAATCACCACTAGAAAGAAAAAAAAAAGTGAAAAATGTGTCACCAATAGACACGAGAGTTGAGTTTAAGTATTCTCACCATGCACAAAAAAATGATGGGTGTGTAAGGCAATGTGTTTAGTATGGCTCAGCCGTTCCCCAATGAACACATGCTGTACATCTAAATATTACGTTGTACACCATAAATATGTACGATTTTTGTCAACATAAAAATTTTAGGAAAAATTATGTATTGAACATTGAAAAGGCTTGTGGGGACGGTGAGATAGCTCAGCGGCATAAGCGCCTGCCTGGCAAGCGCGAGGTCCTGAGTTCAACTCCCAGGACCCACATACGAAAAAAGGGCCGGTGATATCGCTCAGCGGCACAGGCACCTGCTGGCGCGTGAGGTCCTGAGTTTGACCCCCGGTACCCACACACAAAAAATAAATAAATAAATAAATAAATAAATAAATAAATAAATAAATAAATAAAAAGGCTTGTGGAGAGAAGTTAATGAAAATTTAAATAAATGGATTGGTACAGCAAAAGAAAAGGAGAGAAGAAGAGGGGTAGTGGGAACAGAAAGGAGAAGGCAGAGCATCAGCTTATTCAATCTCAGCTAGGAACATGGGATTGGAACTTGAGCAGCTCGATTTTTGGCCACCACTCTGCATGTATTTATAAATCACTGTAGGGGCTGGTGAGATGGCTCAGTGGCGTAAGCACCTGCCTGGCAAGCGTGAGGGCCCAAGTTCGACTCCCGGAACCCACATACGATATCACCCACATACGGTGATATCGCTCAGTGGCACAGGCACCTGCTGGCGCACGAGGTCCTGAGGTCGCCCCCCGGTACCCACAAAAAAAAAAGAAAGAAAGAAAGAAAGATAAATCACTGTAAAACACAGCAAGTATTGATTTCGGAGTTAGAAATAATTTTTTGTGAGGAGGTGAATTCATAATTCCAGAAGTTGTGAATTGTGAGGACGTGTTTTTCAACTCATCCCCAACTGAAAAATAAGATGGGAAGTGTGATGGCAGGCTGGGGCACTAGAGTCCTCATGAACTTGAAGATTTTTGAAAAGTAGATGCATAATGATTGCCAAGTGCATGCCGCCTCAGTGCCTCCAGAAGTTGGTGCTGTGATTCCTACCGGGACCCTGTTATGTACAATCTGACTCTGGAGACCACCATCTCCATTTTATTCTATGCTGCAAAATAATTTGGCAGAATCCCAGCCCTTAGTCTTTCTGTATATTTTTTCTTTGCTTCTTTCTGTCTTTTTCATGCCTGCCATTCAATTTTTTCCCGAGTAATGATTAACACTTTTAGTGCTAAGGTAGGTTTCATATTATCTATCAGCTTTGAGTCTGATGAATATTTTGTATTTGAAGTGGCAGGTAAAAGTCTAAAGCACAGAGTTCCAGCTACCTTCCCAGCTAGCTCTGTCTTTGCCTCCACACACCTAGTCCTGAGCTCTGTACAGTGGGGTGCAAAAAACATGCTTTTCATCAATAACTATGAGAAAAGGAAGCTTACCATATAATATGTCCCTCCAGAAAGATTTTGTACATCTGCTTCAAATTTTTGCAAACATACTCTGCAATAGTATAGCCACTTGAGATAACTGTTGGCAGTTTTTACAAGAGTTATATACCTATCTATGGCCAGCAATTCTACTCTTAGTACATTTCTAAGAGAAATAAGTGCATGTGTCCATAAAACATATATAAGAATGTTCAGAGTATTATTATTAATAGATTAAAACTAGAAACAAAAAAGAGCAAATGAATAAATTACTATATGTTTGTACAATGGAATATCACATAGCAATAAAATCAAATGGTATTGATAGATGAACTTCACAAAATTATGTTAAAAAAAGAAGTCAAAAAGAAAAGAGAGTGTTGTATGATTACATCTGTAGGAATGACAAGATAAGCAAAATTAATCTATTAAGATGAAAGTTAGATTGGTGGTTACTTCTGATGGGAGCTATAGATGGAGAAAAGGAATAAGAGAACTTCCCAGGATGGCAGAAATGTTCTGTATCTTGTTTTGATAATGGTTGTACAGATTTATGCGTGTGTACAAATGTCTAGCTGCTGCATTAGGTTTCTATTGCTGCCATAACAAATTATCACAAACTTAATTGCTTAAAGCAATACAAATTTATTTTCTCATTGTTCTGTAGGCCTTAACTCCAACACAGGTCTTCTTGGGCTAGAATCAAGGATTTAGCAAGATAGCATTCCTTTCTGAAGCTTTGGGGGAGAGTGTATTTTCTTGCTTTATCCAAAGTCCAGAGGTCACTCACATCTCTTGTCTCATAGCCTCCTTCCTCCACATTCAAAGCTAGTATCAGAAGTGGAGTTTTCATATCGTCTCCACTTCTGCCTCCCTCCTCTGCTTTTAAGAACCTTTGTGATTACATTGGGTCCACATAGGCGTAATCCAGAATCTTCTCCACATGTCAAGGTCCTTCAAATAAGCACGTATGAAAAACTCTTTTCATCAGGTAAGGTAGCATATTTATAGGTTTCAGAATTTGGGGTGTGGACATCTTTGGGGGCCTGTTACTCTGTCTACCACAGTATTTTAAGCTGTATATGCATTTGCTGTATATAAATTTTACCTCAACAAATAAACAAAGCTTTTCAAGAATTAAAAAGGCATAATATATATATATGAAATATATATATATGAAATACATATATAAATGGCATATATATGGCATAAGTCTTGGAAAGAGCCCCAAGCATGACAGGGTTTATGAAGCAGTTTATCAAAATTTAGCACATGGAGAATTTTATAGGTAAATGGATGCACCCTGAGACCATACTCGTAAGTGAAATAAATCAGACTCACATGTAAACATCATATTGTCTCCCTGGTGAGAAACTGAAAGAGTAAATAAGATCTAGAATATACAACAGATATTGTGAAATGGGGAGTAATTGTTTAAAAGGAAAAAGGAACTAGGTGGGGGGAAGGGGAAAGGAAGGGAAAAGGGAGAAAAATGCAAGGTAGCTATACTATTAGTGTCTCTTAGTTCATTGAAAAGGAAGGTTTGTGCTAGTATCGATTGTAGAGTTTTTTATGCCCATATCTTGTACTCTGAGTAACTACTTTGAAGATGACAATAAGCAATGTATTAACTATTGTTATTCTCCTATTATTTTGTCATGAAATTCTGTTTTACCTTTTTTCAATAAAGTAAAATAAAATAAAAATTTAGCACAGAATTCAAACTACTAAAAGATAATTAATTGCTCACTTGTTAGTTTAACATAAATAATCAGCTCAATTTAGAAGTAAACCAAATATCCAAACTTATGTTTTGATTTAGCTAAAAAATCTACATCAAGCATAATACAGTGCATAAAAATGTGATGAAGCTTAAGAACAAATTCATCTGTGTTTGTTTCATGCCCTGTATATAGTACTATCTCCCCTGAAATACTGTCTATTGTTACTTGATGATATGGGTCATTTCCTCTGTACTACACTTTGACTTTCAACTGCATAAAGGAGCCAAGAGATAAATCTTTATCCCAGTCATAAAGGCTTTTATTTTGAGCTTCCTGCTGAAATTTGCAATTGAACTGAGAATTTTGTGAAACTTAAATGTTTTTCTAAATGCAGAAGCATTGGATGATGGTTTAAAGAGATGCAAAAAATTACATCAGCCTTACTTCTTTTAAAGTTAGTTTAGCTATCCCCCTTGTTCACATTAAAATACATTAACAACAGATACTTGTATACGAATGAATAGTATTTGCTTCATAAGAAAATAAATACTCCACCATACGGTCTTAGTTATATTGGTACTATTTTGCCAACATGTAGTCTCTCATTTCCTTGAGGAAAATAACTGTGGCTTGAACTTTAAAGACAACATAACATGAAAAGTCATAATTCTGGCCCTGTTCCAACCTAATCTTGCTTGCCTGCAAATGCACCTGCCTTCCTGCCAGAGCTCGAGGCCATCGTGCATCCCAGGCCCTGGGTCTGGGTATTGTGCCAAATCTCCTTCACTAGCAGCAGTGTCGCTTATATTTGCTGACCACACTCAGATTCTCCAGGTAAGAAGAATAACTGCCTGTACCATTTTCCATGCAACTTCCTACCCTGTCTGAGCATGGGAAACTTTCTTTGGTCTCAAAAATGTAGGAGAAAGGAACTTTGATGGGCATGGAATTCAGCCCCAGAAGATAAAAACCCAAGCACCAATATTGGCAGGAAATCTTTCAGGTAGGAAAAGTCAGTGTCTTAGTCTGTTTGAACTACTATTTAAAAAATACAAGTTGAGTGGCTTATAAACTACAGAAAATTATTTCTCCTAGTTTTGGAGACTGAAAAGCCCAAGATCAATGTAAATTCAAGGTCTGGAAAGGACTCACTTTCAGGCGTGTACATGGTGCCTTCTTGCTGGGCCCTCACATGGCGGCAGAGGCCAGGGTCTCTGTGGTCCCTTCTATAAGGGTACAGTCCCTGTCAGGAGGATTTCACACTCATGACCTACCCAGTCACCTCTCAGAGGCCCCATGCTATGGTTCAAATGTCTCCTTCCCAAACTCACATTGAAAATTAATTGCCATTGGCACAGTATTAAGAGGTAGAACCTCTAAGAGGTGATTTGGAATGAATGGATGGGTTTCTTATAAAGGGGGAGTTTTTCTTCCCACTCCCTTTTTTTTTTTTTGACACAGGGAATTCAACCCAGAGCCTCTGTACTGAGCTACATCCCCAGTCTTTTATTGTTTTTTATTTTGAGCCAGAATTTCACTAAGTTCCAAGTTGCCCAAGCTGGGCTGGAGCTTGCAATTCACCTGCCTCAGCCTCCCAGAGTGCTGGGATGACAGGCATGCACTCACACACCCTACTCTCCTCCCCTCTCTTGACCCTTCCACCCTCCACCGCAGGATAACGATAGGAAGAAGTCCATTATCAGATGCCAAATTCTTGGTCTCAGACTTCCCAGCTGTAAAACTGTAAGGAGTAAATTTCCATTAATTACAAATTACCCTGTTTTCAGGTATTATTTCATAGCAGCATAAATAGGCTATGACACCCTCCATCTCCTAATATCAGGATTTGAACATTTGAATGGGGAGGAGGGACAGAAACCTTCAGACCTTGAGAGCTTGTTTGGAGGTTCTAGCAGGGGAGCGCAGCTACTCCTATACCCTTGACCAAGGAAATGGTCCTCCTCTAGCGGGGGCGGCTGTCCTCTTTGACCAAGCATGCAGCTTCAAGAGAGACACACATGGAATGGTGATGGAGGAAGGGGACACCTGCCTAGCCAGCCAGATCAGCCGAATAACCCTAACAATCAGTGAGGTGACAGATGTCACAGCCAGATCACCCTCACGCCCAGAAACCTTCAGACCATAGCAGTCACACTCCCAAAGTCATGTTGACAACAAATAATAGAAACAGAATCTGAACTCAGGCGTCGTGATTCCCATGGGATTCATCACTGTTTGACATAACCTCTCAAGCTGCATAAAACATCCACCTGAAAATATTTATGCCTCAGTCAAGTGTGATGGTGGACACCTATAATCCCAGCACCCTGAGAGGCTGAGGCAGGAGGATCGCAAGTTTGAGCCTAGCCTGAGCAATTTAGTGACTTAGCGAGACCCTGTCTCAAATTAAAAATTAAAAAGGGCTGACTGGGAATGTAATGGAGTGCAAAGGTTGTGGGTTCAATCCCCAGTATTATAAAAAATAAAAAAATAATTCTGCCTCTATTCACCATACATTGGACTGGGCAAGGAGAAAGACATGGTTTTCTGGGCTTGATGATATCTGAAAATCCTATCAGTGTCCAAATACCAAAAGGCCACTGTTTATAGGTTCCTTAAGAGTTGCATGTGTCCCCAGAATTTCCAGGCTAGTGAGACAGCTCCAGAGGTATCTCAGGGCCATGAGATGACTTAGGAAATAGAAATAAAATCTTACTAAAGAGGCACATTTGGCTTCCCCAGGGAGATCCCATTGAGGAAAATGCACCAGACGTTGCACACAATGGAAGAACCTAACTTTCTGTGCTGGACTCATGTAAGAGGGATTCAATGACAGGATAGAGATGTATCATCTCCCATAGATTCTCTTGTGTCCATTCCTAGAGGCCATATACACAGAGTGAAAAGTATCAAAAAGATTCCAGCCTGCTGATTAAAAAAAACTGGCTTTCAAAAGCCCAAATGTGTCTAGAAGCTTCTATTTCCAGCAATTTCCTTTCCACTTCAGCTGCCATTTGGAACATATGAATACCATCTAGTCTTTTCAGAAAGAGCATTCATTTATTCAGCACACATTACCTTAGCACACATTACCAGGGCGCTAGAATTATTCAGTGAATAGACAAACTGGTCCCTGACTGTCTGGAGTTTATAGTATAGTTGGGAAAGCAGACAAAGAGATTTACCAACCAACCAACCAATGAAAAAATTGCACAACATAAATACTTACTGAAACAAGTGTTGGGAAGAAAATCCATTGAGTACTAAATAGAGAAAAATTGGGTCCAGTTTCAGAAACTGAAGTTGGAGGATGCAGTGAAGCCAGATTTCAAAGAACTGGAAGAAGAGCCTCCAGGAAGAGGGAAGAATCCTTTTTATTCCTGATGCAGGTTGTCACCCCGCCTGCAAGCCCACAAGAACCATTTTCTCACTACCAATTCCCTTGGTCTTTAATGAAGGAAGAATAAATTTTATGCAAAATGACCCTTGAATATGACTGTAGCTCCCTTCTGTAACATCCGAGACCACAGCCTTCATATACACATCTGGACCTCAGGAGAAAGACAGTTCAGTGCAGGGTGAAAAACTGAACCTAACAAAACCAGGCCCTCGCCCTCACACCAGCCCATCTCAGCGTGGGCCCTACTTAGCCAAGCTCCCACTCCTTTAACCAGGCTGGGCTTCACTAAACGGCAGGTGTCGGATTATAGGGTCCCTTGCATCACTCTTGAAGCTTGTGATTAACTGACAATTGCAAGCTTGCACAATCCCTTAATCATTTTTATCACATCATACAAACCATGTGACATTATATAGTTTCTACTCCATATTGCTGCCTTTTAAGAGCTTGTATTTGTGGGCAGAATGGTTGAACTAGGGAACCATTCCAAATCATTTCTCCTCCTGAACATCCCAGATACACACATGAATTTTCCATAAGTGTCCTGCCCTGCCTTTGCCCATTATAATTTTGCTCTCTATAGTAAATTAGCCTCTCATTTTCCCACATTATAATTCCCTTTGGCATTTTTTTCCGGTTCTGTTTATGTGTTCTCAAGATGTCTCCTTTAAAATTTCATCTTTACATCATTTTCATTTCTCTGCACGCAGACTATTCCACCTGTCACTAGCAAACTCCAGGGACGCTGAGTCCAAGCCTGGCCCGACTGCACTGCATGGGCACGGGGTCTCTTCTCAGACCTCGCGGTCCAGTTTTCACTAAGCTACTCTAATTCCCAAGTGTTAGAAAACAGGGCACCATTGTGTCCTTTGAAAGGCAAATTTTACTTTTTATTTATTCAAATTAAAAACACAAATTTCTGCTATCGTTGGAAGTCAGGAGACCGATGGGCTCTGTGCAGGAGGCAGTGGGGAGGGTCAGGAGGGGCGTGCGTGGGTTGCTGTCCCATCGTCTCGCCAGAGTGAGGTTCGTGGGTGTCCACTCTGATGGCTCAGGACACACGCTTACACTCCTTACACCTTCTCTGTGCATGTTATTTAATTTAAAGTTTACTCATTTAAAAAGTCAAAACTGCTCCCCTACCCTTTTTGTGTGGTTTTTTAAGGACAGGGTCTCCCTATGTAGCCTAGGCTGACCTCAAACTGATGAGGATCCTCCTCCTTCACCCTCCTGGTCCCCCACCTTATTTAACATCACAAGCAACCACAGGTATCCCAGAGTTAAAAGCACCGCCATTGGAGATAGACTCCCTGGAATCCAATTTGGGTTCCCCCGTTTCTTGCTCCATGGCTTTTCTTTTCCCTTAAATGGTAATGATAATGCTACCTAGCCCAGCGGGTGGTTCTGGGTGTTAAACAAGTTATTGTCTATGAAGCCCTAAAACAATGCTGGACCCATTGTGGGTAGCATTGAAGTATTATTTTTAATCTATTAAAAAGACTTGAATAATTACTAGACTTTTAAGAGTGTAACCTGAGACACAGGGTGTAAGCCTGAGGCACCCTGAAAGACACAGAGCAGGATATCTGGCTCCATGGTCCCCGAACTATAATGGCACCATAATTCATCTAGTTGTTAAATCCAGAAACCTAGCAGTCATTAAGGTTGTCTTGTTTTCTCTCCCATAGCTATCTAGCTATTGACACATCTTATGAATGGGGTGTCCAAATCTACCTTCTCCTGTTACCTAGACTCCTCCCTAGGTTTTTTATCTGCTGCCATTCTTGCCTCTTTCCATTCTTTACTATAAAAAAGGGAAAAAAATTCCCTGAAATATAAAACGAATGATATTATTCTCCTAAAAGCCCTCGAGTGACTTCTCATTACACTTTAGGAGAGAAAATCCCCAATTCCTGTGCTGTGGTATATAAAGTCCTACGTAAGATACAACTTCTGCTCCCTCTTAATTCTATGTAGTACACTGTTTTACAGATAAGGAAACTGAGGCACAAAGAAAAGAAACTCACCAGCAGGGGACATAGCTAATGAGAGACAGAGGCATGTTTTGAACTATCTCCAGAACCAACATACTTAATTCCCCAATTCACAATGCCAAGTTTATTCCTACCCTACAGTCTTCATATCCTTTTCTTTCCAGTGAATATTCTCTTCCTCCACATTTGGTGTAGCTTATTTATTTTTTTCCTTAAGATCTATGTTAGATACCACTCATTCAGACATATTTGATTTGACCACCCTATACAAAGTATGTATTGCTCAGTAATAGTGTCCACTCTTTATTTATTTCATAACAATTATCCTACTTCATAATCACTTGCTCCATTCACTTGCATTTACCTGCCTTCACAATCACTATGCAAACCCCCACAAGGGCAGGCGCTGTGTCCATCTCGTTCTCCTCTGTTTCTCTGTTTCCTGGCACGTAGTAGCACTCGAGAAATGCCGGATGGACGAAGGATGCATGATTTCCATAGTGGGTGGTTGTTACTACCCAACAAGAGAGAGAATTAACTCACTATTTAGCCCATTGATTTTTATGTACTTTTATGTATTGGTAGAAAAAATTCTATTAAGTTGTGAGTGCATTTTTCTCATGCTTATTTTGTGTCAAATTTTATACGCTTCTCCACCATGCATTCATTCAAAACAGCCTTGGTCATACAACTTTCCAATGGGAAATTATCAAGCATCATGAAAGCAGTTCGGTAACTGCTTGGACACTGGGGCTCGATCTCTTAGAATATTCTTCCTTGAAAGTGGGCCAACAGGACAGTGTTCCAAGAAAGTAGCAAAGAAGCTTCAAGGTCTCCTAAGATTTAGCCATCACCATGCTGTTAAAAAATGTGGACTAGACATCATCATGAGACATCACATGGAAAGGGGCCCTACAGGAGGAAACACCATGTTGGACACTCAAGCCCAGCTGAGTTCCCAGCTGAATGCAATTGCTCAGACTTCAAAGATGGCCCAGATCCCTGAACTCCGGTGCCAACAGTTCAACTTCCCAGCAAGTTAGCTAACCTCTGAGGTTTCTGCTTTTTCATCTGCCAAACTAGGCTTCCAAGAAAAGTAATCTCTAGCTTCTCTCCCAATTCCAACTTTCTAACACTTTAGATATCTAAAAAGTTAAATGAAACATAGACTACATTGGCTTCATAATGACATGTAATGAAAAGGAGAGAAAATAATTCAGTTTCTCTCCAATGAGGTAATGTGCTATAGAAGGAACTTCTGATTTTCTTTTAAAGGAAAGAATGAGATTTCGAGCCACAATAAATAAAATACATTTTTCCCAGTTCTTTCTATTTTCTTCCTATTCTTTCTAATTCATTTTTTGTGTATTATTCAATCTTTAAAAAAAATCCCATCACATGCTATTATGTGGATGAACCTTGAAGACCTCATGCTAAGTAAAATAAGCTAATCACAAGGGGACAAACACTACTTGATTCCACTTATATGAGATATCTAAAGCAGTCAAAGGCATGGATAGAGAAAGCAGAATGGTAGTTACTGAGAGATGGGCTAGGGGAGAAGGCAAAAAAGATTTGTTTAAAGCAGGGGTCCCAGCCCCCAGGACCATGGTCCAGTGACCTGTTAGGAACCAGGCTGAAAAGCAAGAGGTGAGGGGGGGCAAGTGAGTGAAGCTTCATCTGTCTTTACAGCTGCTCCCCGTCACTTGCCACTGAGTTCTGCCTCCTGTCAGATCAGGAGTAGCACTGGATTCCCATAGGAGCACAAACCCTACTGTGAACTGTGCACGTGAGGAATCTAGGTTCTGTGCGCCTTATGATAATGAATAATAGAAATAAAATGCACAATGTAATAATAATATACATTAAGTACACAATAAATGCAATGTGTATGAATCACTCTGAAGATGACCCCCAATCCATCTGTGGAAAAACTGTCTTCCAGAAAACCAGGCCTTGGTGCCCAAAACGTTGGAGATCACTAGTTTAACACATAGTTTTAATTCTACAAGATGAAAAAGTTCTAGAGATGTTTCACAACAATAAACATATATTTACCACTGCCAAACTGTACAATAAAAAATAATTCAGATGGTAAATTTTATGTGTTATCACAATTTTAAAAAATATTACGTCTCGGTTATCTATTGCTACATAACAAACAATCCCAAAACCATGTGACTTGAATAAAAATAGTATATAACGTCTCACAATGCTGTGTAATAGCTGGTTGGGTCTTTCATGCTTTGTCTTGCCTCATTCATGCTCTGTGTTCCACTGAAGCTAGCTCCGCAGGAAGACGGTCTCGCTCAACATCTGGTGGCTGGTATGGCTGTTTGCAAGGGCTCATTGCTTCTCTTCCATGTGGGCTCTCACAGAGGAAGACTATTCTGTTACATAGTGGCCTCAGGACTGAATTATAGCAGAGTAAGGAAGACATTGCCAAGGTCTCTCGAAGTTTTATCATCAGAACCCCTAGGATGTCACTTCTATCACATTTTAATGGTCAGAACAAGTCCCAGTGTCAACCCAAAATCAAGAGGTGGGAAAATAAATTCCACCTCTGATAGGAGAAGCTGCAACATCTTGACACTATTTTTGAATTTACCATCATCTCACATTTCAGCCTTCTGTTTTGTCACAATCAAGAAAAAAAAAGAAACTCTACTTGATCACTGAATAGAAGTTCAATATAACTTCATAGAATTCTCAACGATTCCATGTTTGAGTGGGGGATAGCCTGCAAACATTAGGAAGATTGATAAGAAATGGTGTGATCTTGCTAGGGTAGGGTCGGTAACATAATGAAAGTCATGGGAACTTGCAATGATTTTGATTCACAAAAATCCTTTCAAGAATTTTTGAATAAAATTCTCCATTACCGTTAATCCTATATAAAATTATTTCTCTTTGCAAAGTGATTTTTCTAGAACCATTATTGGCAACACATAATGCACTGCTCCTTCTTTAATAAGTAAACTCTTCATTACTTAATAGAAAAAAAAAAAACAGAGACTGGATAATAATACCATGTTTATTTTTGCAAGTAAGCCTCTATCCCTGCCTTTAGAAAATGAATGCAAACAGCTGTCTGTCAGGAAATTGCTTTCAAAAGCATAATGTTACTTGGTTGAGTGTCGCCAGGTTATACTTGCTTTGCCTTTGAGTGAGAAGAGGGCCGTGTATGTTCATGAAGCTCCATGCACCAGGCAGTTTTTAAACTTCTTGGAACAATCTTCTAGGATACCTTGAACCCAAATCAGTTTGTCATTCTTTGGTGACTGATTTCCTAAGTAGGTAATAGAAATAGGAAAATATTAATAATAATTTCCAGTTAGTTATTTGGATCCGAACCTATTGATAAAATGATTTTATGATTTTGTTAAATTAATTGAACCTTGTAGATCATTGGATTAGCCCTAAATATATAAAAAAGGTGATTAGGGGGAAAATATCTCTAAGCCAATGTTTTTATCTAAGGAGGAAGAGAGTGTGATCCTGAATCACTATTTCTCAAATTGTAGTAGGCATAAAAATCCCCTGGAAACTTGACAAACAGATTCCTGGGTCCCGTCCCAGAGATTCTAATTCAGGAGGTCCCAGATAGAACCTGAGAGGCAATGCTGATGGCGCTGGTGCATGAACCACATCTTGAATAAGACTCTCTTCATCTCCATTAGGTGTGAAAGGCATCTACAGGAGAATATACTTCCTGTTCCGCTTTTGTTAACAGATGCCATAGAGGCACTACGCAGCATTTCTTTCAAATACAGTCATTTATGAATCCCCTTTTATTTGTTCCCAGTTATCGCAGAAAGTACACTCTATTGAGATTTTGACTTTTTGTTTATTTCACACAGTTCTGGCGATCGTTTTTGATATTAAAATACCCAAATTCCTAAAACAATAATGACAGCCTGTTATGTTGACAGAGAGGTAGATGTCCAAAGGCCAGAAACTCCTCCTATCCTACACTGCATCCTTTCAGTGTGACTTTGCTGATCCTCCCACTCAGAACTGCAGTCCATTTTCAACCTCCCTGAATCTGAGCTGGCTTTGTAAATGGCTTTAACCAGTACTGGGAGTGATGTTATGCAAGTCCCAGCCTTCAAGGGACTTAGAACTTCTGCATTTGTCTGTTTTGCAAAACTGCTCAGCAATGCCATATAGAAAAGAAATTTAGCTTAACGGAGGATTAGAAGCCATGAGGTTAAACAGAGGCCTCCATTCCAGCCAATCAGCAAAATCAATTGCCAGTTGTGTGAATGAGGCCATCTCGGGCTTTGCGCTCAGCTGATCTCATTGAATACCACTACATGAATGAGCCCAAGCAAGACTAGCAGAGAACCTGTTAAATCAACCCTTAGGAACATGAAAAATAATAAATCATTACTTTTAAACTACTTACATTTGGGGTGTTTTATTGAACAGCAGTAATTAGCCAATGCAGCCATCCTTCATGTTTCAGTGAATCTTGATAAGGAAAGATCCTGATACCTATAACAAGAACAAAAATAATATTGTAACCACACAAGCAGTCAAGATTTAAATCCAGGTCTGTGAGTTCACAGCCTTAGCTGTAATCTGACATCATCTAAGAAAGTTCACGTGACACATTTTGAAGTGCAGAGAAAACAAACATACTGTTTTAAAGTCAGAAATACAATTTAAAGTCACCCCACAGAACCAATTAAAATCATGTGTCCTTGGAGGAAATGGCGGAATCATTCTCCCTGAGACTGTCTGCTGTGTAACTGGTAGTCCTGAGACTTTCAGGGTTTTCTTTTCCAAGGGAACGCTGGTTATGACAGCAGAGCGGGTAAAGGTTTACATAACCGTCCTCCCTGAAGCTCAGCAATAAAACCAAAAGAAATAAACCTTGAACAAGACATTCTCTCCATTATGAAATGAGATCATGCTCAAATCTCCGTACCACATCGTTTGAGGAATATCTTTCAGTCACAAAGCTTGCACAGAAGCACAGAACAGGATCACGTCAGAGAAGAAAATGATGTAACACAGAAGAGGATGATTCCACAGAAGAGGATGATTCCACAGAGCTGGGCCCAGAATTTAGTAGTTACTCTCTCAAGAGAAATGGGTAGGATCTCATCTTAACTCCTACATCTGCAACAATCCTATTTGGAGGTGGACAATATGAATTTTGGAGAGACACAATTCAACCCATAACAAGTATACACTTGTCAAAGCTGCTCTGAGACAAAAAAAAATAATGTGAATATCTTATTCAGCAGTGTGTCCAGCATTTATAAGCCCTAGTAAGGGCTGGTAGAGTGCTTACCAGTAGAGTGCCTGCCTAGCATTAGCAAGGCCCTGGGTCCATGTTGCTACAAAAATAAATCTCCCCAGTAAATCATGGCCATTAACTATTATTTGTATTATTATATTCTATTGTTTCCCAGAATGCTGGAAATGTATGTATCCTTTCTACCTTTACTAAGGTTATGACATACAAGTATCATTTAGATAAGAGCACCGACCTTTTCAAAATGTTTCTATATACTAAAAAGATAAATGATCTGATATGTTTTCCATATTTACAAAATATAAGACAATAGAACAATTACATAAACCCCACTAGTACACCCAGGGTCTGAAAGCTTTTGGAAACCAGGCATCTGCTTTGGTGCTTTTTTTCTGCTTTAGAAGATTTCTTTTTTAAAATGCTGCTTTTAATTATATTGCTTAGGCCCCAGGGTACTAAGCCTTTTCTAATCTTTTGTCTTTGGTATAAAGGTTTTCCAATTGTGAGATTTTATTTACTTATTTATTATTCAACTAATAGAATTGCTGAATCTGTTGGAAATTAAGGTAGTTTAAAGAGTTTATTGTTTAACTTAATAATTAAATTCCCCATGTCTTCCCATAATATGGTACTCCTCACGAAGAAAAGATCCACCATTAAAGAGTAAGTAGAATTGTATAAGAGCAATTCTCAGAGTAATGCCGTCTACTCTCATTATCCCCCAGAAAATTGCCTACTTTGCAGATTATCTGCTGAATTTTTAAGCTCTGAGGAAAGAAAATGAGAGCTCAGGTATTGGCTTTGCCATAACTATCTAAAGACTTTTTGCAAGCCCAAAAGCTCTCAAAATATGCCATTACTTGGTCAGATATGGCAGAGGCAGATATTGATTAATTTTATGTGTCAGTTTGACTGGCTACGGAGTAGCCACATTAAAAATTATTTCTTGGCTGGAGATGTAGCTCAGTGGTAGAGTATGTGCTTAGCAGGCATGAGACCCTGGATTCAATCTCCTGCACCAAAAAATAATAATAAAGATAATTTCTGGGCACATCTGTAGAGGTGTTTCTGAGTAAGATTAGAATTTGGACTGGTGAGGTCAATGAAATAGATCTTGTCTCCATGTAATTAGGTTTTATTCAATCTATTAAAGGCCTGAACAAAACAAAAGGTAGAAAAAGAAGGAATTTGCTCATGCTTTCCCAGCCCCCCTGCTTAAGCTGGGGCATATCTCACCTTCTGCAGCCCTCCTCCTAGGATGCACCCCAGTCGGCTCTTCCAATTCTCCGGCCTTCTCACTGAATCGCACCGCTGCTTGGCTGTGCCTCCAGCTTGTGGATGGCAGATCACAGAGCTTCTGAGCCTCCATATTGCATGAGCCAATTCCTTGTGATAAATTTTCACATATATTTTCCTGATTCACTGGAGAATCTTCATTAAATGCAATGCAACTACAGTTCCCGTAAAGTTACAGAAATCTCCTGTTAAGCTCATCAGCATATGGTGGACCATATGGGTATTCACCAAACTCCTTCAACGTTATATTGGGGTTCATATTTGGTAAGATAAATAAAATTAGATACAATCTGCACTTTAATAATCTCTTCCTACATAATTTGTTAGTCAAAGTATGCAAGAAAGATAACAAAATATTAGATTCCCTTGTACATTAAACTTCATTTGATCCTTTGAAACAAAGTAAGGCACATTTTACTTTCCACACTTTAAAAAAACAGACTCTACAGTACACTAGATTTTGTAATCTTGCAGGAGGCAACCTATTGTTGTACCTGGTCTAGCCAACATCCAGTTCTCCTGCCACTATAAATAATCACCTGGTCTTATTTCAAGGAATAATCCCTTTCCTGACTTAGGTAATGTGATCATATCAGCTGACACCATCCCCCAACTCCCTTTTTCTAAAGGTGAACATGAGATTAAGATTAGCCAATAGGAGCATTCTACTATTGCTCTGTCCCCGTTATTGCTTCAGGGACGGAGCTGAGACCTAAGATGTTTTGAAGAAATTGGCTCTAGTCCTTTTATAACTGTTGGTAAGAAGAGCTGTTTTCTAAAAGTCTCCAAGTTAGCAGGATACCATCAAGGCCTCCACAGGGAGAACCCCAAGGATGACACTCAGGAATAAAGGCAACATGAAGAAAAGCAGAAGCAGGAACTGAGAAAGACATGCTACCGATGATGTTCTTGGGCACTTAGATTTGGCTGGTGGTGCACTTTCCATATATGTGGACATGGTCATCATGAGCAATTGACTTGATACTAACATGTGTATGTGGACACACACATATAACACACATACAAACAGGTATGTGTTGTGGCTGTAGAATTGCATCTCAAGTGTGTCTGCTTTACTTTTCCTAATTTTATTTAGTTTATTTTCAATTTTTAAATAAAAAAACATAATCATCTCTTGTCTCCACTATACTGATTAATGTTATTGATTAACATTAAGATGTGAAATTCTTGGTTTGAACAAGAATACCTTTAGATATACAGAAGAGATAATGAACTATAATTTCCTTTTGTTTTTTTTGTTTTGTTTTGTTTTGTTTTTTTTTTGTTTTTTTGTGGGTACCGGGGGGACGACCTCAGGACCTCGCGCGCCAACAGGCACCCGTGCCGCTGAGCGATATCACCGGCCCCTTTTTCGTATGTGGGATCCGGGAGTCGAACTCGGGCCTTCGCGCTTGCAAGGCAGGCGCTTACGCCGCTGAGCCATCTCACCAGCCCTATAATTTCCTTTTGAAATGGGTTCCACTTCTATGATTGTACAAGGATTGGATAAAATGTTAGTGAATGTGCAAAATAAGCACGCGCTTGACCTCACAAGTCAGCTCATCCCCTTTAATCTGCTCCTTCATTCTCTCACGTCTGATTCCCTAGAAGCTGAGCTTGAGATGTGGATTGATGTGTAAGGGAGTGATTTAGGAAGTGGGGAAAATGGTATCAGAAATAAGAAAGCGAAGTAAGGTATAACTCCAGGCAGGGACCCGTGAGGTGGGGGGCAGGGAGCTTCAGCCTGATCCTGCTGGACAGCTTTGGAGTGTCAATTACAGAGTTATTTGTTCCCATTGGAGGCTCTGTAGTCACTGGCACAGCCCCCAGGGGGTGTCAATTCTGTGCACCCGCAAAGGGATCCAGTAGCCCCAGGGAAGACCTAGAAAGAGCAGGAATCTATTAGAAGCAAACGCTCATTGAGGAAAGAGGGGATTTAAAAAATACAAAGGAATTCAGAGCTTCAGTATTATCTCCTACATTCCCCACATTTTTCCACTACCAGCGAATGTTTTTATTAATTCATATTTGAAATAATATGGAGAAAGAATATTACCCAAACTTTCTGTCATTGGTAATTTTCCACAATCAGTTTAATATCTACTCTTCATCAATACTAAATATATATATTCCAAACTTATTTAAAGTTTCCACTATCAGTTGGGCTTCAGAAATGCATTTGAATTAAAAGAAAAAAGCCTGATTCCTCCATTGCTAGCTTCTCTAGCTCTTTAGGTCAGGAACTTGAAAAGCTCTATGAAGTTCCTCAAGTCCTTTGCTTCAATTCACAAAATGCTCTGCTAGCCTTAGTAGGTTCCCAATTAGCTTATGAACAATGAATATTTTTATCCTCTGTTCTACCTCAACTTTCACTCCATTTGTTGATGTGAAAAAATACATATTTTAGAACATCACAGTACATTGTACAGTTATGTACAAGAAATATGAGCAGATTTTTAAATCTAGTCATGCTTGAAAGTGTGATAAATATGTATAAATATATGTTTATATACTCACACATACAACTGCCTAGATCAAAGACCATTTTCCTAAAGAATACATCTTTGTACTCGAGTGAAAAGCCAGCTTTCAGTCATTAATACTCTACTCCAGAAAGAACCAGACAAAGCCATAGGGGTTGAGTAAGGAGAGGGAAAAGAGAGAAATTCCCATGTCTTCTTTCGAAAAGCTTTTCTCTAGGTAAGTCTTGTTTGAATGAAGGGTGATTAGTGCACATGATTGAACCTGCTTCCTGAACATGGAGAAAGGAAAGACATTTGCAGAGGCATCAAGCCAACATCAAGTTATCTCAGATGCCCACTCTTGCCCTTTGGATAGGTGTTTATATTAAAATCATAAGCAGGTCTAAGAAGCCTCAGGTTGACAATAGTAATTAACCTTATTTGAAAACAACTCAGAATCAATTGACCATCTCTTTTGATACTTACAGAAGATTTGAAGGGAATTTTCTTCCAGCAAAAAGAAAATCATGTCATCCTCCAAACACTAACACTAGTTCTTTCTTACTTCCTCTCCTGCATACTCAAAACTTTTCTTTATGTCCATATCACAATACCAGTACAAGACAAGTGTGTAATCATGACACTTCAGCATCATGAGAATAACAATTTGGTTAGAATTGAGAATAAGAATTTGGTTCCCTTAATGGAACCAAAAAAATATTAATAAAAAGCCAGTAAGCAATCATGTCTGTTCTACTCACATCCATGCAAAAGTCAAACTTGTCTAGACTTCCTGATTTTTTTAGTCCTTGTTAACTCCTCCTCCCTAACCCTTCTACTCTACCACAATTGAGCAAAACCAACAGACTTCGGCACTCAGGAAAAATTTCAAATGTTAGCTTCACATTTCCGCTGTATCAAAAATAAAATAACATACTGCAATATAATTTTATATTAAAATCACAACTTTAATATATAAATATATTATAATTTAGATAAGCTATAATATATGTTTGTGATATAAAATATTTATAAGATTGTACATATAATTTTATATTACGGTATATTATTTTATTTGTGGTACAATATCATACATATACCCATATATGTAACATACACAGATATAGCTACATACTATGTATATATCCCTCTGCTTGCTGACCAAAGTGAAATGTCACCAGGTTTCCATGGGCTTTCTTGATGCAGTGTAAGCAGAAGCCTTCCATGGCCCTGGGGCCCTTGAGGAGCTGTTCTGACCGGGTGCTGAACTGATTAATCCATCACTGAGGGAACTGCACCCATCCTTCATATTGTGGGTACGCTGCCACACGCTCCTCAAGTGCACAGCTATTAGGTTGCTCTTGCAATTGTCTTCTAAAGCCACACCCACAAGAAAAAAGTTGCCAACCACATTATACCAGAGGGTAAACCTCATGGGGAAAAGAAAACACAGCTAGTAGATCATTGGACTCCATGCCAGAAGCAGGGAACCCAAACTCAGTAAAACTTTGGGTTTAACCCCACTCTGCCCTTGAGACAAAGGTCTTTGCAATACAAACATCCTGGATTGAAGCAAACAGTGGCCTCTATTATGATAGAGTATTCCTTTAGCCAGAAGCATGTGCTTAATTGCTATTGATTTCAGAACCTTGTAGTTCTTCCAAGGGTGTACTCCCCTACAATAAAGTAAAAGATATAAAAAGAATTTTGGAGGGTATACACTTACCATATCATACATTTTGTATTAAGCCATGGCTTGGTTGGCCCACCAATTTCACATATGCTAGTTGAGTTAGTTATAGAGAAAAATAATGTGCAGTATGCTACATGAAGGGGTGTAGTGAGTGTGAGTGTGTGTGAGTGAGTGCATGTGTGTGTGTGTGTGAGAGATTCTTAGGCTCAATTTATCAAAATATGTGTTAGTCTCATAAGTACTAAATGGTCTATCCTTTCTTTTCTAAAAAGAAACCACATCAAACACACAATCTATTACACTTTTAATAATTTTAAATGCTTAATGAGTGCTAAGTAATTTCATCCCAAAAAGATAATATTTATGCATTTCAGGTTAATAGTCATTTCATCAAATATGCTTTAGGATCAACAGAGAAAACTCCAGGTCATTTTTGAGTGATATTTTCCATCATTTTCAGTCTTTTAAGGAATGTAAAGGGAAGAAATATCTGTCCACAAGTTATTTGAGATACAATGACATCTAATTCACCTAAAAGCATTCGCAGGTCCCGATCCTTGATGCAAAAAAAGTAATATCCATGTATCGTGTTAAATTCAAGTCAGTGGTCCAATATTTCTGTGCATAGCCCATGCAGACTCTTTCCCTATTGGTTATTTACATCTGTATCCTGAGTTTTAAGTGCTGCATCTTTCAAGTCAATTTTACATCCTGCCTTTTAGCTCTCAGACTTACACTTCTCTGATGCTATAACTCTTCTTTACTGATTTTATGCCTGAATCCTGGAATTTATGATCTTGTAAGAGCTGTTACCTAAGATCCACCCCACTTTCAGCTCTCTCTCAATGAAGAACCAAATCGCCATTCAGAAATACGACATCTTAAAAGAAAGGTGGGGTTTTTCCCCCCTCTTACACACAGTTTTCTAAACACGCTAATGGTGACTAGTACAGAACTAAGCGGCAGTGCCTACATGGCTCCATTACTTATCTATTACCAACTTATTAAAGATTCGCATAGATAAAAAGATCAAATTACTGCAACATTTGCATACCAGCTTGTTTACTAGATGTAAGTTATATTACTCTGAAAATGAGTTTCCAGTGCTGGAAACTTCCTAATATTGAAATAAATACATTGAATCTTTAGTGATCAGAGTGGATGGATACAAATATCCTTGGCGTGTGTCATTTTCATAGTGAAGCAAAGTTTGAATGAAAATACCCTGCTTAAACTTGGATGCCAGTCCTGACCCTGTCCAGGCATTCATAAGTATGCTTTATTAATTACTGCTAAGATTGTGTCTTCAAAGAAATTTCTATGCTCTGCTCAAGTCCCCACAGCTGTGACTTACCCTTTCACCCTTAACAACATGCACCTCATTAACTGACCTCAGAACTTTCATAGCCCTACAGTATAAGACGACTACAAGCAAAATCTCGTATTTCAATACACTCTGTCCAGTCTTGACAAATTAACCACATGATAGAGATGAAGTTAAAGCAATCACTCTCATAGCAGGGACGGGAGTGAATAAATAGCAGTGAGCCAGCAGTTGCTAATCAACTGCTGTTTCTTTCATTTACAGCTCTTAAACTTCCTGCTTATGAAAGGGATTTGTCGTTAAAGATTTGTGGCTTTATTTAGTGTGATGTGACAGCCTCAGAAGAGAGGTAAACTGGATTATACAAGTATCTGAATTATACTAATTATTACCACGTGGTAAAGTGCTTTTTCCTTGGCAAACCTTTTAAATTCATGTCTCCCAAATAGTGTTTCTGCCAACTCCAAAATCCTGTTGAAAGGGAATCTCATCTGCAGAACTTTAATCCAGTTTACAATTATACTGTCATTGACCTCTAGAGGGCGGTCCTTCCTCATTTTAATAGGATCTGATTCCCAAACTGGAAGCCCTGTCTTGTGAAGACCCTGAGGTCTTCTCCCGAGTCTACTATTTTCCAAGTTCACTGTGAAAAAGAAATCACCCACTCTTCATTTCTCAACACTACACCATTTTCTTTTTCATTCCTTTGTCCACAAAATGTTGGAATGCCTTAAATTACCTGGTATCAAGAAACTTAAGTAATCCCTGACAGTCCATTCCAGCTATACGCAGGATCCTATCATCTTCTTTGTATGATTTTGTTAGTTCACACCAAAATAGTAAATGCTGTTCGTTTTATATCAAAATTTAACTTATTAGGTGTCTTGTCTTTAGCTTCCTTTTCCTGCCTTTTGTTCCTTTTGTTTGCTCTCGTTTTTAAATTCAGAAATTTTACTACATGGGAAAAGAAAGATTACTAGTGAGAAATATGTCACCTAACAAATTATAAAGATAGCCATATATTGTAGACTTGTACAATACATAATATCTGTCCTTTATAAATCAAATTTCCAAAATGTTAAAGCATTTTTCAAGGGCAACCTTAATTCTTCTTGGCAGAGACAGAATTTTGTCTCACAGTTGTAAAGTATTCATCAGATGCTGGGGATGATGGGACACATCTGTAATCCCAGATACTGGGAAGCTGAGGCAGGAGGATCACCGAGAGTTCAAGGCCAGTATGGACAACTTAATAAGACCACCTCAAAATAAAATAAGTAAACAAAAAGGGCTATGATGTAGCTCACAGCTTCCTGCATTCAATCTCCAGTGCCACAAAAATAAGTAAATAAATAAATATAAGGTATTTATCAGATGTGCCTGCTAATTCTAATATAGATAGTACAATTAGGGGCTATAAGACCACTCCCCTCCATTCACTTGAACCTGGGGCAATGCCCCAGGGCCAACTTGCCCCCAGACCTTTGTTTGAAGGCCCACTACCTAGAATCTGGGATAAAATAATAAAGACGTGGAAATTCCTGAAATTCCAGGCCAGGACACATGTATGCCAGACCTGCTGGCATGATCTATAGTAACTTTCTTCCTCTGAAATTCATTAAAGATTCATACATATGGACTGCATCTCATGCTTCCAGTCATAAGAGTGAGTTATGGGAAAGAACATGCGCATTAGATGCGGCTGGCACGACTCAGCACCCCGTCAATCACACTGTCAATTCTGCCCTGAAAGACCCAGTGGGAGGTGCCTTGGGCCAGGCACACATATTCCACACTTGTGCCATTTTTCCTTTCAGCCAGCACAAGCCCACATGCTCCAAGCGCACCTCCCTTTAAACTTCATCAAACTTAGCTGCTTTTCCTTACCATTGTGTGCAACGTCCAATTCTTTATTCATTCACTGAGCACCTTCCATGTGCAACACTGTGGGGCGCTTTACCTGAATTACATTGTTTAATCCTTACAACAACTCAAAGAAGAGCTAGTATTCACTTCGCACACGAGGAACTTGAGATAAGTATTAAGTTGCCAATGTTCCTGAGCTAGTAGGTTTAACTAGCATTTGAATCACTTCTATTTGTTTACCCAAAGCCACTTCATCGGTCTCTGAAGACCGCCCTAAAATGTCTCCAAATCTGTAGACAATAAGAAGAATTCAAAGATGTCTCAGGACAATAAGAAGAATTCACAGTAGTCTCAGGAAAAACAAGGATCCATTTCTTCAGTATTCCCCATGGCAAAACTGATTCAAATGGTTTTGAAAAATTCTAAATCCTCTTTCAGACCAAATTCCATGGACTAGATGGTATTGAGTAATGTTCACATTAATGTTCTGGAACCAAATCATCTAGAATAAACTCTCAGTTCCTTGCTTTCTAGCCGAATCACTTTAGAAGTTAAAAATTATTTAACTTCCCTGGGCCTCAGTTTTATGTTTTAGAAACTGAGTAAATGTCACAGGTGAGACGTGTAAAGAGCTACATGTGAAGTGTGTCCTGCATTTGACAAGGACAAATGTGTTTACTCAGTAAACACAAACTCATCCTATTTTTGTTTGAGGCCCAATGAGAGAGACTTAATAATGCAAACCAAGAGAAAAGAAGGCCCACTTGAAAAGAATAAAAGATTGTGTACATGAGTTAAGCTTAATAATCAAGGCTTTTTAAAGATCTCCTTACAAATATGTATTTTGAATTTGGGCTTCTATTGGTTTCTTCTAGGACATATGACTTCCATGGGTGCATAATGAAATTGTTTGATAAGGAAGAAAGTCTTCGTAGTTTGCTAGGTCATGTACGGATTTTATTCAAAAGCCAGATCCCACTCCTGCCCGCTTGGAGTGAAATTGAAATGTCTTTTTCTTTAAAATTATTTCAAAAACCAAAACTATTTTGCAAAAAAAAAAAAAAGGAAGAAATCTATCATACCTATCATGCTTCGTTCCTAATAGACATTTCATGTAATTTAGTACTTCACCTCAATAACCCTAATTTACCAGCCACTGTGTTACTCTCTGTCCTTGGCAGTAGGGTGTATACTTCAGGGTAAAGCCTCTGCTTTGGAAATAATGACCCACATCTTCAGTTCGGGGCATCTCCTAGGAAACATTGTACTTCACAAATAATGAGTCCACAGCACGCTGTTGTATGAACTCCTCAGCTTCCATTTAACGTGCTTTTAAGTTGCCTTTGTTTTACAGCACCTACCAGTAAAGAAAGATGTCACAGACTGACGCTACCACCTACTAGGAGCAGTTGGAGGTGAAGACAAAATTGGTGGGTCCCTCAGGAAAGATCATGGACCTCCAGTTTTACTCTTCAAGTTCTACTTATTTGCATGATCACTAATCTGCAGATCAGCACGCTCATCTTTGGGTGCTGGGAGGGGTACTTTCATGTACAATCCTCTAAAGTGAAAATAGTCTCTTGGTGTAACAGCAGGTGGGTTGCTTCCTGCATATATAATTGGTTTAATTGACCCATCTAAGATTTCATGAAGGAGTGGTAATTTGCAGTAATCACACATATATCCACCTGTAGCCCAGTGCATATGCATGGCAGTCTTTAATTTATGCCCCTAACGTAATGCCGCTAATGTAATTTCTAAAGTTACCTTTTCATGTTGACACTCATGAATTTTTATCTTTCAAACTATGGCAGATTTCCCAGCTTAGTCACTGTTGGCGTGTCAGGCCTGATAATTCTTGTTGTATGGGGCTGCCCTGTGCCACTAGGATGCTTTGAAGTATCCCTGGCCTCTACCACTAGATGCCAGTAGCAAATCCCTCCCTCGGTTGTGATAATAGTCAAGGTTTCCAAACATTGCTAAGTGTCCCCTGGGAGAGCAAAATGACCCCTTGTTAAAAGCCACTCATCAACCAGTAGTATTGTCCCATAACTTTTACATGACATTCAATGTTTGATTCTCACTCTGAATATTAGCAATAAATGTGAAGGTTTCGTTTTTTTCTCTGATTCCGGACTTTGTTTTTATCTGCCAGTGGGTAGAAGACCATTATATAAATGCCATAAAGCCTTAATCAAGCATGTTGAGTTAAGAAAACTATAACCAAACAGCTGTGTGATAATCCAGGTAATCCACCAATGAGCGATAGCACTGTCTAAGCACCTGTTACATCATTCAGTTTAGTGAACTGGCTTATCTGACCCTAGCAAGGTCTTCCCTCTTATACTCCCTTCAAAATGCCTGCGTCAGGTAAGGTTCATAGCAGCCTCAAGACAAAGGCGGTTGCTTAACTGGGTGATGCCATAGCTGTTCACAACAGGTGCAATTCGGGGTCGAGGAAGCAGTGGGAATTAAACAATACTGCCTCTGTGTAACCTGATTGCTAAGGAAATAAAAACAACCTGTATATTCAAAGTAAAGACATCTAAGGCATTGGGGCCAGCCCCTGATCAGGTTGTAAAGTATGCTTGTGTTACCCTGGGTCACATGTTTCATCTGTTTAGCATCCTGCTTGCTCCAAGTCCAGTCTTTCCCCTGCCCCAAAGCAGATTCTGGCCATCACCTCCCTGGTCCTGTCTGCCCCAGGGTTTCTTGAGCTCAAACCACCTTTTCCTGGATCTCCTATCTGGCTGATCTCACAATGAACCTGCAATATTCTAGATTGGCATTTCTAATCCAGTGGTCCAGGGCCATGTTCACCTTCCTAAAACATGTGTTTCTTTCACAAGTTATTTTGAAACTCTATGGTTTAAATGCCAATATTTATAACCCCTGAAATTTTATCTAGCAATTCCAGATTTCCAGCTTCTCTTAAGGAATTTGCATGTGACCCTGCTGGCACAGAAACATTCAGCTCCGGCGAAGATACAGCAACCTGTCCAGACAGATCAGCCTGTGTGCTTGCTACTTTATCCCAGGGCTTGCTGCCCTCATTTATCTATGTGACCTGCCTTGCCCCACAGAGCATTTTCCATAGAAATCAGGTTTTCATAATAGACATACATCAAGTGCCTCTAACCCAAGGCCGTTTCTCAGTGCTGTAGTCAAATGCCACTTACAGTTTGAAGCACTTTACATTAATTGTTTCATCTACTTGTCATAACAACTATGTGAAATAGATATCATAATTATCCTCTTGCTGAGGATAAGAAATGTGGGGCACACAGAGGTTAAGAAAGTGGCTCCAATGTCCCACAACCAAATATTGCATTTGGAAAGGAACCCGGGGTCCTGACTCCAGACTCCACACCAGACTCCCCTGGGCTCTTTACTGCTTCTCAAAGTCAATTCTCATCATAAGTCTGGGAAGCAACAATTATTATGATCCCTATCTACAGAGGAGGGAATTGAGGCTCAGAGAAGTGGAGAAACTCTCCCAGAAGTACTTGTCGATGCACTGCAGATGAGAAACAGGCTACAGTCTCCTCTAGCTTCCCACGGAGTAAGCCCAAAGCAGCAGGGCTGGGGTTGCAGTACCATGGACTGCTCCTGGCTTCAGGCCCTCTTATGCCAAGACCCGAAATCAAAGAAGGCACCTGCTCTGCTCAAGCCCAAAGCCCCATTGAAGATCAGTACAGACAGTGCGGCACTTTGTATTCACCAAGCCAAGAGCCCACATAGCCCGAGGAGCAGGGCTGAGTCACATGAACTCACCATGCTCCGTGATGCCAAGGTACAGAGGAAGCAGAAGGGGGTGTGGGTAAAGTAGAAAACTGGGACTGTTGAAGAACAATTGAAGCAAGGGTTATAAATTCATCCACCACTGATATACAGAAAGAACCAACACTGAAGGAATCGGGAAGTGATCGCTATCTCTTCTCGAGCTCCATTAAATCTATAGTCTGGTCTTGACAATGGCATGTGCAAACCTGAATGAGCTTGTCTACACAACACAATCACTACTCTCTTTCAAAACATGCAGGGGAGGAATAGGCAGAGCCCTGGATTTCCCCACCAAGAAATGCTCAGCTAAACATTTAGGAGTGATCCTTCACTCCTCTCTTTATTTTATTCCCCATGTTCTCTCCATCGAATTACTTCCGGTCAGCTCTTCTTCCAAACTTCTCGCAAGCCCATCTTCTTCTCTCCATTGCAGCAGCCAAACCCTTAGACACACCAGCATCTCCTCATCTACATCACTGCAATAGCCTCCTAACTCTTCCTTGGCATGCACCCTTCCCACTGTAACCCCTGCAATCGATTTTCCAAGCAGCAGAATAATACTCCTTATAAAACATAAATCAAATCATTATTCCAACATTCAAAACCCTCCCATCAAATTCAGAATAAAGTCCAACCTTCTTTCTCTGTCTAGAAAGTACAGTTTCTATCTCATGTCCTACACACTCCCTGTCATTTGCTAAGTGCTAAGAACCCTGACCTTTTCCTTCTCCTCTCAACTCATTGCACCCTCTGCCTCTAGCCCTCTTGTCCTACATCTTTCTCACACTGTTTCTTCACTTCCTTCCTATTTCTTCTCTAAGGTTATCTCTTTGGAGTTTGCTTTTTTGACCAATATTTCCAAAATAGCCCTATTCTATTGTCTCCTGTCCTTCTCCTCCTCTTCCTCTTCCTCCTTCTCCCTCTTCACATCTCCTTCTAGCCTCTTCTCCTCTCTTAGACTGCCTGAAATTCTTTCATATACATATTTGCTTACAAGTTTCTTGTTGGTCTTCTATGTATTTGCTTACAAGTTTCTTGTTGGTCTTCATCTGCTAGGCTATAACCTTCAAGAGAACATAGACCTTTTTGAGTTGTGTACTTTCTAGCTTTAGTTCTTTCTAGCTTTGGGGGAATGAAAAGCAAGTAAGAAGACAAAGAGAAATTATAAAGAGGGAAGGAAACACAGTCACATTTCTTAAGTGCCTACAAGGGACTGAGCACAGTATCTCAAATGTAAGAATTGCCCAAAAAGTGGTAGTTGTGGTTATCTATACTATATACCCACTGACCTTGCATGAACAATTGCACTTAATACCCTCATGGATCCTATGAGGTAGACACTATTGTTCCCATTTTACAGAAAAGGAAGCTAAAGCTGAAAGATGCTAAATAACAAGAGCCAGTCAAATAGCTAGAAAATTGCAGAACTGATTCTGGGCCCAGAGATACATCCTTTCTCATCACTTAGTGGCTTTCACTATTGTCTCTGAGACGCACTGTGTAACTTTATGTCTTTGCATGTTCTCTTTTCAAAAGTTGGTGCTGAAAAGAACTTTCCTCCTAAATCACAGAAATGTGGCCAAAGCAAGAAGATAATGCTAAAAAAAATTATTTCAAGGATCACATAATAGCCAAGATCCAGAAAAATTTGCATTCTACAGTTACATCACTCTATTTTAAGGATCAAAAAAATTGTTAGGGCATATTGTAAGATGAAAGCCCTTTGACAACAAAGTGACTCATGATTGGGCCGGTGAGATGGCTCAGCAGCTTAAGCACCTGCCCGGCAAGCGCGAGGGCCCGAGTTCGACTCCCGGAACCCACATGCGAAAAAAGGGCCGGTGATATCGCTCAGCGGCACGGGCGCCTGCTGGCGCGCGAGGTCCTGAGGTCGACCCCCCAGTACCCACAAAAAAAAAAAAAAAAGTGACTCATGATTATCTGGAATGCTGGGAATAATTGTATCCATGTTGATAAAATGAAGTAAACAATTGAAGGCCTGTTGATTGATGTGCCTATTCTTGCTCATCTCCATCTAACACAGTTTATATTTGCTGGTGAATCATAAGCCTATCAATTATGATGTCTTGCAAAAGGATCGTAATGTGGTCAGAGAGAATAACAAATATATTCACAAACTGACTTTTCCCACTTGAGAACATTTTATCAAGAATTAATTTCTTGAGAGTTTCAAGATGTTGTAGTAGAAGCCAGCAGCAAATCATTGCCTCTCTGGGACCTGGAGTTCAGACACCTGGAAAACAATTAGCAAGAAGAAAAAGAAGATGAGCTCCAGGAATGTAGAAAGAGCCAATAGGAAAGCTAAAAATCATGGAGAAACAGAGGACGACACAGAGAAAAGAATGAAGCAGTCTGGAATGCTACGCCCAGCACCTGGGGGTGGGGGGCAGAACTGACTCCCTAAGCATAAGGTAAGCTTGGAAAGGGCTGGCAGCCTCAGTGATATGCAGTACTAGCAACAGCCCCAGGAAAAGCCCATGGTTGTTATAAGCCGCAAATACAGTGTAGGCAGGAGCTGGGTGTTTACTCTGAAGCGGCCCTGTCTGTCTGGCAGGCTAGCTTTGGAGAACAAATCCACCGCAACATCCACATTTAGGAGTGCTGTAATCAGGAGTCATTTTGAGAAGGAGTTTATTGTTTAAGATTGAACTACTCTAGGAATCAGAAGTCACAGAATTACCATGCTTTAGGGTATATGGGATAATCCACTGCAATAACTGGGTTGCCAGCAGCCTCAGGAGAAGTTGTGGAGAGGCAGAGGGCTTAATATCTCCTTTGAGAAATTTATGCAGCTGTGGGCCAGGGGATATAGCTCAGCGGCATTGTGCCTACCTGGCAAGTGAAAGGTCCTGAGCTTGATTCCCGGTCCCCCCCCCCACAAAAAAAAGAATTTTAGCAGCTGTGAGCTGAGATGGTGGAGGACATGATAGTCCTGCCCTCTGTGATAAGAAGCCAGGTTTTCTGGAAGGCTGGGTCTGAAAGTACTAGTCCAGTGGACACTTAGCTCCCCTCACTGCCTACTTCCAGCTGAGAACTCAGTGCTCTGTTTCCTTTCTCCATCTGCAAATGCGATCAGTGTTGTGCTTCAACCTCGAGGTTTGTCACAGCCAGCTAGAGGCTGGGATGGGGCTGGGGAGTGGGGCAGTGGAGCAAGTGAGGCACTCACAAACCCACAGGCAACAAAGTTAGTTAAAGATAACAGTGACTTGGGGCCCAAAGGACACAAACACTAAGAGCCTCTGGAGTGAATAGAGTCCTGAGCCAGACCACACACCAATGACTGATCCTACCCAAAGGGAAAAATGGGGCAAGATTCAGCATTCACACAGCAAAAAGTGGGTGTGGAAACACAACAGGGCCCAGCTGTGACTCACCATTCCCCTCCCCCAATATCTGCTGTATTCCTCCATATCAAGTTTCTTTCCAAGTCTGGGAAAGAAACTTGATATGGAGGAAGTTTTTGGACTCATTTCTTTTTTTCTTTATTTTTGTTTTTGCTTTTTTTGTCTTGTTTTATCTTGTTTTTGTGTGTTTTTTCCTCTTTCTCTGTTACTTTTGCCTAATTCTACTTTTAAAAAAAGTATTTAATTAGATTTTTAGGTCACCATTCTCTCTTTCCCTTTCTTATTTCCCTTTTCTTTGTGAATTTTACTTTTTCCATTTTCCCTTTCTCTTCCCCTTCCATTCTTATTATTATTGTTAATCTTTATTAATTTTTCACCTTTTAGTTTACTCTGCCATTATTGCTAATTTCTTTTATATTGTTAATTATAGTATAGTTGTTGGTTTTAATTGGTCTTTACTGTATGTCAGTATGTGGTTTGGTTTTATGTTGTCAACATTACTGCAGTTCATTATCTAAGTGGTTCTAGGATCAAATCTTCAAAACAAGGCCAGACACTATGAAAACCTTCAGACAAAAGTAAAACAGACATTCATCCCAACATGTACATAAATCTCACTACAGAAACACAAGAAGTATGAAAAATAAATCAACATGACTCATACAAATGTTCATAATTCATTGTTAACTGAATTAAAGATATAAAGGTGGATGAAATGCTAAAGAATTCAAAAGCCTGATTTATAAAATGATTAATGACTTTAAAAAGGATACAAATAAACAGCTAAATGAATTAAGGAAGACAATACAGGATATGAGTGACCAATTCAACAAAAATATAGAGGTTTTGAAGAAGAACCAAACAGAAATTCTGGAAATGAAAAGTGCGAAAAGTCAAATAAAAAACTCAGTGGAAAGTTTCACCAACAGACAGGACCATACAGAAGACAGAATTTCAGGACTTGAAGATAAGGTTAAGGAATTATTTCACACAAACACTATTTTTAAAAAATAAGAAATTATGAACAAAATATTCAAGAACTGTGGGACACAAAAGACTAAACTTACAAATTTTTGGTGCAAAAGAGGTTGCCAAGGTATAGACTAATGATGTAGAGAACCTATTTAATGAAATATTAACAGAAAACTTTCCAAATCTTGGGAAAGATAGAAGACACTCATGTACAGAAGGCATTTAGAACCAGACACAACCAGAAAAAAAATGTCCCATGTCACATTATAGTTAAAATGATAATAGTACAAAAGAAAGAAAGAATATTGAAAGCTTCAAGAGAGAAATACCAATTCATTTATAGAGACAAACCCATCAGAATAACTTCAGACTTCTCCGCAGAAACCTCAAAGTCCAGGAGGGCATGGAACAATGTATTTTTAAGCCCTGAAAGAAAATACCTAAAAGCTAGATTATTATATCTGGGAAACCTATCCTTTAAAATTGAAGAAATAAAGGTCTCACAAGATAAGCATGAACTAAAGAAATTCATGAACACTAAGCTATGATTGCAAAAGATACTTAAAGGGATCCCATACAGAGAAGAATAGATAGACAATTGAGAATTAGAAAATAATCAAAAATTAGAAAAACAACAGAATGACAGGAATTAGTACATACTTTTCTGTAATAACTGAATGTAAATGGTCTTAGTTAAAAAGCACAGACTGGGAAATTGGATTAAAAAGCAATACCCAACTCTTTGCTGCTTCCAAAAAACACACCTCAGTAGCAAAGACATACACAAATGGAAAGTGAAAGGATGGAGAATAATATTCCATGCAAACAGAATCCAAAAGCAAGCAAGAGTAGCTTTACTCATATCTCATGAAGCAGACTTCAAGACAAAATTAGTCAGATGAGAAAAAGAAAGACACTATATGTGAGTAAATGGAAAAATTCACCAAGATGCTATAGCAATTGCAAATATATGTGCACTGAACATTGGTACACTTAATTTTGTAAAACAAACACCATTCAAGGGGACATATGGGTCTCCACACAATAATAATGGATGACTTCAATAGATAGCTCATCACCAATACATAAGTCATCCACATAACAGATCAATAAAGAAACATCAGAGTTAAACTATACTGTAGATCAAATGGACTTAACAGATGTCTCTAAAACATTCCATCCAACAACTACAGTTACACATTCTTCTCAGTAGCTCATGAAATGTTCTCCTAAATATATCATATTTGGGGCCTTAAATCAAACCTTAACAAATACAAAAAACAATGAAATAATTTCTCACATCTCATTAGACCATAATAGAATGAAACTAGACATCAACAGCAAAAGAAATCACAGAAACTATACAAACATATGGAGATTGAACAATTTACTTTTGAATGATCAGTGAGTCATTGAAGAAATCATGGAGGAAAATTTAAAATTCTTAGAATAAAATGAAAATGGAAATACAACATACCAGAATCTCTGGGATATAGCAAGACAGATCAAGAGGAAAGCTTATAGCTATGAGTGCCTACATCAAAAAATCTGCAAGATCTTAAATAAATAACTTAATCATGCATCTCAAAGCCTTAGAAAAACAAGAACAAACCAAAACCAAACCCAACAGAAAGAAAGAAATATCAGAGCTTAAATTCATGAAATAGAGACTAAACAAAGAATACACATGATCAGTGAAGCAAAGAATTGGTTCTTTGAAAAGATAAATAAAATTGATACTGTTACCCAAACTAACCAAAAGAAAGAGAGAAAAGACCCAAATCAATACAATTAGAGATCAAAAGGGGGGCAGTACCAAAAAAAAAAAAAAAACCCACTGAAATCTACAGTATTATTAAGGACTGCTTTGAAGACCTATGTTCTAATACATTGGAAAATCTTGAAAAAAAATAGATAAATTTCTAGACTCATGGGACCTATCAAAACTGAACCAAGGCTTGTGCACACTCCTCCCTTTCTGCTGTTTGCTGCTTTTGCTGTCTTCTGCCACCATGAACTGTTGCCCTCTGCCATGTGCCACTCTGCCTCGGAGCAGCCGAGTATGGACTGAAACCTCCACAAACTGAAGGGAAGCTCCAGTAAAGCTGTGGACTGCAAAGATAGAGCTGAGGAGATCTCTATTGCTGAGAAGGAACAGAAAAACATAAAAGATGGCCTGAGGACATCACAAGAAGCTGCAAGTCTCCACCCTTTGCAGCCTCAAAGCTGCAGAAGTGAAAGACTTTGCTTTGAGGAGAAAGCTGCAGAGCACCATGTTCCAGAATGGCAGCAGCCACACTATGTTCCAGAACTGCGGCAGCCACACCAGGTTCCAAAATGATGGCAGCATAAAGAATTTGTTCCTTAGAATCAGGTTCAGAGTGCTCAGTGATCTAGGAACTTGACCCCTACAGACAAGAGAGAAGAAATCCTGGCTACTGCTCCAGCTGGCATCAGACCTTGGCATCACCCACATGGTGCTGGTTTTAGGTGCATGCAGACCGCAAGAGTTATGAGGTTAAGAAGACTTCCACCTAGATTTCAGAAGGCCTGGGAGGCCAAGCAGTGCACCCCTAAGAGGGCAGTGTGTGAAGCTGTGAGGATGGAGCCAAAGGTGCAGTGGAGAACCCAGAAGTTTGGAAAAGCCAGGAATGTGGATGATCTAAGGAAAGTTGCAAGGAGGAAGCAAAGCAGTCCTAAGAGTGAAGCCAAGTCATGGCAGTTACAACCATCAGAAGTGCCATAGAGGTGGAGCCACACAAGCCTTCTGGAGTTTACAACTTACCACAGATTGCTTTGGAGGTTCCATATGGAACAAGACTTAATGTTTGCCCTGCTGGATTTTGGAATTGCTTTGGTCCCAATGCTTTGCATGTACATTTTGGGATGATAATGTTTATCTTGTGCCATTGAATGTTGGAAGTGTTTAACTTTTCATTTGTACAGGGGCTCACAGCTAAGAGTTTGCCTTACATCTTAGAAGAGACGTGGGACTTGGACTTTTCAGCAGTGCTGAAACTGTTAGGACTTTGGCAACTCTTAGAGATGGACTAAAATGCCTTTTGCATAAAGGGATGTGCATGAGTCTTTGGGGGTCCAGGGGTGGAATGTTATAATTTATGTCTAGATGCCCCCCAAAGCCTCATGCAGTCATGGAGGCAGCTGAATCTAGAGTTTGTGATTAATTCATTGTCTAGTGCTGGGATTATGGGCATGAGTGCTACACCCACCCTGGGGCGGGTAGCCTGCATGTAATACAAGGGAGGGAAAGAGGCTTGCTCTCTTTTGTGCACACTCCTCCCTTTCTGCTGTTTGTTGCTTTTGCTGTCTTCTGCCACCATGAACTATTGCCCTCTGCCATGTGCCACTCTGCCATAGAGCCAGCTCAGTATGGACTGAAACCTCCACAAACTGAGCTAAATAAATCTTTCCTTCCCTGAAAAAAAAAAAAACTGAACCAAGAAGATATTAAAAACTTAAACAAATAAATAAAAAACAATAAGATTGAAGCAATAATAAAAGTGCCTCCCAACAAAGAAAAGCCCAGGACCAGAGAAGCTTATGGCCAAATTTCACCAAATATTTAGAGAAAAATTAACATCAATGCTCCTCAGACTATTCCATAATACAGAAAGAGAAGGAATGCTTCCAGACTAATTCTATGAGAAAAGGAATGACTATTGAGAATGACTCATTCTCAGTAGGAAAGGAAGAAGCCAAAATATTCTTGCTTACAGATGATATGAACCTAAACTTAGAAGACCCTAACAACTCTATCAAAAGACTTTTAAAAGTGATAAATGAATTCAGCAAAGTAGCAGGATATAAAATAAACATTAAAAATCAATAGCTTTTCTGTACACCAATAATGGACTAGCTGAGAAAGAAATCAGGAAAAAGATTCCACTCACAATAGCTTAAAAAATAAAATACCTAGGGCCCAATCTAACCAAGGAAGAGAAAGACCTCCACAATAATAATTTCAGAGCACTGCAGAAGAAAACTGAAGAAGACATCAGAAGATAGAAAGTTCTCCTGCAATGGCAAATAGAAACACTGAAATGACACCCAGGATTTGGAGGCAGATTTATTTTACCTCGATAGGCACTGATCAGGATCATTCTCAAAATATCAGGCCCCGATCTCTGGTGGTCTAGGGCTTACATGAGATAAGCAAGCAGGAAGTACAGAAGCAGAATGGCTTGTCAACTGGGGATTGGTTTATACAATGTGCATCATAGTGACCAGTTAGCTATGCATCACAGTGACCAGCCATTTCTTAGAAACAAAAGTAACAGGAACTGTAACCAGAACTATTACCTGGGCAACTAACAAACTTAAGTATACTGGCTGGAGCAGGGGTTATCTTCTGCTACATTTCCTCCCTCTTTTAGTTTCCTCAGCAAATCTTTGCTGGGCATATTACATGTGATCTTTTGAGATGAGGCCCAACTAGAAGCAGTAACATCGGGGCTATCAGTGGTCCTAGGAGGGCCCTAGCCAAGATCCCCAAGATGGCCTTATTATAGAGTTTTTCCCTAAGTTGCTTTTAGGAAGAGACATAATTTAGGCCTGTCTGTTCTGTAACACTACTCTGGCAAGGGAGTGAAGGAGTTAATCTGATCTAGGAGAGTGTCCAATGTGCCTTGGATGTTTATCAAATCTTGGTCAAGTGTTTGACTAATTGTCCATGGAGCTAAGGCAAAAACCACAGCTAGCAGGGGAGTGGGGAGTAAAAACCAAGTTGGACAATATAATATATGCAAGCTGAAGTGGAAGAAAGGACTGGGATAAGCAGCCTGAAAAGGCACAAAAATCAAGGGGAGCGATCCTGTGAATGGTGTCCTCAGGCTTCAGCCATGCGTGGACTGGTCATCATCCAGAGTGACCAAAGCAAGGCTTTGAGTGCATTGTCTCTCCAGAGTGAGCTTCAGAGGAGCTGTCCAATCCAGGTAAATTCTCCAGGAATTCATCAGGACTCTGAATGGTGGATCTAAGGCTGGATTTCTGAAACTTTAACAGCCATTAATATGCACCGGTATATGTGTGTGTGCAGGAGTGTCTACAGGTATGGCTGGACTTTCAGCTAAATTTTTATGGAGCTGGTTACAAGCTGTTTTTTAACTTTTCTAGAGCTTTGTGGCCTGTATGCCGTATGTAGTTTTTATTTAATCTAGTTTTTGAGTTACCTCTGCTACAAATGCAGGCCCATTGTCACTGCTGATGGTCAAAAGTAGGCCATATCTAGGGATGACTTTTCACAGCAGGACCCGACAAATTTTTATTGCCCTCTCAGCTTTAGTAGCGAATGCCTCAGGCCAGCCTGAGTAGATGCAGATGAGCACTAAGTCTATCTGTATATCTGGGTGGAGGTCAGGGCCGATGACACAGATGCAGAAGCCTGAGCTGGCTGCAGGGATATGAGTGCCAGCACTGTGGCCTGAGCTTGCAGAACATACAGTGGGGGCAGGTCTGGCTCTGATCTTCTGGGAGTACCGGTGGCAGGTTTCCAAACAGCAGCAGGAAGCAGTTTGCTGTGCAGATCATCCCTGCAGGAGAGTTTTGGCCAAAATAGTTTTGTCCAAGGTGACCATAGCATATCTAGCCGGACGGACTTTATTCCTAACAGAGCTACTTCCATCCATAAACAGAGTGTACTCAGCATCTGTCAGGGGGTCCATTTTTTAGAACAGTTCATCCCAGTACAGCATGTGGCACCTGGACAATTAGGTCTTGGTCTAAGGTGAGCTTGTCAGTTTTTTTATCAAAAGGACAGTGGTTATTAGAGCATGGAGGCAAAGAGGGGAGGTAGCCCTTAGTGACTAGATCCAAGTACTTGCACAGATAGGCCACTGGGCACTCCCTGGGGCTGACAGTCTGAATAAGCATTATTGTTTTTGTCAATTTAAGGATCCAGATTCTATAGAGGCCAGCAGCTCCAAGAAATGTGTGGGGTTTCTTTCTTGTAACCAGTTTCTGCCAGATATTGCAGCAGAGCTTTTGTGTCTTTCCAGCAGGCAGCTTGGGTGTCGTTAATCAGAAGTGCAGTGATATTTTGTGCTGGGAAACTAGCGGGTCAGCTGTGAGGGCTTCTCCAAAGAGGGTAAACCAGTTTTTGAACCTCTGGGAGGCTGAGTCCAGGTTAGTTGACTTTTGAGTTCAGAACTTGAGTTCAGGTCTTTTCAAAGAGGAGCCGGCTTACAGGAGCCAATCGAAGGCAGAAGTAGACATTCTTTAGGTCCAGGCAGGTGTACCAGCAGGCTGTGGATGTCAGAAGACTGAGGTAATCTATATAGAGGGCAATCATTGCGGCATTGGCAGGTTGGAGATCTTGAACTGGTTTTACAGGCAGGAGATGTGTATTTCAGCAGTTTGACAGTCTATAAACATTCTGTGGTTTTGAAGCCTCATTTTTTTCTTTCTTAGGGGACCATGATGGAGCTGGATGGGACAGAGAAACAGGCTGTCCTGGAGAGAAGGTGCTAGTGGCTTGGCCAAATCTGTTGTTAGGGCCTCCCTGAAAATAGTGGGAGAGTTTTTAAACCCTTGTGGCAATAGGCCAAGTGAATTGACCCTTTTTATCCTGTCTTTGGATCTTCTCATTTGAAGTCAAAGAGGGTTTGGCTCAAAGGGCAATTCGTAAACAGAAGAAAGCACCCTTTAAATCCAGGCAAGTGAACCAGGTGGCATCTGGAGGTAGCAGTCCAAGAAGGGTGTATGGGTTGGGAAGCACAGAGTGCAAGGTGATTAACAGTCTATCAGGATCTTGAACTGCTTTAGGCAGCTGAGGTATGGCTGGACCATGGTTGGCAGTTAGGCCTGGAGGTGAGTCTTCAGCCCATACCTCTGAGAGGAGAGTTTTCAGAATTTCAGGATTGTGGTTATCTGTCTCAGTTGATACAGGTGTCATCTTTCTCTTGAGGAAAGTACATGGTTAAACAAGAGGAAGTTTGGCTGGCTTGGTGACAGGAATTTATGTTTGGTGAGATGTCCTCCCAGGCTGCAAGTTTGTGTCTGGCAAAAGGGGCAAGAACCAAGAGTCCCAGTTGCCCTGGTGATGGTAACTTTTGACAGAGGGAACTTTTGAAGGCAGAGAGTTCTGTTCCATTGTCTACCAGGAAAGTCACAGGTTTTCTCCCAACTTTTGCAATGACCATGGGCTCTCAGGGGCACAATTTCATAGAGCTCAGTCTGTCCTATCCATCCAGGCCTGACAAGATGAGGAGAGGTTCAGGTTGAGGCGGGCCTGGATTGTCAGGTTTCTTTGTATCTTGCAGATGGAGGGGGCATTTATTTTTTAGTGTCCATAGTCTTTAATATCAGCCTTCTGGGTAACAGTAGTAACTTCTGATATATTGGTGGGCTTTTTGTTCCCCCTCTTTGATGTCTTTGAGAAGCACTTGACTGATTTTAGGTTTCTAGGAGGAATGAACTTTGGGACAGGCCATGGCAACTCATTTGTCAGGGCTGACAGTCCAATTTTTTCTCAGTCAAAATGTGGAACTCAGAAGGAATTGCTGACAAGCATCTCAGGTGAGCATTAGATGATGCCATCTGACCAGCATAGGTGTAGCCATGAAGCAGAAGGCTCAGGGGAGGGCCTCTGTGGCCAAATGCAGGCAATGGCTGGCTGGAACCAGTTCAATTGGAAGTAGACGAGTTGGGAGTGGGGAGTGAAGCTATAGGTGTTGACAGCAACTGCGGTGGCCAACAATGGTGCCAAGGTGGAATTCTCAGGAAGAACATGCCTCTTTTTTCCTTTTTTTTTTTCCTTTGAGATGCACGGAGCAGTTTGGTTTCATTTTTAACCCCGTAAAAGCCCTTTTTCCTGCAGTCAGAGACTGTCGGTTTTAACAAATTAATTCCCATCTCTGACTTCCTTCATGTGTGTTGTGTACCCTTGAATGATGGCACAACAGACAAAGGGTGGGTGCCACTCAGAGAGAAACCATTCAGATACCCACCTGGCTGTGCCCCTCACAGGGATTTAGGCACAACTAAGCTAAGGAGGGTGTGAGGCCTCCGTTACGCCATATGTTGGTCACCATGGAACCACAGGTGAGGGCCCAATTAGCCACCGTGACAAGTGCTTCCCAGTCTTGGTGCACAAACAGAGCAGCCTATTGCTTACACTATCCATTCCACTCACTCAAACATTCATTCAACAGGCACTCAGAGGTTAAACATTCCAACCCTCCCTTCCCTTGAGGGTGGTCTTGACTAACAAGAGTTGATCAGACTCCCCTTCTGCTCGAGCTGAGCAGGACAGACAGATGCACTAACTGGGGTGACTCCAGGGGTCTTACTGGAATCAGGCAGGCAGACAGACAGACAGACAGACTGCATCCTCCTCCCTTTGGGGTCCAATGCAAGCTGCTCGAGTGGGGAGCCAGGAATCCTCCTCTGGACCTCCAAGGGGACTCAAGAAATCTCGAGGGTGCACCTTCCTATTGGGACTTGGAGAGGTCCTGCTCTGTCTGAGAGGGCCACAACCAGTGACCAAAGAGGTCAGCATGGTTGGTCTTCCTGGCTGACACACCAGATGCAATGGTAAGCAGAAACACTGAAACGACACCCAGGATCTGGAGGCAGATTTATTTACATCAATGAGCACTGATCAGGATCATTCCCAAAATATCAGGCCATGATCTCTGGTGATCTAGGGCTTATATGGCATAAGCAAGCAGAACATACAGAGGCAGAATGGCTTGTCAGCTGGGGATTGGTTTATACATTATGCATCACAGTGACCAGCCATTTCTAAGAAACAAAAGAAACAGGAACTGTAACCAGAACTATTACATGGGCAACTAACAAACTGAAGTATACTGGCTGTGGGGGGAACATCTTCTGCTACACTCTCATGTTCATGTATTGGCAGGATTAATAGTGTTAGAATGGTCATATTACTGCAAGTAATCTATAGATTCAGTGCAATCCCCCTCAAAAAACCAACGACATTCTTCACAGAACTAGAAAAAAATAATCCTAAAATTCATATGGAAACACAAAAGACCCAGAATAGCGAAAGCAATCCTCAGCAAAAGGAGCAAGACTGGAGGCATCACAATACCTGATTTCAAATTATACTACAAATCCATGGTAAAAAAAAAAAAAAAAAAAACCAGCATGGTGATGACATGAAAATAGAGATGACACAATGAAACAGAATAGAGAATAAGAAACAAACTTACACGATTACAACTATTTGATTCAGGACAAAGGAACCAAAAATATAATTGGAGAAAAGATAGCCTCTTTAACAAATGGTGGTAGAAAAACTGGATATCCACTTGTAGACGATTGAAAGTAAGTTCCTATATCTCACTTAGCACAAAAATCAATTCAAAATCAATCAAAAACCTAGGTATAAGATGTGAAACTTTGAAACTGCTAAAAGAAAACATAGGGGAAACACTTGAAGCCATAGGCACAGTCAAAGGCTTCCTGAATAGGACTCCACTAGCACAGGAAATGATAGCAAGAATCAATAAATGAGACCACATCAAATTAAAGTTTCTGCACAGCAGGGAAATAACCAACAGAGTGAAGAGAAAACCTACAGAATGAGATGAAATCATTGCCAGCTATTCTTCTGACAGAGGATTAATACCTAGAAATGTATAAAGAACTCAAAAAACTTAACAGCAAAAAACAAACAAACAAAAAGCCAAGTAAATAAATTGAATGGATATTTCTCAAAAGAAGAAGTACAAATCACCAATAAGTAAACGAAAAATTGCTTAACCTCTTTAACCATTAGGGAAATGCAAATCAAAACTACATTAAGCTATCATCTCACCCCACTCAGAAAGGTTAAGAATACAAAAAAAAGCAATAAATACTGGTAAGGAAAAAGGAAACCTTTTTTACACTGCTGGTGGAAATGTAAATTAGCATAACCACCATGGAAATAAGTAGAGAAGTTCTTCAAAAAAACTAAAAGTGGTTATCATATGATCCACTTATACTGCCCCTTGGTATATACCCAAAGGAATTAAAGCCAGCATACTATAGGAACACAAGCATCCCCAAGCTTAGTGTAGCACAATTCACAATAAGCAAGATATGGAACCAACCTAGGTGCCCATCAACAGATGAATGGATAAAAAATTGTGGTATATATACACAATGGAGTATTAGTCAGCCATAAAGAGGAATGAAATTTTATCATTTGAGGAAAAAGATGGATGGATCTGGAGATCATTCCCTTAGCAAATAAGCCAGACTCAGAAAGACAAATATCTCATGTTCTCCCTAATATGTGGATCTAAAAAAGATGACAAGAAAGTAGAAGGGAGACTATTACAAGAGGAAGAGAATAAGGGGGAGGGGTAAAGAGGTATAAGTGTCAGTATTGGAGGGTGGATATGATCAAAATACATTAATACATTGAAACCTAAAATAATGTGAAACTATGGGGGAAGGTGTGTCAAGGGGAGGTGATGGGGGAATGATGAAGTTATGTGCATACACACATCTGCCAAAATTAAACCCATTATTCTGTGTAACCAATATGCACTAATAAACATGTGAAGAAAAAATAATTAGTTTCCTAAGGAATTCCTCTATTTTAAAACAATGTTTAAATGCATACTGGGAATTAAAATGGTATGGCACAGTGGCCCCTCACCTCCATAAAGCAGCACTTACTTTTCACAGGTGTACAGTGATTAAGGTGGAGGCCAGGCTTGTTTGTTTTCTTTTGAATCAGGGTGAGGCAGTGCTGAAGTGTGACAGATGGAGGACTCCTCCCAAAGACACCCACTTGTCGAACTGTTTACATTATAAAGAGTTTGGCAGGGAACTACATGATCTCACCAGTGCAATGAAATAGGATACAACCCTGAAAAATAGTAGCAGTTGAACCGCACATTAAGATCTAAAAGCTGCCACAACCCATTCATTAACATCCTGTTCCCTCCTACTCACAGTCATCTAATGCTGGTAATTTGCAACCTTGATATTTTCCTGGGGAAACTGTGAGAAAAGCAGAAGAAAATTAGCATCCCCTGGGAATAGTTCCTAAAAGCTGGGGCTGGTTGCTTTCTGTGGAGTTTCTGTTGAGTGCTCTGGTTTTAAATCCCACTTGTCATAAAGTTTGAAATAAACACCTACAAATCAACAACCCAAGGCTCTATTCCCCCATCTCCAAACAAAATAATTCTAAATCTATTCATACAAGCTGAAAATCTGGAAGCTTCCACTGCATGAAATTCAGAAGCTCATATAATTCAGGATCCAAATTGTTCATTAATAAACATAGCATTTATGTATGTTTACCGCCAAATATTATTCAAATGGTTGATGTTTGTTCTATTTTAAAAATCTTATGCTATTTGAATCTGGATTGCATCAATGGATTTTCCTCTGTACTTTCCAGAGAGTATGCTTTTACCAGTGCTTTCCTTCTGAATTTCAAGAAATTAAAAAAGGATTATTTTGACTTTTTAAAAAAATAAATATAGGACAAATATAGATCAGACTTGCCACTTTTCTAGTTTTCATTTATCAATTTATTTAATCAGCGATATTTGTGGAGCAGCCACTATGTACCCACAAACATGACAGATACCAAAAATAAAAGAATGAGTACATCAAACATGGTACCCTACCCTTGGCAAAATCCGGTAGAAAGAGACTAGATGGACATTGCTAATGACCTATCTAGCATACATTCCCCACTGGGACCTTCCAAACAGAACTTGGGCTCAAGGGCAAATCTATCCCCAGTGTTACTGATTGGGCAGGTGAAAATTTTTTGCCAGTGAGTCATGAGTATACCAGGGGCTTCCACCTTACTCTTAAGAAGTTTTATCTTTCTCTGGATGATGTTGTTTATAGACTATGGCTCTGGAACCTGTGCAAGCCTGAGGATGAACGGAGCTGTCTCCTGGAGAGACACAAGAGCTAGCTCCAAGGTGCACAGAGAAACGGAGCCAGAATGAGTGAATGAAGATAACTGAAAAGCTGTCCTATGTCTTGGCTTCTAGACAATCTGGAAGCCAATTAATTTCTTTGTCATCTAAGACAACTTCTTTTGGATTTTCTCACACTTGCAAACAAAATTACCCAATGTACCTATATCAATAGTTGTTCCCATCAAGAAACTCAGGGTTTGCATGAATTTTTTCTCAAAAATGATAGTGATGGGCTGGTGAGATAGCTCAGCGGCATAAGCGCCTGCCTGGCAAGTGCGAGGTCTTGAGTTTGACTCCCGGTACCCACATACAAAGGAAAAAAGGGCCGGTGATATTGCTCAGCTGCACAGGCACTTGCTGGCAAGTGCAAGGTCCTGAGTTCAATCCCCGGTACCCACACACACACAAAAAAAGATAGTGACATGCGATGCCACAAATATTTAATGACATTTGTATTAGCTGTGCTTCTGCTTCTCAGTTAAGACACTTGACGTTATTGAACCCTTTCTCATCTCTCTCTCTATCTTTGTGGTTTTGTGTCCCCTTCCTTACTTCCACCTAGTTTAACTTAAATTACAACATGAGAAATTAAGTTAGGCATAAGTTTCTCGAAGTATGAGTGTTTCTGTAGTTCTACTTTCAGTTATTAAAACTTTTTCTTAGTAAAATATCTTTAAAGTTAGAAGTAGGTTGCATTCATCTGGCATGGCTTTAAAGTAGTCGAGCTGAAGCAAGGGCATAGACAATGGACAGAAAGTAGACAAGCTCCCAAGAAAGGTTCCAGCTCTGGCAGCCACTGAGCCATGGCATTTTGTATAGCAGGTATACCAAAAAAATTTTAGCTGAACTCTATTCATTGTTGTCCTCAATAGAAAAAGGCAAATAGTGAGTTTAAAAAAAATCATGTATGGTAGCCCAGTTGAGGACTGACAGCCATCACTTATATGACCTATTCTAACTCTGAGGTTCTGCTGACCTTGACCTGGTTCTGGCTTTGGTTTTTCACTCATATGAATATCACAAATATGATGGATGCCATTTATTCTGTGCATAAACCATCCTGGATTCACAATGAGAGAGTGGTAATGGCCAAGCAACAAAGGGAATATTCTGGAGCTGGCTTTATAAAAATTGTGTCATCTTCCTGGCCCACAAAATAGGAGGGGTAACTGAAAAAATCCCGTATTACGTACCATCTCTACCCTTGTTTGCCCTTTATTGTCATCAGCCAAGTAAGCTCCTACACTAAAAACGAAAACAGAAGGTCTGGAATACCCAAAACCACATCCAGAGTCCATACATTCTGGAACAATGACTGCAGGTGACCATTTATTTAATGACCAAATTATATCATGTAATATCAGAAGAGAGGAGCCAACATATGAAGTGGAACAGTAAAATGCCAACACTTCTAAATCTTTTGTTTTACATTTCTGAAGTATTTAAGTTTATTAACTTAAAATGAAATCTTTTAATGTTTATTATTTTTCTTTGAAAATATCTCAATATCAACTTTTAATATAGGTGAAAATATTTCAAATTTATTCATTCGTTAATCTGTGTTGCTAAATAAAGTAAATGGTGATAATTCTATTTTGAATATTTTTAAATTTTTTGTCTCTATCATATTCTAAACCCAAGAAGAGATTACCATGTTCAAAGTACCATGCAAAGCTGGTTCTACTAGCTACTGCGGATGGACCACACAATCAACTGAGTATTTTAAAGTGCATTTTTAAAACTGCTATAGCTGTCACAGATTAAATATACAGAAAAAATATTCAGTATTTCTCACCACGAAAATACTACCTTATACTTCTATTACTTTTGTGTTTATATTACTTTTTTGCATGAATTATTGCATTTTATTTTTACTTTTCTGTGAACTAGGCCTCTTTATTAAAAGACATGAAAAGCAAATGTATAAAAAGCATGAAAACACATGTAGCCAGTTCAAAAGCAGAACTTGAACTCAAGTTTTCTAACAACTAGTTCCTATAAAAATAAGTTCTTATACAAATACTGGTCAGCTTGAAGGCCACTGACAATGTGCCCTCTGAGGAATTCATCTGAGCAATATCAAGTGGCACATTCTCTGTCCCTGATTAAGTTAGATTGTTATTATTTTAGACTGTGATGAATTTATTATTTCAACTTTGATATATGATCACAAAAACTCTGAAGGCCATACCCAGATGACTTCTTATTGCTAAATGCATTAAGGGCTCAAACACAATAGAGCTTCCATCCTACACAAACGGGAGTCAGCAGAAGGCACCTGCATGGCACCACATCCGTCTTCTCCAGAGGTTCCTAAACACATCAATAGAAGTCACACGGAAGCATCTTCCCCTGACTTCTTCACCTCCAACAGGATCCAGAGGGTGCCCAAGATACCCCTCATCCCCAAACACCCAACACTCAAAGCCTCACCACCATTGCCTTGAATCCCCCAGGACAAGTCTCATTACATCCCATATCTTCATACATGTCAGGCACCCTAAAAAAGGCCCAAATTCTCAGACCATCTGGAATCTTCTTTATTCTCATCCCCATAGAACTCTACACAGCTCCTGTCCAGCCTCATCTTCTATTCCTCCCCAACTCCTAGAACAGATTTTTTGCCCTTCTCTGCAATTCATGGTCCATTCTTTGCAAAACTCCTACATGCTCGGTGTCTCTAAAGGTTCCCTTCTTTTTCTTGCTCTAAATGTAAACTGGCCGTCTCCTAAGGACACCATTTCTCCTTCAGCCTCTCACCCAAGGGTCTTTTTTCCTCCCACAACCCTTATATCACTTGGATGTCTCACGGACATCTCAACGATAACATTTCCGAATGGATTCCTGGTCTCCTCCACCCAAAATCCTTTGTCACAGATGTCCCTATTTTGTTGATGGCAGCTCCATCCTTCCAGTTGCTCAGGTCAAAAATCTTGGAGTCATCCTTGATTTCTTTTTCTGTCACACCCTACATTTGACCTATCAGGAAATCCTGCTGGCTCTACTTTTATTTTTTATTTTATTTTAATTTTTATATTATTAGTATCATTATTATTTAGCTATTTTGGGACAAGATCTCATTATGAAGTTCAGGCTGGCCTCAAACTCACAGTGATCCTCCTGCCACAGCCTCCAGAGTGCTGGGATGACAGTGCACCACCATGCCTGGTTATACTTTTAAAATCTATCCAGGGGGCCGGTGAGATGGCTCAGCGGCATAAGCACCTGCCTGCCAAGCACGAGGTCCTGAGTTCGACTCCCGGAACCCATATACGAGAAAAGGGCCGGTGATATCGCTCAGCGGCACGGGCACCTGCTGGCGTGCGAGGTCCTGAGTTCGACCCCCGGTACCCACAAAAAAAAAAAAAATCTATCCAGAATCCAACTTCTTCTTGCTCCCCTCACCCTACCCAATGACCCACTACCACCTCCTGCCTGGATTCTCACAATGGCATCTATGAAAGTCTCTCTGCTTCTACCTCTCAGAGGCTATTCTCAACACAGCAACAAGAGCAAGTCTTTGATTATATAAGTAAGATCACGTCACCACTCTGGGAAAATTTCCAAAGCCTGCCTGTTTGATGCACAGTATTAAAAGCCAAAGTCCTTACAATGGCCTGCCAGGTCCTGCATGAGCTGGCCCTTTGGCCCACAGATCTTTTCTCCTACTCTCTCTTGTGACTGTGTTCTAGGCACTGCACTCCCCAGTGCTCTCAAAAGGATCTGCCATGCACGATCTACTATGCTTCGGGCATTTGAACTTCAAACATCCTCTGCTTGGAACACTTTTCATCCTGACACCTCCATCACGCTCTCCCATGTCCCACACCCCTGCTTCATGCTTTCTCCTAGCTTTTATTCCCTCTAACATGTCTACATATTTCTCACATATTATAATTTTGTCCTGTACCCCCTGTGAAAATGTAATGGCGGGAGCTTGGCCTGGTTTTGTTTTGCTCACTGAAGTCTCCCAAGTGTCTATCTCAAGCAGAATGACTGCCCCCTGATCATTTCCCACAACCCTGCCCTGCCACAGAGTCCCCCATCTCAGTTGATGGCAACCCCACCCTTCTAGGGGCCCAAAACACCAAAAGCATCCTAAACTTTTTATCTGTTACACCCGCAGCCAACCAGTCAGGAAGTCCTGTTGCCTCCACCTTCAAAATAATTGCTCAATTTTATGCTGAAGGAAGGACTGATTGATCCCTGGGAAGGCAGCCAATAATATGACCCAATCTCCCTACCTCTAATCTTTTTACATATCTCACACACTGACAGCCCCTTAATTGCATGTGTCTCAAGTGGTACTCTTGCTAAATATTGATATTGAATTTACATGTGTCTGGATTGACTTCTACTTTGTATTGAGTTCATTAACTTCCTAAGCACTGTGGCCATGTTCAAGGTAGTTTATAAATCCTACAGGTGCAATTTAATTCTTCTAGCATTGAGGGCTCAGTGCTAGTGATACATGGCAATTCACCATCAAGAAAGTCAGAACTCAAGAGTTCTAGAGATCCTATTTAAAAGTCAAGCCAAATCAACATCTTTATTGCATGACTGTACTAAGAATTCCACTAGGTGTTAGAGATTAACAAAATACAGATGTCATCTAAGAGAGAACACAGATACTTCAATAATGTGATAAATGGAATATAAGTATTGATACAAGGAGGAGTCATTCATGCTGTAAGTCAGAGAAAGGTAAGCCAGAGGTTATCAGGAACATAACATGGGAGAAAGACATTCCCAGCAAGGAAAAATTGAACAAAACTTTTTTGTTTGTTGTTAAGCTTCTGTTCTTTATTATAAGTGATACTGCTGCTGGCTGTAAGAGGGCAGATCGGAAGGAAATATTCAGTGCATGAACTAGAATGTATGCATTGTGTAAGGATTTGGATTGAGTCTTTTCCAAAATCTGTTGTGAAATCTTGCTTTATGATGACTCAAATGATCAAAAAAGGACTATATTAACTTAGTCAAGTTTTGACTCGGAATGCTTTTGGCAAAGTTTGCATGAATAATACTATTTCATGTGTCTGATGCGAAAACTGCAATATTAATAGACCATGTTAAGATTTCAATCTAGGCATAAACATGTCTCTAAGATGCATGCTAATTAGGAGAAAAAATAATCTGAAGCCATTTCTTTCAGTGAAGCATTAGAATTGGGAACAGCTACAATCTGTCCTTGCGTTTTCCTTGAAAGTAAAATTGACAAACAACAAAGAACAAAAATGCCTGTTCCTATGCAACAGGATGAGGATGATTCTGTTTTAACTCTGTTTTAGGAAATTTTAACCACTTGTTATGGCAACATTTTCTTCTGGAATCTGTAAATTAGTCTAGACACTGCTTTTATAACAGGCATGGGTAAATATAGTCACATCTAAAAACTAAAACTACACAAATTTCACCTTTCCCCAGGAACAGTGTACTTCTTTTGATATTCTGTAAGCCATTTTAAAATCAGGACTAGGGCCAGTGAGATGGCTCAGTGGCATAAGCGCCTGCCTGGCAAGCGCAAGGGCCCGAGTTCGACTCCCGGATCCCACATACGAAAAAAGGGCCAGTGATATCGCTCAGCGGCACGGGTGTCTGCTGGCGCGCGAGGTCCTGAGGTCGACCCCCGGTACCCACAAAAAATATATATAATAAATAAAAAATAAGATCAGAACTGGATGAGAATACTAAATCTAGCAGGAATTAGGTGATTATCTCTAAAGCCTCTGTTTCCCTACCTGTAAAATAGAAATAGTTGAGATTTACCTTATCTCACAAACTATTTGTGAGGCCCAATGAGACAACATATCTGAAAGTAGATCATAAATACCTAAACATATGCAAATAGAAACTTTCCTATTGATGGTCTTAGCAGCATGATTTATAATAGCCAAAAAAAGGAGAAACAGTTCAAATGCCCATTAACTGATAAATGGGTAAACAAAATGTAGTACAGCTATATAATGGAGTATTATCTGACCAAAAACAGGAATGAAGACTGATACATGTTATTACGTGGATGAAACTTGAAAACATTATAAGAAGCTAGACCCCAAAGCCACATTTATACATAGAGACTCCTCATTTAATGCAGCTAGATCATTAAATGAATTGGTCGCTAAATGAGGAACTATATACAGTATATACAAGATTCAGAACAAAGAGATGGTCAAAACTAACTTCAACTTGATGACTTTGCTTTTATTTGCATAACTCTTACATGCAGTACTGCAATGTATAACAGAACATAAACCACAGGACTGTACCATACAATACAATCAGCAAAAATTACAGTACTCTATAAACAAGGTGCACTGTACAAAAAGACATTGAAGCTCTATCAACAAGATATATGAACTGTAAAAAAAATTTTTAAAAAGATAGGTTGTAAGTCTGATCAGCAGGTCTTAAGTCCAAACAGCATGCCTCAGTTCTAAGTCTGGATAGTCATTAAATAGGTAGGTTTTTTTGTTTTTTTTTTTTTTTTTTTTTTGTGGGTACCAGGGGTCAAACTCAGGACCTTGTGCTTGCCAGGCAGGCGCTTATGCCGCTGAGCTATCTCACCGGCCCAACAGGTAGGTTGTTAAACGAAGAATGCCTGTAATTTTATTTATATGAAATTTCCAAGCGGGGGTGTAGTGGCTCACTCCTGTAATCCCAGCACTCGGGAAGCTGAGGCGGGAAGATCGCCATGAGTTCAAGGCCAGCCTGGGCTACATAGCAAGACCCTGTCTTAAACCCTCCCAACAACAAAAAAAATTTCCAGAGAAAGTTAATCCATACAGAAAGAAAGTAAATTTGTAGTTGTCAGAAGTTGAGGGGAGGAGACCAGGGAGTAACTGCTAATGGGCACAGGGGTGATGAAAAGTTTGGAAATCAGTGGCACAGTTGTACAACTCCATGCACGTACTCGACACCGGCTGAATTGTGCACTTTACAGAATAATGCACGGTATGTAAATTATATACTGAGTTTTTAAGTTATGCAATACAAACACAAAATACAAATCTTTAATTATTGTTTTATTATGTATGAGTCTGTTGATTTTCAGGTTAGGGCTCTTTTACTCAGAATATGTTACAGTTCTTTTTCCAAAAAGAAAAACTCACTTAAGTACTGAGAGCTGCCCTCTGAGCCTCTGGAAAATAGATGAGGAAACAATTGGTACTTGAAAGACAGCAGGAGTGGAGAAAGCGTTGGGCTTCATAAACACGGCCAAATGTAACAGGAATTCCTTCATTTATAAGACGAGCATCGTGAAGAGATGGAATCGCCTTTCCTCAGGGACCAGTTGTGTTTTCACATCACTTTTCACTCAGAGTTGCTCTTAGTGTTTATTTTGAGCCAACTCCACCTGAGTGGAAGAGTGGGGGGGGTGTCTATGTGTGTGTGCTTGCAACAGAGGGAAAAAGTGGAGACCAAGCATAACTTGACCCACTCTACCACTAAAGTGCCTCAGGTTCTTACAATTTCACATGTTTTAGAAGAACATTTTCTTAATTTTTAGAAATTCTGAATAATTGTTTTTTAAATCAATCAGCAGGAGATGACCAAAAATATAATGTTGAAATGTGCAGACAAATTACATCACACCATCATCTCAAATCTGCCACAATATTTATTTCCTAGCCACAAACCGTTTCCAAACAAAAAGAAATATAATTTTATTTAGTTTGGTCATTTGGTAAGAACAAATAAGGAATAGAGATAAGACCAAAAAATACATATGGCAAAAATTGCAACATGAGCTTTCAGGGGAATTACCCGTAATGGGGGAGAGTACTGATTTTTATCTTTTACCACCCAAAGGAATAGTATGGAATAATAAATGAATAAGGGATATTTTAAATAATTGAAGCACATTTAAGAGTAGATGTGAAAGTAAAAACAAGTTAAAAAACAACAAGCATCCATTGTTTTTAGTGTGAAAGTAGGAAAAGAAGCCACAGAGGGCTGTAAATAGTTGTCTCTAAAGGAGGGGTGACATGTGACAGATGGGCTCAGCTTCTTGGAGCTCATAGGTGTTTTGTGACTTTCTTGTAATAAAGGTGGCATAATTTTACAATAAAAGGAAAGAAGTTAACTGAAGATAAAAACATTGGCATTGTTTTAATTCACTTTTACAAAAAGTTGTCCCCCTAAATAAGGCTGACTTCTCTATGATTTTAGAAAGATTGATATAAATGAAGCGTAAAACAAGGACGGTTCAATGCAACTCCCTTAAAAGAGAGAAATATGTTAAGTCATTTATATTGTTTGACAAGATTTTTCCTTTTTCAGCTTTTTGGTGGTCACTAGGGACTCAGCCTAAATTACAGAATGCTTTTAGAGAAATGCTCTTTTTTTCATTTTATAATGAGATTTTTAAAATAATTTGTAATTAGGACATTGCATGCAAACAGCAGATGACTTTCAGGCTTTTTTCTTAAGAAGCTAGAATATTTTTGTTTACACAGTTATTTGCATCAGCAAAATCTATTTTCATAGAAAGCATAAAAGTAAAGTTCAGGTTGTCACGTGTGCAAATATAGTAACTGCATCTGATTCTTACCTACAAAAAAGGTTGATCCTCCCTGGAATAAGAGAGAATTCCTCCGCTTGTGTTTTTTTTTTTTTTTTTTTTCTTTTGTGGGTACCGAGGGGTCGACCTCAGGACCTCGCGCGCCAACAGGCACCCGTGCTGCTGAGCGATATCACCGGCCCCTTTTTCGTATGTGGGATCCGGGAGTCGAACTCGGGCCCTCCCGCTTGCCAGGCAGGCGCTTACGCCGCTGAGCCATCTCACAGGCCCCCTCCGCTTGTGTTTGAACTGGAACATCAGATTTCTTCCTGCCTTTGGACTCAAACTGAAACATCAATTCTTGGGTCTTCAGTCTACTGGTCATTGCACTAAAAGAGCAACGTTGCATTTTCTGGGTCCAGTTTCCAGACGCATCCTGCAGACCTTGGGACTTGTCAGTCTCCAAAACCACGTGAGCCAATTCCTTACCATAAATTTCTAGAAATGGTATGTGCATGCATGCAGGTGTGTGTGATTGTATACATCTGATTGGTTTTACTTCTCTAAAGAACTCTAATACACATAGGAGTCAAGGAAATACGATCCAAGAGGACCTAAGAACCTCGGATCATGATATTTTCAAAATCATAGAAGCAGTCTCTCTTGACATCAGTGTCTCAAGACTGGGAAAAGGACTTAGAAATGCACTTTAGTATTACTGCAGAAATATATGCTAGCTTCTCTTTTCTTATTTGTTTCATATATTCTTAAATGAACCTCCAATTTGTCATATAAACTAGCAGCTAGTGTTTACTCTGTTTCCTTCCATCTGGTGTATACAGACATATATGAATGGTATCTAATGGTTTGCTTATAAATAAATGGATTTGCTACACCATGTGAAGAGACAGACTTATAATGCATATCCTTCCACCTGTGCCAGCTACCTGCAACCATGATGAATGATAAATGCATTCTTGCAAGTGAGTTGTAGATAAAAATACCAGCCAAGCAGTAGTTGCGGCAGATGCATCAGGCCTAGGAATTGTTTTGATCAATTTAATTGCAATTGACAAAGGAAAGTTTTTATTAAACCTCAGAAAGTAAAGGCATTCCCGGCATTGAAGTAGGAGAATATAAGGAAATTTTCAAAAGGAATTAATCTTACCACTCATAAGAGAAGTCAAAGGCATCAGAAAATACCTGAGAAATAAGCAATTTTTGAGGAAGAGATTAAAAACTAAAGTTTAACTATCAAGAAAAGGGGCAATTTGGTGATAAAATCTAGGGGGAAAACATGCAGAGAGTGAGAACAAAAACAAGTAAATGGACAGGGGAAATTTCTCAATCATGGCAATATTTTCCTAGACACAGCTTCATTTGACACATACATCTCCCCGAGGCAATAGTAAGGGTTCTATTTTACAAACAAGAATGTGTGAGGTTTGAGGTTTCAGTATCTTTCAAACCTAAGACTCCAAATCAAGGAAATATACTTTCTTCTATCCATGTTTCTGTTCTGCTTTTCTTGGCTATTCTGCTCATTGTGGTCACTACTACCTTCTACACAAAATGCAATTCCAAATATCGGTGAATTGTTGTGTAGCCCATGGGGTAGACTAATTCCTTCTTTCTGTCCCTCTGAGGTATTCATAGTCTGCAGGTTGCTCCTGTTGGACCTCAGTAGCCCATGGTAAGATCTCCAAGTGAAAAGGAAGTGACCAGGGACAGAATTGAGAGCTGCGTCCTTTAGAGAGAGTGCCTTGGAAACTTCCGCTGAAGTGGGCATTCAAAGGACCATTTGAAGGGTTAAACCAGAGCTCACAAACAAAACCAAAGCCATGCAGAATTATTTGGTAATGGAGGCAATTTAAAAAAAAAAAAAAAAACTTGAGTTTGAAGGTGTTTAGGTCCACATACTTGGCTGCCTTTTACATTTGAGATAGTTCTGTGGCCCCAAATTCAAATGTGACTCTCTCATTTGAATTTGTATCTCCAGAAGCAGGTCTTTACCACCAAGGGCTTCAAATTTATTCCAAAGCTGCAGTGAATAGGAAGTGCAGGGAGGTGGGGTGGAATCAGACATTGAACTCTAATATAGGGCTTCAGTTTTCATAAACTTCACTATAGCTTAGATTTCACACCTCACTTGTATGGGAAGTGGTGTTTGCCTCCCAAGGAAGCATCCGAGGCTTCCAAAGGGTGCCCTGCACAGATCTCTCTTGGTTCCTGTTCTTTCTCTCATTCCTTTCAACCCCATTGTCTCTAATACCCCATTCCCTAACCTTTTCCCAGGACATTTCACCCCCCCCCAAAGAAACAGCCAAGTAAATACCATAGTCCTAGGCACTGAGTACCAGTGACAATGACAATAGTTAGCATGTATAGGGTTTAGACTATGTGCCAGGCACTATGTGCTGAGTGGTTTAGTACTTTATGTGATTCTCAAGGGAATTATTCACCCTATTTTATGAAGAAGCTGAAGCTCCAAGCACAGAGCCTCAAGACTATGGGATTCCAGCCCAGACATCTTGGCCATGGTATTTCCTCTGTATTCTCCCCCAGCCGTCCACAATTTCCTGCTCTAAAGAGGAGAGAGCTGGACTCTGACTCAAGCTACAAAGTCTGCACCAGGGAAGGAAAGACTAGGGAAGAACAGAGGCAGAGAAAAGGGGAGATGGGAGTCTTTTGTCCAGGCTGTAACCCCTCCACCCACTTCCCCAGGACCCCCGCTACAAAACCAAACACCCAACAAAGACTCATTTCCTCCTGAAACTTTGTCTGGGGGTCCAGCACAATAATTCTTATTCTTATCTAAAAAGTTTGACTTTTGTTCTCTCTGTTTTTGTTTTTGTTTTTGTTTTTGTCTTTGTAATACTGGGAATTGAACCCAGGAAACACTCAGCTACGACCCTGGCTTTTTCATCACCATCATTCATCATCGTCATGGTCATCATCATCACCACCACCATCATTATTATTGTTTTATGACATGACCTTGCTAAATTACTCAGGCTGGCCTTGAACTTGTGTTCCTCCTGCCTCAGTCTCCTGATAGGCTGGGATTACAGGTATGTGCCATCATGCCCAGTTTATTTCTTACAAAATAATATCCCAGCCCTGAAAGAATTGCCCTGACTTTTCCCCAGAGCACATCATCAAGTATTCTCTAATACAAGCCTCAAGTCACCTTTCTCAACAAAATACATGGGAGAAGGAAAGATAGAAGGAGAGGAAGAGTCTCAGTGTTTCCTTTCATATTTTAAATACATGACACATTTTGATGCTTTTAAAATATAACATCTTAAAATTCCACATGAATAAAGACCCCCAGAAAACATCCTGATACAGAGTCCTAGGAATCTAGAAATATCTAGAGATCTGAAGCCGGTCTCCACACTGGTGCACTCCCAGAACCTGGCCCTTGTTCATGGGGATGTAGGTAGGTGGAGGGCTCCATGGGCCATGAGAGGCCCGCTAAGTCATCCATGTGATGATAACTACATGCATTCATACGTTACGTAAAGAAATAAGAAATATAAGGTGTACATGCATTCATACGATTATAATGTATTTGGGGTAGAAATCCATTCAACACTAATTGCTAAGCAAATTAACAGACTAACCGAATTGCCCAGAAATTGCTATTTAGTTATAGTTAGCATAATGCAGTGTGCTCAATACAAACCGTTGCTGACCCTAGAGGAACTTTTATTTAAGAAGAGGGAGAAATTATGGCTTAAAGCATTCATTTTTGATGCTCTCTGCCATCTGTTTGGGTGAATGACTATATAAAAGCCAGTAATCACCATTATTACTAATTATCTGTCACTAGAAATCTCTTTCAGCTTACCATTAGCACTCAATTTGAAGCAAGAAACAGGCTTATTAAATCTTAAAGTAAATTTTGATTATACACAGAGACATGCAGTTTACATGCACTTTAATATTCTAACGTGGACTCTACAGCCAAGCATACTGTGAGTCCAAGCCAATCGTGTCTCCGTGTTCAGCCCTGCAGTCCAGGCCTCAGACCCGATAACCTGGACTGCATTAGGGTCTGAATGGACGTGCAGTTCCCAGGCAGACTCTGGTAACTCTTACAGGAACCTAACAACTGAGATTAGGGAGACAGCCCCTAGCATGGAGTCCAAAGCCTTTGCAACTCTAAGATTCAGTGGTTACAGGCCCTGAAAAAAAAAAAAAGGTAATATGCTCAATAGATAGTGAACAAAACACTCATTTACTTTATTTCTCTCTTTTGTCTTCTTTTATTTTTTTAAATTTTTATTTTTTAATTAAAAATTTTTTAGTAGTATATGTGTACAGTACATGATGTTTCTATGCCAGGTGTGGAGTTGTTGCATATATGTAGCATATTTTAATTCCTTTGTCCATGCTCTTTCCTCCCTTTTCTCCCCCTCCCTGCATCTCTTGATCCCCTTCTCATTTGAGAAAGGTCTGCCTTCCTATTTCCTATTATCTATCTCTTATTTTGCTCTTCACTTACTTTTTCGGTTTCTCATATAAGAGAAACCATATTTAAGCTTGTGTATCCCATCCCAGCTGGGCAGCTGGGCTGGTCCTTGCCTTGCCTTGCTATCTTACCATGACTTGCCTACCTATTCTCATGGTCTTCTGGTCACCACCCCACAGACCTAGTAACCTGCAGCTGTCAAGAGTGGTGGTTTTTAACTTGGAGTGATTTTGCTCCCAGGGCATATTTGGCAATGTCTCTCACCACAGCCTGACAGAGAAGAGGTGCTACTAACTTGTCATAAGTAGAGACTAGGGATGCTGGAAACATCCTACAATGCACAGCAAAGAATTATCCAGCTCAGAATGTCCATAATGCAGAAGTTCAGGAATCCTAAGGAACAGTGGCTATGTCATTTTATATTCCTACCTGCAATGCACAAGAATTCCAGTTTTATCACATCCTTTCCAACAGTTGTTATTTTCTGTTTCATTTGTTTGTTTATGGTATCCCAATGTGTGTGAGATGGTATCTACCTGTGGTTTTGATTGGCATTTCCCTAAAGATTGATGTTTAACATATTTTCATGCATTTACTGACCATTTGTATGGAGAAATGTCTTCCTTCTCTGGAGAAAAGTCTATTTGAGTCTTTTGCCCATTTTTGACTTGGTTAGTTTTTGTTGTTGTTGTTGTTGTTGTTTAGCTTTAGGAGTAATCCCCATATTTTGGGTATTAATCCTTTATCAACTATATGAATTGAGAATATTTTCTACCATTCTCTGTGTTGCCTTTTACTCTGTTGAAAGGGTTGTTGATGCAGAAAGTTTTAAAATTTTCATATATTTCAGTATGTCTTTTTTTCCTCATTTCATCTGTCTTTGGTGTCATATCCAGGAATTTATTACCAAATCAATGTTGAGAAGGTCTTTTTTTTCCTAAGAGTTTTATAGATTATTCATATTTTTCTGTTGGCTTCTTTTAGAGCTTTATTTTTCCAGGCAAAGTGTGCAGCCTAAACATATCTTAGGTAAAATACATACAGATGTATTATCTGTTGACAAAACCCAAAGGTAATGTGTGTGTGTGTGTGTGTGTGTGCATGTGTGTGTGTGCATTTTAGGGTTTCACTTGCTGCTAGAAATGGAAAAAGCTTTTAACAGCAGAATAGGAAAATATATTAAATTGGATAGGCTAACTACTAAACAAATAAAATATAAAATAGAGTTCAAACAAAAACAGAGTTCAAACAAAAAAAATTTACTTCTTGCCTAACACACAAAATAAACAGAGATACATGTTCGGTTTTCTTATGTGAGCAGTGATACATGGCTTGAAGGCTGCCATGTCCTTTCACACCAAGCTAGTAGAAGGGGACAGAGAGTACAAAGCTATATCTGATTCCTAACCACCTTGTTTTGAAAGTGACATACTAGCATTCCCAGATACAAGATAGTTGGGAAATGTAGTTCCTGCTAGCAGAGCTGCTTTCTAGTAGCTGCTCTATTTCTGCACTGGGCGTTGTGGCAGCAACTAGCCACATGTGTCTATTGGGCACTTGGAATGTGGCTTGTTCAAACTGAGATGTGCTATAAATGTAAAACACAGTGCACACCAGAATTCGATGACTTGGCATAAAAATAAGGATGTAAATATCTCATTGATAATGTTTGTATTGACTGCATGTTGAAATAGCAGTATTATAAATATACTGAACTAAATAAAATACATTATTAAATCGATTATTTTTTAACACGGCTACTAGACAAAAATTTAATTGTATATGTGGCTTGCATTCTATATCTATTTGATTATGCTTTTATCGAGTAACTCAACCTTGCTATTATACAGATTATCTATTGCATAGATAGGAAGTATATCTGGGCCATTCATAGAACTAGAAAAAGAAATTGGGAAGCGCTCTGGAGTAAAAATGTGTGTGTTCTTTCTTTCTTTTTTATTTCTTTCTTTCTTTCTTCCTTCTCACTCACTAGAACCACACAGTCACTGGTCTACATCTTGCTACCTACTGGCTTTATTTAGCCTTTCTTTCTTTTTCTCTGTCTGTCTATCTCTTTCATCACAGTCCAAGCAGTTTGGTCAGGAAGGTAGGGTCCCATGGCTTGCTGCCCATTCACCAGAAACAATGGAAATGGGTTCTCAAGAAGGGAGCACAGGGAGGTCAAACTGACTGACATATTTTCTTAGCATGTAAAATGTGCAAACACTACATGGGCTTGGCAGCTGTCAACAGTTTCCAGCTTCTACACTTAGTAGACTGTATTTGCTATGAAACCTTCTGTAAGAACTTTGTGTTGAATAGGTGACAAATTTAATTAGAGGGTATATTACTTAACTCATGTCATCACGAAAGAAAACATGTAACTAATCTTTCTTTCTGGGACTTGTATCAGTGCCCAGAAACAATCAACATCACTGACAAGCCTTGAATTTCCAACAGTGTACTTTGAGCTCAATGCAATCTATATAATATCACAATTAGCTCAAAAGACCAGGCCCGTCAAATAACATGTATTAATTATTCAAGGGGACAAAATTAATAAATGGTAATAGACCCCCAAACATAACTCTCTTGTCAGCCTAGAACTTTAAAATTTTAGTGCCAGTTTCTGTTGTTTAAGAAATGTGTCCATGTAGCCCCTCTTAGAATAAGTGTCCTAGAGAGATTACCAAATGTTTTATATTCTCAGGAAACATTCATTGCCAGATATTGTGATAAATCCATTATCACCATTAGTGATTTATAAGCAATAGATGTTTTAAAATGTTATCTTTTACCCATTAAAAACAATGGGGCCTAGAAAGAATGGAATAAAAGGTGCTGACTTTGGTTGAAAGATAGGATTTGGTTCACTTCAGGATATGTCCAAGACAGATGCCCACGGGAAAGTAAGAGTATAAACCAGCACCCTGGGTATCTGGGAAGGAAGATATGTAGAAGATCACATAGAAAGAAGTGACAGACAGTAGAGTCACCAAATAGATTTTTGCCTGTTTTACCATTTTGGTGGTCTTTGAACTTTAATAATGATACTACTTGCCAAGCCAGTTGCTTTGAAGCTATGGTCTTCAAAGTCAGTAAGAGTCTTCTAAATTTTTAAGGTTCTTTTGGTCTCAATAAATGAGTAATCTAGAACTGACTAAGAGCAAAGATGTAAGATTTAATCAATTATTACTGTCACATTATCTTTTATAATCACATATATGCAGTATATATTTCTAGGTATAAAAATATTTAAGAACATTAGAGGGCTGGGGATACAGCTCAGTGGCACAGTGCCTACCTGGCAAGTGTGAGGTCGTGAGTTTGATTCCTGGTACAGAAAGAAAAAAAAGAACATTAGAATACTTCTTCCATCCATAAATCTCTAATGCAATTTAAATTTGTTATAAAAACATGATTTATTTTATGCTTTATTTATAAAAACATAGGTTAAATGGTGAATTTGATTAGTTTTTTCCTCTTTAATAGCCTAAACATCCTGTTGTATTAGTTAGCCTTTCTGTCACTGGGACACAATACCTAATACCCACAATTTAAAGTAGAGATTTAATTTGACTCACGGTTTCAGGTGATTCAATCCATGGTCAGCTGGCTCCAAAGCAGAAACATGCTGGAAGAATGTGACAAAGCAAATTGCTTATTTCATAGCAGCTGGGAAGCAGAGCAGAGGAATAGTGGCAGAGAGGAAAGGGTGAGGGGCCAGATATAGACTCTAATACCATGCCTCTTTGACCCACCCCAACAAACCCATAAGTATGCTCTACCAATCATCTAGAGGAGATCCCAAAGACAATCAAGTTTACACTTCACTTTATCTGTCACACCTGGTTAAGACAGAAACACTCAACTCAAAATGTGTATAACACATATGTAACATACATATAAAATATATTTTATTAAACTGACATTGAGCAGGGAGGGAAATGGCTTGGAAGTTTTAAGAAATAAAAATTGTCTCTTAGAATATATGGATTAAATTTATAGGAAAGTAGCTCACCTTTTACTGAGAAAAATTAGATTTGCCAGTAAGACACCAAAGTTTTTCAAAAATGTTGACTAATGGAGAAAAAGAAAGTTTACAGGTTTTTCCAACTCTTTTTAGTCCATAATAAAAATTAAGCACCAATTAATACAGTTCAACTGCAAGATATTTAATGTCAAAAATAGTAACTAAGGGCCGGAGATATAGCTCAGCCTGCCTGGCAAGCACAAAGTTGTGAGTTCAATTCCCGGTACCAAAAAAAAAAAAAAAAAAAAAAAAAAAGTAACTAGGAAAAAAAGTTTGTTAAAATAGTCAAATTTTTAATATAGAAAATTAAGACAATTTATTGCAGCCTAAACTCTGATAAAATAAAGGAAGATTATACTCTTCTTTACTTTTTTATATTTACAATTATATTGTATTAAGATATGCTTAGAGAAAGAGAAAAATACGTAAATGAGCAATTGCAAAAATTAAAGGAGGATTTTGGAGAGAATTCTTTTGCCAATTTTCTTAACACAGAGAATTGGACATTTGAAAATGAATGAAATCTTTAAGTAACAGGTCAAGAATGAAGGCAGAGTAAGCGAAGAGGACTGTGGCTTACTAAAATAAAAAGAATAATAAGAAAATAATAATAAGAAGAAAAAATGGAAATTAGGAATGTTACTGAGGTAGGACATAGGCCAATCTATACACCTCTGTAGAGCTGGTTTCCATAAATGTGGGTCTGTTTAATAATTTCCTCCCAGTAATTTCCTCCCAGTATTGTTTGGTTAATAGTAGAATTTTACTTTAATCAAAGTTTAAATAAGCTTCTGAAAATTCTTGAGGTCTTTTTTATGAATTCCATAGTTAGATGATTTTGATTCATAGAGTTTGACATAAATGCTACATAATGTTAGAAACTTAAGTTTAAAACACACTTTTATATTCTCATTCCCATTATAGAAGAACAAAAAACTGAGTCTAAAGCTGCTGTGTTACTGACACTTCAAATAAGATTTAATTAGTTTCTCTGACAGAGCAGTAAATCTTTAAATTAAAGAGTTTGAGAGTGCTTAGCCCCACAAATTCTCCAAGGAAATTTAAATAGGAATAAGTTTGAAACACATCTTTCTTGGTGGTTCCTATGTGGCAGCCTGTGTTGCCCCTTCACAAATGTCAAACATAAATATACCTTGAATCCGTAAGAGCCCATCAAGGACATTTAGTAAAATAAAACTTCATGTGTTAAGGAATTAGAAGTCAGCCTCCAAAATGTTAGAGAGTGGCATAGACAAAATATCAATCAATGCATAAATGCTACATTCTTCTATAACAATAGTGAACATTTACTAAGTGCTTATGAAATGCTATCACCTTTTTTAAGACTTTTACATGAACTACATTTGTTCATGTGTGTGTGTGGTACTGAGGTTTGAACTAAGGGAGCACTGAGCTATATCCCCAGCCCACCCACTCCCCTTTTTACATTTTATTTTAAGACAAGATCTTGCTAAATTACCCAGACTAGCCTCAACCTTGCAATCCTCCTGCCTTCGCCTCCTAAGTAGGTGGGATTATAAGTGTGCACCAAAATACATGGTACATGGATTACATCTTTAATCCTCTATTAGTCCTATGTGATTGGCACTATTACCATCTCCATTTCACAGATGTGGAAAGAGAGGTATAAACAGATTTGAGTAATTTCATAAAAATATGAAGATGCCAGAGGGTATCTGTAGCAAAGGCTATAGGAGTGCCAACTACATTCCCTTGGGCCTTACAACGCAGTCCTCACTTCCAACTGCCCAGGCCTGCTGCAGCTTACTTCTTGCTATACAGGACAGGCTAGAAAAAGCACCTAACCCATCCCAGGAGCCCTCAACCAATGACAGATGGTATTTGGTGTACATATTCTAGCTCCCTCACCCCTCAGGTAGGGTGACTCTGAGGTTCACATTCTATAATACCTACCAATAGCTCCTAAGTAGGATTATTAAGTACCCACAGTCATAACTACTTGAACATTCATCATTCATTGTCTAACTTCCTCCTCTTTCTTCCTTCCTTACTCCCTACCAATGACTTCAAAGATCACTCACATCCTTGAATCAGGGTCTATTTATTGGGTGGGGAGGGGGGTTGTGCAAACACAAAGAGAGCCCTAGCCATGAGTAGAACCTAGACAGCCTGCCTACAGTCTATGTGCTTTATGGCTGTGATGTACTGCCCATTCTCCCAGAATCAATGCATAGTTAGCAAAAATTATCTCAAGAAATGAAAGGAAAAAATGCCCTCTTGTTCCATAGACGTGAACTTCTTGTCAAAAATTGTGAAACCTCTACGATTTTCCTCCTTGTTGGCTAATGAATCAGCCTGCCACAGTTTGAGGAAGGCTGTTAGAAGACATGAGACTTCTGGGTTGGAGACAAAGAGCTTTATAAAACTCTGTAGCCAGAGTATCAGCGTTTGCACGGATACCCAGTGCCCAGTTTCCATAGGTCAATATAGAAGAGTTCATATAGAAAGATGCACATGGACTGAATTACGTTACGGGAGAGAAACCCTGAGGTTAGGGAACCCACATCTTTTATATGGACAATAAGTCTACTCTTTGCTCCAGAAAGGGAGATAACTCTGTCTTTCAAATCTGTTATATAAAAGTCCTTAAAAAGATAGTCTGTAATAAAGGAAATCAGTGCTTCACTTGCAAGATATACAGATATTCAAGAGCTCGTGGAAATTGTCTTCCAACTCTTCTATATTCTGATATCAAGAAAGATGTCACCAGACATTAGAACCACATACATGTACTTGATAGAAAAGAGCAAAAATGGGGCAAATTTTTAAAATATTTGTTTTATTCTTAGTTTTTATGCTTTTGCTTTTTTGTTTTTAAACATAGAAAGTTTCCTTTGATGCTCACAATAACACTACTACTAAGCATACTATCAAGATAGTATTTTAGGGGCTGGGTATGGTGGCACATGCCTGTAATCTCAGCACTTGGGAGGCTGAGGCAGGAGGACTACTGTGTGTTGAAGGCCAGCCTGTACTACATAGTGAGACCCTGCTTCGAAAAAAAAAAAACACAGTATTTTACAGGTGATGGGAAAATGCCTCAGAAATATGTCTTTTTTGCTTTTTTAATGTTTAGCTCTCTTTTCCTCTGTCCATACTTTTTAAGGTGGTTTGCAACATGATGTTTTGCTTTTGGACACACTGATTATAGCATCAGGGTGCCCCTCATTTATGCCATATTTGATACCTTAAAAAAGATATAGATCAAATTCTACTGTATGAAATTATAGTTAAAGTGCATTATGGAATTTTTTTAGTTAAAGGAATCCTAAAGTGAATCCATTTTGTAAAAAACAACTGCACTGAAACACCATGTAAGGAAAAGAATTGATCAAAGACTAGAAATTTTGGAATTCTAGTGCTGCTGAACATTTGTGTTATTTGCAACAAGAGGTGGGGAAGTTGAACTAGAGAAATCTCTAAGGGTCTCTAATTCAGTTTTCCCGCTTTTAGAGTGTAGTGGCTAACAGTATTGGTTGTAGATTGAGACCATGGTTGGCTGTAGAAGAGCAGTTTCGCTCTTCAGCTGTGCCTCCTCTTGCAAATTATGTAACCTTCTTGTGCCTATTTCCTAACTTGTAAAATAAAGGAAAAAGTACATGTTTCAAATGATACTGATTATATAACACTTACTAAGCACAGTATACAGTTCCTGGCACATGCTGGACACTTGCTAAATCGCAACCAATGTCATTATTGTACATTTTCATGCATTAACTTCATTTTATGTGACTTTTTATAATAGAAGCATATTCTGAAGTCTGACTCTACTAATTTAATGCACACACTCATGTTTTTCCCAGCACACTAATAAAAAGTTTCAAACCTACCACATTTTGCTATATTGGCATTGTTGTGTATCTGCATACTCATTCCCGTATCCATCCAACAGTCCCTTTTCTAATGCAATTGAAATTTAGTTAAAAATATCAATATACTTTATTCCTAAACATGTCAGGCTGCATATTGGTAAGTGGGTTTTACAATTTGCTTCTAGTTCTTTTTTATTCCTCTTGAGGTAAAATTTAACATACAATAAAATTACGTATGCATTTTTATATTTTTGAACAGTTTAAATATTCAAAATTGAATCAAAAATGCATTTGCTATAACAATGTATTGGAAAGTCTTTAAAATTCTGATATTGAAGGACAACTGTAATTACTGAAAGACATTAAGCATAGCTGGAATACTCAAACATATCTAAATTTTCTGGTGCATTAAGGAAATTAATTTTGCACCGAAATGTCTCTTGAAATTTTATTTCCTTAAGCCAGCATTGTAAGGAGAATATATTGAATAAAACTAAATCTTTCCTTGCTTATTTATGTCTTAAAGTACACAGAGATGGTCTTCATGGACAAATATAATAGCAACGTAGATAGAAATAGAGAAGCTGTGGTTGGTATGAAAACTGACCGTACTACTGGTCCCCTCAATCAAGTCCACAAGGGTGTTAGTTTGTTTTATTTTCTAGTGTGCTGTTTCATTGTTATAACATGCTTATTTTCATGTCATTTAACTCACCAAAGCACAGAAAAAATCCTGGTTCTTAAGTTCTAGTCATTTAAAGATTTTGTCATATCTTGTACTAAATTCATTTTGGATACACGGAGAGGTTCTTTTTGAATCTAGGGGTGATCCAGCACAAAAGTGCAGGGTTGCTGAAAGCCATGCACACTTCCCACCAGGGCTCTGCCACCTGCTAGTTATATGATCCTGGGCAAACTGCTTCACTTCATTAAGCTATGGGATTATTACATTTTAGGCCCATCACTCAAAATTGCAACAAGATACTGTAGTTTGTCAGGGTCTTAGGCAGATTCTCCATTTGTTGTTCATGTGGCAGCATCCACTTAAGTGAGTGGAATGCTTGAGATGATACCAAAAAAATTAATTTTCCAATCCTGAACTTTTAGGAGCTTCATTCCATTATCCTGTGTATTTGCAATACAGTGTGCATCTTAGTCACTTTCTTTACCTGTAAGACACAGTGCCCAACATCAACAACTTATAGGAGGAGAGCTTTATTGTGGCTCATGTTTTTAGAAGTCTCAGTCCATGATTGGTAGGCTCAACACAGAAACAGCATGGTGGAAGGACCTGCCACAGGGGAAAGCTGCCCACATCACAGCAGCCAGGAAGCAGAGAAAGAAGGGAGGAGCAGGGAGGGACGCATACCCTCGCAGGTCACCCTCGGTGACCTACCTCCATCCAGACTCCTCTTCCTAACAGCAAGTCAGAGATACACTCAGCAGTGGACTAATCCAGATCTAAACCTTAACAGATCTAAACCCCAGATCTAAGCTGTAACAGTGACTAAAACAGATGATTCAATGGAAAAATTACATGGTTGTGAAACATATAGACTGTAGAATTGGACAAACCTGAAATTAGGTGGAAGGGCTTGAATCCCCTCTCATGATTTACAGAAGTGGAGATCTTAAGCAAGATACTTAACCTCTCTCAAATATGACCATTACTCAATCTCTCTGAGATGACTTTCTTACCTGTAAAATGAAAATAACAATGAAATAAAAGGAGACATTTGCAAAGTGCCTGTTATTTGCACGGTGTTGCAAATAAGAACATGTTTCTTAGCTCATTCAATTCTCACAACTACCACATAAGGTAGGTACTGTTATTATCCCTTTTTAATACAGGAGCACCTAGGGCCATTCGGCTAATTAGCACAGAGCCTGGGGTTGAATCCAGTGCTCTTCATCATCACACTATGGACACTCAACTGCACCGGACGTGACTCATCAAGCTGAGTCGTGAAATAGGCACGTGGCAGGTGCTCAATCAATGGCATCCCTCCTTTCCCTTGCCAAGTGAACCCAAAGAAAAACATCAGAAACTGTACTTTAGATTTTATCTTACTTTTAGGAAGTTAGTGAATACCCCCCTCAACAGAAATATAAATCTGACCCCAAATACTAACTTCGATTCCCCAATGATAGTTTCTTCTTTCATCGGCTCTTCTCACATACACCTAAAAGTAAATACAGAATCAAGGGTGCCAGTGGCTCCACAATGATTGGTAAAAAATTTTTACAACAGTCCAATATGAAGATTTCTGAGCTAGATAATCTAACACAGTGTTCTCACAGGAACTCCTTTTGGGAGGGTCTAATTTTATTTATTTTTATTTATTTTTGTGGTACTGGGGATCGAACCCAGGGTATTCACTAAGTTGCCAATGCTGGGTTTGAACTTGTGCTCCTCCTGCCTCAGCCTCCCAGAAGGGTGAGATTACCGGCCTGCATCACCAAGCCTGGCTCTTGATTAGTTTCCATGGTGACACAACAACCTCTTATCCATGAGCAGGAAGTAAAGAACAGAACCCCCAGAATCTCACTTGGGAGCCAGGCTAGAAGACAGCTCCCAGTGGACCAGGTGGGCCTCTTTCCTAACCATCTCATATTTGTGGTTTCTTCCCCACATATTGGTTTAAGCATATCCTTTAATCTCTTTGTCACTTGAATCTCTTTCCTGTGTGTTTTATACAAATTTGTGTGTCTAACTGGACATCTGGGCAAAGAGATAAAGAGGGTGATTTTTCCTTTTTAAAGAGCTCACTCATCTAAGGAATTTGCTTGTTTCCAGGTACACTTAGTTTCTATGATGTAATAATTAATGCTAAGGTGTTGGTGGCTTCTCCCCACAATCATTTACTTTAATAAAGACCTCAGAAAGAGCCTATTCCCTTATGCCAGGACAAAACTACTGGCTTTGGGGCATAAAGTGGACTACTATGGGTCTAGGAGAGAGCACAGAGCGCCCCACACCATATCCCATAGCTAACTATCTAGTCCACTAGACCTAGGGCTAGTTTGGTGTCTGTGATTTTGTATGATTGGCTCGCTTTGTTTTGCTCTTAGAGGAGAGAGTTTTGGAGCGTAAAGAGGGCTTTTCCTCACCTGACAAATCACAGTAAATGGGAAACCACCTTGTTCTCATTTCCCTATGGCTACCCTTGTCTACAGGTCACATGAAAGCAGGAAATAGTCTCCCCTCGTGTCTCTGAAAAACGAAACATACAATCTCTGCAAGGAGAGCACAGGTGCCTGTGCAAATGAGGATGCCCGCGGCATCTTTTTGTGACAAGCTTCCCCCTTCCATGATGCACTTCTCTTTGATCCCATCATCTGTGTATGATAGCTATTCTTTCAGTGTAGTTTGGGGTGTGTAGATCAGGCCCCTTCATTAGCCAGACACACACACACACACACACACACACACACACACACACTTCCTCTCCCTACTCATTACTGTTCATGTAAAATCTCTTCAAACAGAGACAAATAAATGTTTCTCTATAACACTAGGGTAATAGTGGTTGGCTCCCAAGATCTATTCTTCTCCAATGAGTAGTATTAACCATACCCATTTCCTTGCTACTGAATGAGTCAAATTAGGCACATAACCTAGTCTTGGCCAATGGGCCATGACAGAGTCTCCTCGGATTGCCTCGGGGAATGGTTTCCCAGCCCATAACACAAGCCCCTTAGAAAGAGACTGTCTCTTTTCACCTCTGCTCTTGACTTTATTGTATGTGTGTGTGATACCTACAGTGACTACAGCCACCTTGCCATTAGCCCAGGAAAGAAGACAAGGCCAAGAAACACCCGCAAATTGGACCAGAGCCTAGATGTACCATACCTGGGTCCCCTCCTAACTCTGGGCTTCTTGTTATGTGAGAGAATAGATTTGATTTTTGCTTATTCCACTTGGAGTTGGGTTTTCTGTTACTTGCAGTGGAAAGCAATTTAGCTGATTCACACGCACTGTAATTTTCCTGGGCAACCCTAATTGTTAACAGTCTGATTTTATTTTATCTCCAGTTGCTCATCTACTCTATTGCTTTGAAATAGCATATAATAATTGCTAATATTCTTTGAGTTCAAAGAATGCCAGGTATTGACATAGAGGAGAGTTTTCTGGCTTGTTTTAAAAACATATTGCTTGTATTCATTTAATTTGTAATCCTTCCCTACCTCTAGCCACGGTGACTTGTCACCATGTAGCACTGGTCAATGTAACCTTAGTTGGTAGTTTGTGTTAAGCCATCAAAAACAATGTTGAGTAAATTGATCATCCAGAGCCACGTGGACCACTCTGTCACCTCTAAAAGTCTGCACATAGGGCCGGTGAGATGGCTCAGTGGCTTAAGCGGCTGCCTGGCAAGCGCAACGGCCCGAGTTCGACTCCCGGATCCCACATACGAAAAAGGGGCCGGTGATATCGCTCAGCGGCACGGGCGCCTGCTGGCGCGCGAGGTCCTGAGGTCGACCCCCCAGTACCCACAAAAAAAAAAAAAAGTCTGCACATAATCACAGGAAGAACTGTCTTCTCGGTAGAGATAAAAGGTACTCCAGATACTATAGCATATGCTTTTGATCAAGTTCTTAAGGAGTTTATTTTGTCATGTGCTGAACACTGACGTGAGCCTTACAACTTCTGTGTTATTGTAATAATGTAAGGTCCAGCCTTGCTGTCCTCTTGTGTATGACAAAAGTGTCATCACAGAGGGGAAAGAAACATAGGAGCACAGATGATGATGTATTGGGTCACATGTCACATACATTTCAAAGTGTGTAAGTTTTATGTTTTGGAAGAAAGACAACAATGTAAGAATGGTCTTGAGACGTGTCAGGATATACTGCTTTGTGTGTTTATTTTTAAAGCATGCTGCTTAATTTTAAAGAAGTATAACAGATTTAATTCTAGAGATGTAATGAAACCAAATCATAGTCTAAGTACAGAGAGGGTGCCCTAACAACTTAAAGCTCATCAAAGCGTTGACGGTGACTTGGCTAAAACGTCAAAGCTGAGTTCCCATCCCTTGTTTTTGATGGATTCAGGTCTCGCTGTTCCTGAGTTTCTCTTGGAGGATAGACAACCTGTGACCTCCCTCCATAGATCACAGACAGCTAGTGAATGGGCCAGCGAAGTAGAAGTTGCAGGGAAGATGAATGTTGATTGGAAATTGATGTGATTTAAAAGGATGAAGTATATGTATCAGATATGAAGGAGAGAGAAGTCGCTGTACAAGTGGGAGTGGGAATAGAGAAATACGATGTTGTAGTGGTTCCATGAATGCTACAACTAGTAAATGCTCATTTGCCGTTTACCAAACCTAGATGGCAAAGACAAAAGTGGGTTTAGAAACTAACCATAAAATAACTGCCTCTACTGAGGTTCAAACTATGTGCTAGTTGTTGTGTTAAACACTTTACATTATTTCAGCTAATTCTTGCACTAGCTTTGTATAGTTGGTACTATTGTTAACCTAATTTTACTAATAGGAATAAATAGGGCTCATTCGATACACTGAAGAATCCAGAGTGGAACCCAGGCAATCCGACTGCAAAGCTGCCCCTCCAAACCATAATGCAATATTATCTCATAGCTTAAAATATTAGCACACTGGGAATGCACAACCACTTCTGGTCTTTATGGTGGCTTTCTGCAAATGAGAAAAGGGTGAAAGGCCCTGGCTACCATCTGAACAAATGCAGCACCACTGCTTCACTGCTTAGAAAGCAGTTGGGACCTGTGATCAGTGCTCCTTACACTGGGTGATGATGGCACTTGCAGGGCACATGCCTTGAACACTAGCCTTCACTCACTTAGACATCTCCTAGCAAGACACCTCTATACAGTGCAGACTCCACAACTATTAAGAGTTTTAAAATTATTTACATATATAGTTTTAGCAGTCAAAGATCTTGTTGATAAGCACTCTACATGAATATTCCTTGTTAGCCTCTCAGGATCTAGTCTCTACCCTTCTCCACCCTCTGCCCTGTCACACTTTTTATGACCTCTATCAACAGTTCCTTGGCCCTGAAGTTCATCCAGCGAGAGGTGCCACCAGCACTCCAAAGGGAGGAGAGTAAGGCCAAGATATTTTGTTCCCTGGCAGCCTTCTTACTATACCAGAGATTGTCAGTAACTTTGGTTCTCTCCTAAGGCCTCTGCTTGTCAGGCAGCCCTTTTTCATGGCAATCACAAGATTTTTGGTGGCCATTTTTTTCCTTAGCCCTTGGAGCCTAGATGTGGTGCTGGGCTCCCTGCTCCTGCTAGTCGTGGGACTCTTCATCATCCCCATCACTCCCTAACTCTGCCCACACTCTGGAAACAGTCCCTTAATTCAACTGGCCTCACTTTCCCTGCTACAGTGAGCCATCTGTTTCCTGTCAGGACCCTTGACTGGTACAGAGGAAACAAACTTTGACTATTTTAAGCAAAAGTGGAATTAAGGGGAGGGACATTGGGAGTCCCAGAAACAAGGGGATGTGGGAAGATTGAGGCTGGAAAACAAACAGGAATCAGAGGAAAGTGGGAAGGCCGAGGAACAGCAATGATAGCGAAAGTCTTTCAGTGGGAACAGCCTAGCCATCCACTGCCACTGCCCCGAATGCCCTGCCCTGGGACCTTGGGCACTTACTCAAGTTACATTTCTGGAAGAAGACTGGATTGCTTGTGTCTTCACTGTATCTCCTCACAGTGTGAGCTGGGGAGTAGGCTGGGGAGTAGTAGAGGGAGGATCAGGCCCCTTTGAATGTACTGGTTGGAAATGGAAACCACTATCCAGCAAGACCACACCCAGTGAGTGACCCCTTTAAAACCTGATCATGCTGGTGCTTGCCTGTAATCCAAGATTCAGGAGGCTGAGGCTATGAGTTTGAGGCCAGCCTGGACTACAAAGGTCAAGGTCAGGCTGAACTGTATATTGAGATCTCATTTCAAAACACAAACACACACACACACACACACACACACACACACACACACACACACATTCTCTCTCCAAAAACACCACTATAATAAAAGAATGTGAAACTGCTTTAAGAATCTGAAATAGTTGTTCTAAAAAGAAATGAAGGTTCATGTAGAGAGAAGCATGTCAATGAGCATTTCAGTAACATTTCAGCAATCAGTAACAGAGAAGTACCATTTCTAATAGTCTCATAAGTGAGACCATAAGTTCTGCTAAGTGTTTTTAACTGAGTTAAATGTAAAGTGGCCAGTTTCACCTGATCAAAGTGTCAATGGTGTTACTGTCTTAGACTGCCCCACTCAATGAGTCCTTTGCTCAATAACCAGGAGGAGCAAGAATTAGAGGATTTGGAAACCAATGACTTAGAATCAACTTATCTCTAGGAATTACTTCATTATATCTATTTGGGTCTAGAAATAGGCCTCAAGAATTTGTATGACTTTTAGTCTCTTAAAAGCTATTCTCGGGCTAGGGATATAGCTCAGCGGCACGGCGCCTGCCTGGCAAGCTTGAGGTCATGAGTTTGATCCCCGGTACCAAACAAACAAACAAAAACTAAAAAGCTATTCTCTTCTTTTAGGTTTCCTTTAGCTTACTCAGATTTTGGTTTCTTCCAGTTCAAGTCATAGGAATTAAGAATAAGGTTTTATTATGAACTTAGGGCAAATGACTTATTGAAGAAGTTCAAGGTTATTGCTATTTTATTACATTTGCTGATGGCTGTAGTCATAATTCATACAATTACTAAATCTACCATAAGATTTAGGGTATTTACTTATATGGCTCTATGGTTCCATGCTTTATCCCAGTTCCAAAATTAACTTCACAAAGACAGAGCCGATGAGTTATAAATTTCAACATATATTTTACTTGTCATGAATGAAAGCAGTACATATTCATAATTATCCCCTGGAGGCTTCTTGATATTGCTACTGTCATTACACTATCAGCACCAGGAGATTATTTTCCTTTGAAATAAAATTACATGGATGCAATGCCTATAATTTTTTATTGAGAATTTATAGTCTGTAAAATTAAGTTAGTTGGTTATATACACATTTTTTCCAAAATATTAATTTACTGAGTAAATCTGGGATAAAGAGAACACTGTCTAAGTCAACTAGAAAGTTTCTAGAGCTGTCAGTGAGATGGTTTTATTTCGCGACACTGTGATGAAACACTGAGATGGGTTTTTTATGATATAATCAGACACTGAAGATTTTTCTTTAGTTCAAGATGTAACTTGTCTGATATGCTCATATGTCTCGTATGCTTATCTCAATGACATAATGGAAATGGCAAGGACAATGTAGAAAAAGTACACGGGGAGGCCTACAGTTTTCATGTATTTAAGAGTCTTTGGCAATACTCTCAGTGGCCTCCTTTCACTTCCATGCCATCTTGGAATGTACCATGCACTACCCTGTACATGGTGGGGACAAGAAAGGAAGTAGAAGATCCAGCCCTTCAAGAAGTCAGTTAATACCTCCACATCTTTGTCTTCCAGATTGAAAACCATACATCTTTCCCTAACACAGTCTTGGTCTATTCAAAATCACTGACCTAATTGAATTGGTAGGCTGTGCACTGATTTAATAACCAATATCTTTACCATCAAATCAGCAGGTCTGAAACAGTGATAAAAGTGCCATCGTATCCTGGATACCTAGAAACTCAGGGCAAGAAGAGGCTGATACTTGCTTTTATGGGCTCCTCGCACCCCATAGTGCCCTTTTACAGACCAGAATGTGCTGTAGACAAGGCTGACCACTGAGCCATGCGACCTGTCAGCTGCATGCACTCCATATGGATAAGTAGAAACGGGGGCCCCTCTTTTCCTGTCAGGACACTGTTAGCATGAGTGGGAATACCAACCGTCAGGCACGTGCGATCTAGTGAGTTCCTATTCCAGTGCTGCTTTTGCTGCTAGATCAGGTGGCTATTTGCAGAAAAGCTAACACTCTAAAAGCTCATTTGCTATTTGCAAGTGAGAGAACAGTCTACCGCTGCTTTTGAGTGTATTTCATATGCATCTTGAGGATGCTGCTTCCCTAGAAAGTAAAATCTTTGATTTCTGGACTGAGGTACATAGGAAGTCATTGCTAAATCTTTGGGTCTGTGGTTTCCAAACGTTGAAATGTGTAAAAGGACTTTTTGTTCTGCAGTGGCAGGTCTCATTGGTTGTATTCACCCTAGTGCCTCTCATATATTGTAGCCATTCAATAACTATTTCTTAAATAACTGAATACATAAACGAGATTTATTATTTTACATTTGCATTTCTAGGGAAGAGCTCTACTATTAAGCTCATCCTCAGCTCAAGAGGAGATATCTTAATGACAAATTCATTTTGAAACATTTTTCTAGTTCTTGATGGTTAAAAACCAAATAAAATAAACAGTTGATAGCCATTCTTTTAAATGCAGTTAAATTTTGATTGAGTAACACAAGAAAATCTGGGCTTGCAAAAAAAAAAAAAGTGATTATACTGCTTTTTAATTAAATAGAAACGCACCTTATTATGGTGGGTTCCTAAATGCTGACCCACGGTGTTTTCCCGGGGTTCATAATGAAAAGACAAAAATCAGTGAAATGTATTGCTTATCATAAGACTCAATTAATTTAAAGGGCTTTTTCAATCAAAAATTAACTTTCCATTTCTGAGATTAAAATACTTGCTCTTTAATAAAATGACTGGGATAGTCTATGATGGTTGTGCCTTTTTAATGCCCTTAGGGCCAAAATAAAAACGCCTGCCCTGTATTGACTCCTCAGCTTACTGAAAACTATTTTTTTTTTTTTTTAATAAAGTTCAAGTTGGAGACTGGCTTTGTCTTAAGATACGATCCATTTTATAAAAACTTACAAGTATTTCTTGTAGAAACCTATATATTGAATATGGGAAAGGAGGAGCCAACAAGTGTTGAGTGGCTGCTCTCTGCTGAGCCCTGCTCCTAGGGCTTTAAAAAAGTACTTATTCATTTAAATTTCATACTAAGGAGGGAGTATTATCTCCATTTTACAGATGAGGAACTCTAGCTACAAATGTGTAAGTCTTTGCCCCAAAAGATGTATAACACAGTGATGTGGCAGTGCTGAGATTCAAACCAATGGCTCTAGGACATATATTGACATGTTACAAAGAAATTGGGCCATACGATAGGTCAACGAAAATAAAATCAATGTTACTATATTCTAATGATTATGAAAATAGCATACAGATTGTAAACTCCTATTCAAGCATCACTTTGAAGTCAGAGCTCCTAATTTTACCTTAAGGACACATTCTTGAAGATCTACTTTGAGCTTCAATATTTACACAAATATTCCCTTTAGAAACATTTTCCTTAAGCTCCTTACGTTTTGATTAGCAAATACCCCCCCACAAAAAACCCACAAGAAAATATATTTCCAATGGGAAAATTCAACCAAATAGGGACTGAAAGCACATAACATCACAATTAAGTTAATTTAGAGCAAATTCAACCATATAGTTAATGTATTTCATCTTACTTATTATAGTTTCCTTCTAAAAAATATTAAAATCCCAGATTTTAAATGTAGATATCCATCCGGTAACAGCTTCTTATTTAAAATAGGAGGATCAGAAACTTTAGTAAGAATTCATATGTTCTCCTGAAGAGTTGTAGACACACAATGACAAAACAAAAAACCACCCCCAAAACAACAAAAAATTCTTCCAATTATGTGTACAGCAAACTGACAGTAATTTTGGTTTTACAAATCTACAACGCTTTGAATAAAGGCAAAATTTATTTATTCCGCTAAAGATAGGTTTTTTTCCCATTTAACACCACTTACCAAAATATTGCACTACATTAAGGGAGTTGTGATATCATTACAATGAAAACGAAAACCAGATTTTAACATTAACAAGCCCTGGAGCTCCTGCAGTCTAAGGGAACTTCGTAGCCCTACACCTCCACCCCTCAGCCCTGAGAGGGAAGCTGTGCAATACCTTGTTAGGAACCCCGGACACTAATTCCCGACACTGCAGGTAAGTCCTATACAAACTCTTCCTCGAAGTTTCTGGCTTCTGCTCAACTACCCACCCCTAGTCCATGCGCCCTAGAAAAACAGGAACCAGTTCCAGTACGTAGTTAGCCTTCTCGCACCCCACGCTCATTCCCTCAGACCTCGTATCCTCCCGCCCCGACCAAGCCGAGACCAGCCCCGCCCTACAATCCAGCTCCGGCCCTCCGAACTTCCCCCGCCCACCGCTCACGTGACCAGGACCACAACACCCGCTTCGAGCTCCACCAATCAGCAACCACCTCTGGCCAGAACCCGCCCTCCGACGCTCCTCTTTCGAAAAGGCAGCTGAGTCCTCCCGCCCTCGGCCCCGCCCCCTCCCCGCCTCCCGCCCCACTGGCCCCACCCCGTTCCCCAATCTCTCCCCCTCCTCTCCTTTCTTGGCGCCCTCCCGCCCCCGGGCTTCGCCCCGCCCCGCCCGGGGCAGCTCGCTCGCCCTCTTCTCGCGAGATCCGAGCGCCCCGCCGCGGCCGCCCGCCTCCCCTCGGTCCTCCCACCCCCTCCCCCAATCTCTCCACTCTCCGGCTCTCCTCCCTCCCTCCTCCCCCCTCCACCCTCTGGGCCGGATCTCGTCTCGCTGAGGCGGAGGAGGAGAAGGAGGAGGAGGAGGACGTTCGGCCTGCGCAGTGAGATGTTTGTCCGTCGCCGCCGCCGCCGCCATCGCGGAGGAGCGCGATAAAGGGAGCCGAGCCGGGCGTGAGGGGCACCCCGCGGAGCCGCCGCGCCAGCGCAGCCCCCAGCCGCGTCCGAGCCGCCGGAGCCCGAGCCGCCGCGGCCGCCCAGGGGCCGGCCCGCTCCTCAGCCCAGCCCGGGGGCCGCCGCCGCCGCCCCCAGCGTCGCCCCTCGCCTGCCGCCCGCCTTCAATGTGACACCGGCGCCTCGGAGTGCGACCCGCAGCCGCCGCCGGGGAGGGGACGAGCACCATGTCGAATCTGAGCAAAGGCACGGGCAGCCGGAAGGACACCAAGATGCGGATCCGGGCCTTTCCGGTGAGTCCCGCCCCGGCGCCCGGACCCGGGACCGCGGCCGAGGCCGCACGCGCGGCCCGGGCCGAGCCCCCAACAGGCCGCGGCGGCCGCCCCTCCCCCCGCGCCGGCCGCGGGGCGCGAGCCCCCGTCCCCGGCCCCCGCCGGGCCTCCCGCGCAGCTGCGGCCGCCCGCGCGCTCCACAGCCGGCGGGAGGCCCGGCCCCGGCGCTGCAGGGAGGCAGCCGCCAGCCCCGCCGCGCGTGGGGCGTGCGTGGAACTTTCCACGTGGGGTTAAAACACCACGCAGCCCAGCTCCTGAGGGGACGAGGGGGCTGCGCCCCGCCCCTCGCCCCTCCTCTGGGAGGGCCCCGCCGGCTCTGTCCCCGACGCAGTGTCGGTGGCACCGTGCAAACGACACGACCCCGGGCGCGTGCAGAGCGCCTTTCATCCCACCAGCCTGCCCAGCACTTTACGAACTCCTGCTTCGGAGCCTCCTGGCCGCTCGCAGCAGAGCCGGGGGCACGGAGGCAGAACAAGTCACCACGCAGAGTTGCTTTACCTTGTCAGCTCCAGTGACAGCAGACATACTGCTGAGAAACTTTCTTTTTGGCATTACATTGAGTCATAGGCTTGCGGTGTCGAGTATGTAGGGTATAACTTTGCACGCCAGACCTGATTCAGATAGCCAGTGGCAAGCAATTAAAACGCACTGTTGTAACAGGGAAACTGGACGTGCTCGCTCACGTCGCTGTAGTAACAGGTAGTAAGGCAAGATAGACAAACTAGCAGTTGGTAAGCAATTTTAAAGTAAAACTAGAGAAAGATGTTGGTTTTCCCTTTCTTCTTAGACTCATAAACATATCGTGTGGGAAGGGAAGGGGATTTGTATTCCCTTTCTTAAGCATACTTTTTCTGGAAAAACTATAATTGTCCCGAGTGAGTAACTAACTTAATCCTACAGAACCTGAGAATCTTTGTGAATTCTTAAAATTTGAAAGAACACACCCAGTGCAGAATTCTGAAGTTGTAAGAACGTATATATTAATGTCAATATGTGGAAACTTCCGGTTTTCATGTAAATAGGTAGGGTGTACTTAGGACAATTAAGTGTTTTTGACACTAATTAAATGAGGTTTGAATGTTTGAAATTTTTTTTCTAAATAAATGTGAGAAACGACATCAGAAAAGTGAGAAATGTTAACAGAAGGACTAAGGAAGTTCCCAAGTATGTTTTTCTTTGTAATTGGGCAAAGAGCTGGATTTATGAATTTGTAATGGCAGTTTTCCTACTTAATAAACTCATAATTACTCATCAAGTCTGACCATTTCCTAGAAGAATTAGAATTACTTAAAATTTTGTGAAGTTTTCTAGGAAAACAGGTTTTCTAGGGAATGTTTTGTAGGCTGCGCGTTCTTGAAGTCTTGACTTGTAATTCACGTTTTTTGCTAAAATATGGATTAACTGTGACCTCTTCAGATTTGGCAACTCTTACCTGTTTTCTTTTCCCATCCTTTCATTGATTTAAGAAGTACTGAGTACAGAACCTTGTGCCAGTCACTGTTCCAGGGGTTAGGGGTTTATCACTATAGCTCGGAAGACTGCTTTCTGGAGCTAATACTTTTGTGAGAAGCAGGGGAGAACTTACTCCCTTAGAGGAAGACCTGGGATATTATGTGAAAAGTCAACACACAGTACTAGAACTCTGATGTTTTTAGTAACCTCATTTTTTAAGCTAATTTGGATCTTTTTTGACTGTAACTTGTTGCTCTGTAATTTTTCTGAAATCCTTAATGAAGTCTGTAAGTAACGAGGGTCTGATTATTTCAGTGGTTAATAGTTGCTAATTCTTTTTTTTTTTTTTTTTTGTGGATACTGGGGGTGGAACTCAGGACCTCGCGCGCCACTAGGCGCCCGTGTCACTAAGCGATATCACCGGCCCTTTTTTGTATGCGGGTATTGGGAGTCGAACTCAGGACCTCGCGCTTGCCAGGCAGGCGCTTATGCCGCTGAGCTATCTCACCGGCCCTAGTTGCTAATTCTTTTTTTCTTCTTTTTTTCTTTGTGGGTACCGGGGGGTCGACCTCAGGACCTCGCGCGCCAACAGGCACCCTTGCTGCTGAGCGATATCACCGGCCCCTTTATATGGGATCCGGGAGTCGAACTCGGGCCCTCGCGCTTGCAAGGCAGGCGCTTACGCCGCTGAGCCATCTCACCGGCCACCTAGCTGCTAATTCTTAAAGCAAAATTTTTCATTACTGTTTCACGAATATTAACATAATTCACATGTTCCCATTAAAATAACCATTATATTTTCAGTATATAAATGTTTAACTCATAGTTGCTTGAGTCTTCATTAAGGGTAGATATATGCCTCAGTGATATATTATACTGAGTTGATTTATCCTTTGCTAAATATCTGAGTACTTTGAGACCTCCTAAATTCCTTTCTTTCAGATTAGCAGTCTTACACAACTACAGTCTGCATGGGTTGCTAGTCAAAAGCTGTAAATGTATAGTATTTCATGAAGAAAAATACTATTTATGGTTATACATATGTACTTAAAACTGTTCATCTTACATATAGCATTTGGACAAATAGTTACTATACTTTATGGGGAATTGTAGTTTAATGAAAAGTCAGAAGTACTCATTTTAGATTGTATTTTACAAAATTGATATGTTAAAAAGTATAAAAATATGTTTTGGGATAGTTTTGTTTTCATTGCAAAAGGGTAGTAAATGAACATACAGAATATTTTATAAATACATAAGATTACTCCAGATAAAGTCCCATCAGTAAAATCAGATTGCTTTTAGTGTTCGACTGAAAATTTTAAGTATCATTGTTCACAGAAGTGCAAGTTATACCAGGCTTCTGACAGAGAAAAAGTTTATTTCAATTTGTAGGCTTTCCTGTATTGCACAAAATACCTCATTTTGTATCTTTTGGTCGATGATTTTTAATTAATTTTTTTTCTTTGTACACAAAGTAGCAATAAAAGCCACAACAAAACTGCAGCAAAGCCTCCTTTTAGGAAAGAGGTTGTAGTGAAACTCCTGGAAATCAGATGGGTTTGGACCAATAATTTCCCTCCAAGAAGTCTCTTCCTTGCTGTGTCTTGCTCCTGAGCTTTTGATCCACTCTGTAGGATTAATTGCTGTAGGTAAACTTTCTCTTACCTTTGAAAAGCCATTCCCTATCATTTACTCTTCACGGTTTTGTCTCTGTAGGTTTGACAAGCTTGGTTGGAATTGGAGGGGTAGTATTTGAATGAAAGTGCTGTTTTCTGCCTCTCTTGGCTTAGCCTTCAGAGTTTAGGAGACATGTGAAAGTGACTTATCTCTAGAACATGATTTGTTTCTTAAAACTTCTGGTTTTGAGATCCTAGACATAAGTTTAGTTATTTATGAAGCCTGTTAAATGTGACAAGAATGAATCTCTGAATGTCACGTCTATTCTAATTCTGGATGAACTCCACCAGTGTAGCATGGATGACGAATGATGTACAGGTTTTAGGTGGAACCCACAAACTGACATTAGTGAAAGATGAGTTTTAATATCACTTGCGTTGTACTTAATAGCACAAAGAGTAAGAACAAATAGGGACAGTTAATTGATTTTTCTTCTAGCTACAGTAGTATTTGCCGTAGTTGGGGGAACAGCTTTGATCCTCAGAAAATTTTTCTTAAAAGAAGGTAATTGCTTCATAGAGCTATCTGAAGCTATCATAGAGCTTCTATAAACAGGAGAGCAGAGAATTAATGTTTATCATTCTCTTTCCTTACAGAGAATTAAGGTGTAACATTCTTGAGAGTGTTGTTTACACTTTCAGACTGATTCTAATAGTTTTGGGACAGCCGGCTGTGTTAATAGCTGTCAGTACATCCTTAGCTTTACAAGTCGAAAAGAAAGAACTTTTTTTATCAGTAAAGTGTTTATTTTGCATTATCTGCTTAAGTAGCAGTTCAGAAGAGCCTGGAAAATGATATTGAATTTGAAACTTTTAATAGTATAGTTTATAATGTGAAAATTTGGCCTTTTAAATACTGTAGTGCTTTAATTACAAAGTTGACTTAAGCAAAAGGCTTAATTTGTGTATCATTCATTTATTAAATATTGCTAACTAGTGACAGCATTTCTCTAGTTCATGAAGACTACATAATTAAGACTAGAAAAAGTAGTATGCGTTTTCCTTGTATTATAAATTGGGAGATCTTAGAGGTGGCTTTTTGTTATTTACATTCAAGATTGTATGGGTGGTCTTTAGCAGTTTGGTTAGATTTTATATGCAAATTACTGGATATTTTGTAATTCTTTGTCCAGTGTAAAGTCAGCCAAAAATGAAAGGCATTACTGATAACAAATCAGAGCTAAAATATGAATTGTGATTAGTATTATTCCATCAGTGTATGGTGAAAAGTATTCTATTATAGTCTGTCGAAATAAAGAATTATTCTAGCTTTTCTAATTATAAAAGAGATGCATATTCATGATCGAAAACTTGATATTTAAATTTATAGAGTAAAAATCACTTGTAATTCTATCAGAAATAAAACTATTAACATTTTGATACATTTCTATTTACTCTTTCATATGTGTGTGTAAAATTTCACATGATCATAGTAAAATTAAGATGCTATATCATTTAAATGCCTTTTAAAAAGTTTCTTATTGCACCTAAATTTTCATGCGAAGTATAATGTTTTTATGGACTGCGTGGTATTTTATAGTAGCTGAAGTTTCTGTTACGCAGAGTGCAACTGTGACATTTTAGGAACATAAGCATCTGAGCCCATCTACGATTATGGAATTATTGAGCTAAACATAGTCAATGCATGTTATCGAATCCTGGTCCAGAAAAATTGGAATAATGGCTAACACTTATTGAGTGCTTCTCAAGTGCCAGGCATTGTTGGCTGTGATTTACATGTCTAAACTTTTTAAATTCACACAGCTCTTATCATCTTTTTTACCAGTGAGGTGTTGAGCAGTTAAGTAATCTTCTTAAGGTTATTCTACCTGCAAGTGGCAGAAGTAGAACTCTAACCCAGGCAATCTGGCACTAAAGTGAGTGCTCTTAAGAATTATACTTCTCAAGGTTATATCAGTTTAACTTAACTGTCATAGAATCTTAGGCCACATATTGTATCTTTAATTTCATAAGTTAAACAAGTACTTTAATGCTTTACCTTGCATTTCTCTATCTGTAAGTAATAAAACTGTGGGTAGTCCATAGGGAAGTTTTATTTAGTTTTGCACTAGTGTATTCAATGTATGTGTTAGGCATATGACTAAAATGAAAGGAGACTTAAATCACAGATGTTAAAGTGTGGGCTCTTGGTGTGCTGTGGTTTGACTACCAACCGCATCTCTTTGTAGCTGTGCTGTCTTTAACAAGTTACTTCACCTCTAGCCTTAGTTTTGTTCTCTATAAATGGGAATACTAAAGGACCAACCTCAGAGAATTTGTATGCAATAAAGAAAATAAAGGTTTCAAACTGTACTTAGAGTAGTGTTAACTATCAGTGTTGACATTTGAGGCATGAGTCCACCCCCGCAACATAGGTCACCCAGTAAGTTGCTCCTCAGCCTCCCAGAGTGCTGGTATTGCCAGCCCGTGCTGCCCCCTCTCCCTTTAAAGAAACTTCTAAATTGGTGCGGAGCACTGAATCCAGGTCCATGCACATGCTAGGCAAGCTATTACTAAGCTACTTCCCAGCCCCAAATACTGCTTTTCTAAATAGTTACATTAAATGCAGTATACTTATCTTAGTGGTGCTGCTTTTCTTTTTCTTTTGGAACAAATTCTAAAACCTAACATTTTGAAAAGCCTGCAGAGCCAGTTTGTGAACCAACCACTCCAGTGAATCAGTCCCAAAAGATACAGGTTTGGTACTTGTGGAGCACCATAGGGGAATGCTGGTGCATGGGAAGTAGCTTCAAGAGAGAATTTCCAGTGAAACTCACACAAATGTATAACCTCTTCAGGTAACTTTATTGAAGGAATAAACATTCATTTGCCATGTATATTCTAGTCTGTACATTAAATGTTCATCTAAACATTCAACTTGTTTTTGTTTGTTTCCTCCTTTTCCTTTTCTGTGCCCTTAATCCCCAACACTTTTTTTTTTTTTTTTTTTTTGGTGTCACTCCTGAACTAGGTTTTGGTTTCTGCCAAAGTTTATACCAGGCACCCTTTTGAACTTGAAAACATTTAGCATATTGTGGGTGGTTAATGAATGATTGATTTTTCCATAGAAGAGTAGTCTCTTAGTCTTTGAAATAGCAATGAATTGAAAGTGAAGGTAGTATGGTGTATCGGCATTCACCCTGGATCAAGTGTTGGGAGACTGAAATCTCTGATTCCGTCTTTTCTGTACACTAGATGGACTCTACATTTCACTTCCTCTACTGAGACTGCTTGCATCTCAGCCTTTCCTCAGAGCCTGTTAACAAAATATACTCCCTTCCCCTACTTCCATTGCAGATAAATTAATCCCTCTGTAGACCCTGTTCTCAGAATTCTCTGCTTTGTTACCATCTGAAACCTGACTGGTGCCCTGAGGATACAGACTTAACTTCTTGAAGTACCTATTTTCTTTATAATGCTTCAATCATTGGGTCCAAATGCTGTTTATTTCCACATCCGTCATCCTCTTTTTTTTTTTTTTTTTGGCTCAGGCTCTTGAGAACTGTTCTGCTCTTTATGATATTCTGACTTTTTACTCATGCTCCCTCAGTCATGGAAGATTTTAGTACCTTCTTCACAGACAGATTTTCTACTCCAAATCTTAATTGTATCTATTGCATGTGGGCATAGATATTCATTTATTCAATTTAAAATACTTTTATTTTCATCTTCCTACTGTGAGTCAAGCCTGAGTCTACAATAGTGATCAGATAGCCCTGGCCTCTGCTGTATTACAGTGATCTTCAACCTATCTGGGAGCTTGTTATCCCATTGCTCTAGAAACTGTAAAACTCCAATATTGCCTTCTGTCTTAGTTCCTTCATTTGTCAGATACGTGACTGAACAAATCACCTGTTTCATGTTTTGTGTAGTACTTACCTTAGGAGACTCTTTTAAGAATAGAGTTAGTATAACACATTTAAGATAGTGCCTGGCACAAAGTAAGCATTATAAATAAATGCAAGCATTTATGTATTTATTTGTTTTTATTTAGCACTCCGGGGGATTTGCCAACCCAGGGCCTTTGTACTGATCTATATCCTCAGCTCTTTTTTAATTTTTTATTTTGAGTCAGTCTTGCTAAGTCAATAAGTTGCCCAGATTGGGCTGAAACTCAGGAATCTTCCTATCTCAGCCTTCCACAGGGCTGGGATTACCGGCATCTGCCATCACTCGTGGGTTATTATGTTGCCCTCATTGCTTGTTCCTTCCTCACATTAGTGTGTCCTTTCTCCCAAGTTCTAGTGCTATCACTGCCTCCTATGTTACCAGTTGCCTGCTATCAGCAGGAAGCATCTTGGAACACTGTACCCGTCTGCCTTTAGTGCTCATATTTCCTAGGCCATAACGTAGTCTTGGAGAAAATTGCAGTAGTGGTCTCTAATTTAGCTGTACTGACCGTGCTTCAGGGCAGATGTTTTTGTTTGTTTGTTTTGGTTTGTTTTTGCTTTTAGTATTCTTGATAAGCTTCCTTTCTCCTTTGCTGCTGAGATATTCAAAATTTAATCACTGTCCTTAAGCTGTTTATTGAGAATTCTCCAAGAAATCTAACTACTGCTTTATGCTGAAAACTGTTAGTAGGTGAAAGTACTTCAATAATCTTTCCTTTCAGTTACAGTGTTTTAAGTGTATCTTTACTCACTGTCAGCTCTTTCCCTCTAGTTTCAGAGAAGGAAGATATTCTTGCCTTCCTTATCATACACACTATCATACTGTCTCTCTTTGTAGCCAAGAATACTGAGAGAATAGTATATGTATCTTTTATAAGAGCATAATATTCTTGAGAGATGGGATCAAGTCTTTTTTGTATTGATCTTTGGTACAACATAATAGTGTCCAACATGTAGTGGATAATGTTCAGTGAATGAATTAATATATTCTTTGGTTTATTTATTTGTATTTAAAATGGGAACTATAGCAGTGTTTTACAGAATCGTAAGGACTGGACGAGATAACTTCAGAAGCTGTTTCCTAATAGTATCTCAGTGGTCTCCCTGAGATATTTAAAAGAATTTCCTAATCGTAAGCTCAGAATTTTCATTCAGAAGTAATATTACATTTCCTGTAGGATAGTCACATTCAAATTCTTACAGAAACTCTTACAGGGAGTCAGTAGGAATAGATAGAGTATTTTCAAAATCTTCCTCTGATCATTTAGAGTTGTTCCTGTGTTGCTATTTATATATGGAATTCTGTACGTATAACATTTCATTTTTTAAAGTTCTACTAAACATTGCTTTAGGATCACTAGTCATTAATCCAGTCTTTTTAAAGACAAGGAGAGTCCTACTTGTCCAATTTGCTAACAATTAATAGGACATTGAGAACTGATCCTGTAGTTGCTTTAAGTCCTAATCCAGAGTTTGCTACTTGATAGCATTCCTTTTTATTTTATTTATTTATTTATTTTTTCTTTATATGGGTACCGGGAACTGAACTCAGGACCTCGCGCTTGCCAGCCAGGCGCTTATGCTGCTGAGCTATATCACCAGCCCTTTATTTTTAAAGTCAGTTTTAAAGTTTGAGATGCAAATAAGTAAAACTTGTGGATTTAACGCCATCCATTTAGGACTTACAAATTGAGAAAGAATGGACTCAGCTTTGTTATTTAAGTGAGAAAACTTACTGCTGAGCAAATGAATAAAGGCTTCAAAGGAAATTTTTTACCTGCTTTAAGAAAATACAAGATTCCTTAGAGGTAATTTTCTATGAAAGTAAGTCATTATTGGTAAGAAGGGTTCTTTAGCATGCTGCTTGTGAGTCATTCTTACCTAAAGCAGCTCTTAAGTTTGCAACTCTTAGCCTCTTCTATTTGCTTTATCCTCTCCAAAGTAATGCTGAAAAATTTTTTTCCTTTTCATCTCCGATTCTTTTCCATCTCTAATAAAGATAGGTTGCTTTGTAAAGATTACTAAGTACAACTTGTTGAGTATCTGGCTGCCTTGTATTAGGTTCTGTTTAGGTATTTTGAATTAATTATCTCAAAATTTCAAAACCGTTTTAAGTTGAGATGTTGTTACTCTTGTTTGAAATCAAGCTGGGAGTCAATGACAGTAAAATATGTGTAATATTACACCTACACCTAGGAAAGGGCAGAGCTGAGATTAAAGTCCCAGGTGTGTCTGACTGAAAGGCCTTACCATTTACCATATCACCTATTAAATTGTAAAGCATTTTCTAGATTCTGAACAGCTTTCTTAATAGGAATGTATTGGGAAATTAATTCTCAGGTCACTGTTTACATATAGCTAGGTGCAGATCCACAGTCCCTAAAGCTTATTCAGTGTAATATAATATTCTTCCAAAAAAAATTCAAAGTCACGTTCCAGAACTTAGGAGTTTCTGCAGGCTTAATTAAGCTTCACTAGTCAAGTACATTTCTTACAAAGGAATAAAAGTTAATAGAACTTTGAATCGGTTGAAATGTGTATTTAGAAACATTTGGATATGGAAGTTGCGTAGGAGGGCCTTAGAGTGTAATGACTTGAAAAATGCAGTCAGAATCATAACACAAAGACATAATTATTTGACATTTATAAAATAACTAATCTATTTTAAATTGTAAGGCTGACCACAGTTTCAGTTAACATGCTTAAATATTTATGCCAAAGTAGTAAACAAAATAGTAAAATGAATTTAAAGCACATAGACTGGGTACTGGATTAAAAATAAATTTATTTCTCATGGTAAATGCAAACGAGCCATGAAGCAAGTGTACATTTTTTTTCTTTTTTGGTTGTGAGTTACCAATAGAAATGATTTATTTGTTTATAATTTTCAGAAGCTAAATGGATGTATCTTAGTCTGTACTTGTAGAACAGGATACAACACAGATTCAACATTAATTTTCTCATACTTCTAGAGGCTGAAAAGTCCAAGATCAGGGTGTTTGCAGGTTCACTTGTCTGGCCAGGGGTGCTCTCTGCTTCCAGGATGGGGCTGTGATGCAGCGTGCTCTGGAGAGGAACACCACTGCTTTTTCTCCAGCCCTTTTATGTGATCACCTAATCGTATTCAGGAGGGCTCCACCCTCACCATTTAGTCACCTTCTGAAGCTATGACCTCTTCATGCTGTTACACTGATGATACAGTTTCAACATGCGTTTTGAAGGGGACACATGTACTATTCAAACCATAACCAGAAGAGAATCTGCTCTTATTTAACAGAAGAAAAAACAGGACAAGATGGTGATTTAGCCAAGGAATGTACTCTCCTAATTTGAATTTGACTAAAACTTAACTTACTCACTCCTCCTCTCCCTTCCCCTCCTCCCTCCTTGGGAATTGAACACAGAGCCCTGCACATGCTAGTCCAGTGCTCTGCCATTGGACCGTATCCGCAGCCCTTTTTATTATTATTAATTTTGAGTCAGGTTCTCAGTAAGTCACCTAGGCTCGCCTCATATTTGTGATCCTTCTGCCTTAGCCTCCTCAGTAGCTGGGATTGCAGGCATGTACGGCAGCCTAATTTCTGGTTAAAAACTTTTTTTCTTGACCAGACTGAGATAAGCATATAGACAGAGTAACTCAGTGTTTATACTGGCCTACTTAAATATAAAATACAGTGTTTTTTCAGTATCTTGATTTGAGTTGCTGTGGCACAGTGGCAGGACTCTTGGCCTAGGACGTTTGGACCCTTCATTGCTGTAACTAGGCATGTGCTTGTCTATAAGCCTCAATTTTCTCTTTGTAAAACGAAGAGGTTTTAATTTGGGGCTACCTTAGGCTCATTTCTAGTTATAAAAATTTCAGTGAAGGGCAGTATGTTATATGTTCCCCTTCGCTTTTCTCTAAAATATTGGGGAGATGTTGCAAAAATTAGTAGTTTTTCAGCCTTAGATTATTCTGTAAAATATTAATGGTATACAGTATTTCAGTGATGCTGGTTAAATCCTCATATGAAGTAGTGGGAAAGTTAGCTATGTTCTTGCGTATTTCTTTTTTTTTTTTTGTATAAGTTGATAGTATTACACAAGTTTTAATCAGATTTGATAGCAGACTTTTGTAATAATTTATGGTGGGCTTGGCTGTTACCACATGTGATTATATAGTTAGCTGCAAAGATAAAGCTAACTGTGGCACTGGATACAGTTTCACATGTTGTTTTCCTCTTCAGGTTATGTGTAGTTGGTTTGAGTGTAAACAGTTTTTTATTATCTTACAGTTCATAGAGCTTTTTTTAAAGAAAGGCTGATGAACATACTCATTTTTTTAAAATGTCACTTCAGCTAAAGACAGTAATATAATTTGTGATTAAAATTAATTTGGCTTATAGGATGGAAATACAGAATTCAGTCATGCACTTATGAAAGTCTTTTTCTCTGTAACACTACTACTTTAAGATTCCATGCAAAGTACATGATTCTTGCTTTTCCATTATTTCTATGTGGTAGATAAGTGCTTGAAGAGTAATTTCATATATATGGTGAGCTTACTACCGTTTGGGATTTGATTATGTATAGAGAAATACGCAAATTTTAGTTAAGTATTGATTTTATGGATGTAATGGCTAATTTTCTTAATGGGGAGTATCTGTAAGTATAATGTTTGAAAAATTCTAGTCAAGATAAATACTATTTTTTCTGATACACCATATTTCAGGGAGTCCACTAACATCTCTTTTTCTCATCAGTGATGAAAACAGCACCAGTAGTAGGACAGTGACACTGCCTCAGTGGGAATACAGTCCATCGAACTAACAGCATATCAAAAATATCTGGAGAAAATTATATCCGTACTGAGCATGTAGAGAATTGGGGGGGTTCCCTAAGTAATGTAACAGTTATTTATATAATGTTTAATCTAGAGATGAGTTAAACTATATGGGAGGATGTGGTAGGTTATATGCAAATACTATACTACAGTATTTTATGTAAGGGACCTGAGCATCCTTGGAGTTTATCTGCCTGGATCCTGGCACCAGTCCTCTGCAGATGCCAAGGGATGACTGTACTTACGTGATCACTTCTTACAGTCATCATCAGATTATGAAATGTTATACATACATCTTTTTCATATATCTAAAACTCATTTAGAGACTAGCATTCAGTTAGAGTCTTTGGTACTTCTAAGTCAGTTATTCTAAGTTAAGTGGACTTTAATAGGTCTGGAAGCTTGACCCCGTGTTTTTGGAAAAAAAAAAAAAAAAAAAAAAGTTCGAATTTGCCAGAGGGGTTTTCAGATTGATTTTTGGACATCTTGGTTGTATTGAGGAGTGAAATGCAGATCATAATTGAACCTCCTGTTGATGACCTAACTCATGTTATTGTCCTGTACTTTAGTAATATTAGAGGCCAGTTGAATGTAGATTAGGTGTACTTTGTAATTTCTCTGGATTGCTGTTCTCTTTTCTTTCATATTTCTCTCTTGCTCTTTTGCTCTTTTTTTCTTTTGGATGAACCCAAGGAGTGCCGACCTATATCCTCCAGTCCCTTTTTAATGTTCTTTTAAATTTTGAGACAGCATCTAACTGAGTTGCCCAGGTTGGCCTCAAACTTGTGATCCTCCTGGCTCAGTATCGTGAGTAGCTGGAATTAAGGAATAAACTACCACGCCTGTTAGCTGCTTACCTTTTCCAGTTGATAATCTTTTTCTTTCTTTTCTTGATACCAGTTACTTCTTTTGGCAGCATACTTCCGTTCCTATCTGATAGCCGCTGTAACTGAAGAGAAACCAGTCAACCAAGCATCAGTAGTCTATGTTGTTTTAAATCACTAAACAGCACTGTGTAAAGGAAGACACAAACTTGTATTTATTGAGCAAATGCTGTGTCTGATGCTTTCATAATCTTTCTTATTTGCCACATAATTTACCATCTTCCTTTTCTCCAGCAGTCAGCAGATGAGGAAGTGAGGTTTGGAAAGTTTAATAACTCGTTCAGAGTGCATTTGAATGTGCCCTACTGGTGGCTTGCCTCAAAGTTTGTATCTTTGACTGTTATTTTAGTGGTTGACATTGCTTAAGGAATTACTGATAGAAAAATGGGATTATTACAGATGTTGTACATCATTGCATAGTCATTGGTCCTTATCATTAACTATAAGTGGACTGCATTCAAATAATTTTTTTGAATGTTATCTAGGCATGGTACCATTTATACAAGGGATAAAGTAATCTAAAGGAAGACAGATGTTACTTATTCTGAAATGTTTACAGTCTCAGAGGAAGCTTCCTTACATAATAAGAGCTTTTAGTTGTATCTGATTAGAATATTGCCATTCCTCAGATATTTGTAGCAAGAAGGCTGAAGCTTGAAGTTAAGATCAAGCATTTTTCCTTGTTTTGTTTTGTTTTGTTTTGTTTTGTTTTGTTTTGTTTCCCCTAGCTGTGTCATTCTGAATTGCTTGGAATTTCAAATTCTCACCCTTTTCCCCACCCACCCTGTTCCACATATCTTCTTGTAGATGATTATTCACAAGGGACTAAAAGTTTTCTTGTCCTTTGTGTGTAGCGGATATGAAGAATACAGTTTTGTTTATTTTAGTTTTAATTTGACTCAAGATGTAGTTCTGTCTAACTTTTAATAATTACAGAGCCTTCAAGATGTGTAAGTATATAATAGACTGACATCCTTCCAAATGTAGACATTTTTGAAGATTTTGTGATCATTTGAAGTAATGTTGATGAACAGTCAAATGCCTTTGAAAGAAAACAAAGACTGTTCAAGAGTTATTTTTGTTATTGATACTTACTAATGAGGAAATTATAATCCTGGATGGAGGAAGGTAAGGGGGCAAAGGTCACTTCTAAAAAATAAAATCTTATTAAAAATCTTACTAACCTTTAAACATTTAAGAATATCGAAAATACGTCTTTCTTTAGGAAAGCTTTTGTTTCTTTTCCTGTTAAATGAATTTGTTTTCTGATCACTTTTTTACTTGAGCTTTTGGGTGGGAAGGATTCTGTCTGTGCCTCATAATTAAGATAGTGCACATTAAATATTCAGTGTGTGTGTGTGTGTGAGCGAACATGCACTTTTTACAGCATTTTTTCATTGTTTTTCTAAAAGCTTTGTTGCCAGACCTCTTCTTGAGTGCTTTTGTAGTTACTGCAACCTAAGTAAATCCGTTTCGTCAGTGGGATTAAAATCCTTTAATAATTTAGACTAATTTAGTTTAAAAGAATGCTATTGCTGTTTTTAAATGTTTTACATAAATTAGAGCCTTTAAATTTCATCATTTCCTGTGTATAGACTAATATTTTTATGGTTAATATATTGATACAAGGGTTGAACCTCAAAAAGAAAATTTAAGGGCCGGGGATATAGCTCAGTGGTACAGCACCTGCCTGGCAAGCACAAGGTCCTGAGTTTGATTCCCGGTACCAAAAAGTAATAAAAATAAATTTTTCAATGGCAGTTAATGTTGTATCCAGGACATACGAGTGAGAGGGAAGGTTGGTCAGTAACAATTACTTTGCCAGTGTTGACATGTTTGATACCAAGAACAAATCACGTATATAGTACATGTAGTAATCTGTACTGGCAGCCTATAGCATTCGGTATTGTTTTCACAGTTGTTTAGGGCAATAATGGTTGAGCTTACTGACCTTCCTTTTTTTTTTTTTTTTTTTGTGGGTACCGGCAGTCGAACTCAGGACCTCACGCTTGCCAGGCAGGCGGTTATGCTGCTGAGCTTTGTCACCGGCCCTTACTGATCTTCTTAAGTGCCTATTCTGCCCACTATTTTCTTCCCAGTTAACTTGGTTTTTTTTTTTTTTTTTTTTTTTGTTCTATAAAATAAATGATTAAGTGGCCTTTTGAAGCCTTAGTAAGGTAATAGCAAAATCTGAAAATATTGCCTGATAAGAAATATGAGAGTCTGTTGCTTTCACTTTTCTGTACTGTATTTCTATTTAGAAAGGACATTTGGTTATTTTAAAAAATGATTAGTTGCTATAGTGTTTATGTTTTCAAAATTGCCTTGGTATAAAATGGGCAAAATAGTATTGATTCAGCAGACATTGGTTTACTGCCATCTAAATGGCATTAAAGAAGAATTATTAATCCCTTAAGGATCTCATGGGCTAGTGAAAGAAAGTGCACAGCCTAGATGATTTTGAAATAATATGGGAGTATAGTGATAAATATAATATTTGTTTGAGGAGATAAGAGAAGAATTCCTGGAAGATAGAATACCTGAGCTGTGTTCAGAGGATATGTGAATAATGAGATAATGACACAGCAGAAGAGGGGACACGAAGATGATGTTAGATGGGTGGTGCATGGGGGAGGGGCTGTGACAACAATGGAAATCCAGCGAGAAACAGCAACTAGATCTTGAATTGTGTGTTTCCTTTCAAGGCACCCCTCATCCAGGAAGGCTTCTGACAAAGGAAAGACTACAAAATAGGGTTTCTGTTTCTAGGCGGATTGTGTCACCGTGACAGAACAGGAGAGAGTACAGGAGGAAGGTTAAAGCAGGTTTGGGTAAGGAGTCTGCGAGGAGTTTGGACATGATGGGTTTGATCGTATCTGGTTGGAGATGCGTAGTAGGTAGTCGGGTATAGGAGTAAGTGGAGAGATCAGGGTTCAGAGGATTTAAATCACTTGCTCAGAGTCATATGGCTTATGACAGAGTGATGACACGGATCTAGACCTGACAGCAAAACCTGCATTTTCTACTGATACGCCGCACCGTATTTACCCAGGCCATCAGTCACTCGCCGTCTGATACCACTGTATTGTACCAGCACAGTGAGGTGCAAGGTGAGGCCAGTGGTTGGGATTGTGTAATATTTGAGTTCTAGCTCTAGCTCTGTGATTTTGGAAGGTCATTCGATCTCTTTGAGTCTGTTTTCTTTTCATTTATTTGAAAATATTTTTAGTAATCAGCAGAATAAACATACAGTAGTTTCCTGTGGCTCCGTCATTATTTGTAAGGAATGAACACTGAGAAAAATACTACATACAGTCTTGGGTGGTAAAACAACTCTTAATTTATGTAAATTTTACAGATAGTTTTACAATGTGAGAATACGTTCACATTTAAAGCCTCTTGACTTACGTTTTAAAATTCATTAATTTCCAATAGAAACTTAAGTAATTTACATTGCATAGAGACATTTTTGTACTTCTTTAGCTTATTTTGAGTTTCGTAGAGCCTGAAATGATCATTTGACATTTTGCTCAAATATTAGCAATATAGGTATCTCTGGAGTTGTTAGTCCACATCAACTCTTCGGTTGAAATTTTTCTGAATATTCTGCTTAATATGTTCATTATTTAATGCCATGAGTGTCTCAGTTTGTTTTATTATAATCACAACACACGTTGTCATCAAGCTAAGACCATGTGGCACATACATGGAGTATTTGAGACCATTATTCTCATATGGGGTAGTATCTTTTGTGAAAAACCACACAGATAACCACATCTTTACATTTTATGTGGATGACATTGTGCATATTAGGATATTTGGTAAAAACTGGAAGCAGTTTAGGTGTTGGTAGTTTCTTCTAAAATCATTTTGTAAGTCTCTGGTAGGCCTAGGATTTTGGGTAAAAGGAAAGTTGCTCTGTTAAAGCATTCCTCTTTTAAAGCTCTCTGGAAAAGATTAGAACAACTTAATTTGAATCATCTGCTTTAAGATCCTCTTGATTTAGTGTTAAAGCTGGTATTTTAGAGCTAGGGTGAATGAAACTATTGCTTACTCCTTTTTCATATCCGTCTACTTCAGATATGACTTGGGAAGGACTCCACTAACTCAGTAATTTTTACCAGTTCAGGTAGTATGACCAGGTTGTAAATGTAGAACTTGCAAGATTTTTGTGACATAAAAAGGGTTCCTTAGTCATATATTAGTAGAAAGTCATTCAGCAACTGTGAGTGCTTGTTGTTACTTGTTGTATGTGAGTGCTTGTATGTTGTATGGGTATTTTGTTTTAGAGGCTGAGGAATCTAGTAATAAAAAAAAAAAAAAAAAGAAAAGAAAAAAGGACCTGCCTTCATGGAACTGATACTTGGCTTAGGGAAGAGAGACCAAAAAAGCAATAGAAAATGTGGGGTTGGATTTCTAGGTCAGCAGTGTGGGTTTGAAGAGGCTGCTATTGGCATTCAGGGTGGGCATTTAAAACTTCTTCATAAGTTGACAGTTTAGCAGAGATTTGATATGCAGATATCTGAGGGCAGAACATACCAGACAGAGAATCAAATACAAAGACCTTGAGCTAAGCTTGCTTACTTTGCCAGGGATAGTAAGGAGACTCGTGTGCATGGAGTGAGCAAGGGGGTAAAGGATGAAGTTGAAAGATTATCAGATTAAATAAGACTTTGAAAGACGGTGTAAGAACTTTTAACTCCAAGAGAAATAAAAGAGGGTTGTGAGCAGATGAGTGACTTGATTTGATTTTTGTTTTTAGGAGGTCACTCTGGCTGCCCAAGAATATTAATAGTAATAATCATAATAATAAATCTGAGAGATAGATGATGGTAGTTTGGACCATGGTGGTAACATTGGAGGTAGTGAGAAGGAGTTGTATTCAGATATATTTTGAAGACACAACAGGATTTCCTGTGGGGTTGAAAGTAAGGTGAAAGAGTAAGATTTTTGGATTTAGCGCCTGGAATGGTGAAGTGCAAATTTGCTCAGTTGGGAAAAACTGAAGGGGAAGCAGGCTGGGGGGGTGGGGAGTAGAACTTTTGTTTTAGACTTGTTAAATTGCAGGTGTTTACTAGACATTCATGTAGAAACATTAAGTAGCTGGATATGTAAGGTCGATATGCAAGGGAGAGGGCCAAACAGAATATATAAATATTGAGATTGACTTAGAGCCATGAGAGTAGATGAGATCAACTCCATCTAGAAACTGTGGATAGAGAAGATGCCCAAAACCTGAGCCTTAGGAATGGAGATTGTGGTGATGAATTAGAACTAATAAAGCAGACTGACAAGTAGGAACCAGTAAAATATGAAGAAAAACAAGAGATAACAATGCTTGGACGCTAAGACAGCAATCTGTTTCAAGGACTAGGAGTGATCAGCTCTTGTCAGATGTTATGGGATGGGTCAAGTAAAATGGGATCTGAGAATTTGACTACAGTGTAAGACTCAGCAATCTAGAAATAACTGGTGCCTTTCTCAAGTAGTTCTAGGAAAATGGTAGAGACGAAAGCCTCATTGGAGAGGCTTAATGGGAAAATGGAATTTAGAGTCAGTGATTGTAGAATTCTCCCTCACTGTATGCCTGTGATTTCACTGTGAATGAAGGAAGAAATCAGGTGGCACTGGTACAATAGAGGTGTTAGTTAGTTTTTAAGATGGGAAACTGACCATTTTGAATGCAGATGGAAACTGTTTGCAGAGAAGAAAACTATTGATGATGCTGAGAAGAGTGAATGCCAAAAAGATGTCTTTGAATAGATGATTTGGGATGGAAATACTTTGTCAGACTTCCTCTCTCTACCCCTCTCCCTCTCTCCCTCCTTCCCTCTGTGTGTGTGTGTGTGTGTGTGTAATCACCTAGGTTTGCAGTTTAAATGCAGTTCTGTTTTTGTAGTTCTGAGATGTAGCTTGAAATTCTGCATTTCTAACAAATTCCTGTATAATACCTATGTTTCTGGTCCCTCTGCTGGATTTTGAGTACAAAACCTTGGCACTCTGAGCAGAAAAATTAACGTTATATCGGTATAAAATCCCACAGTGTCTCTTCAAGTTTCTGTTTTTTCAGTGGAACAGGAAGCAGCAATCATAGATAGCAAGGGGACACAGGAGGTGGTGTAGTTTCACCTAGGAAAGTAGAATCAGTAGACTAGAAAAGCAAGATTGTAAGGTTTTAGGAAGGGCATATTGGGTTAGTGGTTATGAATTTAAACTGAGATGGATGAAATATAGATAAATTTTATTCATTTATTTTCAACTACATAGGAGTAGGTGGGGTGTTGGGATTTAGTATTTTGGAGGGGACAGAAGGATGGGAGAGAGGGTAAGTGATTTATGAATATACAAATTGATTTCAAGTGGAGAGTTCTATAGGTAAGAATGAGAGGTCTTAAAAAGATTAGAAAAGTTGTTTATAAGCTCTACAGACTTTTTAAATGTATCTTTTTACTTCTATTAAAACAAATTAGCATTCTTTTAAACTGCAGATTTATGAGTCACATAATGAAATACTACATGGATAAATATACAAAGATTTTCACCATTTTTTTTTTTTTTCTTTGTCTTGTCTCTTCTCTCTTGGATAATACAGATGACCATGGATGAAAAATATGTTAACAGCATTTGGGACCTTCTGAAAAATGCAATTCAAGAAATTCAGCGTAAGAATAACAGTGGTCTTAGTTTTGAGGAGCTCTATAGAAATGCGTATACAATGGTTTTACATAAACACGGAGAAAAGCTCTACACTGGACTAAGAGAAGTTGTTACGGAACATCTCATAAATAAGGTATCCAACTTTAAAGGACTGTTGCTAGTACAATATCGAATGTAGAAAATCCTTATATATTGTATTATATTTTGACCAGAAGCATTTTTTTAAAGGCCATAGGAAGCCTATAGGAATTACTGTAATTCATGACTGTATTCTAAAACCTCACTCAGAACTTAGAATCAACTAAATCACGATTTCTGATGAAGTTTGTGATCTATGTTAAATATATTCTCTATAATGGCAATTAATGAAGCAGACATTCAGTCATTAATAAATGCTTACTAATTACAGATAATTCTTTTCTTAAAATGCTTTAATCAGCCCATTTTAGCATTTTCTATATATTTGAAAGTAATGAAACTGTATTGTATAAAAAACATTCCCTAAGACTTTTCACTAATTGAAACTGACTTTACTTATTTTAACTTCTGTAGTAAACAACGCTATTTTAAAATATAAAGTAGTGGTGGGATAACTTTATAAAATAGTTCTGTGATTTCAAAAAGGTATATTTTTTAAAAACAAGGGTTTTTATAGAGCAAACTGCAAATTAAATTTATTCATAAGATTACTACAATATCTTGCTTTGAGATTGTCAAAATGTAAATTAATTCACAGCTCTCTATGGTACTAGGGTATTCGTTTTTAAAAGTTTATTTAAAAAGAAAACAAAAATTTCATGCTTAGTACATTGAACTCTTATGTACCTTTCACCTAAATATACCAGTTACTAATTGTGCCACATTTTTGCAGATCTTTCCATTGGTAATCGTTATTTACTGTTAGTATTATTTCTACTGAATAAGTAGAGAATAAATTTTAGATTTTATTTATCTTAAAATACTTAGTAATGTTTCTCTGTAAGACTAAGGACATTCTTTTATATAACAAAAAACTATAATCAAAATTAGGCAGTTTCGTACTGTTATACAATTCATACTCAGATTTCACCAGTTGTCCTGTGTAGCAGTGATAGCCTCTATAGTAATTTGTTTTCTGATCCAGGATCCGATCCAGGATCATATACTGTACTCCAGTCTGCAGCCTTTCTTTGTCTTTCAGCCCATTGACGTTTTTGAAGCGTATAGGTTAGTCGTTTTGTAGATTGTCCCTCAGTTTTTGGTTTGTCTGATTGTTTCCTCATGACTAGTTTCAGGTTATGCATTTTTGGCAGGAATAATACATAAGTGATGTTGTGTCCTCAGTGCATCACATCAGGAGGCACATGATGTCAGTTTATCCCATTATTGGTGATGTTAACTTTGATCACTTGGTGTCCGCCAGATTTCTCCACCTTGAAGGTACCATTTTTCCCTTTGTAATTCATAAGTAATCTGTTCAGTTTTATTTTGAGACTGTGTGAATATACTGTTCCCCCAGAAACTTCCATGTGATGGTTTTAGCATTCGTTGATGATTCTTGCATGAATCATTATTACTGTGGTGGTTGCAAAATAGCAACTTTCTATTTCTGTTCTTCCTTCTATAATTCCTTTCTCTCAAAGGGGACTAAATGAGCCAAGGAATCTAGTATTTTATGAAGCAAGGTGATTGTATTCTTCATATAATCAACATTCTTTTGTTAAGTGCCTGCTGTGCACAGCTTTAAATAAAAATATAATGGATGCAAAGATATTATACTATCCCTTCCTGGGGTTGTTTTTACTGTGATGTCAGAAATGCTGCACCAACATGAGTTGGTGATAAATAACTTAGGAATTGAAATGAAGGAGAGATTACTCCAGGAGGTAAGATTTCATGGGAAAGAATGAAATAAATCGAAGAGAGCCTTTAAATATTGGGGGATAGAAATGAATCGTGGGGAAGACACTAGGATAGCAGATAGCATATGATTATATAGAAATGAACTGGTTACATTTAGGCGGCAAATGGGGTTTGATTGAGGTACGTAATAGGAGGGTTAGTGAATTACAGTGTTACAAAGATGGTATGGAAACAGATTGTAGAAAAATTTGAATGCTTGACTAAGGAATTTGGAGTAAACAGTGGAGAGTTTTTGGTATTTTTAAAGTGTGTGATAATGTGACAATGTTTGAAGATTATGAAAATTATATAAATGTGGAATGGGGAGGACATTCACTAGAATCAGGAGTAGACCTGTTAAATTCTGGGTAAAGTAATAGGGTAGAAATTAATGAATGTTGGTAGAAATTCTAAAGCAAGATTAGGTGGAATTTGGTTACTGGTAGAATTATGGTGTCACCAGTAGAAATATTGTGAAGTCGTAGCAGAAAGCTGATTGGAGATGAGTAGAGGAAATAGAAATACCAAGTTGTATTTCAGATTATATTAACAGTTTTTATAGTTGGAAAATACCTTAGAAATCGTTTTACATGTGAGGAAAATTGAGTATGAGACAAAAATGCTCAAGGTTAGAGCTAGATTAGGAACTAAGAACTAGATATGGAGGGGTGGCATTTGGTAACATTTACTGAGAAATGTGTGTTAGATTTTAGAAAATGAAAAGTGCAAAGCCAAGGGATGACTATTCAGGAGCAAAGTATGGCAAGTAGTTGGAGAAATAAAAAGACATTTTAAAAATTTGGCACTAAAAGAAGAGAAGTAGAGTTGAATAGTTTCACTTAAAGCTACTGAAGGGTAGAAGATTTGGGCACCTGAGTCTTTAAATATGGAAAGAATATGGGATTAAGAACAACAGAAATAAATTTAGAAGAGAGACATCCTCACCTTTGCCAGAGGTTCTATAGGGAATCATAATACGATTGTAACTAAGACTTACATTTACTGTGTGTTAGGCCAAGTTCTTCTGCTTTCATGTATATTAATTTAGCTAGTGTCACAACCCAGTACTGTCTCATGGTAGAGAGGAAGAAACTGAGGCACAGAGAACCAGTCTGTCCAGATGCACCTAGTTATCAGCCAAACTGGAATTATCTAGGTAGTGTTGCTTTAGGCTGAGCCCTTGACTTCTCTGTAGATCTCCTCTTGGAACAGAAAGAATCGATCACCATGCAGTAAATATACAGAAACTGAGGTGAGGAAAGAGCTTCTAGATACTTGACTTACTGTTTGTAAAGCTGTAGTCCTTTCATTTCTGAATTTCACTTATATGGAAAGGAATTGAAAATAATATCTCAAATATTTTATTTCTAAAACTGGTATGAATCTGATAAATTGTCCATCTTCTGAAATGAGTTGAAGAGACTTCCAATAGCCCTTGTGGGAAATACCCTAAGAAACTGACCAGGAGGAAAGAGGTATTTAATAGGACTTGGTCTGTGTGTGTCACCCCATCCCCCTTTTAAAGAAGCGCTTTGCAGCTTGGGCAGAAATGCAGCAGCTCACGCAAGAAGTAAGGAAAGGAGGCCAGAGTGTGAAGTCAGTGTTTAACTGAATCATTTTTGGACCTGAGATAGGGTCTAGTAGATATTAAAGTCATGTGAACAGTAACTCCATGAAAATTTTTAAGAGCTTTAGCAAGTTGCTTACTAAAGGGATCCCATATCTCAGTTTAACTGTTGGCTTGGCTTGCGCTACTATAACATATCATAGACTGAATGGCTTAAATAACATACGTTTATTTCTCACAATTCTGAAGGATGGGAAGGCCAAGATCAGGGTATCTGCAGGCTCAGTTCCTGGTGAGGGCCCTTTGCCTGGTTTGCAGTTGGCGTCTTCCTCACTGTATCTTCACATGGCAGTAGGCTCCTAAAGGCTTTGCCTCCACTGGGACTAGAGCTTCAACATATGAATTTGAGGGGGATAAACATTCGGTAGTCCATAACAACTATCATTTCAGAATAGGGGGAAACTGTTGGTATCCATCCTTTCATGTAGTTTTTCCATTTATTTTATTTCATTTTTATTCTTTCTTTATGTGAAAATTTTAATAACCACCAGTACTAACATAGTACTGCTTTGAAGTGGAGGCTACCAAGAGAGAAATTAACTAACTGATAGGCAGGGCCAATGAATAGTAGCTCAGAATGTCTCCTGATGTAGGAAGTATCAGTTTGTTCTGTCTAGTGGGACTTGGGGGTGCTAAGTGTAATATAATTTTATAGTACACATGAAAATCCATTCCCTTGTCTCTGCATGGTACCTTTTGACTAGAAAGTAAGGGAATGGTTCAGGGTTCTCTGGTATAAAGTACCTGCCTAATCTCACAGAATATACCCCTTTTTGTGATCCTGAAAGTATCAGCGTCTGATCTGTTCATCAGTTTTTTGAGTTGTTTTGTTTTGTTTTCTTGTTCACTGTTCTTGGCAGTTAGCCGAATTGACCAACTAACTTACATATGTGAACTTTTAGAGCTATGGTATAGGTAGCCAGGACATATCTTTTCACATTGAAGAATTAATAAGTATCATTTTTATATGGAATCAGGGCTGGTTTTTTAACATGGTTTGTTGGTACTTTAATTTCGGGGTGAGAGTAGTGAATATTTTGACCAACTTTTTTTTGGTAAAACAGAGGAGTACAAACAACCAGAGGGCAGATGATGAAGGGGATATTTCAGAAAGGATACTTCTTGGGAATGAAAGCTGTTTATTGCTGGATTTGGAAATAAGTTCTCAAAATTGAGGCAGGCACAGAAAATTTAAGTGTTGTTTCTCTAAGTTGACTTCTGCTGGTTATCCTTTCTATCTGTAGAAGAATGTCTTCTTTGAGGAAACAGACCCAAAGGAACTTAGTGAAATTCTCAAGACCATAAAGAAAACATAGGTAGTATGCCTTGCCATAAGAAAAAATTTGTCTTATTTTATTAAACATGAAGACACTTCAGTTTTCAAGGGGATTTTTTTCATTGTTTTTGTTTTTGTTTTTCATCCTAAGTCATTTAAAGAGAATGACCTAGAAAGTATGGAGGGAAAAAGTTCAACTTTATAGATTTAAGGACCTTTACCTCATTTTATCATAGCTTCAAAGATCCTTACCTGATAAACCTTCTCATCATAGAATTCACTATTCAAAAACATGTATTATTTCAGGCTTTTCAGTTAGGTATAAAGACTATATTGGTAAACGGAACACATCTCATCTCTGTACTCATGGGATAGATAATAAATGTTTACTTATAAAATAATAATGAAAACAGGATATAGTGACAGAGGGAAAAGTAAGAATAACTAAATAGGTAAAAAAAAAGCTTTTTGAGGAAGCAGTGTTAAACTTGGTGTTGAAGAATGAGAAGGGTGCTCGTGGGTGAAGAAGGTTGTAGAACATTCCAGACCCAGGAAATGGGTATTCAACTATTTTTCTGTAAAGGCCCCGATAGCCACATTTTCCATTACTCGGCTCTTCAGCTCTTCTGTAGCATACAAGTAGCAGTAGACCATACGAACGAAGAAGAATTCCAGTAAAACTTTATTTTAAAAAAAGACAGCACACCATTCTTTGCCAATTCCTGGAGTAGAGATGTTGAAAAAAAGCCTTTTGTGAATGGAGAATTGAAAGTTGGTAGTGGAGAGGAAGGGGTACTGTGATGCTGAGTAATCAGAAACCCTCACGCCAGACCTTGCAGCCAGGGAGAAGTGCTTGGTACTTAGTTATGTGCATGTCAGGAACTCATTCAAGGATTTTAAGCAAGAAAAGTGACATGCTGCAATGTGGGTTTTTAACTAAAATACTACTGTGGCTGCTGTGTGGAAAATAAAGTCAGAGGACTCAAGACAGGGGCCAGGGAGGGGTTACCTGGTAATTCAGGCAGGTGACAGTGGTGATACACGCCAGTGTTTCGATGGTGGTGATGGAGAAAAGTTTCCTGATTCAAGACATTTCACATGTAGAAAGAATGTGACCTGCAGATTGATTTAGAGAGTAGAAGAAAGAGAGAAGAATCCAAGATAATTTCTAGATTTTTGGCTATTGGACAGCCAGCTGGGTGATCCCATTTAGTGGTAGTGGGAGGACCTGTTACATGCCAGGCACTGACCCAAGCATTTGCAATTTATCAAAGAAAGAGTCTTGCTTCAGATGCATGTGCAGGAAATGAAAATGGTAAAGTGGGCCAGACTAAGTTTTGAAAAGTGTTGTAGGGGATTTGGGTCTTAGTCTGTTGGTGGAGGGAGCTGTTGTTTTTAATCTTCAAAAAAGAGACTGAGATAGAGAAGATGGAATGAAATGTTTTGTTTTCCTGCTGTCTTAATTTTTCCTCAGTTAAAGTTGTTGGGAAAAACTGTGAGATCCTCTTTATGTTGAATATTTTAAGTACTTTGTGTGGTTACAGGAATCAGAAGACGACAAAGGCTGTGAGCTAAGTATAAAATCTCTTAATTAATATTATATGAGGAAACTGACCTGAATAGAAAAAGGGTTATTCCAAAAGAAGTAGAGACAACTTTGGGAGTAGGGTAGGAAAAAGAAATAATTAGAAAGTCAAGAAGATAGTAATCATGGGATTTAAGAGACTTAGAAAGTTGGGTGACTTCTGTTTTGAAAGGGTTGAGAGAGAGGTTGGGAAAGAGCAATGTGGGAGTGGTTACCCCTCTTTTTTGTTTTTGTTGTAATTTTTAGTGATACTCTTCTAGTATTAAAGAGGTGAATAAATGAGCTCTAGGGACTTTTATCTTTGTCTCTTGCTCCTTGTGTGTAACTTGGATTTAGCTGTCTATTGAAATGAATCTCTGAGAATAATCAGTAGCCAAAATCATTTATTTTCTGCATGGGGGGTAATACCATTACCTACCAAAGTTAATTACTTACTACTAGTTAAAATCACAGTGTCCTTTGGGGGCTATGTACCTATGTTTTGTTTTTTCTTTTTCTTTTCTTGTCTATTTTTTGTTGCTTTGTTCTTGAGATTATAGTTGTCAATCTTTTGGAACCAAATTGTGATTTTTGTGGAAGAAATGGTGCTTTACTTGTATTCATGGTACTCAAGAAAACAAAGACACTAATTGTTATATTGCCGTACTTTATATATTTTACTGCTTCATTCCGTCAGCTTCCCTATATTAACAGTGATACTAATGATGTAATAGCTCTTAATGTATATTTCTATTATCTTTACTATTGGGAATGGAGTATTTAAAAAATGGTAATTCATAGCAGGATCATTCTGTGGCATACTTCCAGTTTTTCTTTCTCATTCCTTCCCAACTAGTAAGTAGCTACCATTTTTTGTGGTACTATTTCCACTGAGAGAAATCCTGATTTTTTAAAGTTTTGTATTTGAACTAAGAATGCATTTTTTAAAAACGATACCAAATTTAGATCTTTTTCTCTTTGTCTTAGCATGTAGAAGATTGTCTTTATGTATGAAATTACGAAAATGCATTGTCCTAACACCTTTTCTGTGCCCTTACTTTGAATCTCATATCTTTTGAGGTTATACAAATGCTAATACTGTTAGGCTTCCCTCTTTCACCATAGAGGTGTATGAAGTGGACAGATGCATCATGTGTCCCATAATGCCTTGCATCTTACTTTGCTTTTTTGGAAGCAATCAAAAATATTTGAATTGTCAGTTTGAGGAAGACTTTCATGTATTCTCTTGAATGAGTGAATAATGTCTGATATTGGGACTTCATTTTTAAGAGCTTTATTTTGGACATTTAAAGAAAAGAGGGAGGATGGGAATATTTGATTTTGAAATTTAAAGTAATAGGTACTTTGTGAAGTTGTTAAAATTACGTTACTATATACATTCATAAAATTGCTTCTAGAAAAATCTTAGGGCAATCAAAACTTTTTACTGTGGTGGCTATCATATTTCATTAAGGATGCTAATACGATTTTTTGATTGCAACCTTTGTACTTAAAAGAAAAATAATGATAGTAATGTCAATTTAATGAAGATAAATGAATATAATTTCAGTATCATCATTAGTGAGTTTTGGGGATGTTTAAAATAGCTACAGAATGTAAAATTAATTTTCCTAGCCTTAGTAAAAAGTTTGCTTTGAAATACAGAAATCTAAAGATTATTACAGTATTATGAAAGGTAACATCTTTCACAAAATTTATATTGAATATACAAATATGTAATTGGAGTTTGGCTGCATTGAGAACTACTTAAAGTATGAAATAAGAGTTCCGTTCAGTCATCTAGAAATTTTTGTTCTCTAGAGGAAAGAGTTAACAAGTGTGTAATGCTTTGCTGTTACCTCATTCCATGTGAATATTATAATTAGGGTATTTTCGGTAAAACAGAAAAACATTGCAGTATCTCTTTTTAATCCTTTAAATCAGGAATTCTCAGGACTAGGGAAAGAGTTATGAAGTTGTTTTAAGATTATTTGTGGCATATTGGGACAGAGGACTTTGTTGTTGTACCTCGTGGCTTGGCTCCCATACAGAGTCACTCTTGCAGTAAACCACTTTTATTGTGAGGTTGTCGCATTACTCCGATGTGATAAATGGAACATCCTTAGAGATCTTACTTGGCATTCCTTGGAAAAATAAGATTTATAAAACTGGCAAAATTAGTAAACTGACAAAGCCCCTGTCCACATTATGATTAATACAGCACTCAAATTTAAATGTAAGGGGAAACACATGCTATTTTTATAGATCATGGTAAATATTGCATATTTATGTATTACACTGCCTTCATGCGGTGAAACAAAGTGACTTGATCAAAGTCCTGGTTAGTAACCATCCTGGCCACGTTTTCTACAAATACTGATTTTGATTATTTTAGTTTCTAGGTGACTGTTAAAATACTACAGATTCCTAGAAGGACACACATCTTTTAAATTACGATAACTCTTATGTATTTTTTTTTTTCTTTTTACACATCCCAATCCCTGTTGTACTATGCTTTTAATAGATGGTTTTTTAATGTAGTATAATGCTGTTTAAATTTCTATACTGTAAGGATTTGTCTATATTTGTACTAAATATTGTCCTAAGTCCTCAATTTTTAGTATTCATATCATCATTAATTATATGGCTCTGTGCTAGTTCCTTCACTGAACTTTAGAATGAAAGCCTTTATACTTCATTTTAGAGGTGGTGATTTCTTCATCTTACCTAGACATTTAATTAGGACTGGCTGGCTAAGATTTTGCTCCAGACATTGAAATTTAAAGACTGAAAGGGCCAGTAGATGGCTCAGCGGCATAAGCACCTGCCTGGCAAGCACGAGGTCCTGAGTTCGACTCCTGGTATCCACATTTTAAAAAAACTGAAAATTTTAGTTAATGGTTAAAATTGTATGTGTTGAAGGTTGTGGGTTACTAGGCAGAGTATTATGTCCTTCAGATCTGCAGCTAGCCCAGGAGTTGTAGGTCCAGGCTCAGCTTCCTTGTCAGTCCACAGGGAGTTCTGGTTATGAAGATTCGAGAGCAGAAGCAGAGCTGTGGCTCCTGGTCATGTTCCTGCTTGCTGCCCTGTCGTCCTTCTTGCCTAATCCTGTTCTCTTCTCTTTAACAGTAGTTTGATTGATTGGAGAATGTGTCTTGTAGTCTGGATATTATCGGTGAACAGGTTTTATTATATCATTTAAAAATAATCATTTCCTTTTGACTTAATTACTTTAATCTTTGTTAAGGACATAATTGAAAGTGCAAAAAATTTTATTCTCATAAATGAAGAATGTAGTATGCAAATTTGAATTGTTGCAGAGCGGTTTATGGGTTGATACATTTAAGTTACTTAACAGTTCTGTCAGTTTGGTATTTAAATTGTTTTTATGAATAAAGCTTATGGTTTCCCAGTTTATATGATATATATATTTTTATGGTATATTTTTTAAAAGGACCTATTTTTTTTTATAAAGGACCCATATATTTTTAAAAGGACCTACTTGAGAATCACTTTTTAAAAAATCATTTTAAAAGCACATTTAAAAATTTTACTATGTAATAAACTTGACACTTTTTCATTCATAGTCCTTGAATTTTAGTATGTATCAATTTGTGTAGCCACTGTCGCACTGAATATAGAACAGTTGCTTCACTCTAGAAGACTCCTTATCATAGCCCTTTATGGTCACATCCTCCTCATACCCCCGTCCCTGACAACTACTGATCTTGTCTTTGTTATTGACCATAGTTTTGTATTTTCCATACTACCATATGTAGAGAATCATAGTTTGTGACCTTTTGAGACTAGCTTCTTTCTTAAAGCATAATTATTTTGAGATTGAGTCGAGTTGTTTTATTAGTTTGTTCCTTTATGGCTGAGTGATGTTCTATCACATCCAGTGGCTCTCAGATATTTTAAAAGAGTGGAAAACTTTAAAAAACCCACACAAAGCCAATATAAACATATGTAATCAAGAGTCTGATGGTATGAATGTACTGTAATTTGCTCTTCTGTTTACCTATGCATTTGTCGAAAGACACTGTCTATATGGCTTTCTGTGATTATAAGTAGAGCTGATGTGAACATTTGTGTACAGCTCTTTTTGTGTGAATGTATTGTTGGGTCATATGGTAAATACATATTTAAATTCATAAACACTGCCATACTGTTTTACTATAAGGCTGTACCAATTTGTGTTCCTACCAGTAATGTGGTAGTTCTAGAAGCTTAGAATTGTTGTCAGCACTTGATTTTGTTAGCATTTTTCAGCCATTCTGATGGGTATGTAATAGTATCTCATTGTGGTTATGGTTTGCTTTACTCCAGTGACTAATGCTGAACCATCTGTTCATTTATGCAAAATTGCCTCCTGAATGTCTTCTTTGGTTCAAGTGTTTCTGTTCAAGTCTTTTGCCCATTTTAAAGTTGAGCTGTTTGCTTTCTTTATTGAATTTGAAGATTTTCATTCTGGATGCAAGTTAGTTGATTTTTCTCCCAGTCAGTAGGTTTTCTTTCCTTATCTTCCTTTTCCTTTCCTTCCTTTTCCTTTTTCCTTCCTTTTCCTTTTTCCTTTCCCTTTTCTTTTTTCTTTTCAACAGTGTCTATAGAACAAAAGTTTTTATTTTATAAATTATGCTTTTCAAGTTAGGTTGGCAATTGCTTAACATTCTCAGATGATACTTGATCACTATAGTGTAAACTTTTCCTTTGATTTACTGTGGTTCTCTGGAAATATGATATGACTAGGTATTGTCCTCCTAAAGCAAAGGTTAGTGTTGAGTGTGAATCAGTGGCTTAAAAACTCAGCACTTAGAATTACATAAATACTACTAAAACAATACAAAAGCATTCATGTTGAAGAACTTGTACAAAGAGAAGGAATAGAAATGTCTACTGTGGCTCTTTTTATACAGGTGGTTTCTTAATCCTGGATGTCATACCAGAAATGCCTAAATGGCCTTAAATGGCCTTTTACTTGCACACAGAGGTTGTCTTTGCATTTTGTGTGGCCCTAAGTAGACTGTTTTTCAGATCAGTTTTATATTTACATCAAAACTGATAGAGTGGGTCGGTGAGATGGCTCAGTGGCGTAAGCGCCTGCCTGGCAAGCGCGAGGGCCTGAGTTCGACTCCCGGAACCCACATACGAAAAAAGGGCCGGTGATATCGCTCAGCGGCACGGGCGCCTGCTGGCGCGCGAGGTCCTGAGGTCGACCCCCGGTACCCACCAAAAAAAAAAAAAAAAAAAAAAAAAAAAACTGATAGAGTTTACAGAGATTGTAACACACACACAATTAACGTCCTTGTGGTACATTTATTATGGTCAGTGAACCTGCACAGATACATCATTACCACTCATAGTTCAGAGTTCAGTTAACATTTGCTGTGAACTCATTTGTGGGTTTAGACAAATGTGTAACGACAGTTGTTTGGTTTTTCATTAATTTTAAGAATATTTTGAGTAGTAGTCCCCTATCAAGTATGTCTTTTGCAAGTATTTTCTCCCAGCCTATAGCTTGTCTTCTCATTCTTTTGGCTAAAATCTATTTTAAAAGGCTCAAGTGGTTCTGATTCTCTATAGGATGTTCCACCATTAGGTGCTGCTACTTTTGCAAGGCCATGCACAGCCATCATTTCTTGGCTGCTCATTTCATTTCATTCTACTTTTCTGGCATTGTTACTGTTTTTCCATGTATCCTCTTGTCTCACCTTTCAAATTTCACCTCTTCATGTGGATAGCCTTACAGTATGTTTTCTTTAATAATAATAATACAAGTAGCACTTAATCTATAGGCCCATTTGGTGCCGGTACCACTTCTATGGCAGTGTTTGTATCCTTTGCCTTGCTGGTCCAAAAAATAGCTGTCGTTTTATTAGAGAATGATATTAACAATATTACCCCTACATACACACCTGTTGCATCACTTTCTTTTTCAGTGCTTTTGGTAATATTTTAAAAATAAGGTTAATTTTCTTCAATTAATGTATAGTTTGGTTTATATGCCAACATAACATCTTTTACAAAGCACATTTTAATCTTCATAAAGGTTTAAGTTTTATCTTATTCTTACCATTATATTGTGTAAGTTTGAAAAAGTGTTCATTTTTCTAGGGTAATGTTAAAGGAATTCTCTCAGTAATCTAGATAATTAAGAGGACATTGCAACAAGTGTATATAAGGCTTTTATTTTGCTTTTAGTCACGTGTTCATGTATATGCACATTCAAAAATAAACATAAAATTCACTCTGGAAAGTACCTATTTTCTAATTATTAGAAGTTTTTTGTTAGTGAATTGTCAGGATAATCTTGAAGTATGGTGCAAATAATATAATCATTTATGACGCATGCTAGTTGACCTCATTTTTATTTTGCTGAAAGGCATGTATAAATTATAAATACTACCCCAAATACTTGTCGATATGTTTCATTTTATTTATTTATTTATTTATTTTATTTTAAAGAGAAGAAAAAACAAAACAAATCAAAAGAAGAACAAATTTTCAAAACAGCATAATAGGAGGGTAACAATGGTTAATACATTACGTATTACTATCTTTAAGTTAGTTATTTAGGATACCAGACATTAGCATTCAATTGTCCAAACATTATTGGCACAAACCTTACTCTTCAATGAACTAAGTAAAATTGGTAGTGTATCTATCTTAACCATCTTATATATATACAATTTTTTTCCCTTTCCCTTCTTTCTTTTCCCTATTCCAGTCTCTCTTTCCTTTTGACCAGTTTCTTTTTGATTCACCATGTCTATTGTACATTTTGGATCTTATTTACTCTTTCAGTTTCTCATACTAGAGAGACAATACGATGCTTACACATGTGCTTCTGGTTTATTTCACTTATGAGTATTTTCTCGAGTTGCATCCATTTACCTATAAAAGTCTCCAGTTTATCCTTCTTTATGGCTGAATAGTACTCCATTGTATAAAAATACCACATCTTTCTTATCCATTCCTCAGTTGATGGGCATTTGGGTTGTTTCCAAGATCTGGCTATTACAAATTGTGCTGCTATAAACATGGGTGCACATATATCGCTGTGGTACGATGTTTTTAATTCTTCTGGGAAGATGCCCAGAAGGGGAATAGCTGGGTCAAATGGGACCTCCAACCCTAGTTTTCTGAGGAATCTCCACACTGACTTCCACAGTGGCTGTACCAGTCGACACTCCCACCAACAGTGAAGAAGGGTTCCTTTTTCCCCACAGCCCCTCCAGCATTTGTTGTTAGTTGATTTCTTAATAGTAGCCATTCTTTCTGGGGTGAGATGGTATCTCAGTGTTGTTTTAATTTGCATCTCTCGAATGACTAGTGATGTTGCACATTTTTTTGTATATTTGTTTGCCATTAGTATTTCTTCATCTGAGAAATGTGTATTCATCTCAGATGCCCATTTTTGGAGTGGGTCTTTAAATTTGGGAGGTCTGATTTTTTTGAGTTCTTTATATGTTCTCGATAGTAATCCTTTGTCTGAGGAACAGCTGGCAAACATTTTTTCCCACATTGTGGGTTGTCTCTTCACTCTGTTGGTGGTTTCTCTTGCTGTGCAAAAGCTTTTTAATAAGATGAGATCCCAGTTATTGATTCTTTGGGATAGTTCCCGTGCGGTTGAGTTTTTATTCATAAAGTCTTTGCCTACACCAATGTCTCCAAGGGTTTTACCTATCCTACCTTCCAGCAGATTTAATGTTTCTGTTTTAATATTTAGATCTCTGATCCATTTTGAATTTAGTTTAGTGCATGGTGAAAGATATGGATCTAGTTTTAATCTTTGGCATGTGTAGAGCCAGTTTTTCCAGCACCATTTATTAAAGAGGCTATCTTTCTTCCAGCGAATGTGTTTGGCACCTTTGTCAAAGATAAGGTGGCTTAGTATGTCTGGGGTTGTTTCAGCATCTTCTAATCTGTTCCATTGATCTTCAGATCTGTTTTTTTGCCAGTACCACACTGTTTTTATCACAGTAGCTTTATAGTATAATTTCAAGTCGGGGATTGTGATGCCCCCTGCCTTGCCTTTGTTGCCCAGAATTGCCTTTGCTATTCTAGGTCTCTTCTGATTCCAAATGAATTTTAGGATTGTTTTCTCTAATTCTGTGAGATATGCTGTTGGAATTTTGATTGGAATTGCATTAAATCTGTATAACAATTTTGGAAGTATGGCCATTTTCACTATATTGGTTCTTCCTATCCAGGAGCAAGGGATATCTTTCCATTTTCTGATATACTCTTCAATCTCCTTTTTCAGAGTACTGTAGTTTTCAGTGTAGAGGTCTTTTACATCCTTTGTGAGGTTGATTCCTAGGTATTTCATTTTTTTGGATGTTATTGTGAAAGGTATTATTTCCCTAATTTCTCTTTCAGTAAGTTTGTTATTTGTGTACAGGAAGGCTATTGACTTTTGAGTATTGACTTTGTATCCAGCTACACTACTGAATTTGCTTATTAAATCTAGCAGTTTTTTAGTGGAGTTTTTGGGGTCTTCTGTGTAGAGTATCATGTCATCTGCAAATAATGATAATTTAACTTCTTCCTTTCCAATCATTATTCCTTTTATTTCTTTCTCTTGTCTAATTGCTCTGGCTAAAGTTTCCAGAACTATGTTGAATAAGAGTGGGGACAGTGGACATCCTTGTCTTGTTCCTGATTTTAGAGGGAAGGCTTTCAGTTTTTGGCCATTTAGTATAATATTGGCTGTTGGTTTGTCATAGATAGCTTTTACCAGATTGAGATAAAGACCCTCTATTCCAATTTTCTGTAGGGTTTTTATCATGAAAAGGTGCTGGACTTTGTCAAAAGCTTTTTCTGCATCTATTGAGATGATCATGTGATTTTTGTCTTTGGTTCTGTTAATATGGTGTATTACATTTATTGATTTACGTATGTTGAACCATCCCTGCATCCCTGGGATGAATCCAACTTGGTCATGGTGTATAATCTTCTTGATGATTTGTTGGATTCTGTTTGCCAGTATCTTATTAAGGATTTTTGCATCTATGTTCATTAGGGAGATTGGCCTGTAGTTCTCTTTCTTAGTTGGGTCCTTCTCTGGTTTTGGTATCAGGGTAATGCTTGCTTCCAGGAATGAATTTGGGAGTATTGCTTCCCTTTCAATTTCATTGAAAAGTTTGAGAAGTAGGGGCGTTAGGTCTTCTCTAAATTTCTTGTAGAATTCGGCAGTGAATCCATCAGGGCCTGGGCTTTTCTTTGTTGGGAGGTTTTTAATTACATCTTCAATTTCATTGGCTGATATTGGTTTATTTAGGATTTTTAAATCTTCTTGATTCAGCTTTGGTAATTCATACGAATCTAGGAATCTGTCCATTTCTTCTGCATTTTCCATCTTAGTAGAATATAAATTTTCAAAATAGGTATAGATGATCTTCTGGATTTCTGCAGGGTCCGTCGTGATATCACCCTTTTCATTTTCAATTGCATGGATTTGAGTCTTTTCTTTTCTTTTTTTGATAAGGTTGGATAAGGGTTTGTCAATCTTATTTATTCTTTCAAAGAACCAACTTTTTGCTTCATTGATTCTTTGTATTGTTTTTTTAGTCTCCAATACGTTAATTTCTGCTCTGATCTTTATAATTTCCTCCCTTGTATGGGCTTTTGGCTTAACCTGCTCTTCTTTTTCTAGAAGCTCGAGGTTCACCCTTAAGTTGTTTATTTGTGCTTGCTCTATTTTCCTGATATAAGTATTTAATGCTATAAATTTCCCTCTTATGACTGCTTTCATTGTATCCCATAAGTTCCGGTATGTTGTACTGTCATTATCATTCAGTTGTAGGAAGTGTCTAATTTCTTCTTTAATTTCATCTGTGACCCATTGGTTGTTCAGGAGAGTGCTGTTTAATTTCCATGTGTTTAGGGAGTTTTTGTGAGATCTTTTGCCATTGATTTCCAATTTCATTGCACTATGGTCTGATAATATGCATGGGATAATTTCAATTCCTTTGCATTTACTTAAGCAGGTTTTATGAGCTAGTATGTGGTCTATTTTGGAGAACGTCCCATGTGCAGCTGAGAAAAATGTGTATTCTGATGTTGTGGGATGGAACACTCTGTAGACATCTACTAAGTCCATTTGTTCAAAAGTTTGGTTCAGTTCTACTATTTCATTATTGATTTTCTGTCCAGTTGATCTGTCTTTTTGTGACAGTGGAGTATTGAGATCTCCCAATATAATTGTATTAGTGCTTATTTGATTTTTCATGTCCTTTAGTACTTGTTTTATATAGCTGGGTGCATTGGTATTTGACGCATATATATTTATGATCGTTATCTCTTCCTCTTGGATTGTTCCCTTTACAAGGATGTAATGACCGTCTTTATCTCTCTGAATCCTTCTTGACTTGAAGTTCACTTTGTCTGCAAAAAGAATAGCTACCCCTGCTTTTTTCTGGGTTCCTGTGGCATGGAGTATTGTTTTCCATCCTTTGACTTTCAGTCTATGAATTTCTTTCTGAATTAAATGTGTTTCTTGTATACAGCATATTGTTGGATCTTGCTTCTTGATCCATTTCGCCAGTCTGTGCCTTTTAATTGGTGAATTGAGACCGTTAACATTGATGGTTAAAACTGATATGTATTGACTTATACATGTCATGATATTTTCCTGTTGTTGGTTTCCACTCTTTGTTTTTCCCCTTTCCTGCTATTTAATTATTTGCCCTGCCTGGTGGATTCCTTCTGTTGGGGTTCCTATCTCTTTCTAGAATGTCTTTCAGAACGTTTTGGAGTGCTGGTTTGGTGGTCATAAATTTTCTCAGATGTTCTTTGTCATGAAAGTATTTTATTTCTCCATCAATTTTGAAAGATAGTTTTGCAGGGTACATCAATCTGGGTTGAAAGTTATTTTCCTTTAGAGCTTGAAATACATCATTCCAAGCTCTTCTTGAATTGAGTGTTTGTGCTGAAAAGTCAGCTGTGATTCTGATGGGTTTTCCTTTATAGGTGATTTGTCTCTTCTCCCTAACAGCTTTTAAGATTCTGCCCTTCTGTTGAATTTCTGGGATCTTGACTATAATATGTCTGGCTGAAGGTTTTTTTTTGATCATGTCTAGTTGGTGTTCTAAAAGCTTCACTTATAGGGGCGTCAAATTCCTTTTCTCTTCCAGGAAAGTTCTCCCTGATTATGTCTTTGAACAAGGTTTTAATGTCATTGATGCTATCTCCTGCTTTTTCATTTATTCCAATTATTCTTAAGTTGTTTATCTTTGAGTCATCTAGCAGCTGCTGAATTGATTTTTCATGGTCCCTTGCTGTTTTTAAGAATTCTTCCTTTTCATGATCACTAATTGCAAGCCTGTCTTCTATATCTGAGATCCTGTCCTCGCATTGGCTTAATCTGCTACAAATACTTTCAATGGAATTTTTGTTCTCTTGGATATCTGCTTGAATCTGCCTTATGGATTCCATTTCTTTCCTATGCTGAGCATTCATGGTTTCTATAGTTTTCTTAAGCTCATCTATTTTTTTGTCTGTATCAGCTATAGTGTCCTTAAGCATGGTCTTCAATGTGGACATTATCTCTGCAGTTATCTGTGAGATTATTTCTGTTTTAATTTTTTCCAGAGCCTCATTCAGTTGCTTTGTTTTTACCACTTCAGATAGGCCAGGTGGGTGGCTTTCGGATTGTCCCACCTCGTTGCCCCCTAGGTTTGCCTTTGGTGAATTGGATGTGTGGGGTTGCATCTTGTTTAAGTGTCGTCTCATTTTTTCTTTCTTTAATTCCTGGGGTGATGTTTGCAAATTACCTATGGTAGGTTACTTTATTGCTAGTGTTTAAGATCTTTAGAAGATGACTACTTCTCTGCAGTATCTTCCAAGTGGAGCTTGCTTTTGGGTTTTGAGCTTTCTGCCAGATCCTACCTCTTCAATTCGTTGGGTATGCGAAGTTGCTACCTTTTTGGCCTAGTCCTTGATTCTTTGGTACTGTGCCACTGTATTTTCTGTGTCCCTTAGTCAATCTCAATCACGAAATATCAGGAAGGAAAGATGTTTAGAACAATTATTTCACATTTGGCTATAATGTTAACTAAAGCATCAAACACAGCCTAGAAAATGACAGACTGAGCTAACCAGTTATTTACCACTTTTAGCTGTATAGAGTTGCGGTTATATAACAAAATCTAAAACACACCAGAAAAATTATATGCAGTATACAAGTCCTATGTATGTCAATTTTCCCCTGAGGAGTTTAAATTTAAAATGAGTTAAGGAGGAAATAGAGTGTTGGAAGAATAGGAAGGAATTAGATCTAAGGTTAGAGGAACAAGAGGGATCCCACTAAAATTGGGACACTGGTGCAGAGGACTGGTGGTAAAAAGAGAAGGAAGGGATAAAAGGAAGAACAGATCACAACCACAATCACAAAGAAGTTAGAGGCGCTGTTTACACTCATATAAAAAACCAGAGAGAATAATGAAGGAAAGAGCAAATACACATACAGAAACAAAAACGAAGATAAAAACAATAAAACAGACAAAACAAAAATAAAACCCCACCAAAAAAAAAAAAAAAACCCTTCGCCAGAACAAAAAACAAATGAGGGGAAAAAGAAAAAAAAAAAAAAAAAAAAAAAAAAAATATATATATATATATATATATAAAAGAATCAGTTCCAGGTGTTGACTCTGCTGTAGGCAGATACCCTGTGGTGACAGAGTCCTGTTCTGTGCAGGTCCGTCCCAGTAAGCCAGGAGCGCCCTCTGGCGGGCGGTGAACAGAGGCGCATACTTTCAGGCAGAGACCAGTCTAGCTCGCCTGCCGCTCTCAGCGCCCTTTCACGATCCCTGGGCCTGAGAGGCGCAGCGCGCTGTCCGGAGCGCGGGTTCCCTGCACTGGTTTCCCGCCGCTCTGATTTTCACCACGCCCCCAATGGCGCCGGGCCAGTCGCTCTCTGGCGCGGGACAGGTGTGGCTGAGAGTCCAGTCTCGTTCGCCTGCTGACCTCAGCACACTTTCGTGGGCCTGAGAGGCCCCGCGCTGCCCTGTCCGGAGTGCGAGTGTCCAGCGCTGTTTTTCTTTTGCGCCGCTCTGATTTTCGCCGCACCCCCCACAATGGCGCCTGGCTGGTCGCTCTCTGGCGCAGGGCAGCTGTGGCTGAGAGACACTCACCGCCGGCCAGCGCAGTTCTCCGCCGCTGCCCCGCCCCGCCGCTGTCTCAGGATCCTCCGTGGGGGCTCCCTGGGCGCCAGCTGCCACCGTGTGTCCGTAGAATTGAGCTTCTGTCGCGCTGTGATTCCTGGGATGGTAGAAGGTGTGCGCGCGCGGTCTGCTCCTTCTTCTTTGTTGGAAATCACCCTTCACTGGTGCCGGGGGTCCCAGATTGCGCTTCAGAACTTTTCTGGGTTCCGGGGAGGCATCTCCCCCCCTCCTGCGCTTTCCCGGTCGCTATATTCCCGTGTTCCAACGGCAACTTTTAGAGAGAGTTTCGCTGCCTGCTTCTTACTCATCCGCCATCTTTTTTCCCGTAGTCGATATGTTTCATTTTAAAGTGTGTAATCAGCAATGTTAGAAAACGAGTCTTACAACATTAGCATTTTATTTAATTGGTCAGTTTTTCATTCATTTTGCAAATGTGCCAGGTGCATTTGGAAATCATTTCCTGATTCAAAACATGTTCCAGAATCAGAATGATTTTAATATAGTTTACATTCAACCTGATTTTGTAACAAAGTTATACACAGGTTCACTTAATACAGTTTTATATTGTATGTGGTACAGTTTGCTCTAGCCTTGTTATGATTTTAATTTATTTGCTACTCAAAATTTAGTGGTTCACTGACAGTCTAAGAAGTCACCAAAATTCTTGGTGAAGAATTTTGTAAATAGGCACATTTTCAACTTGCTGATTGTCTTTTTGTTTCAGCTACTTTGAGATTTACATCATACAATTCCCAGAGTTAATGAGTTGAAACTATGTATCTATTTGCATTAAAGTATTTATTTAACATAATACTGTCAACTAATCAGTATGGATGTTCATCACTTTTGATACAGTCAACATAGTTATGAAGTAATTTGTACGGGGTATTATCTTGAAGTTATAGGGAGCTTAGGTTATTCTTGTGAATAAAAGATTACATAAATATATAATTTTTCAACCTAGAAGGTATAATGGTTTTTATACTATACATTTAATACTAGGTGTATTATTCCATCTGTAAAATCTAATGACCTTTTCCCTCTAATATATAAGAAAAAATAAATTAGATGTGGCTTTCTCAGTTTGAACTTTCTCGTAATGAGGTATATTTTCTTGAAATCTTTGATGCTTCTAGCCATTGCTTATACTTTATATACCTTGGAATGGCATTTTATTCACATGAATTTATAAATCAGGTGTTTAGATATCTGTGTATCTCAATACACACATTAAACAGTCACGTTTTCCAGAAAGCCTAACGACTTCAGATTCTCCCTAACCTGGAAAGGTTTAACCATTAGTACAGATTATCTGTCCTAAAGAATGGAGATAAAATTCTACTGGAATTGAGACACCATAAAAATGGTGTCTCTTTAGTTTGGAATTATTGAGAATTTGGCATGGCCATGGTTGGATTTGAATAACTGGAGAGGTTGGTGATATAGTAAAGTACCTGTCCCTTGGTATTTTGGGATTAGTTGCAAGACCCCTGTGGATACCAGAATTTGTGGATGCTCTAGTTCCTATGTAAAATGGTATATTTGCATGTACCTTGTATCTTCTGTACTCTTCAAGTCATCTCTAAATCATTCATAATACCTAAAACAATGTAAATAGCCTTTACATTATTTGGGGAACAGTGACAAGGAACAAAGATCTGTAGATGCTCAGCACAGACACATCTTGTTCACCAGATATTTTGAATTCGTGGTTAAATCTATGGATGCAGAACTCATGGATACAGAGGTCCAACTAAAATGTTAGGAACTTGGGAAAACTTAGGGGAACTTAAAGACTGCTTGTTCATTCTGAAGTTAAAACCAAAGTCGGGATTCTGTTTTTAAGGCAGATAATCTTTCCATTGGGCTGATGGTAGGAAGGAATAGTGGTCAGTAAGTAAGTAATCTCTTTGTTAGAGAAGATGGTATTCAGCTTGTGGATTGTGGAAAGGAATTCTTGAAGTTTGAGTAGTCTTTTATTAGGGCTGGATTAGTAGGGAATCTCTGACGCAAGAGTATTTTGTGTGCAAAAGCAAGTTTCCTGAAAGTCCTTACCAAAGTGAATCATAGCACTGGAGGGTTGGGGTGAAAGAAATGGTCTTCTATACAGCAGGCACAGTTTGGGTGTGGGAGGAATACATGGAAAAGATAGAAATGCTGCCACATGGAGGCATTTACAGTTAGTATAGGGTAAAGAAGTAGAGAGGGGGTGATTTTAATACAGTGGTCAGCAAAAGACCGCTGTAGAATTGAAATTTGAGTAGAGCAAAGTGAGGGAGAAAGCGCTATGAATTGAGACAGGATATGGCAAAGCACAGGTATCTATAGTTCATGTTCACTGAGTGGTTTTCAAGTGCTAGGCATTGTCCTATGTGCATTACCAGTGTTCAATCCTATGAGAATGATACTATTTCACATGTAAGGAAACTGTGGCCCAGAGAGTAAATAATTTATCCGAAGTCACACAGCTGATCAGGGAGCTAGGATTGGAGCTTAGGCAGTGTGACTCAGTAGCAGTACCCTTAACTATTATTCGGGGACAGGAGAGGGAAGGTATAGCAGGAAATTCAGTTGGAGCAGTAGCTTGGGGCCTGTTACACGGCCTTGAAGTTCAGTATAAAAATCTAGGATTTTGGGCCGGTGATATCGCTCAGCGGCATGGGTGCCTGCTGGAGCGCGAGGTCCTGAGTTCGACCCCCGGTACCCACAAAAAAAAAAAAAATCTAGGATTTTATTCTGACCATAATGTTAAGTGATTAGAGGGTTGAGAAGTGCCCAGAAGGTTGCCTTTATGATTCTGAAAGTCAAGAGAGAGATCTGGACTACACATACACAGTTGATAGTCATCTGTGTATAGATTACAGTTTAAAATACTTCTACTGGCCTGTAGCATACTTCTTTGATTTAAAATTAAGGATTCTTTTTTACTAAACAGATACGTATGCATGTATATGTTTGTATATATGTGAGCGTATGTGTGTAAACAAACTGTAATGAACTGTTCTGTTAATAGGTGAGAGAAGATGTACTAAATTCATTGAATAACAACTTTCTTCAGACACTGAATCAAGCTTGGAATGATCATCAGACAGCTATGGTGATGATTAGAGACATACTAATGTATATGGTAAGTAGAGCTTTTTTGTAGTTTCATTTCTTTAAGAAGTTAAACATTTAAAAACAAAGGCTTTCTGTCAAATTTAGTTGTACGACACATCTCAGTGTAAAATGCTGGCTTTGTTTTTGTGTCTTAAGTAGTATTTCCTCTATTAAGGACCAATCTTAGCCTATGGAAGTAAAAATCTTACTTCTTCACATAGTTACAATACAGTAGAATGATTAGGATGGAAAAATGAAAGAGAATGACTTAAAATTGTTTTTCTTAATATTTAGTCTCTGTTCTTTAAAAGACAAAATGTTTTTTAAAGGTCTTATTACCCTCTCTTCTTAAGGGTGGTTAAATAACAGCGTGAGAAGTAAAAGCTGAGAGTACAAGTTTCTAATTTATCAGTGTTCTATCTTCAGTGACAGGTGTCTTATTAATATAAGTATTTTTCTAATAATTAGACTCTTAAAACCTGACATCTATCTCTCCTACTAGTAAATTTTTGCAGTGCATCTTTGTACCTGTTCTTGTTTAAGGCTAGGGGCTTCTTCAAGATTTATGTTCCATTTTTTGCCTACTAGGGCTGTTTTCATTTTTGTCACTCGAGAAAGATCCTGGTAAACAAGATAGTTCAGAAAATATTGGCTTGAACTAAGTTGTTCAATAATTTTCAGGGAGATTACATTCTTAATTTTTTAAAAACTTTCATATGATTATAAAATGAATCTAAATTTCTTTAGTTTAATTATTGCATCACTGAAGAATTCAGTCTAATGACTGGTGTTTGGGATTAGACACAGTGGTTTTCTTCCATGGCTTTACTCTCTTCAGAGTTTTAGCTTTGACTTTTAGCTTCAGTGTGGTGTGAGAGCTTGTCCTAATTTCTTTTACTTAATAGACAAAAACAAAGTTAGGAAAGAATTTCCAGTGAGAACAAACAGCTGTAAGGTTTTGTGTTCTGAGTGAATTCAATCCAGCCTTTACCCCTGGTTTTATAAGGCCTTAGTGGCAAGAGGGTCAAGGAGAGGCAATTTAATTTTTCAAGAAGGTAATAAATGGTGTAACAAATTACTTAGCTTTTCTCAGTGTCATTTTCCTTGTCAGGTTATGGATTCACTTTGTGTTCACATTTTGAGGGTAAAGATGTGATAATATATGAAATCATGTATCATAATGTCTAGCATATACTGTAATGTGAAATAAGTTAACTTGCTAGTATTCTCTTTAAATTTTTTATTTGGTAATTTTAAAAAATCTATACTAAGTATCTAATGCTAAGATAGAAAACAACATATAATTTCATGGTCCGTCTCCATTGATGGAGTATTTTTTTTTAATTGTATATATACACTCATTTTTTAAAATCTTGTTTTGTTACAGTTCTTATATTTTTGCAGTGAAATCTCAAACCTTGAGTCCTGGCTCTACCTCTAATATGACCATGATCAAGTAATTAGTTCATATTTCCTCATTATAAAATGAAAATAATATTGTACCATTGGGTAGGATGATGATGAGGCTTACATGAGCCATTCATGTAAAGCACATATAGGAATTGGCCCGCGGAAACAAGTTTAGTAATAATTAACTATTGTTACTGTTTCTTGCCCCGTCCTCTGCTTATCGAACCCACCTGGTATGTATACCGCAGACTCTGGATCACCCAGGTGACTTGCCTCTCCTGTACCTTTGCTGGAGGAAACCTCACACAGGATAGGTCAGTGCCATTATTTGTCCATTGTCACAGACCTTTAGTCAGTGCTTCACACTGCCCAACATTTTTATTCTTTCTTGAGTAAGCTTGTTTCACACTTCTTTTCAGACCTCTATCTCTCACTGATTCCCTCGCTCTTGGTAAATGATCTTGCTTTCTATCTCTCAAAGAAAACATCAAATAGGAACTGTGTTTATTTTTTGCCACTAAATCTACAACTTTACCTGTATTTTCTCCCCTTTTGTGTTTTTCTTTTTACTTTGTGTTTTAATGAAGGATAATGTGTTCTCTTCTGGGGAAGGCTAGTTCCCCACCTCTGCTGTGGATCGTATCTCCTTTTGTATTGTCTGGAACCTTAAGTATTTTGGGGTTCTGTCTGTTTTTTACTGGATTGTATTCATCAGCTTTGGATGTTCAAGCCACTCATATCCTCGGAATAAAATTCCATTATATTTCTGATAGGTGCCTACTATCGCCCAGTGTCTCTCACCTGTCACTCACAGGTCAGTCTCTCATAACAAAATGCTGATACACCCATAAAATTTTTCATTTGTTCCGAATATGGTCCAATTAACTGTCTACCTTAACTGTTCTGTTAAGTTTTCCCTTTGTTAGAATCACCATAGATTCTGTGTGTCCCTGAATAACAGGCCTTATTCTTGATTTTTTTTCTTTCATCTGCATTTGGCACAGTTGACTACACTTTTCTCCTGACCTGTTTGGTCCTTGGTAGCTATGACAAAGCACTCTGTATCTCCTACCTTCTGCCTCTGCCTTTTCTGCTCCTCTTCCTCTTCTTTCCCTCCTGAAGTAGAGGGATTCTTTGGACTTCGTCCTAGACTGTGTTTTCATGGTGCACTCACCCACTTCCGTAACTCTGTGTGCCTCTGCGGATGAGTCCCGAGTTACGTCTGTAGCCTCACTCCGAGATGCAGACTCATTTTCATCTGTCAGGTGAACAGCTCCCTTAGTTGTCTGCAAGGTACTCGAACTTGGCACATCCAAATAAGCTCGTAATCACAGCATTTCAGGTATTCAGAATTATTTTTGTCGGTTCCTTTTTCCTCACTCATCTATTGCTAGAATCTGGGATTTTTTTTTTTTTTTCCTGCCTTCCTGTTTGTTACCAGAGACCATTCTACCTTCATTTTTGCCTTGGCATTTTCAGTACAAGCGGTCTTATAGCATTCACTGGGCTCTGCTCTTCTCTGTTCTCCCTGTTTCTCCTAGAGTTACTGTCTTAAAGCATAAATCACTTTACTGCCCTGCTTTGAATCCTTACCTTTCATCTTGGAACCCTCACAGTATATCTTCTGTCTTCAAAAGGAGGGACAGGTTAGTAAAGGAAACATTTTAAGTCTTAAATTTCTTATCAGCTGTCATGTACTCCCCCATCTGTAGTTGCTGTCCTTATACCTAGTACTATTCTTTAGTAGCACTTATAACAATCATATAGTAGTCCCCCCAACACTACTGTTGCAATTTGGGGGCATTATTAGGGAAAATAAGGATTACTTGAACATAAACATTGCAATAAGGTCATGTCTCCGTTAATAGACAGCTACTAACAACGGAGGCGAGGTAGCTAATGCAGCCTGGAAATGCTGGGCAAAGGGTTGATTGACATCAGGCAGTTCAGAGTGGGACTGCAGGATTTTATCTAGCTACTCAGAACAGTGTACAATTTTATTTCTTTTTATTTCTAGTATGTTTGTGATATATAATGAATACATTTATCATGAGGAATTGGTGCATGTACATGTTTTATTTTAATCCTTTTTTCCTCTCCTTCCTCCTATGTCCCCCTAAATCCCCTTCTTGTATCCCTAGATCCCTTTCCTTTATCCCCAAAGTCTACCTCCCCGTTTCCTATCTTTTTTTATTTTGCTCTTCATATCATCTATACTTTGGGTTGCTTATATAGGAGAAATGCAATATTTAAGCTTGTGTGTCTTATTTATGAGTCATTTGAGTCCACAAGTGACTCAAATTTATCCTTCTTTATGGCTGAGTAGTACTCCATCATGTATATATACCACATTTTCTTTATCTGTTCATCTGTTGATGGGCATGTAGGCTACTTCCAGGATTTAACTGTTGTGAGTTGTGCTACTTTAAACATGAGTATGCATGTATCTCTGTAATATGATATCTTTAACTCTTCTGGGATGATACCTAGAAGAGGTATAGCTGGGTTAAATGGAATTTCTATTTTTAGGTTTTTGATTAATCTCCATAATGATTTCCAGAGTGGTTGTAGCGTGTACAGTTTTAAACTTAAGGATTATTTCTAAAATTCTCCATTTAATATTTTCAGACCACAGTTGACTAACGTAACTAAAATCACAGAAAGCAAAACCATGAATAAGGAAGATTTAATAGATTGAAGGAGGATGGGACAGTATCTTTGTAACCACAGTCTTTTGTACCTAGAACAGCTCCTTGTGCAAAGTAGGCTCTTCATTATACCTTGAATAAGTTCATGTACATTACATAGTGTGTTCTTTTTTAATGAACAGTACATACTATTTTCAAAGTACTTACTATGGTATTTTAGATTCAGAAAGATAGCATGATAAGGTATCTTCATTCCACAAGTTTTTCTTTTTCATATCCTTCATTCTGTCATTTTCTTTTTTTTTTAATGTGTAGTGTTCTGGGCTTAGTTAAAATACCGCTCTTCTGGGCTTGGTGGTGCATGCTTGTAATCCTACCTACTCAGGAGTCTAAGGTAAGAGGATCCCTTTGAGACCAGCCTGGGCAACTTAGTGAGAGACTCTGTCTCAGAATATAAAACTGGATAGGGCTAGAGATGTAGCTTAGTGCAAAGGCTCTGGGTTGGATCACCAGTACTGCAAAAACAGAACAAAACAAAACCAGGAAACACCTAAAAGTACATTTTAAAATTAAGGTAGTTCATATACGTTGAAATGAATTAAAGTGTACAAAATGATTTTTAATAGTATGCACCTCTGTAACTAGTACTCTAGCCAAGATAAATGCTTTTAACCTCCCCTCCCCTTTTTTTTCGATTGACTTACTCATTTTCTTCTAAGATTTTTTTGTCTCATCCTTGATTCAGGTGTACTGGTTATACCTACATGGAACCTATGCAAGTTTCTTCTGTAATTCCTGCCTCTGTTGGAATTTTAAATCTCCTGCTCAGAGAGGGAGGAGAGACGTTTCAGTGTCTACCCACTTACCACCTACTCAGTTAGCTTACTGATTCTTAACAAGGAAGTGCCTGTGTCTGAAATGTCACGCATGCGCCTCAGTGTACAGACGCCGGGGATGCGCTGACTGGAAGTGAAAACTGTATCACTGGTTACAGGGAAACTGGCATTGGTCAGAGTTTGTTCCACACAGCTTTGTTGTTTGTAGGTTCGTTGTTTCAAAAAGAGAAGTGTACATGGGACATGTGGCCTCTAATTTCTACAACCCCACCCTTCCTGATGGTTGAGACTTGTATTACCTGTTTGGACCCTGAAGGCATCAGAGTTTGTAATCCTTGGTTTACTTAAGTTTGTTTTCAAAAATTCGTTGTTTTCTTAATTAAAGGATTGCATGTTCAGCATTTAGGCTAGCTTTTAATTATTCAGAAGAACGATGATCAGGAAAAGATTTGATTTTTTTTTTTTTTTATAGAGAAAGTTTGTTATGTAATAACTTTAGTTATTGATATAATCCTTAAGTATTTATTAATATTTGGTTCATTTTTTCCTAAAAATATGAAAATGAATATAATATGGGAGAATTAAATTTATGGATAGTATTCTATCCCTAATGGATAGCCTACCTTGTAATATCAAAGAAATGGGAAGTAATTTCCTATCTTTGTGTATAGGGTTAGTAGAAGGTTAATAAAGGTGTTGTTTACATAGAACTTTAAGATAAATTTCAAAGATACATTTCTGTATCTACTTGAATTGGTCTGTATTTCTAGTATTTTCATAGGCAACGAAAGTAAAGTTGTATTATAGTTTATCCCTAAAGAAGATTAGAGGGACTAAATTCATAGGCATGGGTAGATAGAAACCCTGGAGAACAGAGTTTCTGACTTTGAGCGATTTGGAAAGTCAAGGATGGAAAGAAGTGAAATGGAGTGTAACAACAATTTTGTGAAGAGGAGACAAACTGAGGAACTCTCATGAAGGTTAGTCTCCTTTAAAAAATAGAGACTGTTCAGGGTGTCAGAAATGATATGTTGGGAGTTTGCAGATTGTGGTAAACTGAATAATGCCCCCTCCCCTAATGTGTCTTATGACTAATCTCCGCAACCTGGCAATGTTACCTTGTATAGCAAAAGATGCTTTCAGATGTGTTTAAGGATCTTTAGATGAGATTGTCCTCGACCATTCTCCTAGGCCTGATGTTATCACATTGAGCCTCACAAGAGGGACGCAGGAGGAATCAAGAGAAAAGGCCTTGTTGTGACAGAAGCAGAGATTGGGATGGTGCCCTATGAAGATGAAGAAGGGCCCTCTTGCCAAGGAAAACAGATGTCCACCAGAAACTGAAGAAGGAAAAGAAGTAGCTTCGTCCCTCAGACCTTCCAGAAAGAACCAGCTCTACCAGCACCTTGACTTTTTAGCCCAATGAAACAGATGTTAGCTTTCTGAACTCTAGAATTGTAAGAGTAAATAAGCCACTAAAGTGATTGTTTTTTTTTTAAACAGAAGCAATAGAAAAGTAATTAAAACTTTGGAATACTTGCTGGGCCAATTAGGTATTAATAAATGGATTGTCTGTACTTGTGAGTGGGTGTGATTTAGGTGCATTGGCAGATTTTTGTATAGTGTACCTTGTCATCAGAATCTGTTTCTTTTTTTTTTTTTTTTTTTTTTTTCTTTTAAAGGTATTAGCAGCCTCAGTGAGAATTTCTTGTTCAAAATAAGGGAACCTTCTGGTAGAATTTTCCATATTGAAGATGGGCAAGAGATTCTACAATAATAGCAATAGCTGTAACAATTGATTATGGATTCATGGTGTTTAAGGAAACAGTGGATCATATGGTCCCAAGAAATAGAAATATTAGGTGCTAGGGGTTAGTAGACCTAAAAATCCTGTGAAAGTGAGGAACAGGTTTGTTGAAATGTACCAAAGTAGAAGTGGGGAAAAAAAGATGATCAGCAGTGCTCAAGTTACTTGGAGTCTTCTGATGACGAGTGTCAAGGCTTCCTCATGTCAGTATGTGGCTGAAGGGAATCTTAATAAAATTGGAGATGAAAATTTAGGCCTTTGGAAAGAGTGTGTAAGATTGCTTATTAGTGTGAAGGTTGTAGTTACCAAAGGTACTACATAATAGCAAGGTGCAGAACTGGAAAAGAAAAACATTTTAAGCTATTTGCTGAAGCTGCCAAGGAGGATTTGTGTTCTCTTCAAGGTCAGAAGATAGGATAAGAACATAGAGATGATAGAATTTGTGATTCTGCTTTTTCTCCTGCAGGTATTGGTGCTTTTAATTCTAAAAATCATTCCCTTATAATCTACATTGTATATTTAGAGAAGCTTGAAAATAGCCATATGCTAGAAAAGCACTGATGTATTAAAAAGCCTTCCCTGGCAACTTCTCTGCTTTCAAAAATGTCATCTTAGAAGGACACACAATCCATTGACTGTTGGGTGCTTCATGCCTGTTCATGTTCTGTCAGATCTGGTTAAGGATATGTTACATCATTTTAAATTTTAGAGCTTTTTCGGCTCTACAGCTCTGAACTATTCTGACACTGAAAGTGAATACCTAGGGTAAGGAAGGAAACAGGAGGTGTGGGTAGATAGTTAAGGTGATTACAATTTCCTTAAGAACTTTTTGGGACAAGGGGTTGATACAGCCTTGGTTGCTACAAGTCTATTCAGTACTACTACTTACAATAGCAGATAACACTTTCAGAGTCTTTAGTGTGTGCCAAGCAATATTTTAAATACTTTTAAAGTATATTAATGAATTTAGTCCTCTCATTTTTTTTTTTTTTTTTTTTTTGTGGGTACCGGGGGGTCGACCTCAGGACCTCGCGCGCCAACAGGCACCCGTGCCGCTGAGCGATATCACCGGCCCCTTTTTCGTATGTGGGATCCGGGAGTCGAACTTGGGCCCTCGCACTTGCAAGGCAGGCGCTTACGCTGCTGAGCCATCTCACCGGCCCCTCTCATATGTGTTTAAATGGTAGTTTAGCAATGGAATTAAAATTGTATTGGGTCTATTTGAAAAGTAACAATACTTTTCTGAGTAGTAACACTTATCTTTTATTACATAACCCTCTTACTGTGCTAAGTGTTTTAAAATACCTGACATTTAAGTTGAGTGTTGTAATCTCCATTGTATGGATGAAGAAATTTAAGTTAGAAAGATGAAGAACTTGAGGTTAACTAGCTAAGATCATACTGTTCTATCCTGTATAGCCAGAGTAGAAAATCGGATCAGTCTTTTCTTCATTCCAAAGCTTGTGGTCCTCACCTTTTGCTGTAGTGTACAACCTTAGTACAGAAAGATTATATTAGTTGGCTCTGTTTAATAGAATTTATGGTAAACCCACAGTTGAGCTAACATTTACCTTTCTGTTATGAAGATATAGTCATGTAGCAACTATTTACTGAACGTATATTGTATATGAAGCAGTGTTCTTAAATGACTGTGTTCCGTATTCCAAGTGTTCATTGGGCAATTATGTAAAACGGAAGTGCTTTTGGGCAGATAATCCTGGTTTTCCATACATACCTTGAGAACAATGACTCTTATGAATAGTTTTAAACTGGGAAAGTGGATTGAAAATCTTCATAGCATCTTCTTTTTTGAGTTTGAATCTAATACTGAAATAACACTAAAGAGGCCCCATCAGAAGTTACTTAAAACCATCATTATTGAAATACTTAGAAACTCACCAGAAGTCTTCAGTACCATGGCATTTACACTGTCCACTTGGTAATTCACTAGCCCTATGCCAATTTTAAAATTAATATTTTTTGAAAAGTTTTTTGATATATAACATAAAAGTGCACATATCTTTTTGCCCAATTTTTAAAAATGTGTTAGTAGTCTTTCTCTTAGTATTTTGTGTTCTTTATTTGGGATAAAAGTTCTTTGTCAGATGTATGAATTGAAAGATGTTGTCTTTCATTATGGGCTTGCTTTTTCTTTCTTGATGTCTTTGATGAAGAGAAGTTTTACTTTCACTTTTTTGATATAGGATTGTAGGATGAAATGTTGTTATAAATCAGTTTGCTCAGCTTTATTAACTATGTCATTCACATCTTCCATATCCTTAAAAATTTTTTTGTCTGCTTGTCTTATCAGCTGTCGAGTAATGTTAACAGTCATTAAATTGGGTTGTGAATTTGTCTATTTCTCCTTTTCATGTGTGTATTTTGAGGTTTTGTTATAAAGTGAATATGAAATTTAGGATTGTTTTATCTTCCTGTTGTATTGACTTTTTCATTTTTATGAAATACTCTTATCTGCCGTAATAAATACTTATTGCCTCCAAGTCCATGCTGTCTGGTGTTACTGTATGAGCTTTCTTTCGTCAGTGTTTTTACATAGCAGATTTCTTTCATCCTTTCCACCTTCATGTATCCTTTTACTTCTAAAGTATGTCATGTGTACCAGAGTAACAGGGTTTTGAACCTCATTTGACAATCTTTGTTTTTAAATGGAAGCATTTGATTTATTTATATTTAATGTAATTATTGATGCATTCGGGTTTAAAGTTACCACTCTACTTTTTTTCTGTTTGTCTCATCTGTTCTTTATTGGTTTTTCAGCTTTTTTTGCCTTTAGATTAATATGTATGTTTCCTTAGCCCATCCCCCTCCTAATTAGCTTGTAATTTGTATATTCCTTTATTATTATTATTATAGTATTTACTTTAGAGCTTTTAGTGAACATCCTTGTACATCATTAGTTTTTTGCCTTTTTAAAAAAGTTTCTGGATAGTGTAGGGATCTTAGAACACTTTGACTGAGGATTTTTTTCTTTTTTAAGTTTCCAGACATTTGACCCCAGGTTGTTTTTTAGTTTTTGTTTTGTTTGTAGGGGAGGGAGACAAGGCTGGTAATTTTGGATCGCATGCCACTGTGTACTGAGGAAAACTGTGGAGGTGCTTTTGTTCTAGAAGGCAGACAGGATATCACCATGATCTAGTTGAGGCTGGTTTGAGGCTATGGTAGGGTGGTTCTGTTTTCAGTTTGCCTGTGTTTCCAGGGCATACCCTTTACTCACAGGAGTTAAGCCTTCTGGGACTTCAGGTGAAAGCCCAAGGTGTTTACCAGGTTGCTTTCCATAAACTGTATCTTGAATTGTAACTTTCCTCTCAGCACTGTAAGTCTGCCAGTAGTCCCTGTCAAGCTTGCTAACCTCCCAGTGTTGCTATTTGGGTTTTTATTGTTGTTGTTGTTTTTGTGTTTTTAAATGTATCAGTAAATATCTCTTACAAAACACTGTTTGCAGAATTTCTATTCTTCCTTGTGTTTCTCTCCTCTTCAGCATCATTGCTTCCGAGTCCTTACTGCTTGGTAGTCAGCCCTGCCAGCTCCACCTGTGACTTTCTTCTTTGCCTCTTTCTTTCCATTTCTCCAAATATAGTAGATGACCCAGGAGAAATGAGCAAAGGCAGGCGTGGGGCTTTTTCAGAACGTTTGCCTTTTCTCCAAAATCTTGGCCCCACATATTCAGGTTCCTTTGTTGTTCTTTGATGCTTTTAGTAGTGTGGCATTTGGGTTTGTTTTTAAATTGTAGTAAAGTACACATAATATAAAATTTACCACCTTCGTCATTTCTAAAGGTACAGTTAATGCTGTTAAACACGTTCACGTTACTCTGTGAAACTATCACCACCATCCATCTCCAGAACTCTTCATCTTGCAAAACTGAAATTCTGTACTTACTAAGTAACTTCCCATTTTCCTTTCCCCCAATTCCCTGCCAGCCACTGTTCTACTTACTGCATATGAATTTGACCACTGTGGGTACCTTATAAAGGGAGTTGTGTGGTATTTATTGTTTTATGATTTATTTCCTTAGCATATTGCTCATCCATGCTATGGTATGTCAGAGATTCCTTCCTTTATAAAGCTAATACTCCGTTGTACATATATGCTACATATTGCTTACCTGTTTACCTGGCAGTGGTGCCCTGGATTGTTTCCATATTTTGGCTGCTGTGAACACAGGTTTACAGATAACCTGTCCAAAAACCTGCTTTGAGTTCTTACTAGGCATATATCTGGAAGTGGAGCTGGGTCATATGGTAATTCTGTTTTTTTCTGTTTTTAATTTTTTGAGGAAGTATGATACTCCTTTCCCCAGGAGCTACACTGTCTTACATTCCCGCCAACAGTGCACAAGGGCTCCACTTTCTCCGTGTCTTTGCCAGTACTTGTCATTTGATATTCTTTTTAATAGTATTCCAGGGAGTAAGAAGTCTAGGTTCTTATTTTTATCTAGATTTCATAGTTGCTATTGCCAGGGTAGTTGAATATAAATAATATGTGGAATAATGTTTAGAGGTAGATGTTATTTACAGGTGAGGAAACAGAGACATACATGAAACTCATACCTATTATGTGACAGAGATAGGATTGAAGTGGAGGCTGAATAGTTTTGAATTGATGCTGTTAACCACTGAATTATGACACTTGTTTAATACAGACATAACTTATTTTCTAAAACATAGTCTTCCAATCATTGCTGCAAGGCCTTAGAGTAGTTACTCCTGTGTCCTAATACGGACTGTTCTCTAGAGTTGTTTTTTTCTTCCATTCTTAGATCATTAAATTTTGGGTTGGGGAACAGTGCTTTTATTTTATGATTTGTTAGAACTTATACAACTTTAGAGAAACATGTCTCAGGTTTTGATTTGTCTCATATCTTAGTAGGCAATTCTTAAAATAAGTGAAAGTTGTTTTTAAATATAGTTTTTGTACAAACTAGTATCTTTTCATTAAAGACCTTCATAGTCCTGAGAGATTGTAAACTCATTTTACAGTGGTGGAAACTATTACTCTGAGCTTAAGTTAAGTCTTCACAGAAAGTTTCTGTGCTTTTCTACTACATTTGTCAGTTAAAATGTAAAATAACATAAATGTTATTCTGTACAATTTACTATTTCATATCTTACTGGAACCCTTTTAAAAATGTACTCAGGCAATAGCATTTTAGAAAATACTGAGATAATTTTAACTTTGATCTGAGCAGACTTTTCTTTTTCCTATTAAAATTCTAAAATAAAAATTTTCTGGTATTTTTCTGGATTTTTCTTGTTCTCTTTATCTTTATTGTGTTAAACCTTCTTTAACCTGTATTTGTTTCGTGACTTGAAAATTAACCTATTTGAAAATTTTAATTTATTACTTGTTGATAGAAAAGATTGCCTGGTGATAAAGCTTAGTAAGGCAGGTTCAAACTTGTTCTGGCAGCCTGGCTGTTGAGCTCCTTTTGTTGTTTTTTCAATTTTAGAAAAAAGTTGAGTTAAACTTTTCAGGGCTTATTATCCCTAGTTTACTAGCAGGATAAATATTTAATACTTGTAAAGGTTTTTAAATCTATTCCTTTTTTCCTATGTTAAGAAAGTAGATAAAAGCAGTTACAGATAATGCTTGCTGTGTGGACAAGAAACTGAAAGAGGAAATACTATTTTAAGAGTTTGAATAACCTGCTTGAAAGTTAGCTTGATAAATCGAGCTGTTTACAGCATTTTTAATTCTGCCTAACCAAATAGTAGCTACTGGTGACCACAAGTGGGACCAGCCAGGGAAGTGTAGATGAATGAGTACTAATACATAACCTCCCCTGGCTCATTAATTTATTGCAAAAGTATTAGATTTTAAAGCAGAGTGTTTCCTTAAACTGTATAATTGAGCCAAAGGACTGAAATATTTATATTTGTACTACAGTTTTCAGAGTTCAATGTGACCCAAAGGTTAGTTTTAGAATTTGGTTCCTGAACTTCACTATTTAGTGTTACAAGCAAACACTGTTCAAAATGAAACACTAGGTATGCATAATACTGAAAGAATTTACAAGTGACCTGTTTTCTTGAGTACACCACTTTGTACTTTGCATATCCAGACCCCATTTGTCCTAGTTTGCTTTTCTAAACATACTGATTTTAAAATACTTGGGGCCGGTGAGATGGCTCAGCGGCATAAGTGCCTGCCTGGCAAGCGCGAGGTCCTGAGTTCGACTCACGGTACCTACATAGGAGAAAAGGGGCCGGTGATATCGCTCAGCAGCATGGGCGCCTGCTGGCGCGTGAGGTCCTGAGATCAACCCCTGGTACCCACCAAAAAAAAATACTTAACCTTTTCTTGCAGGTAAGTTACTTAAGTTATAAGAGTTAGTTTTTGAACTTCATTTTCAAATTTGCTTCATTTTAATTATTCCGTTTTGATTTGTCAGTACCATTTCTGGTTAATAAAGCTGTTTAGCCCCCTTATAAAGGCACTTCTTGACTGCATAGGTTTAGCTTTTGTGAGAACCGTATTTTTGCGTAGTGTATTTTGACACCTGCAAGCATGCCTTTACCTGCTGAGTTTGATCTCTTATACGTTGGTTAACTGTGTAGGTATCTGCTTTTGATCCAGCAGTAACAGAACAAAGGCAAATCTTCGCCAAGATGGTGGAAGTAGCAGCATCCATAGCCTTGTAGGGCCAAGCACCTTGCTCGCTGGTGTTTTCTTGTCTGCTGGGAAAGTAGAGTCCTCGATCTCGTACACGTCAGGGTAAGGAGTTTTTCATGGAGGTCTCCTGGGCGAGATTCCCTTTTCTTGCAACAGTGACAGACAGACTCCCATTTCTTTCCACGCCAACTGAGACCTGCCTGATCCTAATTGACTTTAAACAAGTCGGGCTTTTTAATTTTTTATTCAGCCCTATAGTTGCTCTTGGAGAGGAAGTTAGTCTTATAAAAACTGTTCTTTCAAAACTAGAATAACAGTGAGATAGGTGGTTATGTTCCGTGTGAAGTGTTTGTAAGTCATTTTATCAAGCTGTGGATGAATGAAGTCAGGTACGGAAGCACCTGATCTCCCCAGCTCTGTGACAAGGGAGACAAGCGATGGTCCCCACCTTGGCACCTCCCTTTTATCGCAGGGTCTCCTTAGCTTGGGAAGGTTCTTGTTCCCTATATGCTTGCTTGGCCAAGAAATAGCAACTTCGAGAGAAAGCTGTAAGTGGAAATTTAAGGTATAGTTTATCTCTGTGAACATGAAACTCAGTCTTTGGCTCACATAGTAGGCTTTCAGACATGGTTTTCAGAACATTTTACTTAAAATGTATGTTGGCTTTAAAAATGTAAATAGAAGCAGCCACCAATTTTGTATTTCCACTGCGCTGTCTGTAGTAGATAAGTGACTAATGTTGGACTCATACAAAACTGTAGGATTTTAGTCTAAGCCTGAGGGTTTTTTTTCCTTACTTTCTTTTTTGTGGTACTCGGATTCGAACCCAAGAAACACCAGACTACCTGTCTCTGCCTTTAAATTTTACTTTGAGATAGGTCTTGCCAAGTTGTGCAGGCTGCCCTTGAACTTGGCCACATAGCCTCAGCCCGCTGAGCATGTGGGAATCCAGGTGTGGGCCACCATGGCTAATCCAAAGTATTTGTTCATTTTTGGTATATTATCTGTCTTTTGGGATGACTGTCTTAATTTTATCCATACTTTAAAATTCTACTTTTTGGCTAGAGATTAACAAGAGCCATGACTTCAAAACATTGTTGACATACAAAACCAAAAACTTTACAGTGATTTAAATGATTAACATTGTATTAAATAAAGTAAATCACTTTTTTAAATGAGATTATTAGAATCTGTTATGAAAATGTCATGTATCTAAAGGCTGAATTCCTTTTGCTGTGCTACTCAGAAATAGATGTAGTATGCTTAACATATGCTTCAGTACGTATCACCAGTATGTGTGCAGATCACAGTTTACTCTGTGTGTATTCATTTCTCGTTAACATGCACACTTGAGTTATGCATGTTGCAGCATTTGCCTGATACTGATTGATCATATATATCAAACATTTAGTATAAATGACTTACTACTAATTTTATATGTCACCCTGAAGATTCTGGGCTTTTCCTTTTCCATTTATTTGATCTCTGGTATCTTTAGTCAGATTTGAGGGTTAACAATATTTTTCTTAAATTAAATGAGACTTAATCATTATGTATACCTTGACAATCTCAAAAAGCATGTTTAACTCTTACAATACAGTATCTCTGTTTCTCTTGTCCTTTTAAGTTGGTGGGTGTTCTCCCCACATCTTACATCTGTGCTCACATCATGCGTGGCTTCCTGTACTGAAGCATCTTTTCCCTTGCACACAGCACCCCTGGGGAATTGGTCACCTGTGCCTCATCCCCTTTCTGCCTTTTTTCCCTAGAGGGCTTGAGAGAGAATTATGGGCCACGTGGTTATAGATTTACTACTACTTCAGTATCAATAACATCGCTTTACTTAGAATCCAGAAGACCCACTCTGGGAAGACAGATAATAAATACAGAAGAAAAAAGAAGTAGTAAATACAGAAAGGAGAAGCTGACCCTATATACATTAATTTTTGGTCAGAGGATTAAGCTTAATAAGAAAGCATACTAAAATTTTAGAGGTTATCTTCACCAGCTTTACCATTCTTTTACTGAGGGCCAGATTGGATAAATCATTTGTCAAGATCACATAGTAGGTAACAGCACAGCCAGAGATGATACAAAAAATGCTCAGAAGTATTTTTATCATTATGGTAATTTTCATTTTCAGAATTTTATTGTTACTGACACAGTCACTTTAGAAAATAAATTAGCCATTTCCATATGACCCAGTAATACCAATCCTAGGATCCACCAAGAAAAACAGAAGCATACATCTGTAAAACAATTGTACACACATATTTACAGCCACATTCATCATAGTATGGATCAGCTGAGCTCTAAAAAGAGCAAGATACTGATACATGTTTCAGTATTAATGAAAGATTATATGTTACATGATAATTACATGAAATGTCGCGAGAAGGAAACTTACACATAGGCAGAGGTACTGGGAGTGGGTGTTGACTGCAGGTCGGCCTGAGGGATAGTTCAGGGCTGTGGAGATACTCTAGAACCCGATGACAGCAGTGGTTACACAGTTACAGAAATGCGAACATCAATACTGTTCAAGTGTAAATCACCAAACTACTCTTAAAACGAGGGAACTTTATGGCAAGTAAATTAGACTGTCGTAAAGCAGTATAAAAAGAAACATTAAAATATTGTAACACTAATTCACACTAAAGATTACGTTGTAGGACCAGTGAGATGGCTCAGGGGCATGAGCACCTGCCTGGCAAGTGTGAGGTCCTGAGTTCAACTCCCGGTACCCACATAAAGGAAAAAAAAGGCTGGTGATATTGCTCAGTGGCACAAGCACCTGCTGGCAAGCGCAAGCAAGTTTGACTCCCAGTACCCACATTAAAAAAAAAAGAAAACAAAAGATTATATTGCATATATTTTTTGTTCTGTCATTGGTAGGGTAGTACCTTTTATAGAAGAAGAGAGACAGACAAGGAGGCAGAAAGGCAGGCAGGCAGACACAGGCCTAACTTAATTATTTGGCAATTCTCTTACCCTAAATTAGGAACATTTGGTTTCTTTAGAAAGAAGCTGTTATCTTAGTAGACATCAGTTAAACTTGCTAATTTTATATGTGTGTATGTGTGTTTGCATACATACATTTTTTCTTTTTTCCTCCCTTTACAATTTGCTTAGTATCCTATACAATTGCAGTGTAGTTGAAAGTTAAAGAACTTGCCACAATTACCAGTATTTTCTTATGGAGCTGTAAAGCATCCTGACTGATGAAAAGTTCTGTTTCGGTGTTAGACTACTTTGTAGTATGCACATCTCTATTCTGCTATTACCAGCTGAGCTTTGTGCTTCCTGAAAGTCGGTTTTTATTTTCAAACATGTTTATGTCCGTTATTGTTCTTATTGTATAGTTTAATAGTATTGTCTAAACTGATAAAACGATGTGAAAAGCAATAGAATTTTTTCCTTGGCAAAACAGATTGAATGCTTTTGAGACATTTTGGTCAAGGTAAATGGCTAATATATTGATTTGGATTAGGTGTGGGCAATTTAAAACATGGGGGTGGAAATTATAAAAATCTAGAAGAGTTTCATATTTAAGTTGCTTCACAAATTTCTTCAATTAATGGTGTACCATAATGAAACTGAAACACTAATGTTGGACAGTTTACTATGTATGAGTGTGTGGAAGAAAGGTGATGTTGACCTCCAATCACAGGACTCCTTTTCAAAGAGAATTTTAATGTCTGGAGTATTGAGACAGTAGCTAAATGGTAGAGTATATGCTTATTAGCATATATGAAGCTCTGGGTTTGATCCCAGCATCATCATCTTAAAAAGGGGGGGTAGACATCTAAATGAATATTTGTATGTTTTAAAGTGTTTAAGATTCAAATGTGTATGTTTGTTGAATAGTTGCTTTGTTTTACCACCTGTCTTTGGTTAACCAACCAGGTACTGGTTTTAATGACTAGGTGAAAGAGATTCTCCTGGAGGATGCTTTTCTATACCACAGATAATTATATTTAGTACTGTGGAAGTCAAATTTATGAACTAGTTCATTTAAGCAATAATAGCAGTTATTTTTATTATTAAAAGAGTGCTTGCGGCTTTTCTAATTTACTACATTTGTGCCAGTTTTTATTGCATACATCTGGTTTTATGCTGAAAAGTAAGATAATAGGATGAGAGTATGAGAAGTTTGAGCCTGGAGCTCACAGTCAGAGTAAGGAGGAGGTGCAGAAGTGGTAGGGTGCATCGAAAGAAAGTGATGCAATCAGAGGGAAACTTGAAATTCAAGACTTTGAGGGCGAAAGTGTAATGTCCAGGAACTCACTGGAGAAATGATCAGTGAAGTTTGAATTGACGTCAATGAAATTGATGTCAAGGTTTGAAAATGGGGGCTTGTAAGATTATATAAAATGTAGAAATATAAGCACTAGAGATGGTAATAGAAGAACGGCTTTTTTGCAAGTGGGTGCCTACTGCTGTATAAGATGAATGAATGGAGAGAAGGTTGCAGGAATGATGCTGTATTAAGTAAGGGCTGCACACAGAGAATTTAAAGTTGTGTGGAAGATCAGTAACATCCTAGTTGCATTGTTAGTGTGGGAAATCTCTGTTAACCTTGTAGTTCGGCCTTGGTTGTATTGCTTCAGATTTATATCTAATAAAGATCACTGTTTGCATTAGTTCTTAACTATTTTTTTTTTTATTACAGTTGTCTCCAGGAATGTGGTGAAAGCTATGAGCTCTCTTTCCAGAGTACTTACGGGTGAAAACAAACCCATAATAATTTCCTGTTGTTGGAGGGTTTGACAGACAAGAAGGGTCTTTGTTAAGAACAGAAAGGAAGGGCTGGTGAGATGGCTCAGGGGCTTAAGCGCCTGCCCAGCAAGCGCGAGGGCCCGAGTTCGACTCCCGGAACCCACATACGAAAAAGGGGCCGGTGATATCGCTCAGCGGCACGGGTGCCTGTTGGCACGCGAGGTCCTGAGGTCGACCCCCCGGTACCCACAAAAAAAAAAAAAAAAAAACAGAAAGGAATTATGCAACTAAATATTTTCTGTATTAAAAGCAATATGCTTATTTCATTGTATTTCAGTATAAATACTAATTTCAAGTTGTGTTCTAAATAAGACTTTTATGGCCAGTAATTCCATATTATCTATGCTCTTTAAAGTGAGATACCAATAATTTTGGTAAGAACTTGAAAGTAAGATGATTGCCAGTAAGTACTCAGTCTGAAGTAACAGTAATTAGAAGTGTCTTAATTATGTGATACTTAATGCTGTTCTCTTTATATTTACCAGTAACAATCAGTTTAAGTCATTTCATTCAACTCTTAATTTTATTTGAAATAATCTTTAAGTACAGTATCTAAGAACCTGACTGAGGCCTGGTATAGCTTTGAGGAAGAGGTTCGATGTGCTTTTCTCCTCTGCTTTCTGCTTATTTGCCTCTCTCTGGGTATGGTGCTTGCTTTTTTCCCTTTTCTTTCTTAGGGTAAATTAGCAACTATCTGTAACCATTGTTTCAGTAGTTATTGTAGAATGTAAAAATTCAATTTTATATAATTTGAGTGGTACTGGAGAATTCCATAGTGCTTAAGATAGTGTGAAGTGTTTCTCACCTGAGAAACAACTGCTTTTGGAATTATATTTCTGTCATTGTCAATCATTGTTGTTGTCGTCATCATCACTGTACTGGGAACTAAACGCATGCCAGGGGCCTGGTGCATGCTAGTAAACACAGTACCACTGTGTTACACCTTCTGCTCTTTTTAGGTTGCGCAGAGTTAAGATCCTGTTGCTTCACCAAGCCCTGCCCTTAGAAGCTGCTGTCACAGATGTATGCCATCACACCCACTGTTTTCATTATTTTTATTGACAATCACAATAATTATTTTTATTTTTGGAAGATGTGCATTCAGGGTTATTTTATTTTGTTTTAACTGCAGGACCGTGTATATGTACAACAAAATAATGTGGAGAATGTCTACAATTTGGGGTTAATTATTTTTCGAGATCAAGTTGTACGTTATGGGTGTATTCGGGATCATCTTCGGCAAACTCTGTTGGATATGATTGCAAGAGAGCGGAAAGGAGAAGTTGTAGACAGGTATGTCATTTATCTTTTTACTCTTGTACTTTGAATATTCAGTGCTTGTGTCTTAGGAGCCAATTCATTGTCATAGTTTTTATTAAAATAAATGCTTCAATGTCCAGCACTTTGTTAAACTCTTCAAAAACTATCAGTTACTTAGAATTGAAGCACACATGTGTTAGAATTTTAGAAGAAACTGTCCTAAGCTCTGTTTAATGTACTTTTTCAAAACAAATCAAACATTAGTCTTAGGTTTTGAGTTGCTCAGCCTACTCCAGAATTCTGGGTTCAGATAATTCCACCTCCGGCTCCCCAGCACCTGGGACCACAGGCAGACGCCACTGTGCCCGCCTGGACCTTTGTCAAACCTCGTTCTTAATAGTTTTGAAGAAAAATGTTGAACATCGTCTAAAATGACCAAGAAGTACTATCCCCTCCTGAGTCATAAGTCCTTGTTCTTAATTTAATTGCAATGCCAATTTTGTGATGCTGCTGCAAAAATGCCTTGAAACAAGATTGCTTTCTCTACTTTTCAGAGCACCTGTTAGCTTAAAACTTGTGAAGTTCTTACTGTTTGAGCTTTGCTGCTTGATCGGGACTGCCCAAAAGCCATTTAGTGCAAAAACTTACGTTGCCTAGAAACAGCTGTATGTTATTACTTATGTTTGTAAGGTACAATCTACCTTACCTATCTACATTCTTCCCTCCTCCCTGCCTCTAGATAAACAGCTGTTTATCTTAAACATGTTCTTCAAGGAAGTTTGTTATGATAGGATAAGAACAACTTGAGATATATAGCTGTATAGTCAAGATACACTTTTCAATTACATTTTTCTTTTTTTTAAATTTTACTGAAGAAAGGTAAAGCAATTTCATAACAAAATAATACAATAACAATAGTTAATATGTTGCATATTATCATCTTCAGAGTAGTTACAGTACAAGATATGGGCATAAAAAATCCTCCAGTGGATATTAGCACAAACCTTCCCTTTCAATGAACCGAGAGACACTAATAGTATAGCTACCTTGCATTTTTCTCCCTTTTCCCTTCCTTCTTCTGCCCTCTCCTAGTTCCTTTTTCCTTTTAAACAATCACTTCCCATTTCACAATATCTGTTGTACATCGTAGGCCTTATTTACTCTTTCAGTTTCTCACACCAGGAGACAATATGATGTTTACATGAGTCTGATTTATTTCACGTTTAAGTATGGTCTCAAGTTGCATCCATTTACCTATAAAAGTCTCAAGTTTATCCTTCTTTGTGGCTGAGTAGTATTCCATTGTATAAAAATACCACATCTTTTTTATCCATTCCTTGGTTGATGGGCATTTGGGTTGTTTCCAAGATTTAGCTATTACAAATTGTGCTACTGTAAACATGGGTACACATATGTCACTGTGGTATGATGTTTTTAATTCTTCTGGGAAGATATCCAGAAGGGGAATAGCTGGGTTGAATGGGACCTCTAATCCTAGCTTTTTGAGGAATCTCCACACTGGTTTCCATAGTGGTTGTACCAGTTTACACTCCCACCAAGAGTGGAGAAGGGTTCCTTTTCCCCCACAGCCCCTCCAGCAAAATTAAATTTTTCTTAATTCTTAGGATATATATGAATGAGTCACTTCTGGGAGATTGGTCACTATAATAAAAGTGAAATGTTCTGAAGGTTTTGAATATTTCTGTGAATCTTTAGTTATCAAGTAACTTCTTTTTACAGAGGCGCAATAAGAAATGCTTGCCAGATGTTAATGATTTTAGGCCTTGAAGGAAGATCAGTCTATGAAGAAGATTTTGAGGCTCCTTTTTTGGAAATGTCGGCAGAATTTTTTCAGGTAATCAGTGAAAATGTAAATAAATGATCTTTTAGGATGTTCTTAACATTGTTGAATGTAGCTATTAATTTGAACATTTTGGCTTTTTGACTGAGGCCCATTGAGGAAGGGAGTGTGCAAAAGATAGCCTTTAGCACACCAGCTCCACATTCTCACAGTCCACTGAAGGAGCTCAGTGATAACAAATAGAAGAATTTGAAGGTAAACATTATGGGTTATAAAACGTGTAAACTTAGAAATATCCTTAACATTTTATTGAAGTACCATAAATTCGTAGGCCGCATGTCAACAGTGAAAGTATGGCTGTGTAGGCTTTTAGTAATACTAGTTACTTGTAAAATAGACGTAAGGACATGGTATATGCATCATATTTGTCTTAAAGGTTATTGATTAGGAAATTTCAGGCTAACCCCAAAACAAAGGAATTACTTAAATGAAGGTAAACTAATAGTAATTTATAATGAAATGGTGCTAATAACAATAACAGAGTACTAATAACTATAAGGCAGTATTTCTAAGATAATCAAATTCTTCTTGAAAGTTTCAACTATGTGAGTATTTTGCAGTAGGAGTTTTGTCAAAGTAGATGTCTTAGTAGAATATTAATTTAAAATTTTCCTCTAATAGACTTTTTTAAAATACAGAATTATAACTTAATAATTTAGTAGGTAATTAATAGCCGTTATGAAACTCAGTGAATTTTATTGCCATTAATCCATAAAGAAACAAAGGATGGACTTGATGCTTTCTTCTTCATAATCAGTTTGTAGCCCATCAGGAAAACCTTTGTGGCTGCATTGGTGAGCCCAGAACACACTTGAATGCTTTATGGGCTATTAGTTTATAATGTACAGTGTGTCTTTATTATCTCATATTCCATCAGGTAGTTCTACATGTTTTTGATAGTATTTTTACCTTTTCATGGTTTTAATTTGCTTCATTGCCAAAATGTGCTGCAGTGACATCTGTACAGGTCTATAGACACTTACATATACTGTTTTTAATCATGAGTAGAGATAGTCTCATCAAGATTTTTGTTTAGTATGTTAACATCTACTTAGGAATTGCATTATTTTTAAGAATTAAATTTACTTTTTATTAAGAAAATGGGAGGGGCCGGGGAGATAGCTCAGCGGCATAAGTGCCTGCCTGGCAAGCGCGAGGTCCTGAGTTCGACCCCCGGTACCCACAAAAAAAAAAAAGAAAATGGGAAAGCTGTTTTGTATATAATGTTGATATCAACATGTCCTAGGTAATTCTTAGATATATTCATTATCACTACTATCAGATAGGCTAAAATCAATTGGGTTAATGTTTGTAATATAATGGAACTTCTGTAAGATAGACAAGATTGTTACTTAAAAGCTCTATTTCTCAAATTTTATTATATATACTCCTTCATATCTGGGAATGGGGTGGCAGGCAGACTTCAGTAACCAGCAGGATGCCAGGAAAACTTAAGCTGCATAATCTTTCTAGTCATAATTTTATAATAAAACAAAGAAGAATTTCCTGTTCTCACTTGGAGTCACATGCATCTATCTGGAGTACACTGCTTATAGATAATGTATCAATTTAGTTTTATGTAGGTAAATTGGAGGCTAATTCAAACTATGTAAGTCTGTGTAATGAGAAATTACTCAAAATCTTGGTTTGCTTAGGCTGATTTATGAGAAACATTATAGAAACCCAGTTAAAAGCAGAAAGATTGAAAAAAAAAAAAAAGTCGTGTTTCTTCATTACAGATGGAAAGCCAGAAATTTTTAGCAGAAAACAGTGCTTCAGTATATATAAAGAAAGTAGAAGCTAGAATTAATGAAGAAATAGAACGGGTGATGCACTGCCTTGACAAATCAACTGAAGAGCCCATTGTAAAAGTGGTTGAGAGGGAACTCATTTCCAAGCACATGAAGACTATAGTAGAAATGGAGAATTCTGGGCTAGTACATATGTTGAAAAATGGAAAGACAGAAGGTAAGTGTTATCAATGGAAGAATAATTAAATATTTATTCTGCCTTCTTATCAGTATTTATCCTGCAGTTAGATTGTGAATGTCAGTTTGCAAGAAGTTATGGTATATATCATTAATTTATCACTATTCTTTATATGATTTAATGATGGTTTACACCTTAAAATGAAGATTTTCAGTATTTCTAGTGACTTGAGTGGGGTTTTCCCTTTCATTCTAAGTTTTCTTCATGTTTTTCCTAATCCAGAAGGTAAGAGGTTTAGTATTGCTGAGGCCAGTGAGCTTCTTACGCATTCCTATACTCTTGTATACCAATGGGTTTGGGTCCTTTCTATTGGTATGTACTCCACTGTAGTTCATGTGTCTCTTTTTAAAAGTTTCAAGTTTCCATCTTTGAATTTGTGTAGAGTTTTCTTTGGGATTTAGTTGTGATAAGGATGCCAAAACCTGCAAACACATTGGTGTCTTCTGTATTGATATCCTGTATTTAGTTGAAAATTTAACATTTTTTGAAATAACTGTAGTATTTATTATTTATAGCTATTTAGTTATTTTTTTTTCCTAAAAAAGACATGGAAGTGATGAGTATCCTAGAAGAAATTGTAAGTAAAAAAAGCAAGAATCATACTGACTTCATTCTTAGTTTATGATGCTTTGGATTAAAACTTACTTTCCAAACCAGAGATATGGTATTAAAAATAAATAAGCCTGGTTATCATGTTCTGCTACTTCTTAGATGAAATCCTAGCAGTATTCTATCTACTTACTTTGGTAAAAGAAAGACATACCACTGTTGGTATCATAGTACAGGTAAGGAATGAAAAAAGGTTTTGAAGGAGAATTTTACATAGACAAGGGTGCAAGAGAAGCAGGGGGGTGGGTAAAAGATGGGTTTGAAGACATGTTTATCCATCATTTCTAGTTGAATCTTTGCCTGTGTTTGGAAGAGGTTTTATTTCTCCATATAAGTTACTGAAAAGTTGTATGTAAATTAGTTTTTTTTTTTTTAATTGTACCAAAGTAACTCCTTTTTAAGGGACTCTTCTGGTAAATTATCCTTACCAAAGCAGAAGACAAAACAGAAAACAAGTTCTAGTGCCAGGTTTTCTAAAATAAGGTACTCTTGGATAATTGTCCACATGGGGGTTGACAAACTTTTTTATAAAAGCAGGTATTTTAGGCTTATGGGCTATATAATGAACTAAGCATCCCTGCCATCATAGGAGAAAGTAGCTGTAGAAAAATAACACAAAAGAAAAAAGCCTGACTTTGTTCTTTTAAAACTTTATGAGCCCTGAAATTTGAATTTTGTGTACTTCTCGCATCACTAGCTTGTTCTTTGTTTTTTTTTCCTTTTTTCCACCAACCATTTAAAAATGTGAAAACCATTCTTAATTCGTAAGTACTACAAAAACAGGTGGCATGATGTATTTGACCCATGGGCTGTAATATGATGACTCCTAATCTAAATGGTCCCTGGCAGACTAGGCTTTATGAAAAGCATTTTCCCTCTTAGAAAAAATGACTGTTGAAAATTTGTCTAAATGTACTATTTAGGTATTGAGTTACTGCTTTCTTACCTGCCTTGGGTGTGTGTCGAGAGGGATGATTTAAATGGGCTGGAGATAGGGCCTAGGAAGTATTTGATAAGGAGATTGTTTGCTGGACATGTTTGAATTACAGCATCTTTGTGGTCTGTGTGGAAAGAGGTGTCTTAAAGGTATTAGGTATATCCAACAGTGGCAAGCACCTAGTGAGAACATGGGTGGAGGAAATAGCAGAACAGTGTTTACCATGATTTTGCTCTGTTTCATACTTAATGTTTTCAGTAAGTAGCTACCTTTGATTCTAAATTGTTTTAAAATTCTGGCTTCAGTTTTCCTGACCTACTACTAGGGACCTAATTATGAACTGTCTTAATTGTGGAGGCCCCTACTCTTGCGCCATAGGTTGAGAATGTTTCAGAAGCATAATTCCACCATTAAGAAGCCAAATTCTCATAAATCAGAAAGCAAAAAAGTTTCTCACTGTGGCAGGTAGACTTGCATTGGTTATTATATGTAGACAGTAGTCCGAACAAAGTTCAAACAGTACCTCATTTTTATTGTTTTATTGTATATTTTTGGTTTTTTTATAAGAAATAATACTTAATTTTTAAATGCTAAATATTTTTCATTCAGTCTTTCACTTTTTTTTTTTTTTTTTGACACAGAGTTTTGCTCTGTAGTTCAGGATAGCCTTGAACTCACTGTGTCACCAAGGCAGGCCTCAAACTCTTGGCAATTCTCCTGCCTCAGCCTCCCAAGTGCTGGGATTACAGGCGTGTGCCACCTCGCCTGGCTCTTACTCTTTCACGTTCTTACCTTCCCCCTACATTTAAGTACAGTGAATTAAATACAGTGAAATTGTTAATTTATCTCTCAGCTGCCTTTTTAAGTTTCCCGCAGGAAGGGAGACACATAGGAACCACAGAGGCTCTGCTCCTCAAATCAGCATGAAGTAGATCTGTGAGCCAGAATCTTTGAACTTCGGTGGCCGTGAAAGTGTATTAGTCATATCTTCTGCTGCTGGAGGGTCGTTGTCTGGTGGCCCCACTATCCTACTTCTACCTGTCCACACCTCTGAGCTTCCATGCTCAGGGGCTGCTCTAGGTTGTCATTGAGCCTAGTGGAGTTGCAGGTGCAGGCCCATCTCCGGAGGTGAGGCTCCGCTAATGGCAGATTTTGACTCAAGACCTCTCTTGGTCAGGGTTTTCTTAGAATTGTCCTGCAGCCTGAACACTTCCTACCGCAGTCATCATCCCTTCTCTGTGCTCACAGCGATCAGACCCGCATCAGTGTCTAAGGTCTCTCTGTTAATTCCTTTTTCCTCACGTTTGTCCTTTATCCTTTACAAGCATTTGCCATAATAAATTTCTTACATATTGAAAATACAATTAAATTATATTAATTTATTATTTATATTGTTAATTTATTACAGCTGCATATACAAGGTACTTAAGCAAAACTTGTAACAACATAGGAACAAAATAGACAAGAACCATTTTGTTAGAGGTACTTGGCATGCCACAGTTACTGCAGTTTGTATTTATAAATTAGTGTTGCATTTTATAATACCTGTTTTTAATGTGGAAAACTACTGTGATTTATGCCACATATGTGAGAAGCGGTTAAGATTTTTGTCATGTGTAGGTTACTTTAGGAATATGTTACTAGCGGGAACTTACTGTTAGTGTAATTGACTGTTAAAAGTCACTGAAATAAAATTGAGTCCTCGTTTGTAAAATTTGTTTCTGTGTATTTTTAAAATATATACTACTTCAGTTTTAAGCACTAAATTGCTTGTAATAGAGTTGAGAGTAGGCAAATCTGGCCCGCTACCACTTTAGTTGAAAAAAAGGCTTAAAATAATATTCCATGTAAATTTTCAGTCCCCATAAAGTTTTATTTCAAACACATGTTCAGTCATTTATGTATTATCTGTGCTTGCTTTTTTGCTACACTGGCAAAGTTGAGTAATAGTGTCAGAGACTGTATGGCTGACCAGTGTAAAACATTTATTATTGATACTGTACAGAAAAAAATTGGCTAACCCCTGACCTAACTGCTGATTTGATTTTCCAGAGTTATTGATACCAAAATTTTTTATGTCATTGTAAAATTTTGACATACTCTCTCAGGAAGTTATTTCAGAGAAACACCAGACATATGGAAGAACAATACTTCAAATCTACATTATAGATTTATGAAAAATGATACAAAAATGGATGGAGAGCACAATTTTCATTCTAAATAAAAACAATACAGTGACATAGACCAGTTTTTAAAATACAGATATTGGCTGAAGATACCACTGAGAAATAATAGGAATTGCTTTGAAGAAAATATCTAAGAATAAGTATATTATGTGTGTCAGATAAGCTTTCCCATGAATTATAATGAAGCAATTCCTACTACCTTTATTTATTATTATGGTTCCACTATAAAACTTCAGTTGGTTTTTAAATTTCTTCCTTGTGATGACTGCCATTTGTTATCCTTTGGGTAGACATTTGTAGTATCAGTAGATTTCACGTTAGAGTTACGTAGGGAAAATTATGTATGAACTCAGAAGTTTTCATTTTGGGGAGCATTATTTGTTTATTATGCTGTTTGTCATCTTCCATGTAAATTAAAATGTGCTAACACATTAATGTTTCAAAGCATCTTAAAAGCTGTATTTCATAAATTGCAGTAATACCTGTGAATTAGCCTTTTTTTGTTTTCATTTCTTCCATTTTGCTATTTTTTGTTTCTAAACCATATGGTCAGCAAATGATTGGTAGTACTGGAGAAATAAGCTCCTCTTGACAATACAGATTCACATTTTTCCTTAATCTTTAATGGTAGTCAATTGTGTTCTTTCTGATTGCAGACCTTGCTTGCATGTACAAGTTATTTAGTCGTGTGCCAAATGGTTTGAAGACGATGTGTGAATGTATGAGTTCCTATTTGAGGGAGCAAGGTAAAGCCCTTGTTTCTGAGGAAGGAGAAGGAAAGAATCCTGTTGACTATATCCAGGTAATAAACACAGAAAATTCTCTTTATATTATGGTAAAGTCATTTTGACATGCGCTTTTATAAAAAGATCACTTTTACCTAAAGTTTTTACATATAGTAACATTTTACATTTAGTATGTAACTAAATGTTATATGTTTTCAGCCGAATTATTCCAGTGGTAAACTAATATGTGTAATTATCCTAAATATTTTATGATTTTGCAAGGTGTGCATATTTATATCAGAGAGTCATACTCAGGCACTGCTTTCCATTTGTTAACCCTATCAAGACCTTTTATAAAAATAGTCTCAGTAACGAAAGTGAGCCTCATTGTTTCATGCCTTAGCTTTATATACTTTAATGTGTTAGGAAAAACAAATTATGTTTTTGTTTAATATTTTTTGTCTCAAAATGTTTTCAAGCAGTATTAGGACAAATTAGGCTGAAGTTCATATTTACTATAAATAATCAGCTTTCTTGTGCATTTTTGAAGCTGAATTTTCTGTCTGGCTAGCCGATTTGGTCAAGACAGGAGAGTAAGGTGAAGCAGTGAGGAGGTCGTTTGGCTCATCTTTAATACAGTAAATACACAGTGAAGACAGAATACTTCTATCATCACTGACATTTTGAATATGGGCTTAGAGACTTGAAAATTATATAGATTCTACAAGTTTACTCTGAATACACACATTTATTATCAACAAAGTTAAGATAAACATGTATGATCATAAGTATGTATATATGAAAAAAATTTATAATGTATTCTAAATTTCTTTGTTTTTATTTGTAAGGGCTTATTGGATCTGAAGAGTAGGTTTGATCGCTTCCTCCAGGAGTCATTCAATAATGACCGGCTCTTTAAACAAACTATCGCTGGTGATTTTGAATATTTTCTCAACCTCAACTCCAGGTCCCCTGAATACCTCTCATTATTTATTGATGATAAGCTGAAAAAGGGAGTAAAAGGGGTGAGTAGTAATGTATTTGAAAATATAATAAACTTACTTGTTGGTATGAAGTATAAATTAGGAAATTTTCTAGATATAAAATTAAGCAAAGCTCTTTACTGTGTTTAAATGTGCTATGATCTATTACAAAATATTGTTTAAAGTATTTACGTAAGTTCTTTGACATTTCACTTAATGTGTAATTGGCATAAAAAAAAACAGCTGCATGGGTATAATTGGTTTGGGGGGGTTGTTTTTGTTTTGACATCAGGAATTGAACTCATGACCTTGTGCTTGCCAGGCAGGCACCATAGGTATAATTATTAAGACATCTGTCTTCGTGACTATGAGAATTAGGTATGCTGTAGATGACAGAAAACCTGGAAACTCCCATAGTGCAGAATATTTCCTGCTTTCATCTAATTCTGGAGGTTATATATCAAGCATATATGGATTTTGGGAACTTGAAAGCATAACTCTCTGAAAGTAGTTTGAAAGCATATACCGAAGCTCAGTTTCAGGTCTTTATGATTATCTCAGGAACCTTGGGCATGTAGAAAATCAAATTAAGCAGATTTTTATTATACATGAATTGGCCTTTTTTCACTTTATTTTAAAATTTGGGAAACAAAAGGGAAAAATAGTAAAATGGTCACAAATTATACCAGAAGTACTAGCTGTAGTAAGAAAATAAAAAGATGACTAAGGATGCACAGAAATCACACATCCACTTAATCTTCTTTTTACAAAAATACAAATTTAATATACCTTTCCACCATATTATCTTGCCCTAATTTAAGAGATAAGGGCAAGGAGCCTTTTAGTGTTCGGATTATAACAATTTTTTACCCTTCTCTTTGCAAAATTTAGGTTTTGAATGAGTTTAAATGAAAAGATCTGTCTTTTGGCCATGTAAGTTTCTGCTTAAATATTATGTAAAAGTTTCTAAAATACCCTTTGTGACTAAAATTTTACTTTATTTGTTCTTAGTCATCCCTTAATCCAGCCCTGTATTACCTCATGCCTCCAGTTTAGTGAGAGCCCTGTAAGGATGGAGCTGTACTCCAGCCCCTCATTACTGCTGCATTAGATGAGAGTGTAAGAATTGTGCTGCTATGTGGAGTAAGAGGCACTGTCTCCAAACAGATCCCTATTGCTTCTGTCAACCAGATGTTTGCTTTAAAAAAATAGTTTATTTAAACTGCAGATGAGCTGTGGTACTTTGTGTATAGCTAAAATTTTATAATTCTTAAATTATCTTTTGATTTTTTCAGCTAACAGAACAAGAAGTAGAAACAATATTGGATAAGGCAATGGTCCTTTTTAGGTTTATGCAAGAGAAAGATGTATTTGAACGTTACTATAAACAGCATCTGGCAAGGAGGCTTCTCACAAATAAAAGTGTTTCTGATGACTCTGAAAAAAATATGATATCTAAATTAAAGGTAAGGTATATTTTGGAGTGTACCTAACATTTATCATTTAATTGAGTGCCTAAAACATGTGATTGGAAAATGATTTACTTGATTTCAAATGTTTACTTGAGAAATTATTAAAGGTACACTGTTTTTGAGCAGGACACAAGCTGTTTTCTTAGTTAGTTCTCTCCTTGCTGAGACAAAATACCCAGTACCCAAAGTTAGAGGAGGAAAGGTTTATTTGGCTCACAGTTTATAAAGGTTTTGGTTCATAGTTGGCTGGCTCCAAGGCAGGGCGGCATGGAAGAAGGGCATCGCAGAGGAGAAGCAGTTCATAGCCGGCAGAAGGTAGCAAGCAACAAGGGATAAACTACAATTGACTTTGCCTCTTTCTGTCCCTTATATTGTACCCAGGCTACCTACCCTTAGGGCAGATAGCACTCACACTTCTAATCCTAGCATCCTTTATCCTAGCATTGCACCAGAAGCCAATCACGCACCAGCCACCTCTGAAAAAGCCCCACCTATGACCACATGAGGCATTGGGGGGACATCTAGACACATACCATAACAACTCCGCTTACATTTTTTCAAGTTTTGGGATAGAGTGTTCTGGCATTTGTGTTGGCGTCACAGAGGGTAAGGGAAAGATTAATAAAAGGGAAACAATACAGAGAATATTACCATGTAGTTTTGTTTCCTGAAGAGTGGTCTGAAATATTGAGATATTGAGATGCTTATTAAAAATGCAAAGTTCTAGGTCCTCCTTTCCATGGACTCTGAAAGTGTCTGGAAGTTTGCATTTTAAAGTAAAATCCTTGGATTGTTCTTAAATGTCCTAAAATTTGGTAATCACAGGCATACAGCAGCTAGCAGAGAGATTTATAAGAAGATTATCAGGGGTGGCAGTAATACGAAATAATTTCTTTGTACATTTTCTCGTAGAAAATTCCACCACTTATTTGTATATGCTTGTGGTTTTCCTCCACAGACTGAATGTGGATGTCAGTTCACCTCAAAACTGGAAGGAATGTTTAGGGATATGAGCATCTCAAACACAACTATGGATGAATTCAGGCAACATCTACAGGCAACTGGGGTAAGATTCTGTGTTAAATTTCGGCTCATATTTAATGAAAATCTTTTGCAGTGAAGGATAACTCTTAGAATGTGAGCTACATGTTAAAACATGAACATTTTGTTCAATGTAGTTAAATGGGGCTGAGATATTAGGAACATGTTATTTGTATGTTAAGGTGGTAAAAATATTCAGAAACTGAGATGAAAGATATTATCTCAGAATTTTCTTTAAAATGATAGATATGACCCTTAGAGATTTTATCTTTAAAAGGGACCAAAACTGAAGTTCTCAGTAATAGCAGTAAGACTTAGTCACATTCTTAGAGTTATCCTTTTAGTATTTTTAAGTTAACATTTTAAAGCAGTAATTGTAATTTTTTGCCAAAATAGTTAAACTTTGCAAAATACTCTATGTATCTAACCTTTAAGAAGATTCACTTTGTGTACTAAGTATTAGACATGGAGATAACTACCTGGATAAATCTGAGTATCTGCATAGCTAGTCTCAGTCGTAAGGAACTCTCTCTTTCTGCTTTCTGTAGGTGTCTTTAGGTGGCGTAGACCTCACAGTTCGGGTGCTCACTACTGGCTATTGGCCCACTCAGTCGGCCACACCGAAGTGCAACATCCCACCGGCACCAAGACATGCTTTTGAAATATTCAGAAGGTAAACCTAAATTAGACTTCGTGTTTCTAAGTACAGATAATTGTTCAAGACTGAAGTAAATTTTAGCATTAAGGATGCTGATTAAGGATGAATAGATTCCATTTTTTACCTCATGTTCAAAAAGGAGAATTTATCCTTTATATTTTTAATATGTAAAAATGAGTTGCCTAGGACTCTTTTCAGAAATATATTTTACTAACTAAAGCATAAGTGAATGGCCAGGGAGTATGTTTTGTACTGTTGTTGTCTGTTACTAGCTTAGGAGGAACTGCTTGTTGGGTGTGTGGAGAAAGGTGTTCTTATGAACAGCAGGGCTGAGCAGTAGGCTAGGGGAAAGTGTCTTAGGAATTACGCCGTGTGCTACCTTTGTCATTTAGTATCCAGCTAAGTTGCTTAGGTCATACATGCACACACCCCCATTTCCTGTTCTCTAAAAAGTTGGAGCCCAGCTTAATTCCTAAGGTTTTCTTCAATTTTTAAGGCCTCCCTTCATATGTATGTTTCTAAGGATTGTGTTTAGTTTGTAATTTCAAGTATGCAAATTGTATGAGTCTCTAAAACCTGATTTGATTTGCTGAAGGTTCTACTTAGCCAAACACAGTGGCCGACAGCTCACACTCCAGCATCATATGGGCTCTGCAGATCTCAATGCCACTTTTTATGGTCCAGTTAAAAAGGTAAATATTGATAGTTAATTAGTCTATAGAACCGATCGGTGATTTATGTTCACCTGAATAGACCATTTCTCTTCTGTACCTTTATCTGATACTATAAGGTCAGCTTTTTCATTTTATTACTTCTGTTCCTTCAGTTGCTAAGTTTAACTTCATTTGAAAATATGAAGATTATGTTGCCTTCTTGGAGGAATAAAATATGATTTATAAGACGGTTTAATGAGATTGAACTGCGACATTGGTGTATAAAACAGTGAAATGCAGATTGAGGGCATACAAAGCCATGAGATCCTTTTCAAAATTTTCCATCTCCTATAATCCTTTTTTTTTATCTTTAATTTTTAATTTGAGTTTTTAAATAATATATTAGTGCCTATTAATTCTATAAAATACTGAGTTTCAGTGCATATGTTTGGAGCATATCTACCCCCCCCACTGCCCTTTCTTTCACCTCTCCCCCTTACTCCCCGCCTCTTGTCTAATAATCCTTCTACTTTTGTGTCAGCATTTAGATCCGTGTATTAGGAAAAACACACCATACTTGTCACTCTAAATCTGGTTTACTTTGCTTAACACGATGGTCCCCAGGTCCACACTTCTGCTGCAGGTTACTGAAGTTCACCCTCACAGCTGAGTACGCCGTTATGCTTGTAAACCACACTTTGTTTATCCGTCCCTCTGTTGATGGACACGCAGGCAGTTCCATATTCTACTATCGTGAATTATGCTCCCACAAACGTGGTGTCCGGGTATTCCTGCGCTGCACTAACTTTAATTCCCTTGGGTGTATGCCAAGGAGTGGTACAGCTGAATCACATGGGAGCGCTATTTTTAGCTGAGGAACCCCCACATTGCTTCTGTAGTGCCTCTGGTAATTTACGAAGGGTGGTCAAAATATGCAGTGAACATCGAAGTTTAAAAAATGATTGCAGTAAAAGACATACTGCCATTAATCTGTCTCAGAATACTCCCCCTAACTTCGAACACTCATATCCCCTCAATCTTGGCTTTTTCTGAAGCAGTTTTGAAAGTCCTCCTTCATGTCTTTATGGGATATGATCAAAAATATGATCATATGAATGATCCTGTGAATGCTGCTGCTGAGAGCCATCCAGTGGAAAGGCAGTGTGTCCTCATCTGCCCAATTCACCAGGTCTTACACTGTGACTTCTGTCTCTTCCCAAGTCAAAAATGACCATGAAAGGTAAACGTTTTTTAATCAATTCAGGATATCAAAGCAGCCTTGACAGCGCAACTAAAGACATTGACAAAAAAGGACTTCAGAACCGCTTCAGAAAGTGGCAGGAGGGCCAGTGAGATAGCTCAGTGGCATGAGCGCCTGCCTGGCAAGCTCAAGGTCCCCAGTTCGACTCCCAGTACCCACATACAAAAAAAGGGCCGGTGATATCGCTCAGCAGCATGGGCGCCTGCTGGTACGCGAGGTCCTGAGTTTGACCCCCGGTACCCACAAAAAAAAAAAAAAAAAAAAAAGGCAGGAAAATAAGTTTGTTCAAAATGGGGGGGGGTGTTGAGGGAAATTAATGATAATGTGCACTGTAATTTTTTTTTTTTAATATGTGGGTACCGGGAATCGAACTCAGGACCTCGTGCTTGCGAAGCAGGTGCTTACTTACGCCAGTGAGCTATATCACCGGCCTTGTAATTTTTTTAATATAATTTAAACATTCACTGTATTTTTTGATCACGCCATGTAAATTCTCACCAATGTTGTAGAAGTGGTTTGTTTGTTTTGCCTGCATCCTCACAAGCGTTTAATTTTTTTGTTCTTGATGATAGCCATTCTGACAGTAGGATGAGATAGAATTTCAGTATAGTTTTAGTTTGTGTTTCCTTTTGAGAAGTCTCCAATTAATTTGCCCATTTACTGATTTGGCTACTTGATTTTTTGGGAGAGGGCTGTTACTTTGTTGAGTTCTTTATATATTCTAGATATTATTCTAGATATTAATCTGCTGTCAGAAGAGCAACTAGCAAAGATTTTCTCCCACTTAGATCTCCCAAGAGATCTGTAGGTTGTCTCTTAACTTGGTTGTTTCCCTTGCTGTGCAGAAACTTTTTAATTTAATATAATCCCCTTTGTTGATTCTTAATCTTTTTGCGCCCTTGAATCCTGTTGAGGAAATCCTTTTCTGTGCCTGCAGCTTCAGTTGTTTCCCCCGTCTTTTTCTTTTAACAGTTTCGTAGTTTTAGGTCTTAAATCTAGGTCTTTCCATTTTGAATTGATTTTTTTTATATAGGGCAAGAGATGAGGATCTAGCTTCAGTCTTCTGCATATAAATATCCAGTTTTCCTAGCACCATTTATTAAAGAGGATGTCTTTTCTCCAGTGGTGTGGATTGGTTTCTGTGTCTTTTGTTCTGTTGGTCTGTATATCCATTTTTGTGTCAGTACTATGAAGTTTTTATTATTGTTGTATAATCTTATTTCTGATAAAACCAGGAAAATTGATGCTTGAAATTTGTGAGATACACAAATGTTAGTAAAGTCATTAAAAAAACTTGTAATGTACCTGTGGTTGTCTTCCTCTTTAAAAAGTTACTGGTTTTTTGGATCTAAAATTGTGAGGTTTAGTACTACAGTAGTAATTTTCATTACTTATTATGAATCAAATCAGGTTCATTTGCCTTAAAACTGAAAGTTAAAAAGCTTCTAGAAAAACATTTAAAGAAAAATAAATTGTTATCTAGGCAGCAAATATCTGTTTTATTTTAAATTCAAATTAGGATCATCCTAGTTTTATTTGATGAGTCATTGTAACACCAAAAGTGTTTTTTTTTTAGTATTTTTGAAAGTGTTATTATAATTAATTGAAATGGGAAATAGTCCTTTACAGTTTATTTACATGAATATTTGACACACTACTATATGTATATTTGTATAGTTAGATGTGGCCTTTCTCAATTTTTTTTTTTTTTTTTTTTTTTTTTTTAATTTTGAGACACATTCTCACTAAGTTGCTCGGGCTGGCCTTGAACTTGTGATCCTTCTTCCTCCAATTCCAAGTAACTGAGATTATAGGCATGTGCCATCATGCCTGGCTGATACTATTATATATATAGGAAACTAAAGACCTTGGCTTTTACTTCTTGCTGTTTGTTTTAGAAGAGAGGGTTTCTAAGTAATGTAGTTTTTAAAGGCCTATTAAAGAAATCAATTTTTTAAAACATAATTCACATGTTAATTATTGAAGACAAAGATTTACTTTAAACATCTCAACTTGTAGAGCAGGAGCAGACTTTGAGAACCTAGATTTCCCCTCTGTGCTGTTATTTTTTGATCTCTTATACTGTGATCACATCACACCAAAGAAACCTAACTGGGTACTTTTGATGTTACTGTAACAGCAGTTGTGTTTCATGAATGTATTATTATATATCATCCTGCCATGTACTGTTAAAATACTTTTAGCTTTAAGTGTAGGGAATTGTTGTTACTTGCTCGGCTACATTAAAATGGAGAAGGGGCTAATAAAGACTTTATGTATTTGTGTGTGGATATACACATAACAGTATGTTTTTATATATGTGTGTATCCACACATACTTAATAGATTTCCTTTTTATGTGGGGATAAATAGTCTTTTTGGAGGAGAATGACTTCTGAAAGATACTGTTAAAGTTATCAGGAGATAATTATATTTAATTTTTTAAAATATCAAACAGGAAGACGGATCTGAAGTTGGTGTTGGAGGTGCACAAGTGACTGGCTCAAATACTCGGAAGCACATACTGCAAGTCTCCACCTTCCAGATGACCATATTAATGCTCTTTAATAATAGAGAAAAGTACACATTTGAGGTATGGGTTGTGGTTATGCACAGTTTAACCAGTTTTATTGTCTCTCTCTCTCTCATTACCAGAGTCTTCCTTGTAAGAGTATTTCTTTGAATACCTTTAGAGAAAACTGTAAAATTGGGCAGTGGAACTGTATGCACTTCATTATTGGGTTACACTTCATTTTGTTTTTTGTTTAAATTATTATTAAAGTATAATTTTCCTATAAAAACCACTCATAAGTACACAATTTGAGTTTTAAGCATGTGTGCACCTGTGTAACTGCCATCCATCATGACTGTTACCTCCCTTGTTTCTTTACACTTCTTGCAGTCCATTCTTTACCCCATCCCTAGCTCTCAAGTAGCCAGTGATGTGCTTTGTATTATGATGGATTCATTTTGCCTTTTCTAGAATTTCATGTAAATGGAATCATGTAATGTGTGTTGTGTTCAGCTCCTTTCATAAAGTATAATAATTCTGAGATTCATTCCTGTCATACAAGTATAGTATCAGTACTTTATAGTTCATTCCTTTTTACTGCCGAGTGATATTTTTAGCATATAGGTGTGCTATATTTTCTTAATTCACTTGTTGATGGGCATTCAAGTTGTTAACCAGACTTGGACTGATGTGAATAGAGCTATATATTTAACTTTTTAAGCAACTGCCGAACTACATTATAAACAGTTGTACTATTGGATGTCCCCAGCAAGAGTGAAAGAGAGCTCCAGTTGTTCCACATCCTCTGTGGTCTTTATAGTTTTAGCCATTTTAGCTAGTCTGTGACTGTATCTCATGGATTTAATTTTCCTTTCTTTGATATCTAATGATGTTGAGCATCTTTTGTGTGTTTGTAAAGTACTTGCTTGTGAAATGTGTGTTCATATCTTCATTATACTGTTTTATTAAGATGTAAAAATTCTGGATTCAAGTTATAAATTCTAGACAAATATTTTGTCAGATATTTGTGCTGTGAATATTTTCCAGTCTGTTGCTTGCCCTTTTTTTTGAAGAACAGGATATTTTAATACTTAGTCACCTTTTTCCTTTCATAGTTTGTGCTTTTGGTGTTCTAAGAAAGTATTGCCTACCATGAAATTGCAAAGGTTTTCTTTATGTTTTCTTTTAAAGCAGTTTATAATTTTTAGTTTTTGTATTTAGATGTATGACCATTTTAAGTTAATTTTAATGTGGTATGAAGTAAGGATTAAGATTTATTTTCCTCACACAGTGAATTGCTCATTCCAGCATCATTTGCCGATTGCGCTATTTTTTTTATCCTGTTGAACTACTTTGGCACCATTATAAAGAAAAATCAGTTGACCATATATGTGTGGAGCTATTTCTGTACTGTTGCTTCTGTTTCTTTGATTTCTGTGTTTATCCTTATGCCAATTTTATTGTCTTGATAGCATAGTCAAGTTTTTCTGTATCCATACTTTTTTTCTTCCGGGTTAACTAATTATAATATGCTTACTTTTTCCTTCCCCTTTTTTCTTTAAATCATTATTTGATTACATTAAAATCAGTTAGTCATTTTTAATATCTTGACAGGGTCTCAGTTGAAATGAAGATCATGTGTTTCTTAGTTAAGTTTAAACTTTTTTTTTAGTTAAATTTAAACTTAAACATTTTTGAAAGGTTTTAAAAACACAGCTATATTTATATCTAATTGAAAATCAGTTTTCACACACAGGTGAACATAGGAAAAAAGTACAAGTTTGAAATTAGAGCAAGAAGATTAAATTCTAGGCCTATTTTAATATTCATCTCTATCCTCCCGTGTATGTGGTGAAAGAAGTAATACTGTTACGTGAGATGTACAGGAAATGTTTTTAAACCTAGGATTTTTTTGTTCATGGCTACGTTAGCAGGTTTTTCTCCTTATATTTAACAGGTAGGTGTTAGATGTTCATACAAGGTATGTGCAGTTGAGTCACAAGAATGTTAAGCAAACAAACATTGTAAGTCTTTTCAGAGGTGGAATGAAATGATCTCCAGCAGCTGTTTTTTATGGGTACTAATCTGCAGCTCTCATGAATAATATATTTTAAGCAAATTATGATACTTAGTAAATGCAAGGGTTTTTAGAGTCCTAGTTTTTATGAAGGACTGGCAAAAATAATGGGATAAGCAAAAACACAAGTCCTTTTCCAGAGTTGTCATCATAACTTAGCAACAGACTGAAAAATATCCTAGTGATTCAACCTTACTTTTCCCATTCCCATTTTACTTGAAACCATTGATGTTGATGGGCAGTTTTAAGTAGAAGGAAATAGAAAATACCTCTTTAATGTTGCCAGCTTTCTCTAAGTCACAAACAGAAGCCTGACCGTAGTGTATATGTAATTACACGAGAATGTGCCAAAGCTTCCTGGTTGCACACACCTCAAATTTGGGACATTTAAAGTTCGTTGTACTTATCTCTACAGTCTGCTGTGTAAGTTTTACTAGCCACCTTTTTTACAGAAAACATACAGTAGATAGTTTAAAATATTTAATAATTTAAATGGACACTAATCTTTATCTTTGAATGTCAAGTTCATTAAGATTCTGTATTAGTTATTTAGTGTTACATATTAAATCTCTGAATTTAGTGGTTTAAAACAACCACTAAAAATTCATCACTGATGATTTCTGTGGGTTAGGGATTCAGACTTTTATTGACCTGCATGTCCCTATACATGTAAAACAGCCAACTCATGTAAGTGTACAGTTCTCTTCCTGTTCCATTGAAATGAGGAGAACAGAGGATTAAAAATTGTGATATTCTTTCCCCACTACTTTGCTTTTTTTCCCCCAGTGTTGCATTTATTCATACGCCATAATATGTAACAAAAGTTATCTCCTGAACTTCAAAACAGACTTAACTGATTTTTGTGTTTAAATTTCCAGATATTTAAGTTTTTCATTTGATCTCATAGTTAGAGTGCTAAACTTTAATTTTATGATAGAATGCTTGAGCTCAGTTTTTTTTATTTTTCCCCCATGAAAGAAATAGTCAAGCAATAGCAAAACAGTAGTGTATATAAACTTGGAGAAGTGTAAAATATTTCTAAAATTATCCATTAAATGTGCATAATACTTTATTTTTACCTAAATATTAGAACAGTTCTTCGTAATCTTTGTGGGGTGACATTTTTAGAACAGCTTTTAAATCTCCTGAAGCAAAAATGCACATGTCTTTTTTAATGCCTTATATTTAAATCACTCCTAGCTAGGTCAAGTAATTTTAGTGATGAATCATAATATTCAGAAAATTCTTCGTTGTGAATTGTTGCACTCATCTGTCTGTGACCATTGCTTGGTCAGTTTACTTGCTGATTAACTGATCTACTTTATATTTCAGAAGTCTAATTTTGTCAATCTGATGCAATTCCAGGAAATTCAACAAGAGACAGATATCCCAGAAAGAGAGCTGGTTAGAGCCCTACAGTCACTTGCCTGTGGTAAACCAACACAGCGGGTTCTCACAAAAGAGCCCAAGTCAAAGGAAATAGAAAATGGTCACATGTTCACAGTTAATGACCAGTTCACATCCAAACTGCACAGAGTCAAGATTCAGACAGGTATCTGTGATCGTATTTTTTCTCCTAAAAGTTACATATTTCTTTCTCAAGAAAAAATTCTCATCTGCTAGATTTCTTTCTTGAAAAAAATTACTGTTTTTGTTCTTAACAAGTAATCATTTATGGTGTTATATAACACTTCGGCATAAGAAGTAAGGCTGCTTTTATTGATTTGTGTTCATATCAAAATGCAGCTGACTCCAAGTACAGTAAGCCTTTTTAAAAATAATTCAGAGTGTAAACAAGGTTTTTTTCCGTATATTTTTCAACAAATACAATTTTATAAACTTGTTAGTACTTAATTGTTTTTAACTGGTTGGGTGAATCTAATAGCAGTGGAAGTCTATTTTTAAAGCCGATATACAGATTTAAAATATTTTCTAATTATTGTTTCTCTAGAAACATAAAAACATCACTATACTAAAACATTTTAGTATTATCTTACAGGTTGATAGTGGAAATGCTACTCATTTAACATGATGTAAGAAATGGGTTTTCTATGTATTTTAATGGGAAAACAGCCATTTCACTCTTGCTGATCTGTAAAAGTCTAATGCAGTTTCAAAACTAGTGTTAGATAAGCTTCCTACTGCTAATTCATTCACTGTAGGTAATAATACCTGTGTAATCAGCGTTATTTAAAATAAATAAGATCATTTTTAAAACAGATTTTTTTAAAGTTTTCATGTAGTACATCAAATAAGGTACAAAATCTTTAAAAAATTACTTCAGTGTTAAACATACAATTGATTATCGGAATACATTGTATTAAGAAATGTATGTACCCATTTTTAAAATTTATTTCTTCCTTTGACCCTTTGACTCTGTTTGTATGGTTTATGAAGTAGAGTGGTGTCTCTTAAAGCATCACTCCTTTGTCCTGTAGTCGGAAGCTGTATCATTGTAATTTTCATCAGCCAAAATTGGCCCAGGTCTTTGTGACATACATGTATGTTAAAAATTAAAACTTTTAGTAAGTATCATGGAATGAAATTTGTTTTTTTCCTTCAGTGTAAGACATACAACTATAGATTTGGCCAGAAACAGTTTTTAAATTTCAGGGCTCATTTATATCCTAGATTTGGAGGAAAATATATGGAGATATAGATATCTGAATTACCTCGCTTCGCTTTAACACTAAGTAACTTTGTAATCCCAGATTCTGTCATGCCCAGCATTAGTATTATCAGATGTTAATACTACCACAAATAATCTTTTCCTCATGGACTTAGTTTTCGGTGTTGTGTGCATATAGATGCCCATAGATAACACTGATTATCTTAGCAGTATTCCTAACCAGGGGATTCTAACTAGAAACAGCTAAATTCTGGATATGCACACCAGAGTGATATTCTAGAGTCTGCTATCCCACTGCAGTGCCCTTGCCTAAGTCAGCAGTGTTCCATGTGCTTGGTAATGTTCCAGGTTCTACTTCTAGAAACTTCACATCTACCTCTTTTTAATGACACAATAACAAAATACTGTTACCAGCTTGCCTTCGTTACTATTTAAGTTAGAACAAAGTTACAGAAAAAGAAAGGAGCTTCTGTATGTAACACCCTAGGAGTTGCTTCAAAGACCAGTGAAGGGGAGTAAGACTGTCTTAAAGACTGGAATGCAGCATAAGTTTGTGATAATGAGTTTGTGACAAGAAAAGATGAGATAATAGAGTCCAAGGAGATTTTGGCAATAGGTACAGGTGAATTATGTCACTGTTAAATTCCTTTTATAGACATCTTAGTGGTGCTTTTTAATTGTTTATTTAGCTGTCAATATATTGACAGGAATTTTCTTCCAGGAAAGGAGTTATTGTATTCCATAAAAATAAAATTGATTTTATCATTTCTATAAAATTACATTCTTAATTTTTGAAAAGAATAATTTAGGACTGAGATGAGCATTGAATCTTTACTTTTTGAGTATGTGTGTATACTCAGAAGTTGAAAAGAATTTTTCTCTGTGCATAATATTGTCTGCTTATAAACTAAATTTTTTTATCACAGTTGTGGTAAATGCCATTACTTCTATTTTAGTTGCTGCCAAACAAGGTGAATCCGACCCAGAAAGGAAAGAAACAAGGCAAAAAGTTGATGATGACAGAAAGCATGAGATAGAAGCTGCTATAGTGCGGATAATGAAATCTAGGAAGAAGATGCAGCACAATGTTTTAGTAGCAGAGGTGAGAACACTTCACTGCTGGGTTAATGGAGAAAAAGCAGAATAATATCATTAACAGCTTACATTTAGAAAAGTACCACATTGAGTTAAAACTGAAACCGTGGTCATGTAATACTTATTAAAAATAAGACACTCGATAATTAAACATAACTATACACCAGCATATGTGCGCACTTTAAGAACTAATGTATTTGTAATGAAAACGGTGACTTTTGTCACAAAGAATATGGAAAAAATTGACTGGTACTTAATATTTTTTTTATAAACAAACTGCCTGGATTTCTAAAACTAAATAACTTTTACTGAGGGCTTCCATTTTATACATAAGAAACTAAAGAGGGGAAGACTCAGAAGCCATTGAAATAGGTTAAGAGATAACTAAGGTCTAGGTAAAGTATAGGCGGTGGGTAGATCACTGAATCAAGGTAATTGAGAAATAGAATTGACAGGATTTATCAACTGATAATGGGAAATGAGCAGGGGCAGTTGAACCTCTTGATTTTCTAGCTTTCTAGCTTTCTAGAGGATAGTGGAGACTGGTCCCTTTAACCAAAAAGGGAAAGGGACTGTGCTGTATTCCAGTTGTCTGTTAATGCTGTTCTTTGCAAGTTGACTTCGTTATATTTTGCCGTGTCCAGGGACAGGTAACCTAAAATTAGGTCAAAAGTCAGAAAGCAAATGAGAGCTAGAAGGTAAATTGGGAATTCACTATATGGAAGTGTAGTTGAAGTGGTGGGTTTGAATTAAATTGCTCCGGGCATCCTGGAGAGCAGGATAGAACCTTTCCTTGCCATGTATGGAGTAGTGAGAACGGCATGACATCAAGAGAAAGCCCTCGGAGCACTTGTTTTCAAGGTGTGCTTTCTGGAGCAGTATCATTACCATCGTCTGCAGACTTGTTAGAAATACAGATTCGCAGTCTCCATGCATACCTACGAAACCAGAAACTCTGGGGGCGGGGCCAAGTAATCTGGTTTTAAGGAGCTTTCTAGGTGATTCTGAAGCATGTTTAAATTTTAGAACAGTGCCAAAGAGTAAAAAGAAAAAAAAAAAAAACAGAGATAGGGTGACATGGACAGGGACAGAGAATTACCAAGGAGCGAGTGGTCAGTACTTCAAAAACATCATGAAAAGACCAAGGTGAATAAGCACTGAAGACATACTGGCAATTAGATGACTAGTTTAATCTTTCTGAGACATTTTCACTGGACTAGTAAGGATGGGTATTCAGTGGTAGTGTCTAAGTCCTGGCTCATGGAAAGGTCAGGGAGAACAGTGTAGACAATTAAGTGATAAGTGAGGGCTTTGGAGTCTTTTGTTTCAGATGGAAAGATAGTGAATGTGTTTATAGCCTAATGATAAAGAAGGAAAGCTTAAAAACGGGGAATATGGAATGAGGGGTTAATACCAGAATCTAGAAAAGAAGAGGATGGGCTAGAAAATGTAGGTGGACAGTGCACGTATTAATGAATGGTACTGAATATGCCTCTTCCTGAGAACGCAGGGCAGGGTACAAGTACTGTGTGCTAATCAAGCAGTGAGTGACACAAGTATGCATAAATGTACAGATGCTGTAGGGTGCGAATTTGAGGAATTCCAAACTGAGATGGGCTGTCTTTCCTGTGTGAAATGGGACATGAGGTTATGTGTAGTACAGCACTCAGGTTGAATAGCTTAGGGAGCTTATCAGAAATTTGAAGTAGTATTTGTCAGAAAATGGTGTTCAGGAACTTGCTGAACTTGAGTTTATAAATTTATCTTTTTCAGAGGTTGGAGAAAAATTTTTAATTACTAATTGTAGCGTGGAAGCCACTTTAGACAATATGTAAACATAGGAAGTAGCTATATTTCAATGTAATTTTACAAAATCAGGCTGCAGGCTGTATTTGTCTGTGATTAACAGTTTATTGACTCGTGACCAACACAAATGGTGTTAGAACACGGTTTTACTCAGCAAGAAACCCTAGTGGGTTTAAAATGAAATAGGTGCAGAATGTGGCTTGATAATAAAGGGTGGTACGGAATAGGGACGAAGGGGCCAGGAGCACTGAGGGTGTGGGGACTGTTGTTGATCACGAGTGCTCTCCAGGCCCTGGAGGGAAGGAGGGAGGCCCGAGAGAGCTGAGGGAAGAGTCACAGGTGTGGAGACCCAGGCAGATGAGAGCAGATTTATTTATACTGGAATGGAAATCCTGGAAGTTTGATTGATTTTAGTTGCAGAGGGAAGTGGTGAAGTTTCAGATTTAAAAGAACTATCGATCCATTTTGGCTTTGAGAAGTGGAGATCAACAAGAGTAAAAGAAAAGCTGGCGTATGGGTGATGGGAGGGTCTGAAAGAGGCAGTGTGGGTTACTGGAAAGGGCATGAACCTTGCAGTCAGAAAGGTTTACACTGATCTCTGCTGGCCCTGTTACTGCTTGTTAGCATCAGTTTCTTGCTTATTTCCTCTGTTATAAAATGAGATGGCCTACTTTGTGGGAGTTAAGAGCATTAAATAAATTTAATATGTACAAAATGATTGACCAGTAGTACTAGGTAGACTGGCTGCTACTGTGCTTACTGTTACTAATCACCCAGTATAGTTGACTACAGTGGAGTGGGAGAAAAGAATGAGAGCAGTAGCACCTAGTATGGGTGGGCATTATTCCTAGGCATTGTATCTCTTCGCTCCTTCAATGAACCCAGCAACTTCCCACAGTCCCAGGGTAGTAGTGGTAGTCCTGGGATTTGAATCCAGGCAGTCTTGGACCACAGTTTGTGCTCTTATTCACATTATGCTACCAAAGTTCTGAGAAACGAGAGTAACCCAGAAGTCAGAAAAGTGACATCAAAGCGGTTAAACTGTGAAGTGGTATATAGTCACACTAGTATATGATCCAACTAATTCAACTGCTACTCTACTCTAGCTCACACATGCTGATACAAGGAAGTGTGTTCAAAGTGTGCATTACACTTTCAAGTAAAACCTTTTTAAACATTCTGTACTTTTAACTTTGCTAATGGAATCACTAAAAGTTTGATTTCTGAGTCCTAAAATGATATGTCACTTTTATTCAGAGACAGAAATTTTTGGAATTAGTGTTTGTACTTTCTTTTTTAGGTAACTCAGCAGTTGAAGGCTCGATTCTTGCCAAGTCCAGTTGTTATTAAGAAACGTATTGAAGGACTTATTGAGAGAGAATATTTGGCACGAACACCTGAGGATCGCAAAGTGTACACATATGTAGCATAAAATGCATTCAGAAATTTGATTTATTCTCGGACTGTACTCTTCGCATGGACTGGGAAGTTCTTTTAAATCATTAATATTAAGACGACCATCTCTTCTATTAAAATTACAGTACCTGTTCTAGACCGTTCAGATTGAGCCTTCACTCCCTCTGAGAGTTTTCAGCGTCAGTTGATCGAGCTTCAGGCTTTACAGCGTTTGTCCCTGTAGAGATCATCTTTACAGTTCCTTGGGAAAATGTGAATGTGCCGCATTTTGTTTTCAATACTGTATGAAAACAGAAAAAAAATAAAAAACAAATTTAGAAACTGCAGCTCATTAAAATAAAATTGTTGGATTTCATTTCCCCAGGTCTTCAGTGTTGACGTAAATGTGTTTCTGTAGTGTTGCCTATTAGCACTTTGCGCATTGTGTAAGTTGGGTAACAGAAATGGCAAAAGAAATGCAAATTTCCAGGTATCTTGCTCTACTTAAAACATTTGTATAACTAGTTCTGTTTAATTTAAAGGTTTGATAAATATACAAAGATCAAGCATCCAATTTGAGCATGCTTTATTCTGCCACTTGCACTTACTAATCTTACTGCTCTATGACCAGGAACCTTTGTTATACACACCCTCTCTTGATTTTTTCCTATTATAATTTGAGATTTCCCAAATTCTTATAATGATTAGGTTTCATTCTGAGTTATTTCTAGAGGAAGAAAATATTTTAGTATGTATAAATTGTATAATAATTTTTTGCTGTTGTACTCACTGCTAATAGTGGATTGTATAGGACGGTGTTTTATTTCATTATTATAGACAAAAATAAGTGAATTAAGTATGCACATACCCACTAATTCAAGTATGTCAGAGCACAAAATTGGCAGCTGGTTATATTTAAGTCAACCCCTTTGAAAAGCACATACAGTCTATGCTTAGTTTATAAACACCTTAGGCTCCCCCCCCACACACACGTACACATTTTAAATATATATTTTGGTGAAACTATGGTACATTATTAATTTTGTTTCAAAATGGAATCTAAAAATGCAATAAATATGATTACCTTGATAGTTTTAACAAAACCTTCAGTTCTTGCAGCTGTGTTTTGGAAAATGATTTAAGCAATATTTCTCAAACCTGATTAATTGTGACTATCCAGCTGTTCTCTGAAGAGGCGTCGTTTCATGTTTGTGCTGAAGACTCATGTCACTTATCCTGTGCTTCCAACTGTCACCCGTTTTTTTTACCTGATTGCTCTGCTGAGGATTATAGTTTGCTTTAACTTCAGAGTATTTTTATGGTCAATTTTGTTTTCATTTTTGTTCTCATAAGACAATGTTTCACTATTGATTTCTGTTGGATAGAAAAAATGAAATGTTACTAATAAGTTTAAATGACCAGCCCTAGATTGACTGTCATTACTGTTGATACATTTACTAGAACTTATGTCTCAGAAGATGATTTTTATTTAAATTTATGGTAAAGTTACAACAACAAAATTCTAATATGGATTAAAAACACCACATAAATATTTTCCCCATGCGTCTTCAGTTATAATTTTTTATCAGACTTGTAAATATGCTTTCACTGAACTGAATTTTGTGACCATCTGTATATAGATTAAGCTTTATGCTTTTATTTACATTTTCCACTTTTACATGATGGAATTAAGACACCAATGAAAATTATCGTAAACATTCTCAGGACACTCACTGTACTTGAATGATGGATGGGTGTACCACAGAGCATGGAAGAGTTTCATTTTTTATTTAATTGGAACTTTTACGTTTACAGGAAAGCATTGGTATTTCAAATTCTCAATTCACAGTTAAATGATATATAACACTTTGGGAAATAGAACAACTCAAGATTGTCAAGTTAAAAACATGAAAGATGTAAAAACTTCAGTTATTTGTAATCTCCTAAATGAGAAAGTGAAACAAATTGAAGTGCTAAATCATTAAAGTTTATGTCATTGCCTCAGGTGTGGCTGTACAAATCATGATTAGAATTTAGAGACATACAGGTTTGATATCTATGCTTCTGACTGCTTACAAATACTAAAAATCTTTACAAATTGCAGTAGAGTTGAGTGGCTGGGGAATGCTGGTGATGCTACGTTAAGAAAACGAAGCTCACCTAAAACATTGATGTTTTAGCTAATGAGTTAAGAATGATTCAGCAATTGTTAATTATTTTAAGTCTTGAAAAATGTTTTGAGTTATTTCACAATTGAAAATTCGTTGCAGTTAGGGAACACACAGCCTCACAAAGTTATTAGCTTAACGTCAGTCAATTTTAAAATGAAATGGGAGAGAGACGTGCTTCTTTAAAAGCTACACAAAGTCATCCGTGTGGCGTTGTAAACATGGCTATATGCCACTCCCCACCCGCTAAAATACTGGTAGGCGCTCGGTAAGAATCCTATAGTCCTAGTGAAACATTGCTGATGTTCTGTGCACCCAGTGTGTTGGGTATCAATATTAGGTAAGAATCTGTGATCTTAATACGCGTATATCTCTAGAGGATAAGTACACTGGCAGCGTCTCAGAGTTCTAAAATATTTAGTTCCTCAGTTTGGAAAATATGTTAAATCCAAATAATTTTTTATTTACAGTTTTGAATATTCACGTTGAATGGCTGACTAGCATTAACAGGATTTTATCCTTGTCTAGCTACTGTAACTTGATAATTTTTATGTTATGTGATATACCCTATTAGGTTGTCTCATTGTAAAGAAAGCTGTTATGTATCAATTGTAGATTGTGTATTATATGGTGCATAGTCAGTAAGTGTTGGTGAGAATGTTAAAACATTTCAGGTTAGCAAAATTATAAGTCATTTTTAGTACAAAGAGCAGAAATATTTAAAAATGTTAAACCGTACCAACAATTAAGTGCCTGCCATGTGCCAGACACTATTCCAAGTGCTTATGTGTATTCACTTAGTTGTCACATGGGCTCTGTGCGATAAGAACTATTACACCAGTGTTGCCCAAGGTACTGCTAAAAAAGGGCAAAGCTAAGATTTGACCTACATAAGTTTGATTCTAGGTTCCGGCTCCTGAGCCTATCTGTGTTCTGTGCTGCAAATAGACATGATTTTCCATACACTATTTCATTTTGTACCTCATTCATATGAATAAAAGAATGTGGACACTAAAGTTAATACATGAGCACCTCAATATGGAATTTTGCGTGTTTTTGTTTCCTTTATACTTGCTGATAACTTTTGTCAGGAAAGGAAGCAGGGACAGTGGTGGCTGCTATTTTGGAATGTGTCCACTTAAACCCTTTATAATCTTAGTGAATATTTTTACATACTAAGTGGTCATCCAGGTAGTTGATTTAAATCTACAATTTTAAAAATGTTTTCCTTACTGCATACTTTTCCTATACCAATCAAGTCTTTATCCAGAATGCATAGGAAACCAAACTGAATGAATTTAACAAGGAATGAATGATTCAGAGATTGATCATAAAGCTAGCTCTCAGAATAAGAACAAGTAGAACATCTTGAAATCAGTAATCTAGAAATGACAAATTTATAAATGTGTCATTTAAGCAATTTGATCCTCATTATTAAGGTCTAAGTTTATCTTAAGTGAGCCAAGCAAAAATGGCTTTAGTTACAAGGAACTTAAAATAAGTGTGTTGTATATTTTTTAGTGATTTAACAGAGTTAATTCAATATTCTAATAGTTTACTGCATATAAGGTTTCTTGAAGTGTGGAGAAATTTAAATTTTATGTCTCCAGATTGTGAAGTTGTGGTTCTTTGTCTCAGCATAATGTCTGGTATGTCGTGGGCATAGGCACTCAGTAAAACATCAGATGAATGTGCTAAATGATCAGTAAGTGTCTTGAAGTCTTAAAAGAATTAAACTTTATAGATTAAAATTTGTACCACATTATGGGAAGGGCGGGTATGACAATGTGGTTATATGGATTATATTTTTTACTTCCATAATTGGAAATTATTTAATCTTTGATTTTTCAACTAGGCAAAAAGTAAAAAATGTAGACCAGCTGCTGGGTTGTTCCAGAGAGTATTAAATGCCAATTTGAAAGCCCTCTTGATGTGCCATCACTGTGACAAGCACTTTGCCAGTGCAGGTTCATTGGGTTCTCCCGTGACCCTATGAAAAAACTCAGTGACATAACTCATGCATGATCCCACCAACAGGAGTGCAGGATCTTGAACCCAAGTCTCTAAAACTTGTGCTTTGAGTGACTGTTGATATATTCTCAGTAATTGGTTATTTGACATTCTGGATAGAACTTTATAAATTGAATTTGGATCTTAAGGTAGATGTTCTTGGCAAATATTTCGTTGAATATTTGTGTTGGTTTTTTAGAAAGCATTCTTGATATTGTGAAACTTCTGTAGAGCCTGCAGTAAAAACTTGGTAATGTTAGCTGTGCATATTGATGTATATGGTATATGTATACTATTTACAGATTTATAGAACTGATGTATCAATACCTATAGACTTGCTATTTCCTATATAGTGGTATCCTTTGTATATAATGCCATCCTCTATTTAAAAAATAGCCACTAGACTGATTTTTTTAATATGGGATTGGAGACTGACAGAGACTGAGAGACTTCATGGGGGGAAAATGGACAAAAATGTTCATTTTGTTTCAGTGCAACTCTGGCAGTAGGCAGCCAGTGTGTGTGTATAACTGCGAACTTCTATGAAGGGAGAAGCTGGAATATTTCTCAAAAAGCAACAAATTTTATACATGATATGTCCATATTTTAAAAATCCCCTCCTGAGATTGCCTGCAAAACCTTTTTTGCAATACTCCTGAGAAAAACACTGTTTAGACCAAAAGTAATACTACACAAATTTGTAGTAAAGTGTCCAAGTTCAGCAGACTTGCCTTGAGCTGATTACGAAACAGTGCAATCCATTCTCAAAGAAGTGAATGTTTTTAAGGTTATAGTAGAGTGTGGTGCAGACTCAAAAGCAATTTCAGAAGTTCAAGCAGCAAGTGCATTTATTGTTTTCCAACCCAGTTGTACCTCAAAATTGCCTAGGGAAGTCAGAAACAATAATAGTTTATAAAAATGGCCCTTGTGGAGATGATGATTTAATAGGACTGAAATGATTCTTTAAAGCATCTAAGTTTGTGAACCATTGTTTTAAATTACAGAAATACAATAAACTTCCAGTTTCACTAATTAGGTGAGGACTTTGGTTAGGTAAGATAATGCAGTTTGTGAGATTAACACACCTTACATGCATTTAGCACAGCTCAGCTGGTTAAAAGCAACATGTTCCTCAAGTCAGGGATCAGATTTCAAAGTGGGCCGGTTTCAAGCTACTCATGGTCACGGATCACAATACTAATCACAGCCAACTGATTGTCTTAATTGAGGGCAGGCAGGATCACTAATAGTGTTATTTTAATTAGGCATTGCCGCTAGGAGAAATTAAATCTAGAAGCGAACTGTTAAAAGCGTTGTGACTTCTGTCCCATTAGTGTTGAATTTAGATAGCAATACTAAAAGTGATTCGAATTAAAACGTGTCTACTGAACAGGTTTGGAATTTTTCCCCCATAAGTACATTTCTGAAGCAATTTTAGTGGCAAAAGTTGAGATGTTTGTGCTGCTTATTTTGTGAGATGAACCTAAGAGTAAACCATAGTCTTGGCTATTGTCTATGTAAAGCAGAAAGTGCAAGGTGTTTCTAGTGAGGTTTAGTTTTTGGTTTGGTGTCATACACGTATCTGACATGAGACTCTTTTAAAGATGCTCTTGACTGTAATATCTAGATGTAACTTCTGGATTCTCAGTAATGAGCTTTCGTAGAATCATCCATATTCCCTTCAACAAGCAATTAAGCAAAATACTGATCATATGGTAAAACCATCTTCAGTATGAAAGCTGCCAGTCTTCCGAAAGGGCTGGACCGTTTTGCATTCCCACCATCGATAAAAGTTCTTGTTGGTCCATGTCCTCGTTGGCATTTATTATCAGGTTTGGAGTTATCTTAGTTTTGGGCTTATCTTAGTCACTTTCCTTGTCACTGATACAAAATAACCTGACACCCACAACTTAAACGAAGATTTATTTTGGCTCACATTTTAGAAGTTTCATTCCTTGTATGGTCAGCCAGCTCCAGGCAGAAGTGGCATGCTTGAGGGGTCTAGGGGAGAAAAGCTGCTCACTTAAGGGCAGCCAGGTAGTAGAGATCAGGGAAAGAAGCCAGGAGGGAGATAGACCCTTCCAGGCCACACTCTGTGGACTAATCCACTGATGAGCACTTCACCCCATGATCCAATCACCTCCAAAAAACCCTGCCTGTGAGCCCATGAGGCGTCAGAGACATCTAGATATAAACCATAATGGTTTTATCCATTCAAAGAGGCATATACCGCTATCTCATTACTTCTCTTTGCAGTTCCCTAATGACATATGACATTGAGGAGCTTTTCAACATGCTTATTTGCCATCTGCAGATCATCTTGGGTGAATTTGCTGTCCAGATATTTTGCCCCGTGTAAAGTAGACTTGTTTTCTTATTGTTAAATCTTGACTTCTTCATATTTTGGAACTCTTTTATCAAATACGTGTTTGGTAAATATTTCCTACCAATCTGTGGCTTATCTTCTCATGCTTTCAGCAGTGTGTTTTACTGTGAAACAATGTGTTTTCCAGAGCAGAAGTTTTAAATTTTAGTGGAGTTTAACTTGTTTTCCTCATGAATGGTATTTTCAGTGTTGAATCTTAAAAACTCATTGCTAAACCCAAGGTCATACAGGTTTGCGTCCAAGTGATTTTCTAAAACCTTCACAGTTTTTTCCATTTTAAATTTAGATATGTAATCCATTTGAGCTTACTGTTGTGAGAAGTGAAAGTCGCTGTCTACATTCTTTTTCATTTTGTCTTTCGCATGTGGATATTCCAGTTCAGGCCCCACTGTTGAAAAGACTAACCTTTACCCATTCAGTTGCCTTCATTCTTAGGTGAGAAAGAAGTTTTGTATATTCATGTGAGCATATTTTTGGAGCTGCTTTGTCCCGCTGATCTATTTGTCTATTCATGGCCCATACTGTGCTGTCCATAGCTTTATAATAAATCTTCAAGTCCTGTAGTGTCTAACTTGAACATACAGTTTTTAATACAGTTTCTATGGGGAAAAAAATGACTGTTGAGATGAAGATGTTTCTTGAAAATTTAAAATCCTTTCTCTATAGTGAACATCATGTGGTTACATTTCATTATAGCTACAGGTTCCAAGTTGGAGATTTCTGCTTCTAACCTCATTCACATACAGAACAATTTGATGTCAATGATCTTTAGATAAGAAAAGATTATTACCTAGTAAGGGAAACAAAACTGTCCTCTTTCTAACCTCTGATTGTTTGCATGAGTGGATTATTATGCTGAATGTAGTGGGCCTAAGTCCTTCCCACTCCCAGTTGTTAATCATTGGGCAACTATGATGTAGTCCAGCCTAAAGACATACCATCTTGATCTCCATCCCTTCCCTCATTCTTTGCTTAGGTACCTCAGTTAATGTGGAAAGAAAATATCTTCACTTCAGAACAGTGGAGATGGTAGCAGCTACAACCCTGGTGCCACAGGCACCAACCTAAATAACACAGATGAGACTGACATGTTTGCAATTAGTTATCTGGAAAGCTCACTTACCAAGAGATTTCCCTCTGGCCACCATGGGAAGAGAATATCCCACCTGCTTCCTGAGCTCGGGACAGATAGCCTTTAATTCACAGGGGGTAACACTGCTCCAACATACTCCCTGGACTGGAGTAAAAGGTAAGCTGGGTCTGGAACACCAGACTGACACAAATAATGACAGATCCTGTATCTTCACAACACAGTCTGGCTCTACAGTCCTAGGTGAGGATGGGGACAGATAGCAACAATGGACTAAGCAGGATCAACCACTTAAGAACATGGTCCCAGTGGTAAGTGAGTGGAGCCAGTGAGACAGAATTAGGACTGGAAGCAGAAGACAACCATATTCCACCACTTTCAAAGATAGATGTAACAATAAACCAATATTAGGAAAAAGCTCCAACTAAGAAAAAAACTCTGGAATTTTCTTAAATGTCAAAAATATTTACTTCACTAACAGCAAATGGAAATAATGATTTCAAGGGTAAAGACTCTTCCAGAGTGCAAAGGGAAACAACCAAGAAAAAGATGTTAGAAAAGATGGAACATTACAAATAGATCAAAGAGGCCCCACATTCATGAACCAGGTTTGGCCAGGAAACAAGCAGGTAGAAACCAAGCAATAAACACCCAAATAAAAACTCCCCAAGTTTAAAAATGACTCCAGCTCCAGCAAGATTATTGAAAAAGTTGAAACAAATTGAAAGTCATAAATTTGATTTCTCAGGATAAAATGTTTTTCAAACTAATAAATACAATAAATGGGTTGCCTACAAAGGAAAGGGACTCGGGCTGACATCAGAATTATTCATAATACAAAATGCCAAGTGCAAGGCAAAGCAGCGCTGGCAATTTTCTGAGGGAAAAAAAAAATGGGGGATTCTATACTAGACAAATCTTGGGTTATCCATGAAGAAAAGAGAAAGACATTTTCAGACCATCCATGTAACTTTCTAAAAATACTCTGAAGTTCTCCACCTACATTAGTCAGCTTTCCTGTTGCAAGGACACAACAGCCGACACCTGCAATTTAAAGGAAGAAAGGCATAATTTGGCTTGCTGTTGAGGGTATTGAATCCATGGTCTGCTGGTTCCAAGACAGACAGACATGGAAGATGCTTAGTTAATGGTGGCCTAAAAGCAGAGTGGGGGAGTGAGCCAGAGAGGAAGGAGTGAGGGACCAGAAACAGACCCCAAGGCCACAGCAGGACTCACCCAGGTAGACCCAGAAGTTGGCCTTACCAATCCCCTGGGCAGGTTCCAAGCCAATCAGGTTGACACAGTTGAGCTTAACCACTACACCACCCAACGGTAAATTTGAGTCTCAGTTTGAATTTGAAAAACAACCGAGTGAAAGACAAAATATCACAGTGATAATGTGCAATGAATGAAACTCATGCTGCACCCCAGGAACTACTGAATCAGAATCTTCAACTTTCCACAAGATTCCTGGATGAGGCACTCTGCTTTTAAAATAGTTCTCAACTTCCAATTCCCACCTGCTGAGTTGGGGGTAAAGTTTTAAATTTTAGTCTAATTGGTTTTATACCAATCTGGTTTAAAACAGTAATTTATAGACTCTCTAGGCTTAATGCAGTTTATGGGGCATGACTGTGAGGTCTTAGGGTTTCCCTTCCTCCTGCCTTGCTCTATCCAGCATGGCATCTGGGTCATGAGGGTGAGGCCCACAGAGTCTCGGGTCACTGGAGACCGAAAGAGCACTCTGATGTCCAGAAGGCCCTTGGGTGCACACTGGCTGCAACTGGTGGGAACTGGATGGTGGCATCTGGCTTCAAGCATCCTGCTAGAGTCTGCATCTGGCTTTCCCAGAGATGAATTCATAGCATCTTTTTTAGGCTCTCAGGGGCTGTCTGCCACATCCAACTGCCTTGTCAGCCACTACCGCCCCCGCCCATTTCTTAAGGAAACTGCAGACTCTTAACCACTTCCTCCTCCCCAGCTGAGCTCAGGTACTTCACACATCAGCCTTTGCCCGTGGGGGCTCCTTGTTCCTTCAGTGCCCCACTTCTCGGCTTGGAACAACAACAGGGGCCACAGCTTGATGTGTGTAACTGCACCGCCTGCCCCTGTGCTGTGCGGGGCCTCCCTGGCTAGAAAAGGGCTGCCCACACTAGGCTCCTTCCACACACTCTTTGCTAGGAAGAGAGGCCCCACCACTATTTCAACAGGAATTCCCCTAGCCAGGCAAAGCCTCAAGAAAAACAGCCGGGAGTGGTGGTGCACATGTGTTATCCCACCTACTCAGGAGGCTGAGGCAGAAGGATGGTAAATTGGAGCCTGGCCTGGGCAATGTAGCAACACCTTGTCTACAAAGGAAAAAAAAATGTGATGTGCCGGGATGTATCTCAGTGGTAGAGTAACCCAGGGTTCTGTTTCTAGTATGAGAGAGAGAGAGAAGAGGGACAGAGAGAGACAGAGGCAGAAGCAGAGACAGAGAGAGAAGAGAGATAAAGACAGAGACAGAGGCAGAGAGAGGCGGACAGAGACACCAGTTTGATTTTCTCCCCCTATGTCTCACGTCGGGCTTCTTCACCACCCCCAGGGACCAGAAGGGACAAACTTTATGGACATCTTCTGTTTATATTGGATTCCAGGTGTCCTGGCTAAGGCTTCCTGGCTAAACCCTCCTGGCAGACGGGATTATTTTCTATGAACTTTGGGAGAACTTCTATGTGCTGCTGGTCCAGGCCTAGAATTTGATATATTGAGTAGAAGCAAAGGAATGCAGGCATTTCTTTGTTTTCAACTGACTTTCAAGCATATTTGTCTATTGTCTTCCTGTAAAATGCCATTTAAATGTCAGGAACTGAGAGCTCTTTGTTCATCATTACATTTCTTTCCTACAAAGGAATCTTAATAATTCTTTTCCCAACATCTCTTGATGGTGGATGAACACCTTGGGCTCATATAGGTGGAAAGGCAGAAGGGAAAAGCATGTAAATATTTTTTAAAACATTGTGTTATACTACTTACACTTTACAGTATAGTGATGTCTAAATAATTTTCCTAAGGTAGTTATGCAGCAGACAGGTAGTTAAAAAAAAGAATTCTTGTAATGGGAGTAACAATATGAAAAATAAACATTTTATTAAAATTCTCATAGGACTACTTTGGTTGAGAAATAAGGCATGGTTAGACATTAATGAATAAAAAGATAACGAAAATGAATTACATTTGGAAACAAGACTGCTCTTCTTTTTTTTTTTTTTTTTTGTGGGTACCAGGGGGATGACCTCAGGACCTCGCGCGCCTACAGGCACCCGTGCCGCTGAGCGATATCACCGGCCCCTTTTTCGTATGTGGGTTCCGGGAGTCGAACTCGGGCCTTCGCGCTTGCAAGGCAGGCGCTTACGCCGCTGAGCCATCTCACCGGCCCAAGACTGCTCTTCTAAAAAAATTTTATCTATCAGAAAATTTTCTATCAGGAAATTATTTTCTATCAGAAAGTAAGCCAAAATTGAAATTACTAGCTCTTTAGAATTCAATAATGGGAATATTAGATATCAATAACTATGGAATTAGTCACAGCCATGTACTGAAGAAAATTCTGAATTAAATTCTTCTATTGTTAAATAAGAAAAAGCCAGGCATGGTAGCATAGGCCCATAATCCCAGTGAATCAGGAGGCTGAGGCAGGAGGAGCGTAAATTAAAGGTCAGCATGGACAATTTGGCAAGACCTTGTCTTGCAATTTAGAAAAGGACTGGGGATGCAGCTCTGTGCTCCTTGGACTAAATCCTTAGTGGGGGAGGAGGGAGGGAGGGAGAGAGAGAGAGAGAGACAATTGAAGCATGTTATAAAAAATACAAAGCAAACCAAAAGAAAGGAAAATTATGTAATAAATATAAAACTAGAAATCAATCTCGTCGGTCCAAGATTAAACAGCCAGTTGAGTGGATGTCTTTACAAAAATTGGACAAAGACATGAACCACAATGTCTGGACTTCTCACCATACCACTAAATAAGAATCTCTGAAGGGTAGGACTGTGGATTTTCAAATTTACCAGTAATTACCAAGTTTTCCGTTGTACACTAAAATTTGAAAATGCTGTCTCAGAGAAGTACTAAATCTGTTATGTAAATGTCTTTTTTTTTCATGGAGATACATATGAATCACTGTCTTCTATAAGAACTTGAGTTTTTATATTTTATTTAAAACTTTGTAATCTAAATTATGTAATTCCTTAGACAATTATTGCAAGTCATCAAAAATATATGCATATATATGTGTGTATGCATGCATTTGCACAGGTAGATGCACACAGACGTACATATATAAAGAAACTATTCCTCAACTTTCCTCTGCTCACGGATAGTTTGGTCAGGAATTTGCAAAGTTGTCCTGGGACCATATGATAGAGAACAAGGGTGCATCGAGGCAGGAGTATGAGGAAGGATGAGAACCACAAACCTGGACTAAAGGTTGCGCTGGGGTCTTCCCTTGGGAATGCCATGCTCCGTCCACTTCATATTGTTGTGGTTTGTATCTACACGTCCCTCCAAAGCCTCAAGCACATGTAAGTGAGGCTTTTGAAAGGCGATTGAATCAGGGGGCACTGTAGCTAAATGTGATGTTAGCAGCTGGAGTCTGGTTGAAAGAGGCAGTCACTGGAGGTATGGCCTGGAAGGTACCTCTCCCTCTCCACCTCTTCCCTTGGCTCTCTGCTTCCTGGCTGCCATGTTATGAGCAGCTTTCCTCTGCCATGCCCCTTTCCTGTGCCATTCTGCCCTGGAGCCGGCTGACCATGGACTGAAATCATAAGCCAAAATAAACCTCTCTTCCTTTAAGATGTGGGTGATGGGTATTTTGTCCCAGTTACGAGGAAACTAAGATAATCAGGTGAACCATGGGAAGGCCAAGCATTGCGAACAGGTGATCTTTCACCTGAGAGAAGCCGGCAGGTTTTCTTGGAGCAGGCGCATAGGAGATCAGAAATACGGTGGTTTAAACGAAAAGCATGGCAGTGAGAACTGGCGGGAATATTGAGGATTTGACATAGTAGAAGCTAGGAAGCCACTAAAGTTTTGAGATGAGGTATGAGACAGATCCTGGAAAAAGAATTGGATAAATTTAAATTAATCAGAGGTTAAAAAAAAAAAAAAGAAATGCCCTTTAACAATTATAATTAATTAAAATGTAATTTGGATTTTTTTGAACTTCAACAAAATAAAAGATTTGGTTCCAAAATACTATGGCTTTTGCTATTTTTATGTGGTCCACTCTTAATCAAACTGGAGTTGTACTCTCCAGTTAAAAGTATTACATATCAGAATTTTTTACTTTAATTTCTTCAATCTTAAGTTGATTGCAGCAAAAGTAGAGAAAAAAGTTTTAGTTAGAATTACATTTAATGTTTTGTGGTAGAGAATTTTGCTGTATAATGTTTCAAATAAGATAGAGCACACAGGTTTTTTTAAAATGTAAATCATAGAAATAATACATGAATTCACTTGAAGAATAATATTTTTCTCCATTGATCTTGTCAGCAAATGTCTAATCCTATTAAGATAGCCTACTATAGTATTTATGAGTTTTGCTACATTTTTGGAAAGTAAGAGTGGGTTATGGGAAGAATGTGTTATTAATTTGCAAACCAAGCTTTGCAAATTTGTCAAGTTCTGACCTCTTCGAAGCACCACCTTTCTGTGTGTAACTTGAATATGGTAAGATGAGCCAAACTGTTCCAATCAAACTGTCACTGTGAGCTTCACTTTCATGCACGAACTTTGCCAACATTTTCTTTGAACATCAATTTTCTATGCCTTTGGTGGTCCCTGCCTTATCCGGTTTGGTCACACTTGACACTATGACGTATTGTCATACACAGCTTTACCTGATACAGTTGCATAACCTGTCTGGGTTCTGGTGGCATTTGAGCCTGTGACTCCTGAAATAAGATCTATTTAGACTCCAAAAATTGTCATAAATAGGTATTTACTGAATCCACCAGGGGTCAGCACACCAAGCATTATGGCTCCAATATCACTACAAATTGAACCAAGAGAAAAAAAAAAACTTACCTTAAAAAGATCTATCTCCCTGTTTCCTATTACTATCTCTCTCTTTTATTTTGCACTTTAATTCATTTATACTTTGGGTTAAGATCTTTTGCAAAAGGGAAGGAGACCGAGAGATGAAGGGAAGCGAGAGGGAGAGAATGGGAGGGGGATATAAAAAGAATTAAGACAGGTTCCATACATGTACCAACTGCCTGTGATGAATGTAATCAGTCTGTACTGCAAACATGTACTAATAAAAACAAAAATTAAAAAAGAAAGCTTAGAAAAGCCAAATACTCTTTGAAAAGTGCCTATACTCATAACTTAAAAAAATTTCCCTGTTTATAAGCAAGTTTGCTTTGTGCTGCTTTGGTCCTTCTGTCTGAGGGCCAGGAACTCAGCAGTCGTTAACTCTGATTTCTCCGCAATATGACCCCTCAGTTAACCTTCCTTTTCAGCCTCCTGGCATGAAACCCACAGCAGAGACAGGATACAAAACAAACAAAAAACAAAAAACAAAAACAAAAACAAACCAAACCCAAAACTGTTAGGATAGAGTCTGGTTCAAAAGCAAAATAAATTATTTCATGACCAGAAATGCAATGCTATGAACAGAGCTAGACTCACGCAAAGACCCTCACTGAAATAATTATTTAAAAATGTACTTCCCTGGCAGGGAAAGAGCCTAAAGAAAGATCTGGGGTACAAAACATGAAGGGAAGCACAGAAACCGATAAAGGGTAAGCCAATATGTATAAGCTATTAATTGCAAAAGAAATTCTCAAGTTTTGTTTCGCTTCGAGAAGAGCAAAACCAACTCTAGATAACAAATTGAAGAGGAAAAAAACGGACAGTTAAAGTATGCTAAGGCAATTTTCTGCTGGCATTTAGGACAAAAGATTATGAGCGTTTTGGATTACTCAGAAAAAATGTATGGTCTAATATGTATATTAAATAACAGTCATCAAAAAATGAAAACACTATCAACAGGTTGTAAAACAAAAAAGGGGGAAATACAGAAAGTTTTACTAATTTGATAGATTGTAGGAAAGGGGAAGAGAAACAAAGACAGATGAAGGTGAACAGAAAATCAAACTAAGATAGAAATTATCAATCAGTAAGCCAACAACGGAATAAACACAGTATTAAAAATAAGAGACTGTATCATCAAAAACCCTTTAAAACTCTTTGCATAGTGTTTTCCTGCATTTCGCTTAGTGAAACACAAATTAGCATGATCTGAGTAGCTTATGGATAACGGAAATGTGTTTTTCGCGGTTTCACAGACTGCAAAGTCCAAGGTCAAGGCAGCAGCAGGTTTGTGCTTGGAGAGGGCGGGATATTCACACGAGGATACTTCTGCCTGTGTCCTCACTCGGAGAGAAAGGCAAGGCAGCTTTCGGGGGATTCTTCAAGAAAAGGCCAGGAATCTCATGACCTAATTACTTTCCAAAGGATCCCATCGCCTAATCCCCTCACACTGGTGACAAGGTTACAACATGAGAATTTTGAGGAGACACAATAAAGTTCTGTTTTTTTTTAAAACAGTGTATTTAAAAAAAAAAAGATACAGAAATTAAAATCAACAGGCTTGATCCGTTGTGTTTTAAAAACACCTTTAAAATTTGTAGCATAATATTTAATAAAGACGGGACACAGTGGTGAATGTCTGTAATCCCAGCACTCTGAGGCAGGAGAATCACAAGTTTGAGCCCAGCCTGGACAATTTAGTGACATTTTTAGAGTTTCTTTTTTCTCCAAAAAGAAAAAAGAAAAATCACAAGATCTCAACTACAATACAGTCTAATAAAGACCATGTTCATTCTCTGAAATTAAATGAGATTTCAAAAGTAAAAAATTGCAAAATACATAAAAAAACTAATAAAATAATAAATAACACACACATTTGGAAACTCTTAAATGCACTCCTGAATAATTTTTGGATTAACCTTAAAAGATAACACAGTCATTAAGACCAGAAAGATAATAAATTTGTTACATATCGAAGTTTGTGGACACAGTAAAAAGTTTTTTGAAAACAAATGAAGCCAGGCATGGTGGCACACACCTGTAATCCCAGCACTTGGGAGGCTGAGGCAGGAGAATCACAGTGAATTCCAGCCAGCCTGCACTACATAGCGAGACCCTATCATAAAAAACAAAACAAAACCCCAAAAAACAAAAAAACACAAAATGAAACTCCAAAACCAAAAACAAATGACTAAGCATTCAACACAAGAAGCTACCAAAATAATACAAATTTAAAGAAAGGAATTTAAAAGAATAGGAACAGAAAGGAACACATTTTATACTTTTATATGAAAGAAACTGGGGATCATCAAAATCAAAAGCTAATGTTTTGGCTAAAATAAAAAGAAATACAAGAGTAAAGACCTATGCATACACAAATAATATTAGGAATTAAAAATCTATCATTATAACTTAATGGAGACTTAAAACCACACATGAACATTTAAAATTTAGATAAAATATTTATTTTGGCCCAGGATATAGCTCAGTGGCACAGTGCCTGCCTGGCAAGTGGGAGGTCCTGAGTTCGATTTCCAATATCAAAAAAAAAAAAAAAGCAAACAAACAAAAAAATAAAATGTTTATTTTTATTACAAAAGCTGAGCTTTCAAAAACTGACCCCCAAAAAACAAAGAAATTCCAATAAAGCCAATAGCCATGACAGAAATTAAATTCATAATAAAAAAAGTTCTCCTAGCATGCTCCCTTATCCCTTCAGAAAAGATACCAGACCAGATAGATGATTTGACAGGGAGGGTTTTACAAAACTTTCAAAGAATATTTATCCTATCTTGAACCATGGTGAGGGGAGTGGAGAAGAAAGAAAACGGAAATTGTCCAGATAATTTTATGAAGCTAATACAACCTTTGTAGCAAGACAGGCCCAGAACAGTAAGAAAGAGAACGAAGGTCACAGACAAATTACATGCATGAGTTAGATGCAAAAATCCTAGTTAAATGCTAACAAAGAGAATTCATCATAACACATCTTCAAAAGGCCTAAGTAGGTGTTTTAATGCCTTTTTATGACCTGCCTCAGGTGCCGCACAGCTTTTTCGGTTTCTTTTCTCCTGGTCACACACTAGCCCTGATTCAGGGCAGAAGCTGCCTGGCCAGGATCTGAAAGCCTGGCACCAAGTGTCACATTCTCCCTTTTGGAAATTAAAAATCGACCCAGCTTCTTAGGTTTTTAAGAAGCACGACTGTACATTGTTTAATCTTTCAGCATTCACTTTTTATTTTGAGATAGTAAGTCTCTATAAACACATGCCATATAGAATTTTAAAAATAGTGTAAGAAAGAATCGTAGAGGATCCTATTTCCCCTTTACCTAGTTTCTTCCAGTGCTACCATCTTGCAAGTCTGTCACGGTCACCCGGATATTGCAATGATACAGTAAAGAAAAGAAGTATTCTAAGCCCCAAGGGCCCCCCATGGTGCCTCGTTGATTTTATTTTAAAGACTAGTGTTGGTTTAATCTCTGACCCTGGAATCCTCTGAGTCACCCAACATCTGCCGATTCCTAGGGCAGGCTTCGGAAAGTGCCGTTTTCCGTCTTTAGTGGGGAGGGAGTAGGAAGGAACCCATTGTTGGTGGCACCTTAGAGAGCAGACGTCCTTCTGTAGAAACACCCTCGTTTTGAATCTTGCAAGCATTCGATCTGTAACAGAACATCCCAGTTGTTTCCTGGGGCCCAGGAGTGAAAGCTAAGCGCTCTGGTCTCCCTATTTGCCTTACCCCGAGTTTCTGAACTGCTGGGGAGGTACAGTCAGAGTCCCGAGTCCCTCCCAAAACTTAAAACGCGGTAATTGTGACTCCACTTGATGCCTTCGGGGTCTCCCTTCCCACCCCCACTTCTTGGATCTTCTTCAGAATAAATGGGCCCCTTCACACAGACAAGCTGGGGTCCTTCCTTCACTCTAAGGAAATTAATAACCCCCACGGAGCCCGGCGGTGGCTTTTCTATGTGGAAGATCCCTAAGGCTTATCTTCATGACAAGCGCGGAACTCCTTCAGTTAGTGCTGTCCTGTCTGGGCCCATTTGACTTGGGGTCATCTCATCGCAATGGCAACTCCCAGGCTGTGGTGTCCTGCGTGGGTGGGAAGCAGGAGGCTGGCCCGGTGGTTTCCGCTGGGCAGACCCCATAGGGAGAACAGGGGAGGAGAAAAAAGACCAGCTTTGGGCGGGTCTCCGAATGCTGTAAAGGTCTGCAGAGATTTTACTGATACAGGGAGGGGTGGAAAAATTAGAGTGAAACCTAGAACTCTTACATGTTCATACTTTTTTGGTCTTTATTTTATTTACTTAGTCTTTTTGAGACAGGGTCTCTCTGTAGTTCACACTGGTCTTGAACTCACTATGTAGCCCAAACTATGGACTCAAGGCCATCCTCCTGCCTCAGCCTCCGGAGTGCTGGGATTAACAGGTGTGCGCCACCTCGCCGGCTTCTGTTTTGGGGTTTTAGAGGGGTAGGGGTCGCCGTGGACTGCAGGAACAGCAGTAAAGTGGTTCTGCAGAGACGGGATCACGGATGCCAGGAAGGCACCTGCTTCTCCGAGGCCTTCCTGGGGTGAGGATCCGGTGCAGGTGGAGGGGCGTGGAGGCGAGCGAAGGGCAGAGGCCTGCTTGCGGAGGGGGCGCAGGGTGCTGCGCGGGACAGCAAGGAAAGAACCGCCGGGAGGAGACGGCAGAGCGCGCCGTGCCCCGCACCCGCGGAGCCCGGCAGGGCCTGGGCGGCCCGGCTCCCGGGGTTCGGTGCGTCCTCTGGTCTGAGGCCGGCCGGGACCAGGCAACCGCAGCCGGTGTGGGACCCGCAGCCTCGGGAGGTGCCCGCGGGTCGGAGCCGAGCGGACCGGACAGGACCAGCTCGAAGCGCGTCAGGTCCGCAGGGCTCCGCAGACCCCACTGCAGCCGGAGGGGAGTAGTGGAGGGCGTGGCGGGGCCGGGTGGGCGTGGCGGGGCCGGGTGGGCGGGGCGTGGCGTGGCGGGGCGGGCGTGGCGGGGCCGGGGTGGGCGTGGCGGGGCCGGGTGGGCGTGGCGGGCCTGGTGGGCGTGGCGGGGCCGGGGTGGGCGCGGTTTCGGCCGCCTGGCCTCACACTTGCGACCCCGGTCTGCGTCCGCTGCCTTCTCCTTCGCGCGGACGCCGGGTCCCGGGTCTCTGGGTTTGCCTCAAAGCCGGTGTTGGTCTGATTAGTGACTCACCGCTTAGTGCCTGCTTCCTCTGGGTTCCTTTTTTTTTTTTTCTTTCTGAACGGGGTATTGAGCCCAGGACTTTTGCACAGAATTACATCCCCAGCCCTTTTTAATTTTTGAGACCTGGCCACGCTAAGTCTCTAAGTCTCGAACTTGCGATGCTCCTGCCTAGGCCTCCCCGAGTGCTGGGATTCCAGAAGAGCGCGCCACCACGCACTCTGGGTCCTTACTTTGAATTTCCCCAAATCCATCTCCCAGAGCGGAGCCGGTTCTCTCACTGCGCCTGCGCGCTCTGCATCCTCTGTCCATCCCCTTAGGATCCAGTTTCTGGAAATTCACTTTTTGGCCTCGTCCCGATTTTTCCCCCTGTGGTTATGACTTTGCTTTCTCCAGGATCCTGGAAAACTTTTCTTCTTTCTCTTTGTGCTAACAGGTGAAGGGCGATATCAGCTCTGTTGTTAGAGGAAAAAGTGAGGGTCGAAGAGGTGGGCGTGGGTGCTGAGCCACCTGGAGCGCTGCCAGGGCCAGGACGGGATGTGGGGCCACCGGGAAACTGCTGCACACGAATCTCTTCCCCTTTCTAACCCGGGTGGACGGGATTCGCTTTATGAAGAGCACATTATTGCAGATGACTTCTGCAAAGCTGAACCAATGGAAAGAAAAAGGCAAATGTTGAACTTGCCATTTGCTTGCCAAATCAATACCTTGAATAAAGGATCAAGTTAGAGGGAATTTGTCTGCGATAACCTCCACAGCTCTGAGCTGGAAGTAAGGGAGTGAGAAGTGGCTTATCGCTTTGCTTCTTGGTGCTGTTCAACGGGCATTCACATTCAAGTGAGTAGGCCAAGTAGCTGGGAAATGCCGAACAGGACAGCAAACGCTCGTACAAGCACAGTGCAGAAAAGCCAGTAATTCTCAGGTCTGAGCTGGGAAACACTGGGCCAAGAAAAAAGAAAAATACAGAGGAAAAGTTTAAAGCATCGCACTGAACGAAGAAGTGAAGAAATCCTAAGTGTTTCAGTCCAATTATGACCAACTCCATTCAGGAATGGACAGTTGCTTGAAGTCAAAATTGGAATATATGTGTGGCTTAAATGATAAACGTATAAAGCGTTTTTGTAAATGGAGGCATCTCTTTTGCAGCGTGTCTTCTTGGAGAACAAGAAAGTGGGGTTAAAAGAAATCAGCTGAAATCTGTGTGATTTCAAGCTGTGGGGCTCTGAGGGTGTTATTAACATCTCAGAGCTTTTGCTTTCACCTGCTAAATAGGATTGTTTTGAAAATTAAATGATATAAAGTGCCTATGCATACCGGGAGCTGCAGTTCAGATATAATTGCCACTACTAAAATTACTACTCAAAATAATAAAATATTTCTGTAGAACTCATGCTACAGCTTTAATAGGCAGTCAACAAATACTTTTTAGACATAGAGAAAAACCCCTAATTCATAGGTAATACTGTCTAGGTCTTATCACACACTTCCTGTTTTTCCCGAAAGACAATAATTCACAAACTAAGATATTGGCATTTTCTTAGTTCTGATTTCTTCTATTTAAGAATAATCAGACCCACAAGCTTAAATATCACATGGTATCTCTTGCATGAGAAACCCAAAGTGTAAAGAAATGAAGGAGCAAAATAAAAGATAGAAAATAGGGAACAAGGAGATCTTTTGCAAATGGGAAAGGGACTGAGAAATGGAGATAGGGGAGAAGGAAAGGAGGGGAGAGGAACACGGAAAGAATTAAGATGTGTTATGTTCATTTACCAACTCCCACAATGAATGTAATCATTAAGCACTGCAAACAGGTAGTAATAAAAATAAAAATAAAAAAGAATAATAGAAAAGTTTATATACCTTGGTATAAAGATGGTGATTACAGTTCTGTAATTCAACTCATAATGGGTTAAAACAAAACAAAAGAAGGAAAACAGAGACGTTCACTGGATTACACGGAAGATCCCCTGTCATTATACTACTGTACTTTGCTTGTTTGTTTTTTCATGCCAGGACTCAAACCCAGGGCCTTGGGCACAGTAGGCAAGGAATCTACCACTGTAGCACATCCTCAGCTCAACTCCTGGTCCTTCTAAATCCATCTTAATTTCAGATGTTTCCCAATTTGTCTTGTCAGTCTCTGGGTCAGCACCTGGCCTCCCCAGGCCACATAGATGCTTTGGAGTGTCAGGAAGAAATGGAAGCTATTCTTCCTGTCCCCGGAATCCTTACATCCTAGGGCTAACAGGGCAGAGGTGGGATTAAATGGTAAATTAATATTGCTCTCATTCTCCTCTCAGGAGGCCATACAACAGGATTTACATGATGAATATTGAATTTACATTATAAAGAAGTCCTTTAGGCATTTTATAACTAAATCTTCTTAGGCAAAGACCTACAAAGACTTGCCTGGGCTCACTAAAGCTCTTTATAAAATTTTCCAGTTTTACGTAAAACTGAGTGAACAGTGATAGGATAAATGTCATTTGAGTAAATCTCAAGAACATCACAGTGGGAATGTGCGATGGTGGACAGGTGGGAGGCACGGATGAAAGCTTGACCTGGGTGTGAGAGCGGAGAGCACTGTGCTGTGGTCACAAGTACAACAACTTCTATGTCCACGCGACCATCCTAGCGATGATGTGGCCGCAGGAGACGTTAGATCTTGGAGTGGGAATAGGAATTAAGTCATGAATCCAAAGAAGGCAGAGAACTGGCCATGCTGAAGAGGTCAGAGGGACAAGGAATGGGCAGCTATGAGTGAGCCACAGGGACCTGGACTGAAATTTCAATATAATGCAGAGGGCTCATGAAGAAAATAATGACAAGGTGTCATTTCTGTGGAATGTCTCTGGAATTTCTAGCATAGGAGGTGATTTGGGGCAGTAGCCTCTGAAGAGTGTTTGTCTAGAGCCCATCTTCAGGGTGAGCATACTGGTTTTACTTAGATTGCATGTATTTAGCCTGGCGGGCTGTAGATTAAGGAGAGAGTGATGTCTAAAGGACCAGTCCTCCCAACTGTTACCAGCTTTTGGGGCCTGATAATTCTTTTCAGATTCTTGGTGTCCTGAGCAAAGCGTTGGACAAGACACACAGAAAGGTTCACAGCAGCGCTGAGGTTAACGGTGGGATCTTTTATATCTCCGGTCCCTAGTTTGCTTCTTCCCCAAGTGAACAAGACATTTGGGATCGATTGTCTTATCAGACTCTCACTTGACATCAGATCTAAACTGCGCTATCAAGGGCCTGCCTGGTCTCATACCAGATGTCAATGAAGAAGAAGGTGCTTTCTAACCGGTCCCCGTACAGTGCTGAAGAGTTGGTCTGGATTCTGGGTTTTGTGCATGTGTCCTGGATCTCTATGACTTCCAGGTCACACCCACTGGCTCAGTCAGTTTGCCCTGCCCTAATCTCTAACCTCGCACTGCCTCTTGTGCTATTAGATCCTTTAAATTGACCTGAAGAAGGAGGAAGAGGAAGAGGAAGAGAGGGAGGAAGAGGAAGAGGAGGAAGAAGTGGAGAAGAAGGAGGAGGAAGAGGAGGGGGGAGGAGGAGGAGGAGGAGAAAAGGTCACTATTTTGGTTATTTTCTCCAAAGAAATAGAATATATATACCTGTTCTTAGTTACTTGGTTTAACTAAATAATAATAATAATAATTTAATAATAACTGAGATATTTTCAAGATTTTAAGGAGTATCATGATCAATGGATTACCAACCACCAGGACTTGCAAATCCTGTTCCAGACCACCAAAGAGAAACCTAGAAGTCTCCAATAATCAATCTTTTCCTAACCTGAGATCCCTCTTTTCCCCCTTGCCTAGGAGCTGTCACAGAAATGACCCTGATTTTCTTATAAACCTTGCCATTCTTTTCTCCATTAGTCCCCTCTACTACATTAAATTTCAGTCCAGGTCCTTGTGGCTCACTCATAGCTGCCCATTCCTTGTTCTTCCTGACATCTTCAGCATGGCCATTTCTCCGCCTTCTTTGGATTCAGGAACTTGTGTTAAGTTAAGGTGGTCTTTTGGGTGCTCTAGTCTCCCGTCTTTTTTGTTTGCTGGCTTACCGAATAAATCTGTTTCCTTGCCTCAACAACTTGTCCCTATTCACTGGTTTCCTTTTGAGCGGCAAGGAAGCAGGCGTGGGTTCAGCAGCAGGGCTTGTTTTTGCTGTGTTCAGGCCCTCTGTGGATTGGATGATGCTGGCCCACATGGGGGAGGCCATCTATCTGTTTACGCAGCCCACCAATTCAAATGCTCATATGTCCCAGAAACACCCTTCCAGGCACACCCAGAAAGAATGTTTAACCAAATACCCGGGCATCCTGTGGCCTAGTTGCACTGACACATGAAACTTACCATACAGTAATGGAAAAAAATGGAATTTTATTATAATGACAATAGAGCAATCAAGTCTCTGCTTACTTCCCACAGAAACTTATCAGTTTTCACAGCTACCATGAAAGAACACTGATTTATGTGTAGAGAAGGTGTCCTTTATATCTTCCCTTGTGGTGTCTCTGCTCCTATTGCTGCCATTGCCAGGGTGCCATGTCGTCTAGTGCCATCTTCCTTCTGGGACCTCTCTGTCAACCGCCTTTCTCTGTGGGGTCCATTCACAGCTCCCTAGAAGGACCTGTTCCAGTTTAACTACCATGCAGTCAGAAAGTCACTGGAAGAGGGCTGAAGAGATTCCTGCAAAGAGGAAATGGGGACCTTAACTCATTCCACTCATGGGATAGGTTGTGGGTTTGCTGGCTTCCATCTCAGAAAAAGAATTTTCAAGACCTGTCCGTGAGAGACAAAAAAGAGGTTGATTAGGCAGAACTGAAGAGCACACATTTGGAATAAAGTGCAGGCCCGAGAAAGAGAGGCACATTATGATCTGAAGCTGGGCATATTTATATGGTCTTGGGGTGTCTTCAAGATATGTGATATAAGATTCATATTCCCACTGTCTGTCAGGCTACCCATCTGGCAGAGTCTGTGTTAAAATGCAAACCATTTGCATGTATTTGAACCTGGAATGTGCTGCCTGCTTTTCGTGAGAGGACATGCAATTTGTAGGTGAAAAGCATGGGCCCAGAGCCCAATTTCCAGGCCTATTGTATCCTTAAGACCCTCAAAGATAGGAGCTAGGGCCCCACTGGTGGCTGGAGAGTCACTCCAGAAGGCTGCACTTTAAGAACTATGGAGGCTGGGCTGGGGTGTAGCTCAGTGGTAGAGCACTTGCCTAGCATGTATGAGGCCCTGGGTTCGATCCCCAGCACCAAACAAACCAAACTGCCCAGGGCAGCTCCCTTAGCAGGGCCCTGTAGGAGAAGCTTCCGCAGAAGGAGTTGGCACTTCCCCTCTTCTGTTCCTGATGCAAATGGCCACATTTTATGACTAAACCATCCATTCTTATGCCTGAAACCTAGTGGGTTGAAACAGTCAGTTTTATTTATTCAGATCCTGTGGGTCTGGGGATCAGGTAGTGCCCAGGAGCTGATCAATGGTAGTAGGGACCTCCACTGGGCTGTCTGGGTGTCTCCTAGGACATTGGCTGGGGGTCTTCATTTGGAACTCACAGTGAGGCCAATATGGCCTCACTCACAGGTCTGTCTGGAGGATGGCTTTTGGCACGGGGGCTTGGCTGCCCTCTCTTTGTAATCTCTCTCTCTCTCTTTCTCTCTCTCCATGGTCTCTCATCCTTCAGTAGTTTAGCCCAACTTTCTTTACATGATAGCTGTCTTCTAGGAGGGCAAATATGAGAGTATATTAAGGGAGGGGTCTGTGAGGAATATCAAAATATCCCAGCCCAAATGTATTTCTTTGGCTTATTTTGTGTTGGTTATTCAAAGAAACTGCAGAGCTCTGCAGACACAGGAATGGCTCTGAGAACCCCTCTTTCTGTGACGAGAAAAAAAAGACATCTATCTATGTTAGTAAACTGTGAATGCAGGCTAAGGCTTTTTATCTGATGGCCCCCTATCTGCCCAGGAAAGTTCTCACAGGAAGGAGAGAATGGGGTCTGACAGATGGCCCAGGAAGAGATGACCAGAGGGGAGGTACCCTGATGACTGCTACCTGGGAGCCCTGGTCTGGTAATAAGGCCAACTCTGTTTGCCTTTCATTTCTGTCTTCAGTCCACTGGAGCTTGTTGTTACCACCACCTCCAGCAGCCACAAACCCCTGTTTCTTCCTGTAGCTCAGAATGTTCTTTAAGCTTCAACTACCTAGCCCTCCTGTGAGTCTCACACTGAGGCTCCTAGGTGTATGCATGGAGTAAAATTTGTTATTTTTTCCTGCTAATCTATCATCTGTTTATTTCATAGACTAAAATTATCAAATAGACTAAAATTATCTCAAAATTAAAAAAAAAGGGCTGGGGATATAGCTCAGTGTGAAGGCCTTGGGTTCAATACCCAGTACTGCAAAACAAAACAAAAATTTTCTGCATGTAGGAGTCACATAGTGCCCCTTTTCAGCCTTCTCTTGGGCAGTGCAGGTGCTAAGGACAGCCCAGACTCATGGAGAGGGGAAACAGATGCCTTCTTGGTGGGAAGAACTGTTGGTGGCCATCTTTACCAACCGTCTATGGCAAGCATGTGGGCTCATTGACAACGCCAGAGTCACCTCTTTAATAAAGTCAGAACCTCCATCCATGACTGTCTCAAATTTCCAGTTACAGCCCAGTTATTATTGGACATCTGTATTTGTTAGACTTTTTTTCCTACTTCGCTAAAATATGCTTCCTGTTCCAGGGTGGTAATCTGAGTTTAAACCTTCCTACAATTATGAAATGGACCATTTTCCTTTTCAAACATTAGCTCACGATGGTTTTAACAGAAGACTTTAATACTAACTGACATTTTTTTTTTTTTTTTGTGGGTGCCAGGGGGACGACCTCAGGACCTCGCGTGCCAACAGGCACCCGTGCCACTGAGCGATATCACCGGCCCCCTTTTCGTATGTGGGTTCCGGGAGTCGAACTCGGGCCCTCGCGCTTGCAAGGCAGGCGCTTACGCCGCTGAGCCATCTCACCGGCCCCTAACTGACATTTTAACACCCTTTTTTCTGCTATAAAGTAGTTCTGCGCTGGGGTGGTCACAGGACAGAGAAAAATGTCAAAAACTTCACACTATAGTCCCTTAGAATACTTGCTCTCTCTATGGACCAGTCTCACACGAAATGGTGATACAGCTCTAGAGGACAATTTTTCTTATCTCTTATTCATTTGAAAATGCTTCAACTATTTTATTCCTTTGGTGAACTATCCAAAAAAAAAAAAGGAGATTTATAGAGTTACACCTTCCTCTTCTTTGTAGGCACAGATCATATGCTAAGAAATGCTCTAGAAAAGCTTGGGCTATTGGTATGTTCAGCAGAGGGCTCCAGCAGCTGGAATTTCTTTGGTAAACTGAATACTTAGGTCTAAGGATTCATTTTAGCTCCTGGGAAAGTCTTAGGAAATGTATTTGTCTTGGTTACTTTTCTCTTATTGCTGGGACAAAATACCCGACACCCAAAATTAGGGAAGGAAAGGTTTATTTAGCTCACAGTTTGTAGAGGTTTCAGTCCATAATGAGTTGCCTCCACAGCAGGGTGGCATGGCACAGGGGTAACAGTTCATGGCAGTGGAAGATGACAAAAGCAACAAGAGCAAAAAGGGAGGAACGTGAGAGAAGACTCTTTCTGTCCCTTATATTGTATGTAGTTACCCACCCGAGGGTGGGTGTAGCACTCACACCCACAATCCCAGCATTGGACCATGGATCAATCACAAACTCTAGAAGCCTGCCCCCATGACAGCATGAGGCTTTGAGGGGGGCATCCAGAAACAAACCATAACAGTATTAATTTAATTTCTTGCCTTTGTACCTGAAGTATATGAAACATATTTGAATTTTGATTCACAAGGGAACATTCTTCTGCTTCATGTTAGCTGCATGAATATTATTTTCTGACACAGCTCTGATGGGACTGAGCACCTGGGGTGAACATGGAAATCTCAGGAAGTGACTTTGTTGACAAAGTTGGGTAGTTTTAGTATAACTTTCCTTTTTCTGATAAAATTGAAGGCAGGCTCTTTTTACAAAGAATGCTACCTACTTGGAGAATTTAACTATAAAACTTAATCATTTCTTTTGACCAAAAGAAAGGAAACTATTTTGTCATTATAATCACAGAGAATTTGACTCTTGTTTTGCCTGGCTCTTCAAAAGGAAATGAGTGATTAATATAGGCTTGGTCTCTGTTAGCTGGACTCCCAGTTCTTCCTAAGAGGAAGGCCCTGAACAATGGGGTGTGAGCTCTTACTGGGCCACTATTACAGCAAGTAGGTATGTCTGTGCAGGCACATTTTTTGAGCTTCCATTTTAGTTAAATGTACTATCTCTTGCACATTTCCCCAGTAGACGTTTGGTACTCTTAGAAAGATAAAATTTGCAACCGTAAAAGCAGTTTCAGGACCATGTGATACCTGTATTTGCATTTGATTGGATTAAGTTTAACTTTAAAAAGAGTTATGTGATGATATTTATTTTAAAAATAAAACCTTCCTAATATAATGACATTATTTGTCCAATCAAGCATATGCTACAGAATAAGAGTTCCATGTGCATGTCTCCACCTAAATGCATTCTTAGGAAATGTGGGATAACTAAGGATATTCTGTAGTTATGAGTTAGAATCCTTTCTAATCCTTGCAGTGTAGATGTTACATGAAATCAGTGTCCATAGCTGTCTCAGCTGTTCCCCTTGTGTTTATCTTTCACATGTTCTTTTATCTGTTTATTCATTTGTGTATTCCCCAAGCTTTGAAAAACCTACTATGTGCCAGGCAGTGGAGGTCTAAAAATGAATAAAGCTGTGGTCCTTCCCCACTGGAGACAGACATTCATAGGATGTTGTAACCATGGGCCAAGGTCAGTAATGTTGGTGGCACCTGGGGTGGTGGTGTGTGTGCAGAGGTCAGGGGAGGATTTAGAGGAAGGAATATTCATGCTGAATCTCTAAGAAAGAAACAGTGGAATCCCTAGGTATCCACCAGCTGCAAAGTGGGGCAGAGGGTCAGATAAGAGCATTGAAGGGGGAATTACCTACAAAAAAGCAGAAAGACTTGCAATGCTTGTCTGAGAAGCTACCAACAAGAGCATGGAGCTGCAGACCAGTTCTCTTCTAGACAGGGGTCAGACCTATCATGGGTGATGAGTGGCAATCATTGTGCAACTTTTGTGTGGTCCCTGCCTTTAGGAGCTCCTGAAAAAGTAGTACTGTACTTCTGATCTCTTCCATGGGTAGCTATAATGGCATTCATTCACTTGTGAAAATCAAGGTGAAGGAGCACTTATTCAGACCTGCTAATGGCCAGAAAGCTAAATTAAGTGAGAAAAAATCATACAGACACTCCGTTTTAGGAAGCGTGTGATGTGTGGTGAATAGTTCTCATTGACTGACCACCAGCCCTGTCCTTGCTGGCCCTGTGCACAGATCCCTGACACATGGCACTTAAGCCCTTAAGTTGGTTCTCAGATGGTTAATCTGTATTTTTGTCTCTCTACAGTTTGCTCTGGCCACAAGGAAGTTCAACATCAACCATCGTGTCAGTATTTCTGTCTGGGACAGGTTTCCTCTTTTTTCTGCTTTTGGTTTCTCCTTTTGAATAAATAATGTCATCATGATTTCAGTTTATGATGTTTGTAGTAAAGACACTCCAAACCTGTCTGGGAGAGTCAGAGGGTAAATCAATATAGGTAAAATAGAATTGTACTCTGGGATGCTGAAGCAAGAGGATCACAAGTACAAGCCCAACCTGAGCACTTAGCAACTTAGTGAGAACTTGTCTCAAAAAAAAGAGGTAGGGATGTGGTTCAGCATGAAGGCCCTGACTTCAATCCCTAGTACTGCAAGAATTAAAAAAAAAAAAAAAAAAAAAAGGAAAAAGAGTTTAAGATGTAAAAAACACACTGATGCCACCCCCTTATCAGGCCTGGTTACTATGATATTAGTCAAATAAAGTCATAAACTCAAACGTCAGAGAGTAGTTAGGAAGGCTCATTGCAGCCAGTATGACCCTAGCTTGATCTGGCTTACAAATTGTATTAGTCTTTTTAGGTGACATAACAAAATACCACAGTGAAATTTACACAGTGGAGCACACAACAGAAATTTATTTTCTCACAGTTCTGGAGGATGGGAATCTGAGGTCAGCATGGCTGATTTCTGGTGAGGCTTATTTTCCTGGCTTGCCAATAGTCATATTTTTCCTGCATCCTCATGGGGCGAAAAGAGAGAAAGAGGTGGAGAAAGCTCTCTGGTGTTTCTCAAAAGGGCACTAATCCTATTTGACCCAGGTCTCATCCTTAGGACCTAATGTAACTACAATTACTTCCTTAGAGGTTCCACCTCCAAATGTGGCCATACCAGAGGTTAGCTAATGAATTTTGAGGTTGGGACATAAACATTTAGCCCATAGATTTAATCAAACTAGTTTGAATTCTGGGTCCCACAAAGCATGCTGTATACTTTTACTTTGGTTTTAGCCTCATCACAACTGCATGTCTCTTTCCTGTACATTTTGCTTATTTTCTGAGTCCCTTACTAGAATACCAAAAAAAAAAAAAAAAAAAAGATTTTCGTCTATTTCTCTACAGTAATGCCTGGCTCATAATAGTCACTGCATAAACAAATGAATAAGTGATGACATGGATTTTAAAGAAAAAAAAATCAATTATGGGTATTTCAAAAAGAGAAAAAAATCCTGAAGTTTTTAAGAGTGAGGAAGTTTATAGGCCATTGAACCGAAAGTTTTACAGGTCCACAGAAAAGAGCCTTTCAGAACACCTTTCTTCCTGTGTTCAAAGTCAAGCTGAGCATGAGTTTTATGCTGAGCAGGCACAAAACCCACAGCGTTAAATGGAGGAGTCAAATGGAAATCTACAAAATAGGAGATACAGTTTTCTTGTTTTTGATCTATCAATTGATTTCTTACCATGGTAACGTTTGATACCCAATATACTAGAAATTATTTCTATAGTAATTGAAATATTCAACTAATTTATAATCTGGCCTTCCATTATCATTTAGGAATTGTTGCACATCCATGACGGCGGTATTTAATTTCTTCCCAAAACTCTGAAAAGTATTTCATAAGCAAGTGTTGTTTTGGCACATGGTAGTTACAGGAGGCTGATACTTTAAGAATATTGTCAGAGGGGCCTGGTGACTGTCTTGAAAAGAAAACATGAACCGCTTGTTCTGAATTGGCCTCTTTTCTTTTGTGCAGTCAAATCCGTATTAGAGGAAAGGCAAATGTCTACTCCGACTCCGTTTACTTTATCACTTTAAGGCAACTTAGTCAATGTTTACTGAACAGAAGGGAATTTATTGAGCATTTATAATGTGTACACAGCCATGCTAGACATCATCAGGAATGCAGCAGGATCATAATGCAGAATCTCTGCCACTGCAGGTTTAGAGGGTCTCTATGGAGATGTGCCTACCAGTGAAAGGACCTGTGAATGGCACAGGAGAACGAGCATGCGCTATTTATGGACTTGAGGAGCTCCGAACCCTGCTCTGGGGCCTTTCCTTTCCTTGTATTCATTCCCTTGCTGATCTTACTCGAGGCTTTTTAGTGGCTTTAAATGAAGTCTCTATGCAATTGGCTCTCACACATGCACCTTCCATCCAAAATTCTCCCATGCATCTCAAATTTGCATGTTTCAAAGAGCCTCCCATTGAACTTTCTCTCTGATCAAGCATGATATTTCCAGTAAATGGTATCAGCATCTACCAGGCTGTTCAAGCTAGAAACCCGGGAGTATTTTAATCTCTCCCTTTCCCTCACCCCCATACCCAGTTTATTCCAAACATGACAGCTCCGCTTCTTTACCTCCCAAATGATTCCCTCTAATTTTCACCATCTCTGCTGCCTTCAGACTGGCTTGTACCACCCTTCGCCTCGTGTGCTGTAGCAGCAGCCCCCTCCCTGGTCTGATCCTCCTCCCAGCAGCTGGTGTTAAAAACATAAATCAGATTTTATTACTAATTTAAAATCCTTCACTGGAGTGTACACACAGGATAAAATTATACAGAGCTGTACACATTCGAAAACGAATGAATGCACTTGAAAGCTGGTTAATCTGAATGAGGTCTGTAGTCGACCTGGCAGTGTCGTATCAATGTCAATTTCCTGATTTTGATGTTGTACTACACTCCTAGAAGACGCTATGCTGCAGGGAACTGGTTGAAGGGTTAACAGAAATCAAGTTATTAATGTTGGAATTTCATGAAGTCTAATTGGCTAAAAAGAAAGTGTTTTAAAAACACTTCTAAGGGGGAAGTGACCCCTTATTGACTTTCCACTGCAGCACATCAGCTCCTTCCCAGGCCTGCAGAAGTCACTGCCTGCTACCTCTTGCCCACCTCCTTTGCAACTTAGCCAATGTTATTCTCCCCTCCAGATTCTTCTTCAGCAGTCCCTGAAACTCGGCAAATGCTTTTCTTCCCCAGGACATTTGCATGTGCTGCCCCATCTGCCTCGTAGGCTGTTTCCATGGAGGATTTTTGCTTATCTTTCAGAGAAGTCTTTTAGACACCTAATATGTATTGGGCCCTCAGTTGACTCTTTTCTTTAATAGATATTTCATGATCTGCAATAAATGTTTACTTAGTATTTATTGGTACTTATATATTCATGAGAGTGAACAAAATGAACAGATCATATCTGTTTTATTTACTAATGTATTCTTTGTCTCTAGTGTGGTGCTTGGCCTAGAATCAATGATCGATACATATTTATTGATAAAAGAATGAACAAACAGATACATCTTAGAGTCCCAGAAAATGGAGATGTCAGTGGTAAAAGTAGATTTAAGCAAGTCTTGTTCCAGGACTTGATAAAATTTGAATTAACAAAGGATATCTGGTTTGGTAAAATGTTGGGGTGTGTGCACTCAGTTAAGATTCTATCTTGAAAATATAAATGTATATCATGAATGTGTACAATTCCATTTTATGTTTTATCTACTTTGAAATTCTTCAGTTGGCTGTAAAACCAACTGTAGAAACAACTACAAGTTCTAAATAGTTTATATCTCCAGCAATAACCTTTGAATTTATTTGGGCTCATTTTGATATTTTGGTGCAAGATAAAAGAGGGAGGTGAGGTACTGCATTTAGGCCATTTCATTAAAAAAAAAAACCCACATTGTTTTATTTCCATTAAATTTTTTTTTTGTGGGTACCGGGGGGTCAACCTCAGGACCTCACGCACCAACAGGCACCTGTGCCGCTGAGCGATATCACCGGCCCCTTTTTCGTATGTGGGTTCCAGGAGTCGAACTCGGGCCCTCGCGCTTGCAAGGCAGGCGCTTACGCCGCTGAGCCATCTCACCGGCCCATTTCCATTAAATTTTTAAACGCCTATTTCAGAGAATTTGGAAAATACAGAAAAATAAAGATGAAAAGAAATAGCATAATTATATACCCTATTATCTAGTGATTTATATTTGTATTCTTATGCTGTTCTTTCTATGAATATTTCTTAAGTAAAATTAGAAACATTTTATACGAGAAATAGCCTCATTTTAAAAATGTAACAGTAAATAAACAGTTTTACATCGGTAGGTATTATTTGAAAGCAGTGTTTTCATTGATAGGTGGCCTAATTCATTTTACTACTCTCCGATGGCATGGCAGCATTACAATTTTTTACTATCCTTTTTGAAATTCAGGTGACTTTTCCCTATTTTTACAGATTTGCAATGTGATAAATATCCCAGTACACAAATGTTCCTCAGTTTTTAGTTGTTTGTTTTGTTTTTGCGGTACTGGGGGTGGAACCCAGGGCCTTCCCCACAGTCAACAAGAGGTCTACCCCTTGTCATGCATGTCAGCATTTCTAATATTTACTCAGAATAATTTCCCATGAGAGGAATTATGGAGTCAAAAGGCATCAACATTTTTAAAGCTCTTGATAACATAGGACCCAGTTGTTCTCCAGAAACACTTCATTCCCGGGTCTGAAACTGTACTTCAGAGAGGCTTTCGCATCCCCCTTTACTCTAGGCTGGAATCGGTGTGAATCAGGCACATCTCGGATTCCTTCCTAGAGGTTTATTATTAAGGTATAAGAATGGCCTCACTTTGGGGTGGTCTTGTATCAGAAATGACTTCAGAGCTTGGATACCAAAAGACAGTGTCACCCAAGTCTGTTGCACATTATTATTTATTTCTTCATTATTCTAGGGAGAACCGTTAGTATTCGGCTGTGGTATCTTGAGCTGTAAATTGGAGAGAAAAGCACAGGAGGTGTTTAGTTTAAATTCCCAGAGCAGCCTCTCAGATCAGTGACAAGTTACAATTTTTGAATAGATACCTGTATTTCAGCTGGTCCCATGGTGCCTCAAGAATTTAGGGCATGATTAAAAGAGATGAAAGGGAGCAGTGTCAAAAGCCCTAGAAAATCTAGTGTGTCGAGCCTGAAAACAGGATTTCAAGCTTTGTGAATTTCACAGTCACAGCTCTGCGTCCTGTCAGATTCGGGCCACTGGGTAAATATCCTTGGAAGCTAGCATTGACATTTAAGGGGAAAAAAATTTCTTAACCTAAGAAGAATGAACCAATGAAATTCCAATAGGCTGACAAGGTTTTCTGGAAAGTAGTCATTTTTATTTTTAATGAGTTAGGAGATGACTCCTCTGAGTCCAATGTGTACTTTTGGCTTTTCTGTCCTTGTCTTCGGTATTTAATTTCAAAATCCTGTTGACAGAACACAGAAAGGCATTATTCACAGGTTTGACTGTGGTGAAATACAGTGAATTAAAAACAGGCAAACTCTGTGTGTGTGTGTGTGTGTGTGTGTGTGTGCAGATAGGGAGCACTGATGCAGAATTACATATTCTGTAGACTGGAGAATCCAGTAGATTCCCACAGGTCGGGAGTTTCTTCCTAGACCTGTGGTGACGGGTGATGAAGCCTAATAACTTCAGAGCACCAAAACTTGGCATAAACCTGCCTATCTTCAAAGCAGCAGTTCCAGTCGGGTTAAATTCTTCTGACTCTGTATTTCCTGTTGTTCAAGAGCTCACAGAGCTCCGAATCACCGAATCCCAGGGCTTGTGTCACACTTCCCTTTGAAGGCATGTTTGGGTGTTAACTAATTACTAGGCAAATGGGCTATTATTTCTGAGAGGTTTGTTTTTAAAAGCACGTTTGTTGATACTAAGATTAGGCTATTTATAGGAACCTTTTAAAGCAGTTTTCTGAATATCTCTCTGTAAAAAGAGAGAGAAAGCAAACTGGCAGAGCTAGGACCAAGCAGCAAGGTGAGCTCTTTTGGTGAGAGGGTGGTGCTGATGAGATATGGACCACCGAGGACCAGGAAAACAATTCCTTTCGTGCTCATGGTCACCATCGAGCTCCACTTTGAGGCTGTTGGCCATTAGAGGAACTAGGTTAGTGGGAGAGGATGGTTCAGCACAAACTTAACCTCCACCTATGGCTTCTCTCCAGGCGATGAGTTGTCAACATGACCAGCCTGCAGTATGGCTTCTTCTTAGTTAACAGAGAAGTGGAAATTGCCTTGAACTTGCAAATACCAGGGGTCAACTGTCAAAGGTAATGCTTCAGGTGGGCACAAGAAGGGCATGTCTGTGCCCCCCAGAGGGAGAGGGGTGAGGTGTCCCAACTGTCCAGGAAGCCTGGGCTGTGGGGGTTGGGAACACCTCTTGTATCCAGTATTCAGTGGCTTGTTCTGGGTGTGGCTTCTACCACATCTTAAACTCATGAATGAGATCAGATAGGAAGACATCTGCACTTTCCAAACTACACCTGACCATACCTCCACCTTCCAGCCTACCACGTGTGCCAAGGAGTGGAGGACAGGGACTAACAAAGGGTTTTCCAATCAAGCCTTTACCACCTTTAAAATATATATTTTTTTATTTATTGGAAGATCTTACCTGTAACTTTTTCCCTCCACCCTTTTTTCCATCATGTTTGTTGTGATTGCACATTACACTATTGCCTGAAACTGTCACATAGCCAAAACCAAGTACTTAAAAATGAATACTATAAGCTGGACATGATTGTTGCATGGCTTGTAATCCCAGGACTCTGGAAGCTGAGGCAACAGGACAGCAGTTTTGAGCTCAGCCTGAGCAACTCAGTGATCTAGTCAGACCCTGTCTCAAAATTTTAAAAGGACTGGTGATGTAGCTTGGTGCAATCTCTAGTACTACACACACATGCACACAAAAGACTAATACTGTAAAATGACTTAATAAAGTTAGTTATCTTTACTTTCAAAGGAGCCTAACTAATGCACATATATAAAGTGTTAACATTTCTTTTAAAAAATATGGCTTCCATGGTACTAGTGTGATAGAAAGAAATGGACATGATAAACCAATTCAAAGAATGTCAATGAATGGCTATTCTTTCCCCTAATGAAATCTTAGGGACTGTTTGCTTTAGGTGGCCAATGAGCATAATAGTTCTACAGCAACAGAAACACCAAAAACGTCATCCAGGATTTGGAGGCAGATTTATTTAATGTGTAATGGGTACTGACAAGGAATCAAACCTTATAAAAATGTCAGGCCTCGAAGGCTCAGGGAGGGAGGTTTTTATGGGGTTGCAAAGGGGAGGTATAGAGGTAGAGTACTAGGCTGTCTTTGATTGGTTTTTACAACACACATCGTAGTGAGCAGCTATGCATCAGAGTGACCAGCCGTTTCTAAGAAACAGAAGTAACAAGAACTGTAACAGGAACCGTTACCTGGGTAACTGACAGTAACTGAGATATACTGGCTGGGGGGGAGGCCATTTTCTACTGCAGTAGAAACTAATTAACTTATTTATTTAATCTGCTATTTTCCTTAAAGTTATCATAGAGAGTATGACATGTCTGCTTTAAGTACTGATTATGCATCACTAAAAAATATGGGTATTTCCCTTTCTAACCACAGAACAATTGTCACCATAATAAAATCAACAGTAATCCCTTAGCAATCTTTAACACTCATCTTTCTTTCAAATTTCCCCAGTTGTCGCTAAATGTCATTTGCAGTTGGCTTATTTGTTGGAGGATCCAGTTAACATCCACACATTGCAGTTGGTTGTTCCATCCCTTAAGTCTCTTTCAATCTAGAATGGTCTCCTTCTGTCCCTACATCAGTGACTGCGTGAACTCTAGCTGGCTGTTCTGCAACAATTAGCTTTATCAACCACTAACAAAGAAGACAGAAACAATGGGCAGACTAGTCTTGTCATCTTAACGAAACTTGGCATCTGTATTCCATGACTAGTAATTTTGTTCTGGGATTTACCCAAACTCAAGAGCAAAGGGAATAAAATAAAAACCTTGACCTTGAGTTAGAGCCAACTGTACACATGGTAGGTCAATGGCAGAATCCAGCGATCTTTTGCTGATTTGGTGCCAGTTCCTCTGAACACCTACTGTGATTTCCTTCCACCTCTCATGGCTTTCAGTTCCATTTTCAGACAGCCAATGAATTTGACCTGTGGGTAAAGTCTGTACCTTTAGGAAGCCAAAGCCCCCACCAGCTCTATACAGGGTCTCCCTGGTGAGGAGACTACACTAAGTGAAAAGATATTTACATGATTTCCCTTCCACTTGGTTGTATCTGGTCTTTTTCTCTATTCTTTTCCCATAGGAAAGTGAAAGCTCTCATGACAGTGACAGCACCGTCCTGGTGACCTTAAATCTTATAGCTCACAGGCATGAGGGTGTGGGGAATCATTCTTAACTCACAAGGAAAGGAAAGTACCACTGAAAAGTATGACTTCTACATGAAACATGAGGGCTCATAATAAATAAGGTGTGTATATAAATAAAAAATTTATTACAGTAAGAGACACATGGCCATTCATTCCCCTCAGTACTCCTCTTCACTTTGAGCACACTTATGCCCTCATTCTTCCTACTTTCCGAAGCAGTTTTGGAAGTCCTCTTTCGTGAGAGTCTTCAGTTACTTTGTTTTGGCTGCCTTGATGTCCTGAATGGATTCAAAATGTTTCTGGAAATTTCTGACGAATGTAAACATTAGAGTGCGTCCTTGTCCACTTTATTCCCTGGATCTGGAGCTGTGTGACTTCTGCCTCTTTCCTAAAGTCAAAATGACCAGGAAGGGTAAACATCTGAATTGATTCAGGACACCACGGCAGCCATAACAGTGCAACTAAAAACATCCAAGAAAGAGGACTTCCAGAACTGCTTCAGGGGGTGTATTTTGAGGGGGGGTTAATGGCAATATGTCTTTTACTGCAATAAATTTTTAAAAAATGTAAATATTTGTGGGATATTTTGATCGTGCCTCATATTTAGAAAATTGTATGCACTGCTTACCTGGGCTGGGTCAGGTGCTGCACCTGGGGACAAGAGTGCTTCCATCACACTGCACCCCAGTTCCAGGCAGGACACAAAACTGGGTAACCGGAGGTAATTTACCATCTTCCTAAACCTAACATTCTCAATCCGAAGTGTCAGAAGATTGGACTAGACTTGTAAGTCCCGTTCAGCTGTGGGAATCCATGACTTTCATCATGTTAATAGCAACTCCAGTTTTCCCATTTCGTCTCTCCCCGTCTTCCACTACTAATCCCTCCCTGAAGGCTCTTGCCTTTGTGTTTATGGGAAGGCTCTGTAACGTTAGGGAACCCTAAGTCATAAAGACTTAGTCATGAGAGTCATAAGGACCCTTTTCTTAATCTTCAAGTATCACTTCGCTGCGCAGGTAATTTCCTATCTGAGTCTATATACTTTCCCACACATAGCTATGACCTACCTTTCTACTTAAGACCAGTGACTGCAAATATGCTTATGGTTAACTATGTGTTATCACAAGGTTGCTTAGAATTGGTTGGATTAAGAGAACATAGAGCAAGTGAATATGATAGTACTGAATGGAATAGTTAAAAATCAGTACACATATTGCTGACATTAAAAAGAAGAATGCATTGGGCTTAGGCCTTGTGCCAGGGCCATGCAAGCTCATTATCTCACTGAGGGGACAGTGGCCGCGGAGGAAGCTGGCCAGTCCATTTGGCAAAGAGCAAAGCAGGTTGACCTCGCATACAACACGGCAGATTCCAACTCGGCTCCTCCCGTTCAGGCCAGTTCTCCTCTCCGCGTTGAACTCCACTTTCGAAGTTGTGTATTGGAGCAATGTTATTGTTTGTGTTTACACTGTGTGTAGCTCACATACTGTTACCACTTTCTCACGTGTTATCCTGTGGGACAGAGACCCAGACACATTTAGAAAGCCTTCCACAATGATACATGTTGGAGAAAGTTTCAGCCACGCGAGATGCTCGTACCAGGCAGCCATAGGAAACACAACCTCAATTTGTGTCTTATAAAAGTTCTTTTATGAAGCTGAATAGACCCAAATTCCTGCTTTGTATTTTCAAACTGGATTGGTTATTAATGTGTATGGTTATTAACCCCTCTCTATTTTTGCTGTCTGCTCAGCACAGCCATGGCCTTTTGAAGCAGCTGGGATGTAAATATAAAGTGGGATTTGAGGCCCATTAGTGTGGAGAACAGCTGACGAGGCAGTGCCGAGCTCCAGGCTGCGCAGGGCCCGGCCTCCCCACCAGCCCAGGCATGTTGGTTTCGGTCTGATTGACTGTGGGCTTTATGCTGAGCAGGCTTTAATGATTTAAAGGTTGGCATAGGAAGCGGGGTTTCCTGCCCTGCGCCTATCCATGTCTATTTGTAATCTACGTGATAATTAAAGCCAGACGTTTTGTTGGAGCATTATCTTTGGCAGCATTTGAGGTGTGGTATTAGACTCTATGCTCATTTCTGTATTATTTTTAAAGGTACACATTATATGTTAGTAAAATGTTTAAAAATCGTTTATGGTTCAAAGTTTGTTGGCGTCCTCCTTACCCATTTATGGGTGTGTCAGCTTGGGAGTTAAGTCCTTAGGTTGGAAAAGTACCAGTCTGAAAGCAATGTGAGTGTTTATAGTGACATTTATGATCCCTTCCGCAAACCCTAGCAGGATTTTTGGTTTTGTTGTTTTGTTTGTTTTTGGAGGGGTCATTTCTTAAACTTTCATGAGGGAAGATTGCTATTGCTTATTGATGAGAGTGGATTTACAACTCATATTGTTGACAAGTAACTAACAATTTTCTATCAAAAGCTAGAAGTCATATATGTTTTGAGTTAAAAATTCTCCAATAAAGGGATGATTGAAAAATATGGTGAATGTTTAAAACAGCTTATTACATTAAAAGACATACTGCTAAGCACAATGGGACAAGTGTGTTTGGAGTGAGAGGGAGTATTTTGAGGGGATTAATGGTGAAATACGTCTTTTACTGCAATAAATTTTAAAATTTAAACAATTCACCTTATTTTTGATCACCCCACATATACTCAGCTAGCCACTTTCTGTAACAAACATTTATGAAGTGCACCCTAGGCGTCAGACACTGAGCCATCGTTTGTTATATAGATGTGATCTCAGTCCCCCAGCATATAGCTTTCAGCCCTAGTTCAGTGAATTCCCAATTTTTTGTAGACTGTATATTTTATTTTTTCCATTACACTAATTTAAAGGTTATTTTGGCTTTCCCATATAGATATCATATGGCTTCCATGCTCCCGTTTTCCTGCTGTTTCTCAGTTTTCTCATCTGTAAAATGGGCTCAACAATAATACCTACTCGAGTAGGCCATTGCTAGGATTAAATTAGTTAATAGGTGTCAGTGTTTTAAACAGTGAACAGTGACTGGTATAAAGCAAGAGCTCAATACGTACTAGCAATCCTTAGCATCTGTCTGGAATTGTCTGGATTCGCAGTTTCTTTGGGTCGTGAATCACGTGACATTTTTCCAGAGGTATGTTCATCAAGAAACTTCTCATTGCGCCAGGCTCAGTGGTACATGACTATGATCCCAGCACTCTGGGAGGCTGAGGCAGGAGGACTGCAAGTTTGAGCTCCCCCTGGGCAATTGAGCCACTTAGCAAGACCCTGTCTCAAAATAAAAAATAAAAACGGGTTGGAGTCACACAGCAATACCTCAATTCACAGACGCTTCTGTGTGGGGAACAACTGAAGATGGAGCTCGATCACGAGTGCAGGACTAAAGCAAGGCCCAAGAACAACGAGCGCCAGATGGAGCCATGTGAGCAAGTTACTCCAGCCCGGAGAACACCAAGCCCTAAGGCCATCCAAGCAATGGGTTGCTAGGCAGAGGGGAGTCACGTGACATCAACTTGCTGAATGCATAAATAAATGCATCCCAGTGGTTGAGCAGTTCCTTTCCTCCCATCTGGAGAGAGGGCTCCACGTGACTTCAGCTTCCTGTCTCTTATCTTTATTTTATCATCCTCTCACTGTTCTTCCCCCTGGGAACATCGAGAGCCACTCGGCAGTGGTACTTTTGTTTGCAAACGATTGGTTTCACATACAAAAGTAATCAGCAAAATTTCGCTTCTGTTTGCAAATTCCACATAGGTTGACAAACACAACCACAGCCACCTTCCCCACACAAACACAATGAAGTCGTCTTCCCCAAAATCATAAAACAAATTAAGTTTGTAAACCAAGGTACCACAGTAGCTCAATATGAAGACCCTGTGTTCAGTCACCACTACCAAAACCAGAACCCCTTTCTGTCATACCTCAGCCAAATTTACTCTTCTTGTACAATTTTGTATCTTAGCCTATGTTACCACCAGTAACATAAGCCTGTTCTTTACTTCACCATGCTCCCGCATGCCACAGGGCCTTTGCACATACTAATCCTGGTCCTACAATGTCCTTCCCATTTCTCCAAGTAAACCCCTGCTTCCCTTCAAAGAGCTTCCTTGTGCTGAGATGGCCTGTCTGACCTTTGAGAGGTCATATCTTGTGCACCACTTGTCCTGCACTTAGCGCAGGTGACATTCTACATTTTATGGTGTGATTATTTGATTAATATCTACCTCTCCTGCCACAATAAATGCTCCCAAGAACCAGGAAGTATTGGGGTTTTTCCTATCACAGCAACCTCCAGCATCGAACGCTGTCCCTGTACTCCATGTTACATACTTAATAAACATTTGTTCAAAGAGTGCGTCAGAAGGCTGTAGATCATGGATTATTTGAATTAGTTTGTGTATCATTTATTATTTGGTGTTAAAAACGACACACAGTGTTTGTAATAAATACCAATGACGCAGATGTACATGAAGACATGAAAGTGCTCCTATACCCCATACTCTCTCCTCCCAGAGGTGTCCACTATTAATTAATAAAAGCCTTCCAGATTTCTTCCCCCTAGGTTTGACAGTCATACACATAAACACGTATGTATGGTTATGGTTTAGATCTAAAACGTCCCCTCAAATTCTGCAAGGGAACTTCCACACACGCACCTTCCACACGCACACCTTCCACACACACACCTTCCACACACACCTTCCACACGCACACCTTCCACATACACCTTCCACATGCACACCTTCCACACACACACCTTCCACACACACCTTCCACACGCACACCTTCCACACGCACACCTTCCACACGCACACCTTCCACACGCACACCTTCCACACGAACATCTTCCACATGCACACCTTCCACATACACCTTCCACATGCACACCTTCCACACGCACACCTTCCACACACACCTTCCACATGCACACCTTCCACACGCACACCTTCCACACGAACATCTTCCACATGCACACCTTCCACACGCACACCTTCCACATGCATACCTTCCACATGCACACCTTCCACATACACCTTCCACACGCACGCCTTCCACATGCACACCTTCCACACACACCTTCCACATGAACATCTTCCACATGCACACCTTCCACACACACCTTCCACACGCACACCTTCCACACGCACACCTTCCACACAAACATCTTCCACACGCACACCTTCCACCCGAACATCTTCCACATGCACACCTTCTACACACACCTTCCACACACACCTTCCACACGCACATCTTCCACACACACACACCTTCCATACACTATGCTCCTCTGTGATGAGTACAGTGGATTAATCACTGGTGAGTTCCTAGCTAACTGTGTTGTTAGGGACCTGGTTGGAAGAGGCGGATCACGGGCTGCGTTCCCTGGAAGGCTATGTTCCTCTCTCCGGTTCTCCCATCTCTCTGCTTCCTGGCTGCCATGGGTTGAACACATTTCCCTCTGCCAGACCCCTCTGCCCACCCTGTTTCTGCCTAGGAGTCAGCTGACCAAGGGCTGAAACTGTCAGCCAACATAAACCTCTCCTCCTTTAAGTTGCACACGTCAGGTATTTTGTCCCAGTGACGAAAGAGTGACTAAAACACGCACATGTATAGTCTCATAGAAAGTGGAACTGTAATGCTCCATACTTTTTTTGTTTTATTGAACACTAAAGTGGAGCTATTTTTCTAGGTCTGTATCACACAGATCTCAGTCGTAAAAATGATTATGAAATACTTTGGAAAGTTCTAAAAGGCAATAAAATGAGTGCTCATGAACTTTCTGTCCAGCTTAGTAAGGAATTTTCAATACATGGATCACATTCCCACTGCAGCCGAGGTGACCACCACCTTGAATTTGGTCTTTCTCATTCACATGCATTTCCTTATCCTTTGACCCCTGAGGTCCATGTCTGTACCCACTGGAGAGTCCTTGCATTTTTCCACATTTTAATATCGGTAGTAGAATTCAGGATGCATTTTCTGCAACTTGCCATTTACATTCAACATTTTGCTTGTGAGATTCATTCAAACTGAACTAGGTGGCTCAGCCACGCTCATTTCTCTTAACAGAGTGTGTTTCTGCGAGAAGAGGGTGTGACTGGTAGCCCAACCTCTGCCCCTCCTTTTGTGGCTATTTCAACCAATGCATCTGTAAACGCTCTTGCACCTGTCTTCTTTTGTGCATATGGCAGAGGATTTCTCCTGGGAAGGCCTGTGTGGAAGGACAGGGCATGTATATCTCCAATCTTAGTAGGTATTGCTAAATCCAGTTCTCTAAAGTTCTTTCATTGTTGACTTTATACCTGCTTAGTATCCCATGAAAATAATGTACACTAACTTATTTCATAGCAATCCACAGAGATGTGCACTAATTTATTTCATGGCATTCCATGAATACAATGTATACTGATTTATTTAGCTAGTCCCTACCATACTTACTGGATTTTTTTTAGAGGAGGGTAAAGCAACATGAAACGTAAGCTCTCTCAAGTTGAGATGATGACAGCAGTGGCTACGTGAGAGCTGGAAGGCCTTCTAAGGCCTTTGCACTCCTATTAGATGTTTTCCACTGAGAGAGTAAGGTCAGTCATTGCCACAGTGACTTCTCATCAATGGATGATGAAGCCAAACATGAGGAATCCCAGGCCCCTCTGGATGCCCACAGCAGAGGGAGGTGGAAGGGTCCAAGGCCAGCGCGTGGGAAAGGAGTCACAGCAGAGACCACACCAAGGCCAGGAGGAAACGTCCCTTCTTTGTGTGCACCTGTGAAAACCCCAGTGAGGATCGGCTCACACGCTGCGCCTGGGCTGCATTGTCCCAGCAAAGGGGAAACAGATGGCGGTTTAATAAGATCGTGATAGCATTGTTTGGGGTAAGCAGAAGGTGTCCTTGGGGAACGGGAGAGGCACTCAGCTAAGAACCAGGCAGCTTGGAGAAGGAGCTTACTGTGGCCACTTCCTCCCTCCCACCTCTGCCCCAGAGCAGCCTAGAGGGCTGAATGTGCAGTCCTGCTGTGACTCCTGCCAAATCTCCCCTCAAAACCAGAACCGGGAGCTGTGACCCAAGGGTGTGTGTGTGTGTGTGTGTGTGTGTGTGTGTGTGTGTGTGTGTGTGTGTGTGTGTAGAGCTGGGGGCGCTGGCTAAGTACAGAAGCACTCGTTAGCCAGCAGGACCCAAAGCATGGGGCATGAGCAATGTGGTAGGGGCAGTGTAAATAACCCTATCCTTGTCTTTCCCTTTTTCCTTTCTGTGCATCCTGATCTTCAAGGGCTCCACTGAGCAGCTACCGCTGCCGCATATCGTTCCCTCAGGAAAGGCAGAGAAGCGTCTCGAAAACCCAGAAGTCCAAGCTCTGCCAACAACCAGCTTGTGGTGCTGGGGAAGCCTCCCTGGAGCTCTCATCCCTTAGGAGAAGCAGGGAGCCCTCCACCCACGGCAGAGACCATGATGCTGCGCGGCCCCTGGGCAGGCACAGTTCCGGAGCTGGAGCAGTGGGGAGCTACCCAGCCAGCACAGAGCGGTCCTTCCAGCCTCTTTTCTCCAGGTGCAGCCTCGGGCTCTGTGCCACGCAGCCCTGTGTGGCGGTAAAGAGTCAAACACAGCACCAGAGTGACGTTGTTTGGGGGAACAAAGAAAGCCGAGGTCGCGTGGCTCTGGGGTTTGCTTGTGGCAGCTTCCCCTTCTGAGTTTGCCTAATTGAGAAGACAGAGTCACACAAAATGATATCCACGCAGCTGAAGCCACGTCCTGAGATCTTGTCACCCCTACTGGTCAGGATGACATCTTCCTCCTCTGCTTTTCTCTTGGTGTCGCTTGTCCCTTACACTGAGTACTCTCAGAGTCCTATCCTCTCCCCTGTCCCATGCGCATCCTGTAATCTCTTTCTGGGTGACCATGGCCATTCCCATGGCTCCCATTCCACACCCGCTGGGCTGCCGCCGCCTCTGCACTGTTGGGAACCGGCTACAGGACATCTGCAGTCTGGTGTCGCCGACAGACGCCTTCTCCACGTGTCCTCACTGCACTCCTTACCCGCACACCCCATCTCCCCATTTTTCCTGTTCTGTGTATCTGGGAGTGACAGCCTCACCCAGACTCCTGTAAGGAGCACCTCGTAGGCTGGCTGCTGCAGCCGCCTACCTGCACCCCACCATCTGAGGAGCCCGCCCACTGGTTTCCACACGTTGCTCCTGTCCATGGTTCCACAAAGCACTGCTTCCTTTGCCCAGCTGCCTCTTCTGTGGTTCTGTTGTGCTGGTTAAAAGCCAAAGCTGGCCTGGTGGTACTGGCCTGCAAGCCCAGCACTCTGGGAGGCTGAGGCAGGAGGACCACAAGTTCAAGTCAAGCCTGGGCAACTTAATGAGACCATGTCTCAAAATTGAAAAAGGGCCGGTGATATCACTCAGTGGCACAAGCGCCTGCTGGCAAGCGTGAGGTCCTGAGGTCGACTCCTGGTACCCACATTAACAAAAAAAAAAAAAAAAAAAAAAAAGTGGACTGTGGGTGTCGCTCAGTGTGAAGGCCCTGAGTTCAACTCTCAGTAACACACACACACACACACACACGCACACACACACATGCCAACCTTTTCCTGGGACACATAAGGCCTTACCTGACCAGGCCCCTGGCTGCCTTCTGGCCTCTCTCATCTGCCCCATGGTCCTGCCCCGCCACCTGGAGCTGCTCGCACTTCCTCATTGGTCCAGGTCCGCTTCCCATCACCCTCCTCGCCCTCAGTCCAGTCTCCTCACCTGCCCAACTCATTGCTTCCCCTGCGTCAGGACAACGGGAGCATCTCTCTTCCTGCGGGCCCCCCCACCCCGTGCTGTCACCAGTGGCGCCTCCTGGTGGTCTCCATGGCATCGCACAGGGCCCTGTGTCGTGACTCTGATGCCATCATTTCAGTGTTCCTCCAAAGTGAAGCACAGCGACAATTCTCTGCTCCTGGCACAGTACTCAGCACTCGGGTGTGGGATAAATAAACATATTCTGTAAATTTTCTTGGGGGATGGGGTGGGAATCTCAGGGTTTTAATGTCTCCCACTGTATCTAGGAGACTTGTAGAAGGGACAAATCCCTGAGAGCTCCCGTGGGCTCCAGGAAATCCTCACGAGCAGTGGATGTCTTACGTTCCCCGCACACCCGTCTCCGGCAGCCCCACTTGGCTGTGATGAGCGGACCAACCGGCTGCTGTGCAGGAACTGAGGGTGGATGCAAACCTGGGCTCCGCTGCTGTGTTTAGGGAAAGGAAGGTGGAGAACGTGCTCCGGTGGTCCAGGTTCCAAGACTCAGAGCTCATGTTTGCCCTCGGAGTTTCTGTCCGTGCTTTCTGCAGAAGCTTCAAGCAAAAATAAAGCCCCTTGTGGAACACAGATGTGAAGCTGGCATCTGTGGCGAGTGAAGGGGCGACAGCGAGCAGGGGCAGAGGCTGTGTGGTCCGTATTTCACATCGTTCCTGGGGAGGTGACCGCAGACAGCCAGTCAGGGCACTGCTGGTCCCTGTCGCCCTGTCCACCGCCCTCGACATCTTAGCTGTGAACACATCAATGCAATATTTAAAATTCTGACAGAAATGATAACTCCAAGAGGGAAAAAAAAAAAAAGGATGTTTTCAGCATGGGATGAAAGATTTAATGCATCAAGAAAAGCAAAACCTTTTCCTACATACTTGCCTTGAGCAAAATGTTGTGAGTTAATATTTTTGTCTCCTGGGTATAATTTTTTTCCCCTCAAATCTTTAGGGTTATTTTTATTATTTCAGAAATTTCAAAAACCATAGTTTTGCTTACAATGATCCAGGATAGTCAGCTCTGTAAATGAAAAAACAAGGGAGATAAGATGGGTTTATAGTGAGGCATGAGAAAGTTATTGCCTTTCAAATACCAGTGCATGACATTAATTAAGAGTTGGAAAAAAAAATTGAGCTGTAATGCCTTAAAAATACTCTAATTTCTTTGAAAATTGAAGCAAAATGAATTTAATTACTGAGTTGTGCATGGTAATTAAAAAGCAACCCATCTGTAATAAACTGCATGTATTTTCCAATGAAGAAAGCATACAATATATGAAACTCAAGTGATTAGAATTGTAGGTAGACTTAAAAAGTAAATTTGAATAAATATGATTCCTTTCCTTTTATAGTAATTTTTGGCCTTAAATTTGGTCCTACTAAAGGCATCTACATAAATAAGATTAGAGTTATTTATAGTTTTCATCCAGAATGTTTAGTTTCTAAAAGTTAAGTCACACTGTGTTCTACTGTAGCTTTAATGAATTGCTTCTTTTTAGAAGAATTTCATTTAGAAAAATGTGCCTGTCCACATCTTTTTAGGAGCACAGCTATCAAGATAGAAAATGATTTTCAAATGGATAGTTAGAACAACTTATGGTATCATGTTTAAAGTTCAGCAACATTACAGTGGCTGCCCATTAGCAGCAGAATTTTTCCTGCGCAGCCCTGTACTGAGCAGTCATAAGAGGGTACCTGGCAAGATAATAAAACTTAGCATTATGGTCTTAAGGTGCATCCATTTTCCTACAAATGACTCAAGTTTATCTTTCTTTATGGCAGTGTAGTACTCCGCTGTGTGCAGATACCACGTTTTCTTTATCCACTCATCTGTTGATGAACATATAACCTGCTTCCAAGCTTTAGCCACACTGTTACGAATAGTGCTACTATAAATATCCACACGAGGAATGTGAACATTATGTACTACAAACATGTACCAATGAAAAAAAGATGACATCCTAACACTGACCCAAGCTACACAAGATGAAAACAAATCTTTGATGTGACCCATTCATTCCTCCCAATGAGCCCTGAGGGGTCTTCTCTGAAAGCTAATGTGTATAGGTCTCTTTATGGGAAATTAAAGCTTTCTGTGGGGTTGGAGGAAATGGTCCTGGCAAACTGCAACTTCAGAATATAATTTCAGTCCCAGTGCAGATGCCTCCACATCTGCACGGAGCCAGATGAGTAGGGAAGGGCTATTCTTTACATCTCACACTTGCTTCCCACATCCTCGAACTCTTACAAAACCCCCATCTCTCACCCTGATCCCTCTCTTGGAATTGCCCACTGTCCCCCTGCACGGTATACCCTGGCCTGAATGAACTCTTTTCTTTCTTCATATCCTCACCTCTTCTTACCCCATCTTGCCGACCCTCCGCGTGCCGTCTTGCACGGTAAACATTCTTTGTGAAGATCTTTCAATGTAAGATTCAGCCACCCAGGCTCTGACAGAAACATGTCAACTAGAACCCTTTCCTTATCACTAGGGAGAAAACCTAGGCTGGATTCCCAGGCCTCAGACAGGTAGTGCAGCCTGTGGGCCTCTCCGTTCCTGGGTTCAAATCTCCCCTCAGCCACTTCTGGGCTGTTACTTAGCTTTTCTATGACTCAGTTTCTTCGTTTGTAATTGAGGACTAATATTCCCTTCTTACTTTTGTTAGATGAGAAATCAATTTATAAAAAGTTTTAGGATAGTTAGTGACTGTCCGCAGGAGAGCCTCAAAGATACAAGAAATTATTGACACTGGAAAACTTCTTTATAAAGCATTCATAGGAATCAAGGGAGACTTAATTTCTCAACGCATTTCTATTTATTTATTTTAATTTTTATCAGTACATGTTTTCAGTACTGTACATAATGATTACACTCATCGTGGAGAGTTGATGCATGTGTTGATACATGTACATAACATATAATGATTACACTCATGGTGGAGAGTTGACACATGTATGTAACATATCTTCTTTTCTCTCCCTTTTTTACTCCCAATGCCTTTTTAGTACATTCAGAATCTTCATTAGAGCCCATCATTTTTAGTAAAGCCCAAATTATTTGGATTAAAATATCTTCTCTTCATATCCTAGAGTAAAATATTGAAAACCAAAATAAACTGAAAAAAAAAGACAAAAAGAGGGGAAGAAAACCTGGCAAGGGGACAGGCTCGGGGAATTGTTTGACGGGAGTCATTGTGTTCTGGTGGCCCGGCAGCCTACTGCAAACCCCGGGAGATGTAAGTAGGAAATCAGAGCCCGGGAGCGATCACTATCAGCCGCACGGAGCTGCTCTTTTCTTCCTGGTCATTTCCCTTCCCGAGTGTCTGTAGGAACCGCCCACTTGGGTGGGTCTCGGGATTGTAGGTTTTGAGGTCAAACAGGAACCCTGGGGAATGCCTGAAAAAGCCAAACAAGTGGTGACAGTCGCGCAGGCTGGATGACTCGGAGCCTCTGCTGTCTGCGGAGGCCCAGCTTGGGTGACAGTCGCTCCTCGGTCGTCTCCGGCGGCCAGGAGCTCAGTGACCCCGCTAAAGCTCTGTTCTGAAGCAGCGGTTGTCGCCGACGGTCTTCTGGGGGAGGCAGCAGGCGCCTCGCGGGACCCCAAGGTGGCCTCGCCCACCCCTCATTCATCACGCAGACTCGAGCAGTGGCCCTGCTTCTTCGTCCTCCCTCGGTCCGGCCATGGAGGAGACGCAGGAGCCTCTGCCCATGACTGTCCACCTCCTCGCCGACTCCGGCCACGGCTCGCTCCTGCAGCAGGCTCTGGACCAGCTCCTGGGCTGCATCTGCCCGGAGGTGCGCCTCTTCCTAGTGTCCGAGAGGGTCAGACCGGTGAGATGTTACGAGAAGTGCCACCCTCGGCGCTCCCGCTTCCCGGGGGTGTCCGTTTTGCTCTTCCTGCATGAAAGCCTAGGAGAGGAGCGGCTGTTCCGCGCCCTTGAGTCCCTGCAGCAGCCGCCCTGGCAGTGCTACCCTCCCCGGGACGCGCAGGGGAGGCTGTGTCCCTACCTCCTCGCCAGCCAGGAGTTCTACAGCCTGGACAGCCAGATGCCTGTCTGGGGCGTGAGGCAGGTGCACTGTGGCGCCGAGCTCCTCAGGGTGACGCTGTACTGCAGCTTCGATAACTACGAGGACGCCATCAGGCTCTACGAGATGATCCTGCAGAGGGAAGCCACTTTGCAGAAGAGCAACTTCTGTTTCTTTGTGCTCTGCGCCACCGAGAGCTTCTCCCTGCAGCTCTCCCTGAAGCAGCTGCCCCTGGGGATGGCAGTGGACCCCAAAGAGTCTTCTGTGCTGCAGTTCAAGGTTCAGGAGATCGGCCAGTTGGTGGCTCTTCTACCCAACCCGTGTGTCCCCATCAGCAGCACCCGGTGGCAGACCCAGGACTATGATGGCAACAAGATTCTGCTGCAGGTATTTCTTCTTTACCTTTATGGTCTCGTTCAGCCGCATGGAACTTTTTATGTCTTAAGGGGTGAATCAAATCTAGTGATTCTCAACCTTGGTTGTACATTAGGACCCCGGGAGCTTTCCAAGATTCCCATGCCATGGCTGACCCAAGGCAGTTAGACCAGACTCTCTGGGGGTACCAGAGACTAAAAAAAAAAAAAAAAAAAATCCTTGGATGATTCTAATATGTAGCATGGTCAAGAGTCACCAATCTAATAAAATCTCCTCATGGGACACATAAGGAAGTTCAGATGCAGTGACCTTGTAGCTGACAGGTGGTTTGTAATAAAATCAGACAATGCTCCTTCCCTAAGTTGCCCTGACCATCCAGGTCGACTCTGTGCACAAACTTTGCCCACTCTTAGGGTTAGAATCACAATAAGCTTTTCTGACTGACCAAAAGAGCTCAACTCGTGATTGTGTTTGCCATGTTAAATTTGTAGGACTATGGCTCGGGTTCTTCATAAGCTCAAGGAAGGCGATGTCGGCATTTTTCACAGTAAAAGTTGATATCTATACAAAACGATCTGACATTCATAAAGTTCATCATTAAAATAGCACCCAGAACGTAATTTTAACTATGATTTTTCCTATTATGCCTTAAATCAAGGTTTTTTCAATGGATAATTTTATTTAATCCCTATAACAATCTACAAAGTTACCATTTTTCCCATTTTACAGATGAGAAAACTGAGGTATAAGAGGGTCCAGCTGCTTGCCCAAAATATGGCTAGGAAGTGTCTATCACCTTCACAGTCTGTGTGGTTAGCTAACGCAGCACAGTGTTCCATAGAGGTGTGTATGTGTGTAGGTGTGGGGCAGAGGGATGTCTGTGATCTCCACGGCAAAATGCTCTGTGACTCTGTCCTTGAGAAAGGGGCAGGGACCCCTTAGAGGCTTGTTGGATAAAGTAATAAGAGGCTACAGTATGAGTCGTCTTTCCCTTTAGTAAATTTTGTTGTCCATGCTTGGACTTCTAAATGAGTAAAACATGGCTCATGCTAATTCTGTAATTAATGATTTCTAAATAATTTACCCTCTTGGTCTCAAAGGTGGATAGGCACTGTTTCTTTAAGGTGCCTATTATACAACTCCCTGCTTTCCAAGGCATCTGCAGTTTCTCTTTCAGTCCTAGTTAATCAGCGGAATTTAAAATCGCTCTCCCTGCAAACACAAACATAAATGTGTGTACGCAGTGGAGGTCACGCTCTGCCTCGTTCCTGTTTGAAAGGCTGGTGGACATTTTCTTCTTTGGAGCCACGGCTTATACAGTTACTGTAGTTACTTCGGAAAGTTGAATCAAATCTGGGGAGAGTGCAAGAGTTCTTTGGATAAAGTAAAAGCCCATGAGGGATATCAAAATACCCCCTTTCTCTTGGGATTGTTGTAGGAGTCTGGTCATCTTTTAGATGGGTGCACATTTTCATAGTTCCCTTGGGGACACTGGCTCTTTCCTGGTCCCCGGCAAGCTCTTCAACTTCATGCATTCTGCTCCCCATCCAAGACACTGACCTTGGTCTCCTCCCCGTGGTCTCACCATATCCATGATTCTAAGCTTTTATAAACAAAACCAGAGGTTGCCTTTGGAAAATTCTGCTCTTCACAAAAGTGCTGAGGAAAGTGTCCGCAGACAGAACAGTGATAGTGACCTATTGCTATTTCAGTCTCAGACAGGAGTTCATTTTTCAGGATAAAAAGCCCAGCCCAAACTTTCTTGGGGTGGGGATGGGGAAAGGGAATGGGTAGCTGTGGCTTTGGCTTTTGTAAGTGTTTTGGTTTATATCTAGATGTCCCCCCAAAACCTCATGCACTCACGGGTGGGGCTTTGAGAGGCGATTGGACCATGGGGGCATGATACGCATCAGTGGATGGGTTTATAGCTAAATGTGGTTTGGGAGGTGAAGCCTGGTCACTGAGGGCATCACTGGGGCATGGCTTAGAAAGGTCTATTTCCCTCTCTCCTCCCTTGATCTCTCTCTGCTTCCTGGCTACCTGGCGATGAGCAGTTGTCCTCTGCCATGTCCCTCTGCCATGCCACCCTGCCTTGGAGCCAGCTGACTATGGACTGAAAACTCTACAAACTGCGAGTCAAAATAAACCTCTCCTTTAAGATGTGGGTGTTGGGTATTTTGTCTCAGCCATGAGAAAGTAACTAAGACAGTTTTTAAGTGCAGCCCTTACACAGCATGCTAGACCCCAGCTCTGACCTCTGCCACCTTTGCCTTGGCTCTGTCATCAGACGGGCTTCCCCTATGTGATGGCCAGCTAGCCGCCAGCATCTCTGAGGACCACGTCCTTCACGTGGGCTCTGAGCACCTCGCCCAGCCATAGCCACGGCATCTCTGGACTACAATGCGGTTGGACTGGCTCGGATCCGATCGTCTCATCTGCATCAGTGATCGTGCTCGGGAGAAGGGACTGAGTGGATTAGTAATCCTGGGGAGAAGGCTCTACCCCCTGCTTGGATTCTGCGTGGAGCCAGACTGACCTGTGTGACCCTCAGGAAGGGTGAGGGACACAGCAAAGAGTAGAGTTGAGGGGACAGATGCCGATGGCCCCAAATGACTGATGTCTACCAAAAAATAAGAAAATCTCTCTTTGGTGAAAAATTATAACTACAGATTAACCACAGATTAACCTCTCCAGAGGTATTCCTCCTCCATGTCCAGGATGATGGAAGCATGTGTGCCCAGAGGTCTGAGTGTGGGGGTGCTAGATTCCAGGGGTCATGGAAAAGTGTTCCTGAGTGGGGACACCCGCCCTGCATGAGCCGATGTCACAGAAGGAATTGCCAGTTGCAGAGGGAGGAAGGTGCTCCTGACAGAGGAGACAGAGGGGCGCCTGCCTGACGGTCCATGTGGCTGGAGTGAAGGGAAAGGGCAAGGCAGACAGACCGGGTAGTGGATGGACCAGGTCGTTGGGAATACAGTATCTCATAGGATATGAGCATGAAGAAGGCAGGGGTCTTTTCTAGCTCATGCCAGTGACACTTGCACCTACCCTAGTGTCTGACACATGGTAGGCAAGTACATAAATACATTGTTTTATTTATTTATTCATTTAGTTGTTTATTTAGTCATAAATTTATTTGTGATTCTGTAGGTGGAACCCAGGGCCTCATGCACGCTAGTCAAATCCTCTACCACTCAGCTACATCTCCAGCCCCTTTTTGTTTTATTTTAAGGCAGTGTCTCAATAAATTGTCCAAGCTGGCCTGCAGCCTCCACAGTGGCTAGTGTGAATGCCTTGTAAAAGAGCTTCTATTCTCACATTATTGTCGTGAGTGGTCACTGGTGGGTCCTATAAATGGTGCTGACGTGTACAGCTTGCCCTGTGGGAATCAGATGAGGGCTATGCATGGAAGCGCGGTGGAAAGGAGAAACTGCAGAAGACCATGCAAAAGCAGTACAAGTGTCCTCTGTGTGTCACGAGCGCATGGGTCACATGATCACTTGTCACCTCGGACTGTCTGCTGCTTCTCAGAATCTCCAAGGCATGTGTTTGAGAGTGGAATTAGGGCATCGAGTATACGCACAGTCTCTCAGCAGTCTCTCTGCTGCTGGTGGGAGTGACAGTGTCGGTATGCTGAGGAGAGACAGGATGGCGATGTCCCCCTTAATGTTCTGCAACTTAAACCTACTCTCAATTTAACAAGTTGTTTTGTCAAAGCAACCACAGGCAGCATCTCCACTCAGCTGCTGCTGGTTCTCAGGGTTCTACAGCTGGGCCTTGTTGTCCAAAGATGCATTCTTTGTACTTCTTATAGATTTCCACCCAACTTGCTATACTTAGGGCCCCTCTTCCTTTGCTTGCCTGCTGTCATCCATCTCTTTGGCCCCTCTGATTTGGACAATACAAGCATAGATTCCATGGCTTTGGTGTCAGGCTTCTGGTAGATTCAAAATTCTAGGTCATCGATGATCTTATTCTGCCTGATGTTCAGTGGGAAACGGTAAATTATAAAGGTAAAACATTCCTGGAAGATAGATAAAATGTTCCAGCAGTCGTGACCACATGGGGGATGAGGCAGCTGTGCCTTTGCGTGGTAGGTGGGACCTTGAGTGTCCCTCAAAGGCCATGTGTTCAAGGCTTGGTCCCAGTTTGGCACTATGGGAGGTGGTGGAGACTTTAAGGGGTGGAGCCTTGTCGGAGGTCCTCAAGTCACCGGGGTCAGCCCCTAAAGAGGACGGTGGGACCCAGGCCCCTTTATCTTCCTCTGAGGAGGTTTCCATGAGGAGTGCAATTTGATCAGAGCCTTGAAGGTGGATAATTGAAGAGGAAATTCAAGCTGTCCTTGGATAAGGTACAGTTACAGGGATATATGGATGCAGACATACATAGAGTAGAATATTATTCACTCATGAAAAGCAATGGAATTCTGATAAATGTTACAACATGCATAACCTTGAAAACATTATGCTAAGTGAAACAAGCCAGACACAAAAAGACACATATTGCATGAGTGCACTTACATGAAGTATGTAGAATAGACAAGTGCCTAGAGATAGAAAGTAAAACAGTAGTTACCAAGGGCTGGAAAGAGGGAGGAATGGTGAGTTTGGTTTAATGGGTACAAAGGTTCTGTTTGGAGTGATGAAAAATTCTGAAAATGGATAATGGTGACAGTTGCATGACACTGCAAATGAACTTAATGCCACTGAAATAAACAATTAAAAAATGGTTAAAATGGTAAATTCAATGTTCTATGTATTTTGTCAAAATTTTAGAAAAGAAAGAAAGCTTCCTGAAAATTTTAGAAAAGAAAAAAAGCTTCCTGAAAAATTTAAAAGGTAAAAATAGTAAAGTTTTCTTATGTGTATTTTACCACAATAAAAAGAATTATTTAATTTTTCAAAAAAGAAACACAGATGGAGTGCAGATGATTCAAAGTAGGATTTAAAGGAAGTCATTTATTCAGGATTTTAGAGAAGGGGCAGATGTGGTCATAGCTGGACTATGTAATTTAGAACAGTAACTGTACCCAACAGATAGGACGGATTGGGTGTGGGGTAGACTGAGCGCTTCAGATGTGACTTCAGCTGTCCAGCTGAGAGTTGCCAAATTCTTGAAACAGAAAACTCACAATGCAAATATGGAGTTAAACATGAGCTGCATTTCAGGGATGAAAATTGACAGGATTTGGCACCTTTTAGACATAAAAAGTGAGGAGGAGGTGACAGCAAATCTGGACATACTGTCCTGGGTTGGCGAACCTTGCTGGTTGTATTTGTCACCTTCCTTGTCACCAAGACACAATACCAGACACCTGCAACTTACAGGAGGAGATGTTTATTAGGGCTCATGTTTTTAGTTGATATTGGCTGGCTCCAAGGCAAGAAGGGCATGGTGGAAGGGCAGAGAAAAGCTGCTCACCTCATGGCAGCCCGGAAGCAGAGAGTAAAGGGAAGAGCCAGGGAGGGAGATATATCCTTCTCGGTCATGACCCCAGTGACCTGCCTTTTCCACCCAGGCTCCACCTCCCAACACCACACCAGCTGTACTGTCCCCCTAATCCAATCACCTCCCATAAGCTTCGCCTATGAGTATGTGAGGCTCTTGGAGGACATCTAGATATAAACCATAACAATGGTCATTCAGATGCAGACATTTCACATCAGGTGCCTACTGAGGGCCGGAGGTGGTGATTGAAACCCTGGGAAAGAATGACATTAGCAAGAAAGAGAGTGTGGGAGTGAGAAGAGATGAAACAGGACCCAGAAAATGTCTGTACATTGAGAGAGGAGAGGGGAAAAAGAACCACAGCATAAAAAGTAAGAAGGAACAACCAGAAAGTGGGAGAAGAAGATCATGGTGTCACAGGACTCAGTTTCTCTGTTGGCGGCATGTGGCTTCTCAGATGTGCTAGAACAGGTCCCTCAGTTCTTCCATACTGGCTTCAGCAGGCCAGTGGGCACTGCCTGTGTTGCCATTGCCCCTTGAGGGGTCAACACCTGCTGCAGGTCCTGTGTCCTCCACTGGAAACTTCTGCCACCTGCACAGCCCCTCTGTGCTTATGGAAAAATTCACAGAATATCACTGATGCTGGGCTGTGATTTTTTTTTTTTTTAATGTGGGTACCGGGAGTCGACCTCAGGACCTCGCACTTGCCAGCAAGCACTTGTGCCACTGAGTGATATCACTGGCCCTTTTTTTCCTTTATGTGGGCACCGGAAGTCAAACTCAGGACCTCGCACTTGCCAGGCAGGCGCTTATGCCACTGAGCTATCGTACTGGCCCCGGGCTGTAATTTTTTTTTTTTTTTGTGGGTACCAGGGGTCGACCTCAGGACCTCGCGCGCCAACAGGCACCCGTGCCGCTGAGCGATATCACCGGCCCCTTTTTCGTATGTGGGATCTGGGAGTCGAACTTGGGCCCTCACGCTTGCAAGGCAGGCACTTATGCCGCTGAGCCATCTCACCGGCCCCAGGCTGTAATTTTTAACAAGCTCTTTCTACAGACCTAAAGATAAAGATGGAAAACAATCCAAAGAATTCTGTACAAGAACAACTGTTTACAAAGATCTCTAGCTGTCCGCATTCTCAGAGCTCTGTGGCTCAGGGCCTTTATGGGTCTCTTCCAGTTCTTCTCCACAGGCGCTGACAGGCGGAACTCCAGGCCAAACTCAGAGTGGAAGGAGGATGTTTCCCTCTCACCCCCTCTAAGGCCACTTTCCAGGTCTTTGAACAAGAAGACCACTTCCCAGGTTGACTGAAATGGGAGAGTTCACACCCACCACAGCTCAGCTCACTGCCCACCATTGGGAATGGTCTCCTGCTCTTGGACCTGGGTGGGACAGATCAATTACATCAATGCATGAGCCCAGCATTGGTACAGTCTGGGGTTTCTGATCTCTACAACAGACGGTGCTTGTCAGACATCTGTTCTGGGGGATTTTCTCACCTTATTCTCCCACATGAGCTGAACTCACATCTGGGCATCCTTCCTGCAGCCCTTGGGCCACCTCGCTGGATGTACTGCGGTCAGCATGAATGGAATCCACACAACTCTCCAAGATGCAGCCACATTGGAGAAAATTAGGTGGAAAGAAGATTCTCTTTCACACATACACTCCTCTTTCTCCTCTCCAATCAAGACCTGTTCCTACACTTAATGCTATCTTCTAGAACTTTGGTGGAAATATTCTGTATCCGCCCTGTTCAGTATGGAAGCTGGTGTCCACAGATGGCTACTGAGCACTACAAATATGGCTAGTGAGGCTGAAGAACAAAACCACTAATTTTATTTAGTTTTAATAATTTAAATCTCCCTAAAATCAGGAACAAGACAAGGATGTCCACTATCACCTCTTCCATTCAACAAAGTACATAAAATATTAGCCAGAGCAATTAGGTGAGAGAAAGAAATAAAAGGGATACATAGAGGAAAGGAAGAACTCAAATTATTGTTATATGCAGATGACAAAATATTCTACATTGAAGACCCAAAGAACTCCACCAAAAATAATTTTTAGAATTAATAACGAACTTCAGCAGTATAGAAGGATGCAAGATCAACACACAAAAATCAATAGCATTTGTGTACACAAACAAGGAATGGAAAGAAGGAAATTATGAAAATAATACCATTCACAGTAGCTTCTAGAAAAATGAAATACCTAGGCATTAATCTAATCAAAGAAGTGAAAGGCCTTTACAAAGAAAACTACAGTCCTCAGAAAAAGGAAATTGGAGAGGACATCAGAAAATGGACAGTTGTCCCCTGCTCGTGGATAGCCAGAATCAATACTGCCAAAGTGGCCATACTCCCAAAACTGTTACACAGATTCAATGCAGTCCCATTCAAAATACCAACAGCATTAACTTTCCAGATCTAGAAAAAACAATCCTAAAATTTATATAGAGCCAGAAGAGACCCAGAATAGCAAAAGCAATTTTGGGCAACAAAAGCAAAGCAAGAGGCATAGCAGTATGTGACTTCAAGCTGTAGAATAAAAACAGCATGGTACTGGAACAAAAATAGACACATGGATCAATGGAACAGAACTGAGGATAAGGAAACTTCCCCAGACACATACAACTATTTGATCTTGGACAAAGGAGCCAAAAGCCTACGCTGGAGGAAAGATAGCCTATTCAGCAATTGATGGGGGGAAAACTGATTATCTGTTGGCAGAAGAATGAAACTGGACCCTTATCTCTCACTATATACTAAGTTGAAATAAAATGAGTCAAAGATCTAAACATTAAAAAAGAAACATTGAACATACTGGAAGACAAAGTTGGTGAAACACCTAGGTGTAGGAAAGGATTTTCTGAACAGAACCTCAGTTGCACAAGAAATAACAGCAAGAATCAACAAATGGGATTATATAAGCCTAGAAAGCTTCTGTGCAGCACAAGAATCAATTATTAGAGTAAAGAGACAATCTACAGGATGGGAAAAAATTTTGCCAACTACTCTTCAGACGGAGGACTAATATCTAGAATATATAAAGAACTAAAAAAAAAATTAAACCACCTAAAATTAAAGAACCAGGCAAGAAATGGGCAAGAGAAATGAACAGACACTTCGCAGAGGAAGAAAGAGAAATGGTCATCAAATATATGAAAAAATGGTCAGCATCTCTGGCCATTAGAGAAATGCAAATTAAAACAATGCTAAGATTTCGTCTTACGCCAGAAAGAATGGCAATCGTTAGGAAATCAAACAATAACAAAAGCTGGTGAGGCTGTGGCGAAAAAGGAACCCTCCTTCATTGTTGGTGGGAATGTAAACTAGTACAACTATTATGGAAATCAGTATAGAGACTTCTCAAAGAACTGAAATTATAAATTCTGTATGACCCAGCATCCTTCGCTAGGTATCTTCCCCATAGAGCTTAAGTCATCATACTACAGCGATACATGCGTACCAATGTATATAGCAGCACAATGCATAATAGTTAAATCCTAGAAACAGCCTGTATACCCATCAACAGATGATTGCATAGAGAAAATGGGATACACACACACACACACACATATGTATATATAAAGTGGAAAACTACTCTGCTGTAACAAATGACAGATTTGACACATTTGTAGGAAAATGGATGCACCTGGAAAATAAAATGTTGAGTAAAATAAACCAGACACACAAGCTTAATTAGTGTATGGTATCTCTCATGTGATTAAGGCAAAGCACAGACAAAGAGAATAGTAAAGGATGCATAGAAGGGGACAAGGAGATGGATCTCTTGCAATAAGGAAGTGGCCCAAGGGAAAAAAATGCAAGGGATTAGGAAGAGAGAAAGGGAAATAAGTAGAATAAGGATATGCCATGTACAGGAAGCTAATAACCTCAATTAATGTAAACAGTGTATGCCATAACAGGAGCTAAGATCAATAATATCAACAAGAATGAAGAATGGGATAGGGGAATTGGGAGGGGGGAAGGGGAAGGGAAGGGAAAGGGACAAAAAAAGAAAAGAAAGAAGCTGCGGTATGTACGTGTAACCACTCCCCAAGATGACTATAAACTGCGTGAGCTGCAAACATATACTAATAAAATAAAACATTTAAGAAATAATAATTTAAATTTAAATTTAGTAACTACTGTATTGGGCAAGACTGATCTGAGTCACTTCTAAGTCCTTTTGCAACTTAAAGCTTTTGCAAGTATCCTGTGCATAGTTTTGTTGCTGGCAAAGCCTCATGTCTTTTTTTTTTTTTTTTTTTTTGTGGGTACCGGGGGTCGACCTCAGGACCTCGCGTGCCGGCAGGCACCCGTGCCGCTGAACGATATCACCGGCCCTTTTTTCATATGTGGGTACAGGGAGTTGAAATCAGGACCTCGCGCTTGCCAGGCAGGCGCTTATGCCGCTGAGCCATCTCACCAGCCCAAGCCTCATGTTTTAAGTGTGAAATTTAATCCTTGAAAAAATCAAGAGATTTATTTGATTCAGTAAAATCAAGATCTATTTTACTGAATAAGGTAGATGGATTAAGATCTTTTAAATATTATTTTTAAGTGCATGAGAGACATACCCCTTTAATACTGAGGCTGGTTTTTTAATTCTAAATCTGAAAGTCAGATTGCCTGGATTTTGAAGCATCAGTCATTTTTAAAGCCTCCTTTTTCCAGAACCTCCACACCTAATCAGTCACCAACTATTTTAATTTTCCTTTCTTCTTCCTTGAAGCCCACATAACTTCAAATGTGCATTATGATTATGGCATTTTAACTCTTTGCCTTGATTCCAGGCATCCTGTGTTATCTTGCACACCACTGTCAAAATACCACCCCCCCCCAGGACCTTGCGCTTGCCAGGAAGGTGCTGTGCCGCTAAGCTATATCCCCAGCCCTCGAAATACATTCTTAAATGACTGCCTGATTTATCTTCCTTCTCAGCTTAGTAACAAAAAAAGTGAGCAAACAAACCCAAAACTCCCTCGTTTGGGCTCCGAGGCCCTTCAGAATCAGGCTTCTCACCAAATACCCCCCTTTGCTGCTCATTCTTTAGCTGTCTCCACCTTCCTACCACCCCTTCTTTCCAGAACTCAAGGCTCTCTTCACCTATGTTTCTTTTCTTTTAAAGAAATTAATTCTTTTTATTGTGGTAAGTTATACATAAAAACTACAGCATTTTCACCTTTAAACATTTCAGGAAGCCGTCTTTCTCTTTTGAAATTTTGGCAGAATACATAGAACATTGAATTTACCATTTTAGCTATTTTAAGCATACACTTCAGTGGCAGTAAGTTTTGAAATGTTGTGCACCATCACCATTATCCATTTGCAGAATTCTTCACCACCCCAAAAAGAACCTTTCATTAAACCAGACTCGCCATTCTGCCCTCCTTCTAGCCCCTGGGACTACTGTTCTACTTTCTGTCTCTAGGCACTTGTCTGTTCTAGGTACTTTATGTAAGTGCAATCATGCAATATTTGTCATTTTTGTGCCTGGCTTATTTCACCTAGCATAATGCTTTCAAGGTTATCAGAATTCCATCGCTTCTTATGGCTAAGTAATATTGCATTGTATGTAAGTCTGCATCCATATACTGCTGGAACAGCACCTTATCCAAGGACGTCTTGAATTTCCCTCTCACTATCCATCTTTAAAGCTCTGTTCAATGTGTACTCCTTATTGAAACCTCTTGTGAAGCTGAAAGGCATATTAACTCCTGTTCCTGACTAGAACATTTGACACCTAAATCTTTGCAACACATAACTGATTACATATTTTCCCATTCTTGTAATGTGGGACCTTGTGGATCTCTTTTTTACAGTATTTTATGAAATAAATGTTTATTTCTAGTAGATTACTAGGCAGAGAGCTGCTTCTGACATATCTGTTGATTGAATACTTGTTTTTAGGAAATAGGTTTGTGGGGCTAGAAGTCAGTTTGGTTTAAGCCAGCGTGTGGTTCTATTTGTTTCATCAACAGATATTTAGCTATGTTCACCTTCATGTTCTTTATGAACCATTTCAACTAAAAGCTAGAGTTTCTCCAGAAATAAGTAATTTATTGTTTTCTTTGGTATTTCTTGATGACTCCTTTTTCTCCTGAGTTTCCCAGCTGTACTTGAACTCTGTCTCCCTCTCACTTCCTTTCTATGTCCTCTCCAGTCTCCATTCCCACCCCCAACACACCGCTCGCTGTCAGATCCACAGGTGTACTTTCCTTTCTCTGCTCTCTCATGGTTCCTGGGCTCTCCCGACCTGGAGGAGGGATCGCTCAGCGCTTCGGCTGCTGTAGAACAGCAGGTTGACATCAGTGGCTTGGGCCGATCGATCGAAAGAAGAACTTTTCAAAACATCAATTAATTGGAAAAAGACTGGTTTTAACTCTTAAATAAGCCTGGCATTGTTCTGGGGTTTCTTATTATCTCTATCGTTTGTTCCTGTGCTGTCATTATCCCCACTGTTGGAGAAATCCTCTTGGCTAGCTTCTTGAAATAACTTTTAGTAAGAAACAATACTGTGTTGTTTTCCCTTCCTGAAGTCAGCTCATCCCTTTGCAGCTTAATCATTTTGTCTTTAATGCATTTTCTCTTGTTTTTCAAGAGTTGAGAGTTATGAGTGACAAATCCTCTTCATCATGATAGTTGTTAATGTTCTCTGAATGAAAAAAAAAAACACAAGCTTTCAATTTGTAACGTTTTATAAATACTTCTTAGAAAGACAAGCTCCCAATGATCAGAGCGCAAATGCATTTCAACTTTTTTTTTTTTTTTTTTTTTTTGGCAAGAGGAGCTTTATTCCCCACCACTTTAGTTGCAGCCATGACAGTGCAACTGAAGACACAAAAGAGAACTTCAGATCTGCTTCAGAAAGTAACCAGAATGATGGGATAAGTGTTGCAAGCTAGGGGAGTATTTTAAGGGGGATTAATGGCAATATGTCCCTCATCGTATAAATTTTTAAAAAATGTAAATATTCACCATATGTTAGGATCACATCTTGTAATATAGTTTGAGCATCTGTAATCAAAAAATCTGAAATGCTCCCAAATCTGAAACCTTTGGGTGCCATCACGACACCACAAATGGAAAATTCCACACTCGACGTCATGTGATAGATCACAGTTAAAATGCTGATACACTAAATATGTTGTGTAAGATCACCTTCAGGCTACCTGTATGTGGAACATAAATGAATTTTGTGTTTAGACTTTGGTCTCAGCTCAAGATAACTTATTATGTATATGCAAATATTTGGAAATATTAAAAAATATGAAACACTTCTGGCCCTGAGCATTTTAGATAAAGAATACTCAACCAACATATAATAAAATATTCCTTGCTAAAAACTAACAGATGAAAAGGAAAGACAGGAAGGGAAGGTAGGAGGAAGGAAGGCGTGCAGGAAGGAAGGAAAAAGGGAGGGAGGAACCTAGAGCAAAGAGAAATGTAGGGAGAGAGTGCAAAATGAAATAGGCAAAGAATTCCAGAAATGAGAGCAGGAGGTCAGCTCTATATGATGAGCAACAAACTCACATGGCCATGAGTGAACCCCCTAAGGCGCAGATTTCTGGGTCCACACCAGTGGATCCCAAACTTTGCTACGCATTAGAACCACCTTGGGAGGTGTGAAACTTCCCGATGCCCAGATTGCATCCTGGCCTGGTGGAAGCGGAATGTCCATGGCAGGACCTGGGTGGCATTGTTGTTTAATGATCCGCAGTGACCCCTTAATTCCAACATGCCGCAAAGTTTGGGGACACACATTTCTCCTGCGGGTTTGCCAGCGGGCACATCTTGAGGTGTCCCCTCTAGACAGAGTCTGCAAACTGGCAAGAGCTCGCTGCAGCACAGCGGGACCCTGTGCTGGGGTGGCTGTATCTGTGGAGGCACGGGGATGAGGGGGACTCAGGTGTGTGCAGCTCTCTGTGGACCCAGGGGCAGAATGTAGAGATTCTGCAACAGTAGTTTTCGAACTGTTCTGAGATAGGTAGGGCCCTGGGGAGGGGTTTGGCAGCCACAGTGGGAGGGCAGGGGGAGAACTAGGGAGGCCTCGTGGCAGGGAAAGCTGCAGCCCCAGCTCTAACTCGACTGCTTCATATTTTAGGCTTCCAGCTAAGATACTGTTTGGGAAGAAAGACTTCTTATTCTTTTTTTTTTTTTGGTGGGTACCGGGGGTCGACCTCAGGACCTCGTGCGCCAGCAGGCACCCGTGCCGCTGAGCGATATCACCGGCCCTTTTTTCGTACGTGGGTTCCGGGAGTCGAACTCGGGCCCTTGCGCTTGCCAGGCAGGCGCTTATGCCGCTGAGCCATCTCACCAGCCCAAGACTTCTTATTCTGAGAGGGAGTGAGAGAATGGGAATCATTGATCAAGAGAGAGCAAGGGCTGGCCAATTATGGCTCAGGAGCTAAAAACAGTTTTCCATGTTTAAACAGTGGGAAAAAAATTATAACACATGAAAATTATGAGATTCCAATTTCAGCATTCATAAATAGAGTTTTAATGAAACACAGCCACGCCATTTATTTATGTCTTGCCTATGGCTGCCTTGTGGCAGAGCCGAGTGTCTGGGAGACGGTGCATATGGCCAGAAAACCTCAGATATTTACTACGTGGCCCTTCACAGAAAGTATTTGTCAGCTTCTAAAGGAAGCAAGGGAAGTCTCCAGTTTTTGTTTTTGGTTTTGCAGTTTGCTAATCACCACCTCTCTGTTTCCATCAGAGAGAAAATTGAGAGGCGAACGTACGTCTATGTCATCTACACAAGCAAATACTCTGTGTATGGGTACAGTAGTTGCCTCATTTTAGACCCGCCTTCTCACTGTCATGATTTCTGATTTCATGCCTTGAGAGATACATATGTAGCGTTCTTTGTTTCCCCCGTTTAAGTAGATGCTTCTTAGAGCACTGTTAGTTCCCAGTAAAATTAAGCAGAAAGTAGAGTTCCCGTCTCTCTCTTCACCCTAACCCCACAGACACACTGACTCCTCAGCTATCAACATCTCCCCCAGAGTGGCCCATCTGTTACAAGGAAGGAGCCTACACGACAGGTCATTATCACCCACAGCCCATGGTTTACACTAGGGTTCACTCTCGGTGTTGCATGTTCTACGGGTTTGACAAATGTGTGGTGACATCTGTCCTATTACCGTATCACACAGAACACTTTCATCGCCCTAAAAGGCCTCTGTGCTCTGCCCATTCATCTCTTCCTCCACCAACCCTGTCAATTACTGATACTTTTACTGTCTCCATAGTTGTCTTTTACAGAATGCCATTGAGTTGGACAGAGACGGAATGTATGTAGCCTTTTCAGATTGGCTTCTTTCATTAGCAGTAGGCATTTAGGGTTCTTCTGTACCATTCTTCTTGGGATTTGATTGAGGTCTGGGCCAGGCAGGGGTGGATCCTGAATACCAGTTTCTAAGGGCCATTAATGAGATGGAGAAAATTGTCTTTTCCTGAAATCCTCTTGGGGAGAGTGCTGGGTGAGGGGTAGGATTCGAGGTTCTGAAGAGTTCGAGGGTGACAGATGCGAGGTGAACTGCACTCGCTGGGGAGAGGGTGTGGCTGCCCACAGGAGGGGAGGTTTGCGGAGTGGGGCTGTAAGATTGGACCCAGAGGGCTGGTGAGATGGCTCTGTGGCATAAGCGCCTGCTGGCAAGTGCAAGGTCCTGAGTTTGACCCCCGGTACCCACATACGAAAAAGGGGCTGGTGATATCGCTCAGCAGCACGGGCACCTGCAGGCGCGCGAGGTCCTGAGTTCGACCCCCAGTACCCACACACACACAAAAACAACAACAACAACAAAAAATGATTGGAACCAGAGTGGGACTTTCAGGGATTAAAAGAGCAGAGCTTCCACATAGTCAGCCCCCTTTTATTTCCCACACAGGACTAAGCTATACTCTACATAAGAGGTACCCCAAGAATATAAGGAGTATTTGTTTTAAAAAGGAGCCAAATTATTGGCCTGCCTGGAGTGTCCACATTGTCTTGGACTAGCCCAAGAGATATATCATTATTAGCATAATCAAAACGAAGGACCACCAACTTTGAGAGACTGGATTCCTATTTCAGTCCTTATCTTGACTGAGACCATATGTCCTGGTGGCTTTTTTCTTTCTGCATGGTTGCTAATGCATTATCTACAGCACCCAGAGGTCACTGAATGACATGTTGGGGAAGTCCTCACATTGTTTAAACAATTTAATCTATCAGAAATATGGTATTGTAAAGTGGCCATTTATCCTTGAAGTCTTGCCCCTGTCAAAAGCTAATTTAGGGAGCCAGCCAGGTGTACATCTATAATCCCAGTACTTTGGGAGGCTGAAGCAGGAGGATTGCAAGTTTGAGCCCGGCATAGACAACTGAGTGACTTAGCCAGACCCTGTCCAAAAAACGGGGAGAGGGGGGTGGGCACTGGTTCAATCCCCAGTACCACAAAGAAAAAAAAAAAAAAAAGAAAAGAAAGGGAAAAATTTAACCTTGATGGGGAGAGAGACAGAGAGGTTCGATCCAGCTAGTTTTGCTGAGTGTCCGCTCTGGGCGTGGCACAGCAGAGGTGAGGAGGGCATCGTGCTCTTGGCACTTAGTGGAAACCACCTCCTTTGTATTCTTCTTTGTCCCCCAGGTCCAGTCGAATCCAGGCGTTGGCTCCAGGAACGGCGAGCTCTCTCTTCTGAGTGGCACCATGGGAGCTGACGCGCCCCATCTGGGCCCCAGGCTGACCTCAGTCTCCCCACGGAGAACCCTGGAGCCAAGGAGCGGGAGAAGCAGGGCCAGGAAGTTCAAGGTGCGCTCTCTGGAGCTGCCTCAGCCCAGCGGGACATCGGAGGCCAGCTCTAGCGGGGCCCCAAGGAAAAGCCCTGGCAGGACTGCCCAGGCCAGCAGCTCAGCCAGAAGCACCCAGTGGCGTCTGTCTTCTCCCCCACTCTCCAGAATGAAGATCCTGCAGGAAAACAGCTTTCAGAGGCTTGAGGCTGAGATGAATGTAGACACGGGGTTCACCGTCATCAATTCAGAACCCAGACCATCTTTTTGGAGCAGATTTCCAAAGGATTTGCGGGTCAGCCAACCATCTAGGTTGTCAGGCTCTTTCTTTGAGGCAACTGCCACGAAAACCAAAAGAGTCCTGAAGGAACAAGTTCAGCTTTTGTCACTCACTGGCCAAAGAGACCTTGGTATGAGGAAGATGACCTCAAGATGTCCCCTTCATCTGCCAGTCCAAGGTGAAGAAGAAGAAGAAGAAGAAGAAGAAGAAGAAGAAGAAGAAGAAGAAGAAGAAGAAGAAGAAGAAGAAGAAGAAGAAGAAGAAGAATTCTTTATATAGCACAAAACAAATATGTTTTTCTAAAGCACAAGATCAAATAGAATGTTCTCGAAATGGGGCATTGACTTCGAAGCATCCTGTGTCTTATCCATCTGAGGAATCTGAGTGCTGTTATGCACAGGCCTGCATTGTTTTCCTTTCAAATGTTCAAAGCGTACAGGGGCTGCAGTGATTATTTATTTGCTGTCCCCACCCAAAGGAACACAACCAAGCTCAGGGAGAAAGCCCAACTCCTTGCTCCCTGGAGACGCACTAACCCAGCTGGATGTGTCGAGTGCAGCACCTGTCAGGATAATTGCATTGCATGCAAATGAAGGGGATGAGTTACCCATTGCTGACTAGTGTATGCAGTTTAGTTTTAATTTTCACTTGGTTTGCATAGCTCATCCCCCTGGTAGCATGAACTATTTAGTCTTGAGTGCTTTTAAATTTTTATGTGACCTCTTTTAAAGTAGGCCCTGTTCACCCATTATCCTCTTGTGATTTTGCCTTTAAAGTTTGCAGCTGGAATGAGTAAAAATGCAGTGTTTTGAAAATGGCAAACAATTTATTTTACTCCTGTTTAATGAGAGGGAACACTGGGAGCTAGAAAACTGGGTTAAGAATGAATGGTAGAATCCAAGGGATTCCTGTTCTTTGGTTTCTTGTTCTGCTCTATACTGAAGAGGCCAGTGGTTCTTTCTGTAGACCAAGGAAGGCTTTGGAAGATTGGGAATTTGAGATCCCATGGAACATGGCAGGAAGATTGGATTGGCAGGGTCACTGGAGCAGGACTTTGGTTTTTTTGGCCATATTTGAATTCCCAGTGTCCTCTGAAGTAGTCATCGTTCATCCATTTACACATTCACTCAATAAATAATTATTCAACACCTACATTTGAATAAAAATCATGCATACGGTACACACACATTCTGTGGCCATCAACCAAAAAGATGTTTATGGTTTGCAACAATGATAAATTGACTCTCTCAACTCTTAAGAAGGTGTTGAAGCCAACACTTATTCCTCTGAGAACTTCTCTCCCAATCAGTGTCTGCATTGCCACTGAGGGTGTGAGAAGCCTTTACAACCTGCAGCTGAAGGCTGGGCAAATTAGGAATTGTAATTATGATAGTCAGAGATAAATTCTCAGTTGCCCATGTACTGAAAAAAAAATTTTTTTTTTGGTTAGGCCTACGTGTAAGTTTAAAATCTTTTTTTGAGATTGTGTATTTTAGTTAACTTATAAATTTATTTGACTCTAGGACTTTCATTTTCCAGGATAGCAGGGCAGATATTATGTAGGATATAAATGCTGATTTAGCTGGATTTTTGCTTTTTGTAATGCTGGCGAGGAAACCTTTCGAGGCAAGTGCTATACTACGGAGCTATGCTGCAAGCTCGATCTTCCAAAGACCTGGATGCTTACTATACCCAACGGGGAGAAAGCTAAACTGAGGCCTAAAGACAGGTTTTGTGGGAGCAAGAGTAGGCTGGGTTTGTGTGGTCAGCCCAGAAAATGAATAGAAGTGAAGAGAGTGACAAATGAACAAAAATGAGGCTTCTAAAGTGATTTCTTTATGTCCTTAAAACATCAGTAGATTTTCACTCCCATTTTATGTCTCTCTCCCAGATTCACATTTGATCTTAGAAAAACAGACTGAAAACCTTTATTGCAGTAGGGATTTCTATAACAAGAGTTTTAAAAAAAGTTCTATTTCACTTAGTTACTGGGCTCCCTTGAAAAGCACAGCAGGGAGAAGCTTTAAAATTTCCTTCTTACTTTTTTTTGACATTATCTAAATTTCTTTAACATGATATGTGGGTAAGAATATAAATACATGGAATCATACAGAATATTTAGAAATTCAAATGAATTCCTTTCAAAATTGACTTGTAAAATAATTTACTCTTAAGATGTCACCTATGGAAACCTACTCTCAGTGTGAGTCTAATTTACAACATGATGGCATAGAAATGCCACTTGACGGATGGGGAAGACCCGGATTTTAAATGTCCTATTTATGTGACTCTGTGATCCTCTTTTGCCTTATCTACTGTGACAAAGGTTGTTCAAAGAAACAAGATGATATATATGAAAGCATTCAGATATTATTAAGCACTAGATATTATTATATTTTAATTTATATTATATTATATTATTAACACAACTGTCCTCCAGACTCAGTTTAAAAATGTCATGAGAACTCCATTTTTATGAAGCAAGTTTTCGTAAAATCAATGAAACAATAAAAAATCCACATGCCATTTATTTTATATTTCTACATCTAACAAAAAGATTAAGTACAGTAAGTAATCAGATATATCCTAGAATTCAATGGATCTTTCTACAACAGAATAAATTATGGACTAATGTGATACAATTTGTTAAATTAGTCAAACATAACTATAATTACACTGTATTCCCTACAGGGTAACAGGATCACTTTTTAAACCTGAGAGTTTCCTGATGATCAGAATATATTTTATTTTTCTTTATAGGTGTTTAAAAAATTAGTTGCACAGAAGTTGTTTGGCAACTTTTAACCTTATTCATAGTATTTCACACTTTTTGGCAAGCAGTATTCGAACATGGCTAAGCTCGAACAGAAATGGTAACATTTGGAAACTCACAAACATATTTGTCCCTTATCGGAAGTAGAGCAAAGGATGTGGGATTCGGGGGTGGTGGGGAGAAAACGCAAAGAGACGGTTCCACCTTGGTGGGGCCGGACACCCCCGGCTGACCCCTCTGCCCTCTGCTTGGAGTGGAACTTTGTGAAGGTCTTGGTATTTCCATCACCCCTGCAACAAGCCACTGAGTGGCACCAGTGTCATTACACATGGAAGAGGCACGGGTGGGAAAGCCCCTACCCTTTCTTCCCTCAGGACTACAGGGAAAAGAAACACAGGAAGAGAGTGGAGGAGCCGTGAACAACCTCCCCCTTTCTGTTGACTGAAATCTCCTTTCTGTGTTACAAATAGAAACGCCTGAGATAACTCAGAGCTGTCTGCCTTTCTCCAAGCACCCATGTGTTGTGTTTCCCTCCCCTTTTCTCCCTATTCCTTCTCTCTCTCTCTTTCCATTCCTTTTTCCTTGCTGCCTTTCTTCCTCCCACTTCCTTCCTTCCTTTTGTGTGAGTTTGATTTTCTAAGCGTCACTCTGTTTTAAAGTCTTCTTTGCTGCACCTCCCAGGTTCCCTTAAAGGGAGGCATCAGCTGCATCTTCTAGAAGGCGGGAATCATCTTTGACTGAACTCTGAGAGAATGAGAAGGAAGAGGTGTTCTCAAAGAACAATCTCCCTAGTGTCCAATTTTTCTTCAGGACACTGCTCTGGGTTGACTCAACCCACCTCCCCTGGAAGAAAACGTGACTCCTCCCCCATGGCGCTCTCCTTTCACACTCACCACACCTTTCTCTGAGGTTTGAGATATTTCTTGTGTAGTTCACACAGCTAGCAAGTTTTAAAATTCCTCTGGCACATCACAGAAAAGGAAAAGGCATTTATGACCCTCTTGGCACAAAATTAGGATTTATGTTATTAAACAGAGGATTTAAATTTTATTTTAAAATACACTATCTAAAAAGTCTCATTTTTGCAAAGAATGCCTGGGCTATTGAAGACACAGCAAGGTTTTTGATTGCTGCTTTCCAAATCCTTCTTCAGCCACAGGCGCTTCTGAGGGTTTCTGATAAGAACAATAATTCTAAGTGGGGACAATTGTGCTGAATTGGAGTTGGTAATGACAATGGCCTGTGTGCAACTTTCTGTTTGCGAGGTACTCTCCCAATCATTTTGATGTTCATAACAGTCCTGTGAGATAGACTCTGCTTATCCCCAGTTCACAGATGAGGAAATGGGGTCACAGAGAAGTCCAGAGCCTAATCTAGAATTATATGAGCTAGTGACACAGTTGGGATTAGAATTAGGGTAGTCAGGCTGGAGTCTGTGTCTCTAAGCACTCTACCACCAGGCCCTGAAAGGGTGCAAGAAAAGGTAATTGGAGCTCATCACATGCCTAGCCTGCCTCCTCCCCATGCCTGAACAATGGGTGTACTGTCCTGGTTTTCATCCTGATGCTCAAGCACACCCTAATTGTCCAGAGCAGTGCACCCCCAGACTTGCCCAGGGAGCTCTTTCTCATCATTTAGACTTCAGGGTAAAACTCTCTGCAGGGGGCCCGATGAGCTGACACCTTATTAAGGCAGCCCTAGTACCCACTCTCACCCCCTGGGAGTAGGGTAGGGGTTTCTACAGACGTCTGTTCTAAGAGTAGACAGCAAAGGAGGAGTACAGAAGAGGTTCACAGAAGAGGCTCAAATTCTCCAGACACTAGAGGTAAGAGGTCGTTTTAGTTTAGTTTGCTGTAACAAGACGTCATACACTGGGTGGCTTCAACAACAGAAACTCATTGTTCGAAGTTCTGGAGGCTGGAAGTCTGAGATCAGGCATGACTGTTAATCTCGATTGTCAGCATCACTGAATTAAGTAACGCCTAGCAGAGTAGTCAAGCACACTTGCAGGTGTGCCTGCGAGGTGTTTCCAGAGGTGATCCGCATGTAGGCCAGGGAACTGAGAGGGGAAGTCCCACTCAGTGTGGGTGGCGCTGTCCAATAGGCTTGCAGCCTGGAGGGAATGAAAGGAGGAGAAGGAGGAAGTCAGCCTGCTCTTGAATAGCTCTATTCTCCTTGAGTGGGTTCATCTTTTGGTGCCTTTGCCTGTGAACATCAGACTCCAGTTTCTCCAGGCTTTCATTGCAGGTTCTCCCTTGAGCTTCCAGGTGCTGTGTCTTTGATCCCTCTTGTTCTTCAGCTTCTAGCTTCTTGGACTGAGCAGCTACTGGAACCTCAGGGTCTCTAATGCACAGACAGCCATTGTGGACTCTCTCTCTTCTGATCCTGTAAGTCCACCTAATAAATTCGTGTGTGTGTGTGTGTGTGTGTGTGTGTGAGTGTTTTCCCTGTTGATTCTGTTTCAGACAGAATCCTAACCAATGCAGTTTTTGGTATTTGGAGTGGGGTCCTTGCTGTGGCTAGAGAAGCTAGAGGGTGTAAGTAGAGCCTGATGAGTGGTTCTGCTCAGAGCTCACAAAACAGAACGGTGATAGGCATGCAGACAGTAAAGGCCAGACTCATGAGGTTTTCGATGAGAACTCAATTGGGAGTTGGACTTGAGGGCATATGTGTTATCTTTTGGCAAACAAAACAAAACAAAACAAAACCTTGTCTATATTTTACACTTGCCCAGAGACTTTAGAAAAGGCTGAGTTTAATGGACTAACAGATCTGTTGGAGAAAATTTCAAGATAGCCTTGGCTGTGGCACATACAGCTGGCTGCTCTTAATCAGATTTATTGTGAGAACTGGGAGCAAAAAGCAAAGCAAATAGATTGAAAAACTTAAATTTTGGTCTGCAAAGAATCATATGCAAGGTTGGGGCCAAAGGAGGTGTGTGCTGAAGAGATTAGTGCCATTAAAAAGACACTTAGTACTTCGTGCAGGGATAAGAAGAAAGATGCCTTGAGGGCCTCTAAGAAATCGGCAAGACTCCACCTATTGCAAGCTTAATGTGCAAAAATATAAACCTTTGGTTGAGAAGAGAGCCCCAGGGGCCCTGCTGAGAAGACTTGCCCAGAGAATTGGTTCCCTAGGATTCATTTCATCATTCTCAGTTGTCCAGTCACTCAGAGGTCACAGCAGCCCTGACTTGAGAGGGCCTGGCTACTACTTTAGCTGGCTGCAGACCTTGGCGTTGTCCAAGTGATGCAGGTTTTACTGGCATGCAGAATGCAAGAGTTGTGAAGCCAGGGAGGCTTCCACCCAGACTTCTAAGGAAGGCCTGGGAAGCCAGGCAAGGATACCCTGAGAGGGCAGTTCACGAAGCTGTGTGAATGAAGACAATTGTGCGGTGGTGCAGGAAATCAGAGGTGCCAAAAATGCAGTACATCTGCCAAGGAAAGAAGCAGGTGGTGAACAGGGTCAGCTTGAGAGAGGCTGTGTGGGCTACATACAGCCAGCGGGGCTGCAGGATTTTCCTGTAGAGAGATGGGCTATCGAGCCCTTTTTCCCAGGAAGCAGCTTTATTCATACTGGCAGTGACTCAGTGGATTCATATCCAAAGGCTGAGCGCTGACCATGGTGTAGTTGTACACTTTTATATAATTTTTTTGGCTGTCTCCTGTATATGGGGATACACTAATATTTTACAACTTGGTTGGGTGTGATTTATGTTACAGAATTGCATCAGAACTACACATGCTTACATAGTGGGCTGATATTGCTACACTGCAAAAAGTTCCCACCTGACACATCTGGAGGGCTCTTACCACAGGATGGCCTGCCCAAGCCATCTGGAATTCACATCTCACCACTGTGTGCTCCAAATACCATGGAGCTATAGAAATTAATGTTTGTTCTTCTGGGTTTTGGTATTGCTTTGGTCCTGTTCTTTTCTACCCTTCTATTCCTCTCTTTTAGAATAGGAATGTTTACTCTGTATTATTATCATTGTATATTGGGAATATGTAACTTGCTTTTTGAATTTTACATGAGTTCATAGTTAAGATGCCATTAGTCTTAGAAGATAATTTGGACTTGGATTTTTAAACAATGATGGGATTGTTGAAACTTTGGGGAAGCAATTATTGCATGTTTGGTTGTAGACAAAACAGTTGTATCATGTTAAGAAAAATTATTATCTTGTTATTGTATTTATTTGGAGGTTACATATGGTTTAAAGAGATATGATTAGGAGTCAAGTTGACAAGAGTTGGACTTGTGCCAGTTAATCTTGATTGTTAACTAGACTGTATTAAGAGACTGCTGGAGCAGTGATTGGATCATGGAAGCATGATACTCATTGGTGAATTAATCCACTTGATATTCCTGGTTGAATGTGCTATTAGGAGATGGAGCCCAGTTGGAGGTGAGTTGCTGGGGGCATGACTTTGGAAGGTACTATATATATATATATATATATATATATATATATATATATATATATGTTGTTGACACTATTCCTCTGTGTTCTACTTCCTAGCCACCATGGACAGAGCAGCTTTGCTCCACCAAGCACTTCCACCATGATGTTTTTGCTTTGGAGCCAATGGATCATGGGCTGAACCTTCTGAAACTGAGTACGAAACAATAAACACTTCCTCCTTTAAGTTTTTGTTGTTGTTCGACACAGGGTCTCACTATGAAGTTCAGGGTGGTCTCAAACCCACTATGCAGCCCAGACTGTCCTAGAACTTGGAGTGATCTTCTCTAGTGCTGGGATTATAGGCATGCACCATCACACCCGGCAACCTCTTTTAAGTTTCATATGTCAGGTATTTGGCCCCAGTGATGAAAAGCTGACTAATACATAAGGGTTCTGGCATTGTGTTCTGATGATGATACTGTCCCTGGCTTGAAGGCAAACACCTTGCTTTGTCCTCACACGGTGTGGAAAGAGGGGGAGAGAGAGAGAGACAGAGTGCCTGCCCTCTGGTTTCTCTTGTCATAAGGACACTAAGCTACCATGAGGTCCTCATCCCCATGACTTAATCAACGCCCAAGGGCTCCCCCAAATACCATCATACTGGGGATTCGGTTTCGGCATATGAGTGCGGGAATGGGGACACCATCATTCAGACTGTAACAGACATAACCTTTAGGTTCCTGTCTTTGTTTTCCCCCCTGGGTCTCCTTCAGAGAACTCCTCTTTCCACCTGCTTTTCCTTCATTTCTCATGTGAGTCCTTTCCCTTGTTTGGCTGTTGCCAGCAGACCTATTACAGCTCAGTGTGGCTCCTTCTCATGTCTCCTCTGTAGTGAACAGAGCCATGCTCATTCCTCCCATTATTCACACTGCTGTGCTGCATCTGAAACGTCTTCCGTGGCTTGGGCCTCTTCCAGCTGTCCCACGAGCACATCCTCCATGCCCTTCCCAGTCTCTGTCCAGGCTCCAGGGCCTCAGGCAGTCAAGCTGACTGCAGGCGCCCGGGTGCAGCTCAGGTGAGGAGTGTGGAGTTGTGGGGGCTTCAGAGGATCAGGCTCTCTCTGCACTCAAAAGCCAGACTGGGCGAGAAGAAATGACGCTGACACTCTCATCACAAGGGCCGTCTGAATTCCTGCAGCACAGACTGCTGTGGGTTCGAGCTGCTCCTTATCTCTCCCTCCTGGGACAATGGTCTCATTTTGAGATTTTCTCTTGATTCGTGCATTGGTTATGCAAGCAAGTTAAGTAGCACTTAATTTCAGCAGGACGTTTTGTTTGTAGTTAACATGGGTTTTTTTGTTTTGTTTTGTTTTGTTTGGCTTTTTTAATCCCACCACACATCTGTCATTAGTGGACATGGTTGTGACATAATCTACATCACTGAGGATGAGGACGGGAGTTGCCAAACTTTCCCCCCCCCCTCAGCTTCACCCCAAGAAAAGACAAGTAGATACTTAAAAATTGACTTATGTTTTGGACATTTCCCCACGGGCTCTTGTTGGGAGGGAGAGCCTGTGTGAAAGATAGGAACCCCATCCCTGTCTTCTGAGCTGGGCTCCTGACACGGGGTTCTCACTGAGAAGTTTAATCCTCATGAGCAGGGTTGGTGTCCTCCCTTAGGGTGGGACAGCACTGGCCCCAGGGAGAAGCACGTCCAGCCTTTGGCTGTGAGGATGGAGGCCTTCGGCTCAACTGGTTTTGTGGCCTGACGTGGGCTGTGAATCTGCCCGTCCATCCTCCTCTTGTTCTGGTGTGTGTTCTGAGCTCAGTACTCTAGCCCTTCGATACATCCACTCTTAGCTTGAATTAGCCAGAATCAGTTCTGTCCATGTACCAAGTACCTGAGGCTGATGTGGATGCATCTCTGATATGGGTTAAGGCCGAGTAAAAAATTGGGGCACCATGTTAAGAAGTTGAATTTTCAAAGGAATAAACAAAGATGTTAGTAACTATTCATTAGGGGATTCACTGTCTCTTTGAAGTTCTCTTGGCTTTGATTCTGTCACTCTTTTCCTTTTGGGTTTTCGTTCTCCTGTACCTGTCACAGCCCCTACCCCTTTAGCAGGCTAAGAAGGAAGCAGGATGGGACCTACTGAAAGGAGGCAGGATCCCTGCGGAGAAGATCTGCCTGTAAACTTTTGTTCAGGATGGACAACAAAAATCTTACAGGCTTTATACTATATGAGGTCTGGCCTGGATAACCAGGACAGAGCCTCTAATTGGTTAGAGCTCTTTTATTTAGAAGTGAGATACTGAGAACTAATTTAAACAGGAAGGGGAAAGAAAGAAAGTTATTGGATCATGTAGCTAAATATACCATGTCAAGGCACCACAGCTGGGAATTGTATCCCATGAATTTACCCCTCCTATGGGAACAGGGAGTCTTTTCTCAGGATTCCTGAAGCAAATCTTAGGAGAAGACTCTCATTGACCTGGCATAAGTCAGATGCCCATCCCTGGACCGATGGCTTTGGGTGATGGGGTTGTCTCACTGGTGAGGCTGTGGCGCTGTGGCCATTTGTATGAATGAGACTTGGGAAGACTGGAAGGATACACAAAACAATGAAGAAGGGTGTCCCACAGGAAAAGGAGTTCCTGTTGATTGGAGGTGAAGAGAGCCAGCAGACAACAAAAGTGGGCTCCTGGCCCAAACGATAGCATTAACAAGGGAAGATTGCCCTTGGTGCGTTCCCCTTGAGGAACCTTGGTTATGGGCTCCTGGTCATCTCACTCTAATGAAGAATCTGCATTTGCCAATGCAAGACCTTCCAGCTCATGGCTTCATTGGTCTGTTCTATTTTCTCAGAGCCTGTATTAGTTTCCTAGGCTGTTGCAACAAATGACCACAAACTTCATGGCTTAAAACAACAGAAAGCTCTTCTTGCATAGTTCTGGCAGCCAGATGTCCGCGATGAAGGTGTGAGTGAGGCCACTGTCCCCAAGAGGGCCAAGGAGAGAATCCTCCCTGGCCTCTTCTGGCATGTGGAAGGTCCAGGAGTTCCTCACCTCCTCTTTACATTGCCTCCTCCTTGTCTTTGCGTCTTTCCTCTGTTTTTCACGAGGACATTTGTCATCGGATCTAGGGCCCACACAAAGGGTAATCCAGGATGAGCTCATCGCAAGATCTTTAAGTTAATTACACCTGGAAAGGCCCACTTTCCAAATGAGGTCACATCCCCAGGCTCTGAGACTTGGAAAATAAACATAACTTCTTGAGGGGAGAAGAGGCTTTTTAACGATAAGACCTTTTCTGGTTTATTTTATTATTATAATTTTGCCTTGTCTCTCATTCTCCTTTAGTCCAGCCCAGCTCTCTCCCTCCTCCCTGTCATCTCAATTGTACCCATGAGGCCAGAAGTGATGTGCGAACCTGAGTAGACGCTCGGTGACTGTTAACTGAAAGAATGAAAGACGCGGTCTCCTCAGACTGTCTTCCCTTAGCACTTTCTCCATAAATGTACTGCTGCTCTCCTAACCCACTGGATCACTGTTCTCCCAACAGTGTGTGTGTGTGTGTATTTATGTTTCTGGTTTTAATAAGTACCCTCAGAGGGCTGGTTTTCATAATTCTAGGTAATCATTTCTGCTTTATAATTTATGTCCCAAATATTGTGCTCGATGCTACCCTAGGAATTAATAATAGATACAGGCAGTATAAATACTGTCCACATATTGCATAAGTTTGATTTTTATCTCCATTGCCTCTCCAGATGTAATATTGGCTCTTCCCTCCCTCCTTTCAGTACTTTTCCTCATATCAAATTACAAGTTAAACTACCAATCATTAACCCACAAGTAGTTAGAGCCTGTAAGATTTTTTCAATCTAACTCTCCTTTCTCAAATCAGTCACTTTTCCCAACGCTTTTTCTTACATTGGCTTCGAACAGTTGAGGTGTGGAAGGGAGACTTCAGATGGACACAAAACTGCTTCCCGTGGCTTGAAAAGGAGGAGGCGAAAACTTATTTTCGATGGCCTTCAATCTTTATATAAAAGAATCCCGTCTAATAGTTTCTGCCACCTGAAGAGTGACCTCATCAACCAGAAATACCTGCTGCAAGGAAGAATTAGTGGAGCAATTTCTATCAGGACTTTGCAGCCGCAAAGACAATTGCAAGACAGAACCAAGGCCCCACGCCCTTGCATGGCCGAGCACAGGGGATTTCCGACCAGCCTGCAAGAAGGCTTCCTGGAGCCCCTGCTTCCAAGACACATGGAGGGAGACTCCTGGAAAGATTCTCTTGACTTGGGACTCAGGGATTTAAATCAATCTGTTCAGCTCTCACCAGGCAGTTTCTCAGTCCACATTCAAACAATTGAAACCAGAGAACCAGGTTTCAATTACTTTGCTCGCTGCACTCTACATGAGCCAGCACTTTAAACAGGCACTGCAGACACCACAAAAATGTTGTCCCACTGCAAGAGCACAGAAACATAAATGTCTTTTTGTAAATGTTGCCCTAAAAAAAAAAAAAAAAAAGACCTACCATGGGAATGAAAACCTAAGGAATGAAAACCAGATTGGTCAGATTCGAGAGACACATAATTAGGGAGCTGCCCTGCTGTAGATGCTGCTCACCAGCCCTGCCGGCTTTTGCTTCTAGGCACGCTCAGGAAAGTGCAGGTGAGTCCCATGTCACCGAGTGCACCATTTGACTTTGTGACTGTGTGCAATTTGTATATGAAAAAGGATTAGGCCATGGAGGCTACGGAAGCTGGCATCCTAAAGGAGGTTTTCTCTTTTGTTGTTTGTCGCATTATTTAGGAAGGAGGTAAACATAACTGCATTCTTGGCAGCCTTGATTAAGTGCAAAAAGCGACTTAGTGGTGGTACAAGCAGTGTCGGAGTGAATGGCTCCACTCGACCTAAATATGCAGGGCCCTGTTCAGTTATGCGGCAGACAGGCACATCTCTGTCCCCTATGGGACTAAAGACGTGAAGATGGCAGCTTCTGCACCTCTGTGAGGTTCTGTGGGGTTGCTTCTGCAGGAAGCCTGTGGAGCTGGATGGAAATAGAAAGTTGCAAAATGAAATAAACTGGTGCTCTCAGCTGGCACACGAGGCTGTAACCAGTTCTTTTTCTCCAAGTAGCCTGAAAAGGAGAGGGAGGGCCCAGGAAGGGACTACAGTGAAAGACACTTTAAAACTCATTAAGGACACAGTGCCAGACCTCAGTGCTTAACTACAGCCAAGGCCGAACCCCGGTCACAGGTGTGTGACAGTCCGGCAAGGTCACTTGCTGCAGGTGAACAATTTGTGAATTGGAAGTGACTGGGTCGTGGCCCTGTCCCAGACTTTGAAGGAAGAAAGGAGGAGTGCAGGCCTCTGGGTGGTGATTTTATTATACAGATGAGGGGCTCCTGAGGCGGAAGGAAGGAGTGAGCATGCCTGCCAGGGTGGAATGAAATCACAGGAGCTGGAGTGGGAAAAGGAATTGGTCCAAGCTCTTGCTCTCCACCACCAATGGCATGCAGCAGGGCTGTTTAGTGTGACAGGAGCTGAATCAATGTCCCTGATGCTCAGCAGAGGGGTTGCCATGGGGACAGTGTAGGATCCCAAGCATCTTAGATATGGGGCTTGGAAATCATGGGGGCAAGCCCGAGCCCACTGGCAATGGACCTGGAACTCAGGTTAGAAGATAACTGTGTGCGTCTCGGTTGCTCTATGTGGGACATGCAGTTCTTTGGTCAGATGATGACAATGATGACGATGATGATAGAAGTCATAGGAAACAGGAGACAGACTTGTAGGATGGGAAGGGAGTCTGCGGATGGGGGAGACAGAGAAAGTAGAGGAGAAGGGGAAGGAAAAATGATCGAGATGTAATATGTATGTGTGCCAATATGCCACGATGAGTATATTCATTACATATCACAAATATATACTCATAGAAAATTTTAAAAATAATAACTGTGATGAGTGCTCAGTTTATCAGAGGCACTGGGACTTTTTGGTCCAGAGCACAATTCCAAATGACAATCTTGAATATCAATTCTAAATGTCGAAATCTTGAAAGATGAAAACCTCTGAAGCTTAAAAATCCCCCAAATCATTATCCTGAAAGGTGAAAAATCCTTCATTTTGGAATCCTGAAAACCAAAATCTTGTGAACAGCAATTTACGTTGTGGGGTTGGGGGGAGAGAGAGTGCAAGCCAAATTCTGGGGAAGGGATTAGCATGGCTTCAGTTGGACACAGGATAGTGACATCGCGTTAGCACAAATGCCTGGAGACCTGGTAAAGCTGATTTTGGGTGTATCTGCAGGGTGCTTCCCGTGAAAGTGCGATAAAAGACTTCAAATGGGTGGCACAACTTGTATCTTTGCAAACACAAGTGCGGTGAGTGTTGTGAAACTCACAGAAATGAGGACGGAAAAAATGCAAGAAATCGTCCCTGCCAAATTACTCTTGGACTACACATTGTGCCATGCTTGCCTTCAGAAAAATTCCTTCATCAGGGAATAAAATGAATTTAACCTTCTGAACCAAAGGACAGTTGGTTGAGGTTCCTCCAGTGTTACAGAACCCACTAAATGTTGGGTCACTAAATGGGTACCCACTAAATGGGCTGGTGATTTGTCAAAGAGGATAGGCTTTTAGGTAGACAAACTAGTGCACACTTTACTTTGGTTAATGGACAACACTTTTAAAACTATCCCTGCTGGATGCTTTTATTCAAATATATATAATTTATGCTCCTGTTAAAACTAGAGATTGTGGAACTTTTCTGATCATTTATGACTCAAAAAAAGCAGAGTATTTGATAACCGCTCGTTGGAAGATTTGGTGAACTTGGCAGAAGAAAATGGATTTCAGTTGCATCTCTAACCTACAATGACAAATTGGGAATTAGGCACAATCAAGGCTTCTAAAAGTGAATTTTGATGTGTTGCTATGCAAGTTCTCTTTTTTCCACTGAGCCCAATGTATTTGGCAGGAAATTTGGGTGAGTGGATTGGTCAAGAGATTCTGCAGCAATGAAAATTCACTTTAAAAAAGCATTATCTGTCTTCATCGGCGTCCCATTCTGCTGACGACATCCCAGGAGCTTTTAATGAATTAAAGTTGTATTTGCTTAAAGAAGCCAGAGGAGTCACTGGCTGGCTCAAAAATAGTTATGCACATGGTAGGCTCCGAAGACACTCGCTGCTGGATTACTGCTCCATCCCCAGCATCGTTTCCTCTGGATCGGTTCTGTGTAAATGAGTGCATGCAGAATGGGTTTCCAGATGCCCCAACCAGCACCAAAGCAAGGTATAGAAGATGGAACATGCAACAGGAAGCACTCATGCCGGTGTTGATCAAGTCAGAATTTCAGAAGGGGCAGGGTCAGGTAGGAAATGAACGTGAATGTGTTCTTTTTGTTCATCATAAAAATCATAGTTAAGTGACAAAAACAAAACAAAACAAAACAAAACAGTAACACATGGAGGTTGTCAAACTATATGACAAAAGGACAAAAAACCTCTACTTATGCTAATTTTCATTGCTAGCTAAACTGTATGCCAGGCAAACACACAACCACTAGGCTGCCCCTAGCTCGGTGGGCAACGCAAGTTGGTCACATATGTGACTGAGTTTTCCAAGTGTAAGCACTGCTTCATTTCTCTCTGAAAAGGTGTCATGGAGCCAGGCATGGAGGAGGTGGCTGAATTGGGCTCTGGGTGGGTGAGTGAGCTGCGGATGAAAGACACGCTCATATGAGTCCTTTTATCTCCAGGAGCTGGTTACCCTGGCAGGCAAGAATTTCCAGAGTTAGCAAGCACCACAGTGAAAAGAAATAGTTAATACACCTGGGGGAATTACTGCCCGGGGCATGCAGATCAGCAAGCATGCAGGTGGGCACTATGCCAGGGCACTAACTCAGTGTCATGGCTTGTGACTAGATGCCCCCGCCCCAAGTCTCATGCAGTCATAGATGGGGCTTTTTCAGATGGGGCTGGATCTAGAGTATGCGATGCTGGGATTGATTCCTGGTGCAGTGCTAAGCTCAAGGGCACTAGGATTAAGGGTGTGAGTGCTACCCTCCCTGAGTAGCCTGGATAAGATATAAGGGATAGAAAGCGCTGTGGTCACCCCTTGTTGCTTTGCTACCTTTTGCCCGCCATAAACAATTTCTCCTCCGCAATGCTTGTCTGCCACGCCACCCTGCCTTTGAGCCAGCGGACTATGGACTGAAACCTCTACAAACTGTGAGCTAAATAAACCTTTCCTCCTTTGACTTTGGGTGTCGGGTATTTGGTCCCAGCAATGAGGGAAAAATAATTAACACTCAGTGAGTCCCAGAGGCTTCTGATTTGGTGCTGTTCTAGATAGATTAGATAATTTGCTTGAAGGTATTAATTTCTAAATTAGGATTACCAACCTAGACAGCCTGATTCCTGATGACCACGAGGGGGCGTGTTGATGTTTGATGGTGGTGGCCTGGAGCAGGTGACAGAACGAGGTGCTTGTGGAGAGTGAGCTTGGTGAGAAGGAGGTGCAGAGCGGGCTGTGTTTCCTTCTGAGTGAAAAGAATATGTTATGAATGAATGAAAAAGACCTATGGACAAAATTTCATTCAGCTAAAAGAAATACATACTCTATATGTCGCCATGCTGGCATGTATTCTTGTAATTTCAAATTTATCACCTTATATTAAGATGAATATTTTAAAGAAAAAATGGCAGTAAGGCTTGGCTTCAGCAGCAAGTGGCTATGCCAGTGTCTCCAGCCAGCACACAAGCTGGGAACAAAAAAACAAGCTTAGAGAGAGCGTTGACAAATGCCAAGGGAAATAGGTACACGGTCACCATCCAGAGGAAATGGTGCCAGCAGTCCCAAAACAAGCCTCAAAGTGTCATAGCCACTTGCAAGTTGGAGGGGACATCCTTCTGAGGGTCAGACTACGGGATATGGGGAGGAGACGTGGGGGTGAGGCCTCGTGTGAGCCAGGTAACCTGGAGTTGTCACTGTCAGCACACAGAGGAGGGGACAAGGTTGGTACCCAGGCCTCTCTGTTCTTAAGAACCCTTGCCATTTGTGGTAGTTTGTCACAATGTTAGAAACCAATATTTGGCTATTCCCATCTGGGAAATCCTTCAAATTGTGTCTTATTGGATCTGCCTAACTCAAGGGTCTGTCATGTTCTAGAAGCTTATATTATGTGTTGGACTCATCCTAGTAAGTACATCAAATCCAAGAGTCTGTGGCTTCCTGGAGAGCAGCATTCAGAAAATATTCATCCAATTAATTCAGCGTCATTGAAAAAAAACGTTGGCCGGCTTAGAGAAAAGGTGTCATTCAGCTGCTGTACGCATTCCCACTTTTTTTTAACGAGTATTCAAATTCACGCATTGTGTGCCTCTCACATGAGTGGACTCCTACCGCCTCCTTGTGGTGAGAAATGGAAATGTTTTCATTTGGAGAGTTGATTATATAATACACTTGATGTAAATACAAATTCTTTTCCATAGTTTGCTTTTGATAAGCTCTTTTTTTGTTGTTGTTTTGTCGCTCTATATGTGTCCACAAGAATTTTTACTAAATGAAATCAAAGTCTATATTAATTTAAATTGGGCAAACACCCCCAACTCTGAGAAGAGTTGATATCTCCAACCCATATCTAGTGGTCTCAGGTGAAACAGACCTTATAGCTTTGGGGCCAAACTCACCAAAAACCGTAAAGCAACTGTTGGAGGAGTTGCTAAGGATTCCAAACTGCTTAAGACATCATTTCTCAGGTCAATATTAAAATATTTTCTGAGTTTGTCAGGCTACCTCCTATTTTTGACTTGGCACATTTTGTGGGGGGTAAAGGATGAGAGGATTATTACAGAATTGGGCTACACACTTTGTAAACATTATTTGGAAGAAACATTTCCAACGACTGGAAATTATAGCAAGCACTGATGGGAAGAAACTTCGCTGTGATTCTAGACTAACATAATTTTTTCAATGTTTCAGAAAGTAGCTTTTTTTTCTCCCAAACAGGAAAATTATAGATTTTAAATGCCATTCATATCTTATACTATTTTTTTACTCATTTCTTTCTCATGCACTGCTGTATTGTCTCTGTAATGACAAAGTGCCTCTTGAAGGTGACCTGTGGGGGAGGTGACACTTTTTGTGAGAGGTTGCTGTGTTTATAATGTTTTTTCCTTTCTTTAATTATTCCTGATCTCCTCGTCTCTCTCTGAGCATTTCATCTCCAGCACCCATCACTTTTGATGCTATCGTTTCATACTGACCAGGAAATATTCCTTGCTGAGCGCGGAAACAGTACGTGTTTGCAGGAGGGCAAATCTTGATCTTTTTTTGTTTATTGACCAATAAGAAGAAATCTAGGCCTTATTCAAAGTATCTCGGCAATAACTTTGATAAATTTGTCAGGATCCTAAAACATAGGTGGCGCCAGATATTTTAAAAGGAATTGTTGCTTGATCAAGTGAGGGCATCTGAACGGATAGTTGAAGATATATCCTAAACAGTGATAAGGTCGGAAATGATATCGCAAGATGAGTGTTAAAGCGACCACTTCCTGCTCTGGTAGAGCTCATGGAGCCTGTGCAGGAAGAGGACTGAGAAATGGGACTCATTCGGCAGCTCCAGGGTAATTCTTGGACAACGGAGTCATTAGAGTTCACAGGTGTGACATCCGTGTCCCAGGGTGGCTGTGTATCCCTCCCCCAGAGCAGGGCTGCTGCTTAAGTATAATTACTGATCTCTGGGGCAATGTCAAGACTGTCCTCTCTAGAATCATGCCCTCTTTCGCCACATGATCACAACAATCCTTTGGGCTTCCAGCTCTGAAAACAGCACTAACAACTGAGCATCGGGAGAGGGCATAATCCCAATAGCACCTCACCTCCCACGCTTCCCTCAAGTGTCCACCTTTCAGCAGCCCTGGCAGGAGTCCCTGCCTGGTCAGGAGGCGCAGACATGAGCTCTCCCTCGGGCTGTCAATCTGATCACCCTGGCTTAGGGTTGCAGGACGGAATCCCCACGGAGTGGCCTGCGCAGGCTCACTTGACGCTTGTCAACACTTCATTCTTCTTCTCCCACCTAAATTGGAAGCTCTTTTGGGGGCTGGGAACTTGTCAGCTCTCTTTAGCTCCCAGGGAAGCCCTAGAAATATGTGGGAACTCGATACTTGGAGAGAGAGAGAGAGAGAGAGAGAGAAGAAGAAGAAGAAGAAGAAGAAGAAGGAGGAGGAGGAGGAGGAGGAGGAGGAAGAGGAAGAAGGGAAGAAGAAGAAAGAGGAGGAGGAACGAGGGAGGGAGAGAGAGAGAGGAGAGAGAGAAGTTGGAGGAGGAAGTGCTGGTAAGGTTTAGGTCTCAGTAGAAGAACCAGGGAAATTGGGAAGGTAAAGCAGAGACCCAAAGCTCAAAGGCCCTGGATTCAAAAAGAGCATTCACACCTCCTGTGATTGGGGTGATGACGCCTTTGTTTGTCATTTTAGCTTTGAGCTTTTCAGGGAACATCAAGAGACAGACAGTGAGGCAGGCTTCTTGATAGGCTGAAAAAGTCAGGGACAAAATTAAGATTTTAGTATAAAGACTAAAATCTTAATTTTGTTAATTGCCTTTTGGGTTTTGCCACTACCTTTGTTTTAAATTTTTGGTGTGTTTACTCTGTGCTCTGTGTAACAGGGGATATTTTTAATTTGATGCCATATTTTAAGATATTTTCAGAGACTTGTGAACATGTATTTTTGACAAAATTGGTTTGTTTCTGCACAACTTGTAGATTAGCACATAATGCTTCTCATATGGCAAGATACCTGCTTATTGTATAGTATATCATGTACCTAATTTTGCCTATTTTTCTTTCATATTAGGGCCAATATTATCATTTACAGAAAACTTTGCTTTATTACCATCAAAAAAAAAGAAGTCAGGGGCATCATTTAGCAGAGAGCAGACCCTCTTAAACACTATCAGTTCTTAAAGCGCCCGAGGAGCACAGATTATTTCTATTTATGAAATCACATGACAGAGGATATTTTTCTCAGCACCTAGAGGGACAAGTAGAGCCCTGTCAATGGCTGTTCAGCGCCATGCTTGTCAAGTGTGGGGGGGACTGTCGCCCTCTTTAAATTGTACATTATTTAATTCTGAACTTAGACCTGGGACTATCGCTCCGATATTCCTACTACTTCATGGATTTGCTCTTAACTCTCTCATTTTCCTCTGAATTCTTTTTATATACCTCTTAACTAGCGGGCACCTTTAAATAATCATTTAATTTAAAAACGATCTAATACTGTAGTGACTTGTTGGGTTTGAGCTAGGCCAACTGTGTATTTGGCTGGCTTCATTCCGTGTGTGCAGTTGGTGGGAGCAGTGACAAACTGTCTCTAGCTTAGATCAGCCCTCAGAACCACCATCCAAATCTTTATTTTTGGCCAACTAATTTGTGCTTCTACTCTGCTAACACAACTGCTTGGACAAATTCCAGTGGGGATGCATTGATATAAAATAATGCTTTGCTTTCCTCAGGGTGTATCATGAATGACGACTGACATATGCCTGGTGACCTGGTGTTTCCAGTGACTGGAGACGAGAGCACTGCCAACAGAATATGGCGGCCAAGGACGTTTCCTGGGTGCAGCACGCTGAGAAACTGGGGGCCCTCATCGTGCTTATGGAACACAGATTTTATGGACAAAGCCAGTCAACTGTGTGCATTTATGAGTTTGTTGTATTGTCTTACCAAAAAAACTACACTTCGTGTTCTTCAATTACAATCTCATGTTCAAAACTTAAATTTGAAATGATACGTACTTTATCAGTCACCAAATTCTCTCCCATTAGGCTTAGAGGACTTGAAAATAATGAAATTTAGACTCTGAAACTCTGCCACCACTTGGAGGCAGTAGTGACCATTTTATTAAAAACAGTTTGTCACTGTTAAAAACGTGTCAAGTTTTGACTTGCAAGGGCAGTGTAGCGGCAGGATAAGGAGACCCATTTTGTCTTCCCACCTGGTATTATTGTGTGTTGTGTAGTGGGAAGTTGTGATTGTTAAAAAATTATTTGAAATTAACATGATTATATGAAATCAAACAAAGTGAACCAAAAAGTGCTTCTGAAAGTTAAAAAAATGCCAAATTTCATGCTAAGTATTCAATCTCCTTTCTACAAAAAGCATGCTTCGGTTTTTTACAGCTTTGAGAATGCTATTAATGTCAGAGAAATGATATCTTTATTATAAGTCATAATTCTTGGTACTGTTTAACAGTGAAAACTATTAATAACTTTAAATTAGCAGCATAGATCTCTTTCTAGCTTCAACAAGAATACGATTTTGGAACTTCAAATCACTAACTTTCTTACGATGTGGTGACAGTATGGTAATTTTACCAGCTCTATCTTTCCTCCTTAGAAACTTTGCTCTGTGTGTGGGTGTTACTGGCGTTTTGAGATTTTCTTTAAAAGTTTCAGAATTAGGCTTTCTGTATTGTTCTGTAACAAACTTGCGTTGACCAAATCAACAACTTGTGCTGGTGAGGTCAGAAATAACAACTACTCAAACTCTGAATTAATCCGTAAAATAGCAAAGGAACGCAGTTTTGAAGTGAAGTTGGCCTTTATTTAATGGGGCAAAACCTACCAGCCCTCAGTATTTACAGCTCTCCTCTGACCGTCCTCATTCGCTACAGGAATTCCTTCAGAGGCTGGACCCTTCCTCCCCCTGCCCGCCCTGCCCCCTAGTGGCCACAGAGGCAAAATTCAGGCTACCTGGGAAAAAGCCAGGTTGATCCACATAAACAAAAAGTTATAGGGACTGGGGAAAGGGTTCTTGAGTTGACGCTAAGAAGACAGTCTGAAGATTTGACTTGTGAGAATTTCCTGCGCAGAACAGGGAAGTAGCAGAAGGGGTTTTTGAGGATGTTTCAGGTGAGTTATGGCTTTGATCCTCTTTGATGTTCTGTTAGGTCCTGCCCAAAACTAGTACCTCCCTTTTAATTGCTGTGGGGTTTTGAATTATGCTTCTTTAAATATGACTTCAGAGACTGAACCCTAAGCAACGTGATACCCTTATCACAAATTTATCGAGGACTCTTTCTTTATTTATTTGTAGTGGAAATTATAAGTTGTTGGTGGTTAGGAAATCACTACTGCTCTTATTTGAGACAGGGTCTCACTATTAGGCTGGTTTGAGCTCACTGTGTAGCCCTGCCTGGCCTTACATGCGTGCAATCCTCCTGCATCAGCTTCCCGATTGCTGGGATCACAGGTGTGTGCTACCATTTCCAGCTTGGAAACCATAATTTTTGAAATAATAATTGTTAAGCAGTTGTTTTTAAAAATCAAGCATTTTAGCATGTATTACTCATCCTACATAACTGCTTGTCATGCTCTTGTGGTAGACAATTGTCACATAGCATGAGAGGGATTTTAACTCTATTAACCCTTGCATAAAACTTGTGAAACATTTAGTGTGGTCTTTTAGTTGTATTTTTTCACTTTTTTTTTCTAATTTTGAAGTTAATGTTTTTGGGAGAAGTGTAAAATATTAGAAATAAAGAAAGATATTATTCATAATCTGAGAATTGTTACTAAAACCTTGATTTACATCTGCTTGCTTTTTTCTGTGACTAGATATGTTTTTCAGTATAGCTTTCAACATCATGGCTTACAAAGGTAGTATAGAAATTGTACTCTGTTAAAAGGATAAGCTGAATTCGTAAAACCATTCTGGTTATTATTAGATATCTGCATTCTTGTTTTCACAATTGTGACTAACCTTGCATGGAATTTCCTAGTGCATAAATCTTTTTTGTGCATTTTTGTTTTTTAAGGGTAGCAATTATTTTCATTTGGGATGAAGTTTGGTTATTCTAACTAGCAGATAGAAATTTCCCTTCTCACACCGAAGAACAGAAACAGAGACTCCAGCTGGGCACAGTCCCAGGCCAGCTCCAGCTTATTGCAACGCCACCCCTCTGCGGACCCCTGTCTTCAGGACTGAGGAGTTCCGACCCTCACACCCACGCTCTGGATCACTCAGTAATGTGGGGGAAAGGAAGGGGTTCAGTTTGCCCTGTGCAAGAGGAAAGATCAGTGAGGATGGGAATGATAAAGTTGAAACCGGTCTTGGGACAGGGTGCTCCTTTGGCTTTCTGGGGTCTCTGTTGATAGGTCACAGTTAATCAGGTGTCCTTCAGCACAGTTCCGTGAAAATACTCAAAGGAGAAAGAACTCAGTATGCTTTTGGCATCTGTGTTTTGACCTCCTAGACAAGCATGCCTCCTAGACGCCCGCCTTTCTGCCCGAGCTGTAGGCATAAACCGTGTGTCTCTGCCTTAATACACCTGAGTGCTTCCAGCCTCGGACCTCAGCATCCAGCCATGGTTGATCTTGCCAACTTCCAAACTGTCATGGCGGAGAAGATGGGGCCACCAACAACTTGTTTAGTGGTTCTTATGCAGGATCCCTTGCAGTAGGGCTGAGAATAAAATAGTCCAACCTGTTCCCAGCAGGTGCGGGTGGCAGTACCCTGATCCAAGCAAAAATTGGCTTTTATGGTAGGTATGCATTACACGTAGAACAGTATTACTGTAAGTGGGCAAATCGCTTGAGAAGATGAATGATCACCCACAGAGTCATCCAGCTTAGCCTGTGTCCACCCCCAACATCACCATGTGACAATGGCTCCGTGAGAGACAGCCAGGCCATGCACAGCCGGGGGTTTCTGCTAGTGTCTAAGCATGACCTATTGGGTTGCCTTTCCAGTGGGTTTTCTCTATTGTGCCTCGGGTTAGTGAAGCGAATCCTAATGTAGGTTTTCCAAGACAATGAAAGAAAAGCTGTCATTTGGATAGAAATAATTTTATAATTTCAGAATTGCCTTTTTTCTCCTTTCTATAACCTGTAATAATTAATTATGTTAATTGCAAATTTTGTGTAATTAATGCATTGGGGCTTGGGGTGTATGAGACAAAACACCTGTCATTTACTTTAAGTGGGGGGCATAAAACTTCTAAGCAAATATTTGTGAAGATAATAATTTCGATGCACTTTAGGGAGAAATTGCCATACTATTAAATGTTTCAAAGGTGAACAAGTGTTAAGAAGAACACCATTTCTAGTGCCCAAAGCTTTGCAGTAACCTCACTCTCTTTTCACATCAAATCTTTAGTCTCTTGCCTCTTTGAAAAAGCAGAGCTGCTTGACATATTGATCAGGACTTTCAGAAAATGTCTATACTTTCTGCTCTCATTTGACTTTTTTTTCCATCTTGACAAAAATCATTAAATTTTTCCATTTCTAGGTCTCTGTATTACAAAAGAGGTCAAAGACAACTCGGAAAAATTGCATTGTTCTGGTGTTTGAATTATCAGAATTAGATCATATTAAACGATCTTGTCTAACTTTTTTTCTGTATCTTAGAAAGCCTTGAAGTGATGTGAAATTCTGTCCCGCACACTATCGAATGCCCAGAAATGGTGAGACAGGCTTCCAGTGTCATTGCAGAGATACTAATAAACTGTGATGAGCTGAAAAATGATTGAGAGGAAATGAAGGCTGGTGCATGACTATTTAGATGAGATTGTTGGTCCTAAAAATCTGACACAAAATTGAATTTTCCAGTATACTAGCATTTCCTTAAATTAATGCCTACCCTTTGGAGGTAACTTACTGAAGTTCAGCACTACCAATACATTTTGATAGCTCACCAGCGTCACACAGGGCATGCTTAACAAATATTTTTCCACTGGGTTTGGGTGGAGATCAGAACAAGAGGTACTGGATTCCCCAGCAGGAAGTTCAATGAAAGCAGGAGAGAGTAGGTGCCATTTGGAGGGCACCTGAAAGCCCCCTTGGGAAAGGGTCAGCATTTGTGCAGGAAGGAATGACCCTGGGTACCAGTCTGTGCTAATGTGTTCTTTCTCACCAGCTAATGTGATAAATACAATGCTAAAACCCTGATGTGGTTCAAGGAGCCTCTTTATACCAAGTACTTCAGAATCTTTTTCTCATGATTTCATTTAATTTTGCAGAGTTAAATGAAAATACAAGAGGTTCTTCTCAGAAAATAGGAGCGTTCTGCTGACAGGAAGAGTGTGGAAGGAAAAAATAAAATATAATTAAACAACATGAAAGAATAGCTCCAGTATTTCCTTGAAGGATGAGTAAATATCTGCTTTTTGAATTAATATAGATAGCACAATGGGGGTGGGTAGGGGGCTGTTCCTTTCCATTTGATGTGGAGGCCACTTCCCTCCACTTCCCTGAACCTGAGCAATGCCTCAGGGTCAGCCCTCCCCTTGCCTCAGGGCTTGCTATGTGGCAGTTGAGAGAAGGAAAACAAAAATCGCCAAGCCTGCCCTGGAAAACTCCAAAATTCCAAACCAGGATGCATGTGTGCTGTGCCAGACCCTCCCGCATGACCTACAGTAACCTTTCTTCCCCCGGAGCTCATCGAAGGTTCATGCATCTGGACTGCATCTCATACATCCCTTATACATCACCCATCTGGGTGAGCTGATTGTTTTCATTTTCCCAGACGAGGAAGGTCCCTGCTGGTGTAGCTCCAGTCAAAGGCTGAAATGGCCCATAAATGGTATCTGGAGTAGCTTTGGTAGTCCTATTTTCCCAGTGTATAAAATTTCTTTTGGTATCCACTAACGATGGTTCAGTTGAGTTTTCTTAACTGGCCTCGGCAGTCACTGGTCTTGGGCTGAGAACAATCTTCCCATGGGAATATGGAAACACAATTGGAGGGTCTCCCTTGGCAGTATCCTGACCCCCCAACTCCTAACCCTGTGTGTTCGGAGATGGCTTCCACAAGAACCACACCAGGTGTTTAAAGGACGCTGCTTGGTTTACTTGGATACTAACATGCCCACTGAAGGCTTTATCTTTAGGATTCGTTTGCAAAGGGAGTCTTTTAATGTGCCCAAACCTTGACTTTGGCCCTGGTCTTGAGTCTTCTTTGTGTAGAAGGGTGCCTGGGACTTAAGCAATGTGTGAATGCATATTGGTCCCCAAATGGGTGGTTTCATGGAAGAAATCTGAGTAAGACTATTTTAATGGGATCTGAGGAGGTTAGCAGTACTCCTGTTGAGGTCACCCTGGTCATTTCATTGACCTAAAAATCCTGGAGGCTATCTAAGGACATTAACTGAAAGGGACACCCCTTGATATTTGGGGTGGTAGGTCATCTTTCCAGTAGCCCAGAGCTGCACAGGGAAGGGCACAGTGGTATATTGGCGGGAAGTTGGGGAAAGACATAGCCAACAGTACTTGGCTAAGTTGGGATTGGTAGAATTTAAAAAGAGGGGGTTAGATTTAAGGTTCTGTGTAACTGATCACTGCTCATTATCTCCTGTAGAGGCAATCCCTGAACCACCAAAGAGAATCTCAAGAAAAATAAGAATAAGCCAGAAGAGGTCATTTTATAACTTGAGGCAAAGAGCTCAAGAGTGAGTTGTGGGAAGCAAGAGAGCAGCAAAATTGATGAAACAAGGAGGGACCCTATTTCCAGGATCGGGCTGAATTTCCCTTTTTACTTGTAGGGAACAAAATGGTTTACTTATCTGACTCAGCAGGTGGGCTGGTGTTTTCTGAAAAGAAACTTGAGGTCACCACTGGTTCACAGGTGTGTGAGGTTTGTGGTCTCATTCTTTTACTGGTGGTTCAGATGGCTTGAGTTTTACCCCTGGAGAGGTGAATCCAACTGCCCATTCCCTGCACCTTGCCATCAGAAGGTGTGGTTAAGAGGGTTGTGTAAGGGCCTGTCTTAGTTACTTTCCTCATTGCTGATACAAAATACCCAACACCCAAAGTTAAAGGAGGAAAGGTTTATTTGGCTTACAGTTTGTGAAGGTTTCAGTCCATAGTTGACTGGGTCCAAGGCAGGGTGGCATGGCAGAGGGGAATGGCAGAGGAGCACAGTCTATGGCAAAGAAGAGCAGGCAGAAGGTAGCCAACCATGGAGTAGCAACCAGCAAGTGACAACAGCAGCTTCTTCCTGCCCCTTTTATATTCTATCCAGGCTACCCAGCTTAGGGCAGGTCCCAAACCAATCAGTGGACTAATTTGGTAATCACACACCCTTAATCCCAATGCTCTTAATCCTAGCACCCTGAATCAATCTCAGCCACCTCTAGAAAGCCCCACCTACGACCGCATGAGGCTTTGGGGGGACATTTAGACACAAGCCATAACAGGGTTTCCGTTTGGGGGTAGGTTGGTCCTAGAGCCTACCCTCCTTCCAGGTCTTGACTGGTCATGAGGGCAGACCTTGAGCTGTCAATTGTTTATAGTCCCTGGGAGTGGAAGAATCTTGTGTCCGCATTCAGGGAGGTTCTGCTGAAAGATTCCCAGAAGGGTGCTGTGTCGGGTGCCCTGGAAAGTCTCCGTGTCAGTAAGTATGTCAGACGTAAGGATCTCCTGTAAAGCACATCACACAGGCTGAGATTAGGTTTGGATTTGGGGGAATCCCAAAGCCTCTTTAAGACTTTTGAGAGGAGATCTAGCCACTTAGGGGCCCATTATCACTCTGCATAACCCGAGGATCACATCCTTAAGATGGACTTTCACTGCTTCCAAGGTTCATTCTGACCTGGTAGGGAAAGCCTCTATCCGTCTAGTAAAGGTATCTGTGCACACAAAAAGATGCATATGCCCCTTACGCAGAGGCACGTAGGTGAAATCTATTTGCCAATTTCCCCCCGGGGAGGTCCCTCACCCTTGTATTGGTTAAGGCAATGGGGGTGGATGTCACACCTTACAGACCTGGGTTACAATGTTATGGACTCTAGACCCTACCAAGAGCTCACGTGCCATAGCACCAGTGATGTCCCGCTCTAGGGGGAAGGTGTCATCAGGGACTTCCTGACTTTCCACTGTGCTTACTGTGCAGGAACATCAAGGGCTTCACATACCATCCCTGGTCCTTTTGGATTCCTCCCTCATCACAAATCATTTGAAGCTCTTCTGTAGAGTACTCGGGCTCTGAGTCAAGACCTTGGAATGGGACCATGGGGAGAGTTATTGATGGGCCAGGGTTATTCCAAAAGGCAGCCTGTTTGGCAGCCAAATCTGCCTTTGAATTACCCTGGGAGATGGGGGCCAAATCGATTTGATGTCCCTGGCAATGGACAACTGATACTTTGCTTGGGAGATCTACTGCCTCAGGGAGGTTGAGGATCTCTGCTCCGTGTTTTATGGGTGACTTTTGGCTCGTCAAAGTTTCCTTTTCTTTCCAGACGGCAGTGTGTGCATGTAGGACTGGAAAGGCATAATTGGAGTCAGTAAATATATTGAGCCTCTTGCCCTAGTAAAGTTAAAGTGCCTGAGTGAGGGCAATAACCTCTGCCTTTTGGTTGATGTCACAGAAGGGAGTCCTCTTGCTTCAATGCCCTGACTTAGGCTGACTACCGCATACCCTGCCCTTCTAATGCCTTATTTATGAAAATGCTGCCATCAGTGAGCCATGTGTCTGCCATCCCCATCCATGGCTAGTCCTTCAGATTGAAGTACCTAGCATAATTCTGAGTGGCTGGGGTCCATTCCAAGTGTTCATACTCTGGTCCCCTAGTTTCCTCATGTAAGGGTTTGGCTATTACTCCATAATGGGGTATCCAGCCTTCAACTGCTGTTTAGACTCCAGAGGACACAGTAAGCAAACTGCCTCTGCTCTTTTTGAAAGCAGTTGTCTCTGTCCTGGTATTAAAACATACCCCAAGTAGGTCACTTTTTGTTGAGAAATCTGGACCTTATGTTGGGACACCTTGTAACTCACTCCTCTTTGAGAAGAGATTGAGAGTCTTAACGGTGTTTTGATCAGATCACTTCTTGGTGGGGCTACAAATGAGGAGATCATCTATGTAAGCCTACTGTAATAGGCTCCCTTCTTAAATTTTAGGCCTTTAAAGTCTCAAGATAAGGCCCATGCAAACAGGTGGGGCTATCTCTAAACCCCTGAGGCAAGACCATCCAAGAATATTGTTGGTAGAGCCCAGTTTGGGGATCTTCCCATTCAATGCCAAACAAGTATTGGGATCTAGGGTCCACAGGAGTAGGAAAGAAGGCATCCTTGAGATCAGGGAAGAGAATCAGTTAGCGTCTCCTGGGATCTGTGCAGGGAGGGTATATGGGTCTGCCACTAGGGGGCTGAATAGGCAACACTGCCTCACTGATGATCTTGAGGTTTTATACTAGGTGATATTCTCCCAATGGCTTGACTACCTGTAAAGTGGGTGTGTTGTATGGGGGCTGACAATGTACCAGTAAACCTGTAGCCAAAAAATCTGTCAATAATTGCCTTTAGCCCCAGACTAGCCTCTCTTTTAAGTGGGTACTACATTTTGTGAGGCTATAAATTGGGTCCTTGAGCTAAATGATTACCAAGGCAGCCTTGAAAGCACCCCCCTCCCCAAACCATTGTACCATGTTTGGGGATTAACTCCTGGCAGAGAAATTGGGCCTGAAGGAGCTGGGATGGCTGGGTCTCTGGCAACTAGGACATGAGTTTCCGGAGGTTTGAATGACAGAGTGGCCCTGAGCAGGAAGAGTAGATGTCTTCTGACTACTGGTATGGGGCATTTTGCTATTATCATGAAGCACCTTGGAAAAGGAAATCTCCCAACCAGCAGTCCAGGTTGAGGGTAAAGGAAGCTGAGTAATTAACCGCTTTGAGCCAATAACAATGGAACAGGATGATAATTTGCCCCAATAAGAGGTTAGGATTGAGCAAGATGCCCCAGTATTAAAAAGGAATATAATTTGTTTACCTGTGACATCCAGAGTTACCCGAGGCTCTTGCAAGGTGATGGGGATGTCCTTGTGTGGTGGCCACACAGGCTGCCTTGGGCACCATCAGTCACTGTCTGGGCATTCTTCCCTGGCCACCACAGCGGTGGGTGACCTCATTCCCTTCTGGGTGTGAGGGCAGTCCCTCCTCCAGTGCCCCAGTTGCTTGCACTTGAAACAGCCAGACTTGGCTCCATCACCCTTTGGGTTCCCTCAGTTCCACATGGCGCTGCGAGCTTTATCATGAGCCTTGTTCATTAGGGCCAGCCTGGCGTTAGCTTGCTTTTTCTCCTTACTCAACTCCTGTTCGTACACTTCTTCATCCTAGTTGTTAAAGACCATGTAAGTCACATTGACCAATCAACTTATCCCAGCTTATGGGCTCTGTTGGAATTTTTGGAGCTTCCTCCTATGTCTGGAGCCAACTGGATAATAAAATACTGTCTCAGGATAGTTTGGCCCTCTTTAGACTCTGGGTTTAAATTAGTATATTTACAGAGTGCCTCTTCACCTGAGAAAGCTGCTGGATTTTCATCACAGCCCTATACTTCTGAGCTTGTCATAAGTTACAGGCTTGAGCATGCCTTTGTGCACAGCTGCTAAAATGGCCTGGAGGTGAAACCTCCATTTGATTTTCTGCCCCCAGTGTTAAAATGTCACCTGGGCCTTTCTTAAGGCCTAATGAATTCATCGGTTGACTGATTACTGTTGGATGTGGCCACAAAGACTTCATCATAGGCACGCCTCACAGCTTTGATAATCCTCTCGTTCTATTGCTGTGCAGCAAGAAACCAGGATAACTGAACATCTCACTAGGTCATACTAAAAGCCATTGTCAGAACATGGAATCCATTAGCAAGCTGCTCAGAGTCCACACGGAATTCACCCAGTTTCTCTTTGCATTGTTGAATATCCATGAAAAAGTGACCTGAACTCAGACAGTACCCTCCAGACCCACCATTTCTTGAAGGGGTAGGATGGTGGCAGGTTTAGATGTTGAGTTCCTTGAGTCTGGGACCTTACTGTCGACAGAACTGGTCCTAGCATGCGGTGGACTCAGTGCCCCTTGAGGGCACTGATGGTGCAGGTTGGTAAAGAAGTAACCTATGGGGGGAGGGGGTGACCAAAGAAGGTCCTTAGTAGTATCAGTCCCTGAAGAGGGATTACTTCTATGGCAGAATTTGCAAAGAGCAGGCTTTTGATAGAGGGCCACGAAGGCATGGATATAAGGTACCTCCACCATTTTCCCTGTCTCTTACAAAAAAGATCGAGTTGGCATATGGTGTTATACCTCAGACAGCTGTTGGGGGCCACACTTCCTGATCCCCACGTTGGTACATAGGCCATGTCCCATTTCACGGAAATATAAGACCTTTTTTCTTGAGGGTCTGCGGTCTGGGAGTTGAATTTATCCCAGTGTCTGGAAGACATACAAGCAGGGAATCAGGTGGAATGGATGATGCATCCCCATGATGGGTGTTGTGGGTGGGAGGAGTAAGGATTAGGTTGTGGGAATTTTACAGATCAATCCCTGGGTTCATCTTCAATCTGTTCGGCCCCCTGAGCTCCTTGGGATTCAGATGCCAGACGTCTCTAGTCTTGTGTGAGCACTGGTGCCACTTCCTTTGAACTTTTGGATCTTCCTCTTTGGCACAACCCATCAGCTTGACAGGAGGTCCAGAGCTGGGGTCCCCTACTGGCTGGACACCTCTAGCCAATTACAAAATCACCTAACACCATGCTACGCCTGTCTAAGGAGGGTAGGAAGTGCTTCCCCCTGAGGGACTTCAGTACAACCCTGGTAAGTGTTTCTGGGTAGGTGCCTCCTGGGGACCCTGGCTGACAGAGGTGAGTAATTTGACAAATGGTCTTAGTCTTGACCCACTCTCCAGGGGAGTGGGGCCTCTGGGTCTTGATAAGTTTTTGTCCCAACCATTGCAAGTAGGGCAGGTGTAGCTTGCCCACTTGCAAAGAGCTGAAGAAAGTCTACTGGGCGAGGAGCCTGGTAGGTGGCAGTCTAAGAACTGAGAATAGGATGAGTCCATAGGGAAAGAGACTAAGCAAACTGGGCGGCCATCTGAACCACTGTTAGTCCGGGAAAGGTGGGATTCTGGACACTGCTGTTGCCAGTAGCCCAGACAGGACCTAGCTTTACAACTAGAGCTCTTGTGCAGTCCCTTCATCTCCCTAGTCCCTTTGACTATCCCTAAATCCCCTGCAATCCCGCTAAACCACGTCAAAAAGGACACGAATTTCCTTTACAGATGAAAGTGTCACAGTGAAAGAGCACGGAGTTTTAAGAAGGGATAAAAGGATCCTGCACGTTTGATTTTGGAGACTGAGGGATGGGGAAGATGAGAGAGAGGATGGCAAGAGCAGTTTAGAGGGCCCCCCTCAGGCTAAAGTGTTTAGGACCCACAAGTGCATATGCTTTTGGAGATTGCTCTCTGCATGATCAGGAGACAGGCTCTCTCCACTGTGTCTCAGGACTGGGGTTTCCCATGGTGGTTTCATGAGAAACTCTGCTCAGAACCCTAGATGGGAACCTCCTCTTTATTTGTGGGCAAGGTTTTCAGAGTCCCATCTAAGCCTGGGATGGGGTGTGGTGCTAACTTAAAGCAGTACCTAGCGAGGCTGCTACTTTGTCCTGGAGAGAGAGCCTCCTGACACCTCTTCCCAGCACAGTGGGGCAAAACTCACAGAACATATGCAGAGAAAGTCTATAACAGGAAACAAGCAAGCCCCAGTGCACTAGAAGATCATTCTGAAAGCACTTCCTGGGTTGGGCTGATGAATCACTCTGGCACCTAACGCAATAGAATCATCACAGGCAGCCTTTCTTTTAATCAGATGAAATTCAAGTTCAGCAATATTGTGCTTTTAAAATGATATCAGACACAATTAACCCTCTCCAGTTTTCAATTTATGCTGTCATTTAAATCATATTAGATTCTTGCTACTTCTTTTGTGATTCCTTAACATCGGACTTCATGGATTGCAAACTCGAACTCTATTTATCCTTTTCTTACAGGCTCATTCTAATAAGACACAAGATATAGGTGTCATCCATCTATATTGTGCCATGAAGGAATTTCTAGCACCATCAACTGTGAAATTGATGTCAATCTAATGCCTCTAAGGAGAAAGCAGCCAGTCAGTGGCAAGTTCGTGGCACATCTAGGGTATGCGCTGCAGGGAAGCAAGGCTTTTTGTAGAAGCTGCACCCAATTTCTCAGGCAAAGGGGTTCTATTTTGAGTCCTAAAGGTTCATTTCTGAGGTTGCAGGGAGTTCTTACCACCGTTTCCTCCTTGTCTCTTCTGGTCTCCCCAGCGGTTCCTGCCTCGAGGAATCCTAAAAGCTGAACCTCCCAGTTGTCTTACAGAATATTTGGTCCTGTGCACAACTGAGGAAACTCAAATCTGGAGATGTTTAGTTATGAGATTCTGGGATGGCTAATTGGGGTCCACTGTGTGAGGGCACAGTATCACAGCTGGGATTGCGTCACATGCTCTATGAGCAAACATGCTGGTGGCAAATTCACAGTGAATTTAGAAACTCGTACTGGAGAATGTAACTTCCAAAACGTACTCATTCTGCTTTCCAGGAATAGATACTCTGGGGAAATCTTCAATTTCCTGGAGTGAAGAATGTCTAAGTACTGAATCCGAGTCCAACTCAGGTAGGGGCAGGGGGCAGCATCAGGTATTTCCAACTATAAGCTCAGGTCCTGGAAACCCTAAAAATTTTAGTCCCTCCCATCCTACCCTTGAAGCTGAGGTCCCCATCTGACCTAACTGGAGTGTTGGGGCAGGAGGATCTACTAAGCTGCAGGGTTTTGAGCAAATGGGGACCATGACAGCAGTGTCCTAGCGTGAGCAATTAGGTCACCTAGGCGCAGGACTGCAAAAGAAGATAACGTTCCTGTGAGACAGTCAGGGACCACCTTGGGGACAAACGGTAGGTGCCCTTCCAGGCCTTAACTCTGGACCTGTTACTCATTCAAAGTGTGATATGTGCTCTTCCTTTTCCCACTTCCCTTGATCTTATAGACCTTGAAAATCAAATGTATCATTAAAGTCAAGATGTCTTTGCCATCATGTCTTCAAGAATAAACTAGATGGGAAAATAAAACTGCTGGGGACCATCACAGAGAAACAGGGGCGAACAGTCTCCTGAGACATTAACCTGTTCCTTAGGAAAAGCATGATTTTTTTTTTTTTTTTTTTTCTGAAACAGTTGGGGATTTAAAAGCTGCTTTTGCTAAAAAGAGTGACTCCTCACTTGGGCCTCAATGCCCAATGGGTAAACTAACAGCAGAATAAATTTTGACATTTTGCCTTCATTTTGTATCATTTTTGTTACCGTAAAATGTTGGGTCAGATCCCTGCTTAGCTCTGCGTATAGGAATGTTGGTCACTTAGGGAGTGTCTGTCTAGATACTAGTCATACAGTGTTCATTAGCCCGAAATTCACCTAACCTAACTCTCCCCTCCCCACTTCAAGGCCGAGGACAGCAAAATGAGAGATTTACAGGAACTTTCAACTTCCAGTTGTTGCCTGGGAGTCTCTAGTCATCGCCCTAAATCTGTAGTCGCCTTAGATTTCAGCAGAATCTCTGAAAAACTATCCCCCGAAGAAGGAGTCATTCCATGGAGACTGTGTTGTCTCCACTCAAATGGTAAAGACTTCTGCAGAATCACCTCAGAAAACCAAAATTGAGATGATGAACCAGACTGTAGCCCACCTCAGCAGCTACAAAACAACTGACTTTGTTCCTTTGTTCGTGGGCCAGTCTGATCCTCTCCATCAGAACCGTCCCTGTCAGCTCCTCGAGCTTCTCATTTCCCTTCCCATTTTCTTTTACTTTCCAAGTCTTCCTAATAAATCAGCTCTGCCTTTCACTGATGTGTCCTGAAATGCTTTTCTGTGATGATGGGTCAAGAGCCTGCCTGGGTTGAGTTCCTCTTGGTGGGGGGGGCTCCTTGGGCTCCATCTTGTGACACCTGCGAGTCTCAGCTCTTGAAGAAAGGCTGTCTGGACTGGCCTGAGAGAAGCCTGCCAAGGCCCCCAGCAGATTCCTAAGTGGACTTATGGGATCTCAAAGAACATAAAAACAAGTATGCAGCAAGTGGAAGCAAGTTTGTGAAGAGTATTAATTTAATATAGAAATTTTTAATATCCAGTGTCCCATGAATTAATTCTGCAGTCTGAAGTGAGTGCATAACTGATAAATTACAATATCAAATTTTTTTTTCATCCTAGAGCCAACATTTCACTTGGCTTTGGAATAAATGGAATAGCGAATCAGTCACCCAGGAAGAGGCAGCCTCTATGGATACATCTGAGAATAAACTAACGTGAAGACACAGCGCTTGAGATAGTGTGGTGTTGGGAGCCTTTTTCTTACTGCGCCACCAACATGGCGCAGATAGCCTGCTTCCTATCAGCTGATCAGCCTATGTTCCGCATTTCTATGTTCCCTTATTAGGGAAGGTTTTGGGCAGCGGGCGGATCCCTGCGGCGGCGCCCAATGGGTGTGCTATTCGTGGCAGAGGGTGATTGGAGATGGATTCCTATATAGGAGAGTGCCCGGGGGAGAAAAAAAAGAAGAAGCTGGAAGAAGCTAGCTTAGCTTGAGAACCGGCTTGGGTGCGACTTTGGTCCCTGTACAGCGTTAATAAATTGTTAATAACAAGTTCCACTTTCGTGTGTTCCTTGCTGGCAAGGGCGCGCAACAAGTGGTGGCCCGTACGGGGAACGAACTCGTGACCTTGGCGTTATCAGCACCAAGGTAGGTTTCATTTTTACTCTGAGCTGATTCTCCCCAGTGAGGGAGGCCGCCGATAGAGCGGGATTCTCCCCAGTGAGGGAGGCCGCCGATAGAGCGGGAGTGGATCCACTAAACCTCCGGTAAGAGAGGGGCCGCGGGTGTGCGGGGAATTGCTGTGAAGATACTGCGCTCGACGCAGGTTTCGTACACTGCGCTCGACGCAGGTTTCGTTTTTACTGGCCTGGCGCAACTTAAGCGCCGGCCAAGTTTGAGGAAGTATATCTGCCTAAGCTCTGTAATGGGTGCTGCCTCGTCTCACCAGTCAGTTTTTCTTGCCCTGCAGGAGCTCCTAACTGAGAAAGGACTGCGGGTAAAAGGGAGAACAATTGATGAATTTAAAGATGCAATAGAAACATATGCCCCTTGGTTTCTTGTCTCAGGACATTTGACCCTCCCTTCTTGGGACAAATTGGGTAAGGATTTAGACTTTGCTTATGAACAAGGAGATTTAAGCCCTGGGATTCGCCCCTTGTGGTCTTTGGTTCGCAATTGTTTACGCGACTCCTCATGCAAAGAGCTCATTGAGGCCGGTCAACAGGCACTCCAGAGTGTTCAAGAGGAGTGTTCCCAATATGGCAGTGAGAAGGGACAGGGGAGTAAACAGGAGGATTGGCCCCAACAAAAATTGAGTAGCTCTAGTGATGAAGATGAGGATTCCTTGTGTGAGGCTATGTCTAAATGCGACTTGACTCCTACAAGAGATAAAAAGGGGAAGTCATTTACAAGGAGGAACCGGAAATGGCCGGCCGAGGGTTCTTTACGGCCCCCAGAGAAGGGACCGGGACCCGGAAGGGCAGAGCCTAGTGCCCCGCCTGTCTCCCCTCCTCCTTATGGTGGAGGGGCCTCTGGAGGAGGCCGCAGTTTTTGCGCTGGGACCTGGCGCGAGTTTCGTGCTGAGGGTGTGGCCTTTCCAGTGTTCACAGACGCTGCCGGAAACAGATACCATGAACCCCTAGACCTTAAAACAGTCAAGACTCTAGCAGAGTCAGTCAAGACCTATGGCTTAAATGCCTCTTTTACAGTAGCCCTGGTGGAATCCTTGTCTCGGCATGCCATGACCCCAAATGATTGGGTTTCATTGGTAAAGGCTTGTACTAGTCCAGGCAAATACTTAGAGTGGAGAGCATTCAATATAGAATTTGCTGCCGAGGAGGCTGCCAATAATCGTGCTGCAGGTAAACATCCTCAGCCCTCTTGGGGTATCAATCCTCGAGGGCTAGCTCCTGGACAATTGTGGCAGATGGATGTGACTCACTTCCCCAGTTTTGGAAAGCTTCAATATATTCATGTGTCTATTGATACCTGTTCTGGGGTCCTTTATGCCTCCCCTATGATGGGAGAGCGGTCCTGCCATGTTATACAACATTGTTTAGAGGCCTGGGCCCATGGGGCAAACCTGCCAATCTCAAGACTGATAATGGCCCCGCTTATACTAGCAAACCCTTTTCTGACTTCTGTGCACGCATGCAGGTACACCTTTCTCATGGCTTGCCATACAATCCACAAGGCCAGGGCATCATCGAGCATGCTCATCGCACGCTCAAGGACTATTTACAAAACAAAAAGGGGGAATCTTAACCACCCCTAAGGAGCGTTTATCCATGGCTCTCTTTACCCTCAATTTTTTGACCTTGGACGCTCGGGGGGCCTCTGCCGCCGATCGACATGTAGGTGCTCCGATGGCCTCCAAAGGATTGGTCCGGTGGAAAGATGTATTAACGGGGCAATGGCGTGGCCCCGATCCCGTGCTGGTATGGGCACGAGGTTCGGTCTGTGTTTTTCCACAGGAACAAAATGCAGAGCCGGTGTGGGTTCCCAAACGTCTTGTGAGACTCAGTACAACCCAGACTCAGTCCATTGACTCATCATCGGTGGAAGTAAGCGACACGCAAGGACAAAATGATTAAGGGAGTGATTGCTCTGACTCTAGCCCTTTCATTCTTACTTAACCACTTCAGCGTAAGTATGTTGTCAAGTAATGGCTTGCATACTATGGCTGACAACCCTACGTCTAGCAGAGATTTAAGGCTTCCCCCTATTTCTGAGCTCTCAGTAATTCTTCTCCTGTGCGGGCTCCTGCTAGGGGCCCTATGGGGCTGCATTTTGGCTCGCTGCCAATTGTTTCTTCTCTTGGTGGGCTTTTTGGGACTCTTGCCCCTCTCTAGCGGTGAGAACCACTGGGCCTGGGTTTCGCACCCTCCCATGCTTATGGCTGTGGGCAAAGAAGCTCCTATATTTCCTGCAGTCTACGCCACTTAATGCTACGGCATATGATGAATTTGGCTGCATTATCCTTATTTCCTTCACCACTGGAGACTTTTTTGGCAACTCATCTATAAGTAAGGTTTTGGGTGTTCAGAACTTGAGTTATCCCAAAAGTACCAATTTAAAACTTAGTCCTCCCTTTACGGATCCCCGCCCTCCGGGTCTCTGCTGGCAAAATACTCATGATACCCATTTACAATCTGCTATGCGTTGGGGTAACTGCTTACGCAATGAACCACTACCACTTCTTAATAATCAGTCTTATTCTGAAGGAGATATGTGGGTGGGAGGCCTCCGTGGTCCTCCCGCCGCTATCGACTACCATTATAAGAACCCTAACCAGTATAATCAACCCCTGATGTCTGATGGGCTTTTTCTATGTGGTATACAGGCTTGTCTTGATTTCATTCCGTTTGCTATGCGCAATGTTCTGGTGTTCAATGGGACAGCTACCTATTATGATACGTAGAATGTCACCAAGGCTCACAATTTTGTGTTACTTCTACTCCTTGTGTGTTGGCTCCCTTCTTCTTTGTTGTTTTCAATGTTACCAGCAATAATACCGGGGGAAGAGGGGGGCTTAACTGTTCTGTAGTTCCTTGTAGGCTATCTAATTGTTGGGCAGAAGAACATACCGGCGCACTGTTGGTGCGAGTGCCATCTGGGGTCATGATGCCGCTACACGTCAATCAAACGCACTTCCCTGTCATTCAGTATCGTGCCAAGCGAGATTTTGGATTCACAGCTTTCGTGACAGCAATTATTGCAGCGGTGGCGGCGTCTGCTACCGCCACTGGTTTTGCCCTTGCCCAGTCCATCCAGAGTGCAGAGGTCATCAATCAGCTCTCAGAGCGGGTAGCCACGGCCTTACAAACCCAAGCAGACATTAATGCTCATTTGCATTTTGGAATCTTGTCTCTTAATCAACAAATGGCGTTAGTTCAAAAACAAATAGACAATTTTTATATTCTGCAGAGACTAACTTGTGACGTGCATTATCATGCTGCATGTGTTATACCCGTTCAGGTATGCAATGCATCTGCCAAAGTATGGGAACTCAATCAATACTTGGCCGGTCCCTGGAATGCTACCTTTGTCAACTATACTCAGCAACTGGCGTTTCAGATCGCACAGATCAATGCTACCAGAGTCACACCTGTTACCGCACAAAGTTTATGGACTGCTATAACAAGATGGTCTGGATGGGTACAACGATGGGCGGGCTCTATGTCTCTCCTGGGAATCGTGGCTTTGAGTGCCGCCTTCTGCCTCTGGTGTTTGTGCCGCCTGCGGCGACGCCGCCGTAGGGATGTCGCCATGCTCGCTCAGGCCATTACAGCTGTGGATGCTGGTACATCTCCCCAAGTATGGCTGGCTGCCGTTCATTCGTAGCCTATGCAGGATGTAAGGCTAGCCGCACTGCACAGCAGTTGCCCTCGGGGTTGAGGGGACTGCTGGAATGCACGCTCGTATGCATGTGGGTCTGCTCCAAAGCCCCACCCCTGTGAAAAGGGAGCATTGCCAATAGGGATGAAGTAGTATGAGCCTGGCCATCTCATGCTATGTTAATCTGCTTGGCGTTTGCACAACAGGGTACGGGCCTCTACATTCTCCTGCTGTTGTGCCATTTAAAATTAATTAATTAGGGGGAGATGTTGGGAGCCTTTTTCTTACTGCGCCACCAACATGGCGCGGATAGCCTGCTTCCTATCAGCTGATCAGCCTATGTCCCGCATTTCTATGTTCCCTTATTAGGGAAGGTTTTGGGCAGCGGGCGGATCCCTGCGGCGGCGCCCAATGGGTGTGCTATTCGTGGCAGAGGGTGATTGGAGATGGATTCCTATATAGGAGAGTGCCCGGGGGAGAAAAAAAAGAAGAAGCTGGAAGAAGCTAGCTTAGCTTGAGAACCGGCTTGGGTGCGACTTCGGTCCCTGTACAGTGTTAATAAATTGTTAATAACAAGTTCCACTTTCGTGTGTTCCTTGCTGGCAAGGGCGCACAACAGTGTGGCACCGTGGATTCTTTGGAGGACGGTGATTTCTTTGCTCCTGTCTGAGTAAAGATGTTCAAACAAATGTCACAGATTCAAGGACAAGATTTATTTTAAATACCCATGGCTTTGAATTCTGACATTTCTTTATTTCATTTTGGCAAAAGCTGTTTTCCTCAATATTCAGAGGTTTGCTAAAAATGTTTCTGCTGTTGCATTTTTTATTCAAAGGGTTAAGCCTTTTACTATCAACAATTCGAAAGTCTCCAATTAGAATGTTGTGATTTCATATTCCAAAGAAACATGCAGGAATAATCTTGTGCTTCATTAGCAGCTGAAGCCATGTCTATTCTTTAAAAATATATTTTTTTGCTGTGTTGCAATAGAAAAAGGTTAAAAGTACAGTGATTACCACATTGCTAACCCCCAATTTCTGGATGACCTCAGGACAGTGACTTTTGTCATTTGGGAAGTGTTCTACATCCCCATGTTACACACAACCTTTAACTTGGAAGTTTACATTTAAGGCAGAAGCGCCCTTTACTAGTATAAAAATTTATCAATAAAGCAAAAGATTAACAAAGTAATCCTGGAGATTTTTTTAATCTGACAAAAATCAGAGCTCTGTTCTTTCTGTTGTTCAGCATCTCTGTGTTACTCCCAATGCTGTTACACCTGGATACTTATTTCATGTTTCCTGTGTGTAACTTCATTGACCTCCTAATGAACTCATCGAATGGAGTATCATCTCCACTTTTATAGATGAGGAAACTAGGGAGGGAAATGAAATGAGTTACCCCATTCTTTCACTACACAAATTCTCCCTAGATATCTAGAAAATGCAGAAATTTGTGACAATGAAAAAGATGTTAGACACATTAATGGGGCACCAAACAATGCTGACTTTCATATTTATTGAGTTTATAGGTTTTAAAGATATTTAACATAAAAGAATCTGGAACTTTAATGCATCAAAGATAGCTTATTTTCAAACTCCAAAACTAATTTAAGGCACATTTTGTATTGAAAATTCTAAGACTACATATTTTAAAATTCCAGTATTCAGTTAACATACTAATTTTTTTACAAGTCTGTGTTAGTTTCCTATTGCTAGTATAACAAATTAGCCCAAACTTAGTGCCTTAGACCAACATAAATCCATTATCTTACAGTTCTGGAGTTTACGACCTGCCTTAGTTACTTTACTTATTGCTGAGACAAAATATCTGATACCCAAAGTTAGAGGGGAAAAGGTTTATTTGGCTCACGGTTTGTAGAGGTTTCAGTGCGTAATTGGCTGGTTCCAAGGCAGGGCGTGGTGCGGCAGACAGGCATCACAGAGAATGGTTCATGGCACCCACAAGGTAGCAAAGCAACAAGGAAGGGACCTTAACAGCAGCTTTCCGCTCCTTATATTTTATCCAGGCCATGTAGGGCGGGTAGCGATTACACCCTTAATTCTAGTGTGCTTGAGTTTAGCGTTGCACCATGAATCAACCCCAGTGTCACACACTGTAGATTCAGCCACCTCTGAAAAAGCCCCACTGCATGACTGCATGAGGCTTTGGGGAGGACATCGTGACACAAGCCATAACAATATCCAAAATGAGCATCCCTGAATTTAAATCCCTGGATTTAAACTAAGGTGTTTAAACTAAGGTGAGCTAATTGTTATGCTCCTCTCAGAGGGTTCCGGGGTGGATCTCTTTGCTTTTCCTTCCAAGCAGTGTCAGACCAATCCCTCGCATGATGGCAGCTCTCTATTGTCTTCTATTTCCCTCTTTTACTTCTGGAGAATTTTGCTTACGCTCCCTACCCCCATAATCCAAGACAATCTTCCCATTTCAAGGTAAATTGATTAGTAGCCTTCTTTTCTTTTCTTCTTTTTTGCTTTTGTTATAGATCTTTATTACAGAACTGCAATATCTCTGAGTTTTCCTAGAAATAAGTATTTAAGTAGTATTAATGATTTTTTTTTCTGTATCTTCCTTTACAGTCTTAAATCCATACCTTTTTTTCACCTCTTGCAATTTTATTTTTTAATTGTCATTATTATTAAGTTTATTGGTACCATTTAAATATACATAATGATCATATTCATCTTAGGGAATTTGTACCTGTATATGATATGTCCTGATTCTTTTTTTTTTTTCTTGTTCCTTTCCCCTCCCTCCAATCCCTCTTCCCCTCCTTATTTACAAAGCTTTGTTTCCATTTTATCTTTCTTTTCTCAGTTTTTTCTTTTCCCTTCTTTCCTTCCCCCTCCCTAGTTCCCTTTCCTTTTGAACAATTTCTTCTTTTTTCACAATATCTATTACACGTTTTGGTTCTTATTTACACTTTCAGTTTCTCAAACCAGAGAAACAATATGATATTTACATGGGTGTCCAATTTATTTCCCTAAATTTTTTCTCAGTGAGTTTGTTATTCATGTACAGGAATGCTATTGATTTTTGAGTGTTAACTCTGTATCCAGCTATGAGACTGAATTTGGTTATTAAATATAGAAGCCTTTTGGTCGAGTTTTGGGATCTTCTATGTAGAGTATCATGTCATCTAGCAGCCTTATTTTCATCTGCAACCTTATGGCATCTTCACCGTGTAGCCTAATGTCTTTGTATTTTTCCAGGGATTAGAATATGGATACTTTAGGAGGCCCATTATGCTGTCCACCACATTCAGTGGAAGAAAGATAGCCTCTTTAATAAATGGTGCTGGAAAAACTGGCTCTGCACATGCTGAAGATTGATATTGGACCCATATCTTTCACCATGCACTAAACTAAATTCGAAATGGATCAAAGATCTAAATATCAAAACAGAAACATTAAATCTGCTGGAAGATAGAATAGGTAAAACTCTCAAATATATTGGTGTAGGCAAGGACTTTATGAATAAAACCCCAACCACACAGGAACTATCACAAAGAATCAATAGTTGGGATCTCATCTTATTAAAAAGCTTTTGCACAGCAAGAGAAACAACTAACAGAGTGAAGAGACAACTCACAATGTGGGAAAAAATGTTAGCCCTCTGTTCCTCAAAGGATTACTATTGAGAACATATAAAGAACTCAAAAAAATCAGACCTTCCAAATTTAAAGACCCAGTCCAAAAATGGGCATCTGAGATGAATACACACTTCTCAGATGAAGAAATACAAACAGCAAATAAATATATGCAAAAGTGTTCAACATCACTGGTCATTCAAGAGATGCAAATTAAAACAACACTGAGGGGCCGGTGAGATGGCTCAGCGGCTTAAGCGCCTGCCTTGCAAGCGTGACGGCCCGAGTTCGACTCCTGGAACCCAAATATGAAAAAGGGGCCGGTGATATCGCTCAGCGGCACGGGTGCCTGTTGGCGCGCGAGGTCCTGAGGTCGACCCCCGGTACCCACAAAAAAAATAAAAAATAAAATAAATAAAATAAAATAAAAAAAGAAAGTGCTCCTTATTAAATGTGAAATTACAAACTTAATTTTTTAACCCCATAAGCCTCTCTCTTATTCTGTATTTTAAATAATTCCCATATTTGGGGTCCTTTCAGAAGAAAGTGCATAGGAATAACTGAATATTATCAATGTGGTGGAAAAAAACTACCATACTGATACTAATGCTGAGGAATAAATCCTCTTAACAATTTCACTCCAAAATTATAGTTTCAAAGGGTCTGAAATGTACTTACATCTACTTTCATTCCCATCAAAATACACCTGGATAATTTTGTAAACAATGAAGGTCATAATTCCCTCCTTTTTGTTTTTGGAAGTAGCCTTGATATTTTCCCCCCTGGGATAATTCAAGGATAGATTTGGCAAATGCTGTGTAATTTGCATATTCACTTAGTTTGCGTGCTTGGCATAAGCCTTTCTCTCACTTTAAATAACTGAGTTAACTGAATATGAATTTTAAAAATGTTTTTTATGGATGTGCAAAATCCACATCTTGCCAGCAATACCTTCACTGTAATTTATACAGGAAGGGGCTCTTGGCATCTTTTATTCATGTATCACTAATTTTATACCCATCAACTTTGTCTTTTGACTAAAAGGAAGGTGTAGCTTGCTTTATCACTGGGGCATTAGGTCTGCTATTCCAAGGGCAGGAAATCTCCATAAAGACGACAGTTGCTCCAAGACTTATTGGCCTGCCTCCAGGGATCTGGAAAACCAGGGGTTATTTTTCAATATTGACAGAATTGTCCTACCAGAAGGCCAAGGGTATACATTTTGATCTTTCGCCCATTTATTAGACCTGTTGAAATAGCAAATTTGCCCAGAAATGAACACTGATGCTCCCTGAGTAGTTCCATGTAGCGTGGTTAATGAATCGCACTGATAACACTGTTGTGATGGTTAAACTTAATGGTCAAGCTGACTGGATTAAGAGACTCCTGCAGAAATGATTGCATCATAGGGGCGCTATACTCAGTGGATTAGTCCACTGATGTTCATAGCTGAATGTGCTGTTAGGAGGTGGTGACCAGTTGGAGGTGGGTCACTGGGGGTGAGCCTTTAGAGAGTGTAACTCTTGTGGGAGTTCTTTCCCTGTGCTATGCTTCTTGGCCATTATGAACTGAGCAGCTTCCTCCATCATACTCTTCTGCCATGTTGTTTCTGTCGTGGAGTCAGCTGACTATGGATTGAACCCTCCGAAACCATGAGCCAAAATAAACTTCTCTTCTTTTTAATGGTGGGTGTCAAGTATTTTGTCTGAGGAATGAGAAAGCTGACCAGTACAACCTTCCATAAACCAAGGGTTTAGATGGTCTCGTCTTATTAAGCATCTTAGTATATTCTCTCTATAATATTCACAATATCTCCACATCAGTCCCATTGGAACAGATGAAGAACCCACACTTCAGCCATTTCAGTAACTTGTCTATGTACAATGGGGCATGTCAGGATCTGGACTTGTCTGACCTCCAGTGGCCTAGCTTTACTTGCCCAACTATTATGGTCCATATTCTTTATGGAGATTGGCCTGTTGGTGACATTTGGAATCTGCATTTGGTGGTTAAGAAATGTAAAAGTCGACATTAAACATTCCCTCTGAGAGAACTATGAAAACTTCAGTACAGGGAGGAATTGCCAAAGAACAGAGCTAAATGCTCACAAACAAGTGATATGAGCATTCAAAATGTCACAAATAAATCTCTTTACATAGAAATGACTAGGATTAAAGAACCAGAACTAAGAAAGTTACCTCGGAGTGCTTTCTCATAGCGTGCTATTGTCTTTTAACCACCTGAAACAAGAATGGAGTTTATGGTGAAGTTTCTCATTCTTGGTTGGGCCTGAGAATTGCACAGAAAGCTTCCTGAATATAATGCCCATGCCTGGGCTCCATGCGAAATGGTTAGTATTTATTACAATGTAGAATGTCTCTAAGAGGTGGTGTTTATTATTTTTGTTTTGTTTTGTTTTACCCAGTGTCACCTTAGGGGTAAGTAAAATGTTCAAGCTCACACAGACTGGAAGAGTCCATACCTTTTTTGAGAATGAAGGAACCCATTTAAAGAAAACATCTGTTATGCCTCCTGCCAGCAGGGTTTTCTATGGTTTAATTTGCTTCTAAGGACCATCTGAGTTCAAACCCAAGATGGTGTCTAGCTAGTGATGGGTATGAAATTTACAGCTGCTACCAATTTGCAGAAGGAGTAGGCAAAGCGAAAGAAGTCTTGGAGAGTGTGATATGTAATCTATAAGGTCTGTTCGCCTCTTCTGCTAGACTGGAAGCAATTGGGAGCCAAAGATTGTGGCTTGTTCATTTCTTTATCTCCAATATTTGGGATAGTTTCTGGGGGCAAATAAGGATGCATGGACACTTATGGAATTACTGAAGGACAGCTGGACCTAAGAAGAGCATTGCCTATGGCATATAAGTTTCAATATCTGCTTAGTGATTCTTTGATTTGTCCCTTTATGTTTAGCATTGATTTCTCATAGTGAAGGAAAATTTAGTAATTCAACTACAGTACACACTATAGCATGTAACTCATTTTCATGGATTTAGATATACCTGCAGATATATAATTATGCATATATATCACCCTACAGGGTGGGTAATAGTCTTTTTTTAACCTGCATTATTATAGAGTACTTTGATTGCACAGTCCTATCAAATGTACAAATGAAACCATAAAAACGTAATTACACAGAATGAAGCTGACAGGAAAATAAGAGATATTTTAGTCTTCCTATGACACTTGGCACACATTAAAACTTCTAAATATCTTGTGTAGGTCAGAGCCAGAAAATTTCTTGAGCTTATATCTCAAGGATGGAAAATCCCAATTTATTCTCAAGACTATTTTTAATCTTCTGTAAACAAATTTTGCCAGAACTCAACCCCTTCTCTGCTCTTCCTCCAAGGCTGCTACCTGCTCTCTGTGCCTCTGCTCTGGCCCCACATTAGTCACTTTCTCATCACTGGGACAAAACACCTGACACCCCCAATTTAGAGGACGAGAGGTTTATTTTGGCTCACAATTCCAGAAGTTTCAGTCCACTGCTGGCAGGCTCCACTGAAGAAATGATGGGGTGGAAGGGCCTGGGTGGAGGAAGGCTGCTCACACCATGGTGGACAGGAAGCAGAGTGTGAAGAGAGGAGCTGGAGAGGGAGCTACACACTTCCAGGTCAGATCCGCCAATGACCCACCTCCAACTAGGCCTCATCTCCTAAGAGCATTTCAGCTGCTGAATTCAGTAGTGACAGAATCCACTGATGATGAGTGCAGTGCCCCCCATGATCCAATCACTTTCCCAAAGCCCCACCTCTGAGTGCATGAGAGTTCTGAGGAGCATTCAAGATCCAAACCACAACACTATTGCATTTACCCTAACCCAGTAGTTGCAGATATCCCTAGTGAGCAGAGCAGATCTATCACCCTTCTCAAAATGGTGCAAACATCGCTATGTTCTCCAAGGAAAAGCCATTGTCCTTGCAATGGCACCCATGCCCTCTGACCTTACTCTGCATTGTGGCAGGCACACTGTCTGTGGAATGCTCCAGGATGCGCTCCTCCTAATTCCCTCACCTCCTTGGACTCTGTTTAAATCTCCTCCTAATCTCAAGTTGGAATCTGTCCCTCCCAATCTCAAGTTGCACACTCTGGATGACCTTTACTTTATTTCCCCCACCACCTGCTGAGGGCTGACATCTCCTATGATGATGCCTAGGTTCTTGAGATGGATGCTAGATTTTAGGTGAGTCAAATCTCAAACCTGCAAGTCACAGTTCTGATTCTTTGGTTTAGTTTTCAGCCCCGAACTGTGGTAGACACTAGGGATGGGAGCTTTCATAGGAACCTGTCTGAGGAGATTGGGGAAGTGCTAAGAACGAATTAGCAAGGTCATGAGGAAAAGGGGTTGGGGGAAAATTTAGAAGAAGCAATCTCTGAGTTCAGGCAGCTGGAGGAACAGAAATGTGTGTATCAGATACAGAGATTAGTGCTGGTCTATGTAAACAGGAGTAGAAGTAGAAGAGGCACAGCACAGTGGAAGCATTCTGGATCTAAAGTGCAGCAGTGAGGTATAGCTTGAGGAGCAGTGCAGGCAGCTGGAGGCAAGGTTGGACCAGTGCACTAAGCCATATCGTAAATAGCCTTCAGACTCTACTAAGAATTGAGGCTCAACCATATAGTTCATAGAAATCAGTGACAAGGAAGAGGCACAATTTGCATGAGATTTAGAAATATTTCTCCAAAGGGCTCGATGGTGGATTGAACAGGTGATAACAGGAAGCAGGGAAAGTAGGTGAGAATCTATTGGGACAGTTTGGGTACAAAATAACAAGGATCTGGCATTCAGCAGAACAGTGCACCTGGGGACAGAAATCTAAGAAAGAACATAGGCAGGACTTAGTGACTCATAGGGGAAAGCATGGATCTCGGTTGTTTCTGGCACAGGTAGACAGATGAGACAGGATACCCAAGTGGAAAAGGTACGTAAGAATACGGAATATCGTCAGGGTCATACTAGGTTCAGTTTTGAATGTGTGGTGTTTAGGGCTCTGAGGAAGATGCCTGGAGGGTGTGGTTTGCAGGCAAGAGAAAGGTCAGGCTAGAGAGATATTTAAGACTTAGCAGGTTGGATTAGGGTCCTGCAGAGAAGTGGCATGAGAGAGTATCATATGTGGAGGTGAGGTAGGAGATTAGGATGTGGCCAGCTGGCTGAGCAAGTGGGCATGATCTGTCAATCACAGAGATCAGGACCCAAGCACCCAATCCCTGCACCTGGGACCAATCAGAGGATGCTATCTTTAATTCTTCTGATGCAAAATCAAGCAAGTTTTGGACAGGACGGCCCAGATCTGATGTCATAATGGAGGATACAAAAGACGCAGGCCACTAACTTTGTGGCTGCTGTGAGCCTTTCACCAGCCTGCTCTGCATGCTGTAGAGCATACTTTTTCCCACCTTTAATACCTTTAATAAATAGAGAACCCTGCTACCTTTTGGACATCTCTTGTCCAATTTTTTGTCCAGGACAAGAAGAACCCACAGCACCCTAGAAATCCCGGTAACAAATGGATAGGGGAAAGAGCTGTGCCCGAGCAAGGTGGGAGGAAACTTGAAAGGGAGAGGCATCCCAGAAGCCAGGGAGGAGCTTGGGAGGAGTGCACTGTGGGCAGTAGAGGCAGGAGGATGTGCAGATATTCCCTGGAGATGGGAAAGGTGCATTCTACCACAGTGTGGCTGAGGGTATGCAGCGGGCAATGAACACGTGCATTATGTGTGCGTCACTCATTCAAGAATTTGCTTTGAGAAATCCTGAGGAGAAGTCAGTGAGGGAAGGATGCAGAAAGCATGGCAGCTCAGAGCAGAGGAAGGGACTGCACAGACCCCAGGTGCTCAGAGGAAGGTGAAAGCTTCCTTCAAGAGCACACAGAGGTGTCCACAACGTACCTGACTACAGCACATAGTTTCAGGGCTTGGTGTGATAATGATTTGACATGACTAAAATCCTCTGAGGAAACAAGTCTGGAGCTCTTCTAGTGTGTGATGATAATGTGAAATAAAACACTTAAAATCTGAATTCTTTTTCAAGTTACTAGCAAAATATTATTGGTTTTGCTTTCTAGGCAGGCGATGGCTTCATCAGAGTTGCACCACATTTGCCTTCTACTGGAGCATGAAGTGGAAGAACAAGTCCTGCTTCTGGATTCCCTGAGAGGTAGAGGACTTGCCTTGGGTTCTGTTTGCCACTAGGATCTATAATTGTAAATTATTTCCATATTTAAGGGAAGGATTCTATTGGCTAACTCAGTGAAAAATTAGGGAAGAAATCCAGACAGAAGTTTGAGAGGTCACAATACAGAATACAAAATTAAAACTCAGTTTCTCAAAGTCGCTGTTTGATACCAGGCTCCAGAGGGTCAGAAACATTAATTCCCAGTGATAAACACTGAGAGCAAGAGTACCTGTTGGAGCCAAGCGTGGCGGCATACATTTGTAATCCCAGTATTCTGGAGGCTGAGGTAGGAAGATTGAAAGTTGGAGTCCAGACTGCACAATTTAGTGACTTAGCAAGACCCTGACTTAAAATAAAAAAAATAAAAAGGGCTGGATATGTAGCCAGCTCAGTGGAAGTCTCTGGGTTCAATTCCCAGTACCAGAAACAAAAGCAAAAACGACCCTCTCAAATCTAATCTGAGATTAAACTGAGTTTTAAGAATCCCTTTCTTAAACTGCAGTGGTTCCCTCCTGAGCTCACATTTCTAATCTACAGCACTGAAAATACTTCTATTTTTTGGTAGCTTTTCTCTGCAGTGACACTCAGATATCTTTGGCCCTGAGTTCAGTGGCATTTTCGTGGCTCAGGATATGAAGATCACCAAGTTCTACAGCAGCTTGAACAAAGGGGGAAGCAACACTGTCTTCCCCAGGGTTCCCACTGACCTTTGGGATGTTCTGGGAGTCATGAAAGATATCAACAAATATTTGCTGGTTGTTTACAGTGATAATGATATTAATATTCATTAAGTCATATTAATAGTCATTAATATTCATAAAGCTACAGAATTAACCACTTTGTTACCTGTTGGACTTAAAAGATTTTTTTCCTATGAGCAGTTTATGCAGTTTCAATGTGATATGAGGCCACATTTTCAGAAATCTTGTCATCCATTCAAATGAGCTATTTTGTCTAGATAAGTTTGAATGTTAAGAAAATGTGTCCACTGATGTAGGTGCTTAGTTCTTAGTGTAAGAAATTAATGGAAGATGCAAGGTCCATTTTCTGAAAATTAACTTTTATTTGTTGGGAATTATTCAAGTAAACTTTAAAATTATCTGAATAATCTCTTTTTTAGTACTTGAGGATATTCAAGCATTGTCTCTCTTGAAAAGTAGAGATCTTCCATTTAATATGTTAACGTGATACTTGCAAGGCTAACTCCAAGATTTCAAGCCCTACCCCCACCTCCAGTCCTTGTAAATCAATCAAAGTTAGGTACACGGGCACAGAGGAGGTTTCCATATATTCCTAGATCATTGTTAAGTCAGGTAACACACGCGCCCTGGTGAACTGGCTTCCTCAGCAATTGTCTTTACAGTCATTCTTTCTTAGGCAATTAGAAACTTATCAAAGCATTTTTAAAAATTAATGAATACTAAGCAGCGATGAATGCTAAGAGAAGCTTCAGGGCTTTCCCTATGCTACTTTGATCACCCCGGTTGTACTCTCCAGGCTTGTCTGACCTCATTTACTCCTATTCACCTACTTAGAGATCTCAACTCCAATAACGTGTTTAATCCTTTCATGCCTGGTGTTCTAGTTTCGGAATGGCACATAACAATGGAAACTAATAAAATTTTTTTCTCTTCAAATTCTTGTTTTTTTGAAGTTTTCTAGGTAACATATATAAATTTAATACAAAAATTCAAAAAATTGCAACCTTCATTGCAATAAATGCATTAAGCATATTGAATAAAAGTATTAAACTACCCAAGCCTCAGTTTTGTTTTGTTTAATCCATGAGGTACTATTAATTTAATTAAACATTTTAAAACTCTACAAAACTATAAATCATGCTTTTGCTCTTATTTTCAGTAGTTTATAACTGTGCTTTGGAGCTTTCATGGAATAAACTCACACCCGGAGAGCTTAAAGTATGTCCTACTCCTGAGTTGAAGAATGAAATTAATTAAAAACATTAATCTCTAACTTGACAAGGTCAGGTGTTTTTCCTTATGGCTTTCATTTACTGTATTTGTACCACTTCATGATTAGTAACAAACGATAAATGTTTTTAATAAATACGAGACCAACTAGATGTGAATTTCAAGAAATTGTCTTCGAGTTAAGTCTCCGATCGGACCTGACTCTCCCAGCCCTCTGCCAGCAGAGGCACTACTCCTCTCCGCAGGGAACTCAGCTCAGCACCGAAGCTGTCATTGGCAAGCACAGGATGTCATAAAGAAGACACGAAAGGACAAGGAATTTTGCAGGTCTAGGAACATCTGGGGACATCTGGAGACACCCAAAATTATACCGGACCTTCAAGGACTTTGCCCACTGAGGCGCAAGACAGCAAGAGAACAGCCCACAGATGATTATTAAGATCTTTCTGCCTAATGTCGCCTGCCTTCTCTCCATCCCTATGAAAGGGACACACTTCTCTTTGTTCCCTATAGAAGGTCTTTTCGCTTTCTGTCTGCCTGCACCCAGGCACAGTAAATTCCACGCCATGTTGCCTCTACACAAGCTGGTGGTCTTTGCTGGCTCCCCACCCCACCCCGTGTGTTACATTGGACATATGTATTTTTTAAAACTTTAAACAGCAAAATGAGAGATAGATGACAGGAAATGCAGAGATAGACTGTGGATATTGGAATGGGATCTGGGGACAGGGGAGGATGGGAAGGTGGGGAAGCGAAGGAGTGAAAGTGATTAAGATGTGATTCCCCAAGATGAATGTAATTATTATGTATCATGAACTTACGCTAATAAAAAATAAAAAGAAAACAAGTACTCACAGATGTGTTAATGTACAGACAGGGTTATACACACACACTGTAGAGTGATGCTCGCCTTTTCTTTCACATTTTAGGGGAAGCTCATTGTGCAAAGATGTATTCAGACCTCGAATCTCCTAAGACCATAGAGGTGTGACCTGGAAGGGGATAGTCTTGTCCCTGGCTCTTCCTTTCTGCTTCCTGCCCCCCATGAAGTAAGCAGCTTTTTTCTGTCAGACCCTTCCACCACGTCCTTCCTGCCTTGGAGTCAGCTGACTATGGAATGAATCCTCTAAACACTGTGAACCAAAATAAACTTCTCCTCCTTTAAGAACTGTGGGTGTTGGGTAATTTTGTCCCAGCAATGAGAAAGTGACTAAGACACCTACTAGCAATAATACCAAAGGGAATATTTCATTAGAGTTCTGTCCAGACAAGTTTCTTTTTCTGCTCTGAAAATATTCTCAATTAACAAAATTCTATAAACTAAAATATTTTTTTAAATTGCATTTCTACAGCACATATTCCTCGGCAGAGAGGGCAATACTGTTATTTTAGTATATTTGCTGCCAAAGCGAGCATAGCAATACTGTTATTCAATTATTTATTGAAAAATCGGGATTTAAAGAAGAAAGCCTTCTAAAACAAGGCACTTAAACATATTATTGGATTACGTTACAGCATTTCTCAAAAATACATTATGTCTAAGTACATTTTTACCCAGAAAATAAATCGCTTTCCCCTCTACTTGAGCTGAAGTGGTCATTCAATGGCTTGTTGTTGGCTACAGGGTGAGATGTCGCTTGCCTGGTTTACAGGGCTGTGCACGGGAGTCTCACTGCTGGCTTCTCCACCTTCGCTTCATACCTCTCCACTTGTTTCTCCCTTCTAGCCACACTGGGTTTTTTGTTTGTTTGTTTTTGTTTTTGTTTTATTTGGAGTACTGGGATTGAACCCAGGGCCTTTGCACTGAGCTACATCCTCAGCCCCTTTTTATTTTTTATTTTAAAACATGATCTTGCTAAATCGCTAAGTTGCCAAAGCTGGGCTTAACTTGTAACCCTCCTGTCTCATCCTCCCACAGAGCTGGGATTATAGGCATGTGCCACCATACCCAGCTCACACTCCCTTTTTCATCCTTCATACTCTCCAAGTTTTGCTGGGCTCACAAGTATTGCTGGGCTTGCAACCTTTGCCTATGCTGTTTTTTCCAGATGGTTTCTCCTCGATTTTGGATCCTCATTACCTCGTATTTAACTTTCAGTTCTCAGCGCAAATATTTCTTGCTCAGGGAACTCTTACCAGACCTCTCCAACTGGAGAAAATCCTTATTCAGAGAAGTCATGATTCTTAAACCCACCTACAGTCTTATTTTCCTTTTATCGTGTAACCTGGTATGTTCAGAAGTTCAGGGATTAGGAAGGATGTGGACATCTTTGGGCATCATTAATCTGCCTGCTGACCACAGGTTCTGACCACAAGGCTCTGTCCAGAGGACAAGATGTTTTCCATTTCTGGAAATGTGGCAATTCCCATTTTAGTTTCTCTATCTTTCATTTTGTAGCCAGGCTCAGCAATGGGAGACTGCTTATAAAACATTCTAATTTATGATATGCCAACATATCATCTTGGAAGGACAGTGAACGAGGTGGATATAACTTTATATAAGCCAGTTGGCTCTTTGGGCCCTGGTTTCATTGTTTCTAAAATGTAGGGATGGAATTAGGTATTTTATAAAGTATGCTGAGTTCTAAATCTAGGAATCCTCAAGCATAGTGTAAAAATAAGACTTTATAAAAGTTATGATTTAGTCATCCTGAACATTTTAAATTACATTGTTTCTGACAACTGGAAACTTGAAAAATGCTAAATATCTCTAGGGCTTTTTTTTTGGTTTCACCCTCTTTGCATATTGATTCATAGATGAACATAGTTGGAATTTAATTTTTAAAAATGCTTTGAGTGCTCCCCATCAGCTAAGGAAAAGCTTAGTTGAACTAAGTTCAACTCAGTTGAAAAGCTTACGATATACAAATATTGAGTTTTCTTAGTATCTATAAGATTTATTTTTTTAAGCTAGTATTTACTGGTTACTTGAAATACGTCAATTCTGGACTCACAGCTCACAAACTCCCTCCACCAACCCTCAGATTCTACCCCAGCTGGACTCCCAGGCACTGATTTTGTGCCTGTCTTAGTATTCATCACTCCCGAGGTTAAGTGCTTTTTCCCCACTGTTGGTTTCCAAAGAACCTGGGGGCTTCATTCCTCACTGTTTCTCCCACAGGGCCTTTGAACATAAGAGGTGCTTAAGTAAGATTTGTTGAATGCACACATTTATTCTACACAGTATTTTAGGGATAGCTGGAGGTAATAAAGAGGCACTTAGTATCAACTCATGGCAGCAAATTGGGGTCACAGCTAATGTTCAACAGCTCATCAATGCTGGCCAGTGGACAAAGTCAATGATAATGTCCATTAGTGGATGGTCAAGCTGTACCTTGGTGGAGTAGATGGTTTCCACTTGAAGTTCAGAAGAGGAGAGGCTGTTTCTTAGTAAAATATGGGCCATGCCATTATTTTGTGAAATGTTTTCTTTGCACAAATCACTGGTAACCCACTGTTAGCCAAGCTTTGTCCCTTTTCTAAAATCCTTCCCCTTCCAGATCCTTCAGGCTAGCATCAGATTAGATGTCATTTTAGTTTCAGATCAAATTTCCCCTTTTAAAATAAAAAACCTGTGTAAAATATCCATAACATCCCTCTGGGTACATGAAACATCGTGATTGCTTTTCCAATACTTCGTTCATTTAACGCACAGCCAAGCCAAGGGTGGGATAAAGAAAAGGCTTCCAGGTCCTGGATGCCAAAGGCAAGCTATGAAACCCCAGTGGAGCCTTCCCGGTTCCCTGGGCTGTGGTTTTCCTATTTCCCTGTCAACCCCACGAAGATACACAACTAATCTGGCCCAGAGCAAAGGGAGAATGTAGGGCTTGTTGTTCTAAATCCAGCAGCAGAACTTTTTCTTTCCTCTGTGGGCTCTCTCCATCTGTCGTTGGGTTTTTATTTGCTATTCAGTGTTGTGACCATTCTGCCCTGGGCTGCCCTTAGGGGGCAGTGTGGACCCTCCCGGGAGCACATTCACTGCTCAGGTGCTGCTTCCCACACAGAGCTGCAGGTGGCACTGAAACTTGAAGGGATGGAAGATGGGAGGCTGTGAGACAGTGGCAGGTAGGGTGCACCCAAGAATAGAGCTTGTTCTGCTCCCATCAGATTTCAGGCAAATTCCAAGATAAAATTATTAAGCATTTCAAGGTATGACAGCACCCTAAGATCGACAGCTCTGGTCCCCTATCCAGGAAGCCCACCGTGTTAATCCATAATTAACATGGCGCTCGAAGGCTCCTTCCCCTGTTCTCTTCTCTTTCCCAGGCCTGGTTTCATGTGTGACCCAGCATGAACCAGGAAGTAGCATATTTGAAAACTGCCCTCAGCGTGTGGGCTTCTCATTCCTCGCTCGCACCCTTTGACTCTAAGTAGCTTGTAGCCTGCTGGGGGAAGGCTGGGGCTCCCTGATCCTCAGCCTGTGATGATTCTCACAGAGAGGGGCTGCCTGGGTCCTGCATGGCAGAGGGGCAGGTGTTCTTGGGCCAGACGCAGCTTTACCCTGACACTGCAGCAGGATAGAGGTGGTTGGAATTTGTGGTTATGTGAAGTGTGGCTGATTCAAGGTTGCAGACGCATTAGAAGCTATTTCTCATTTTGTAATCCTGTTGCAGAGAATTTGTATTTTATTTCCTCATGGCTTGTTTGTAGCCTAACTTGTCAAATTTGCAGAGAGGATTTTCAGTAGGTTTTTGTTGGAGTGTGTAAGTCCCTGCCTTGTTTTCTCTTCTATCATAAAATCATCGAATGGGCACCCCAGCAAGGGAAACCAAGACGACTTTCTTCCCGTGGCTCTCTGCTGCCAGGATGAAGTGGGTCTCTGCGACTTTTTCCCCGGACCTTATCCTACCTCATTTCTCCCTCTCTGTGGAGCTAGAGAGCCTGCTTCCCACTGAAAAGCTGAATGTGCCACTGCTTGAATCTCCTTCCCTGGCAGTGAGGGCTTGGGGGCCTGACTCACCCTTGGTAAAGCAGACATGTCCACTGGAATGGGGAACTGGGAATTAACAAGGGGAGAGTCAGGGTTGGGGGCTGCTCCCCAAAGCCAGTGGTGGTGGTGGGGTGAGTGTGGGCATTCGTGGGAGTTCGGAGTCCAGGGCAGCTAGGGAAGCTACCATGTGCACACAGGATGCAGCCCCTCGGGCCTCACATTGTCTGTGGTTCTGTCTACGTATCCCCACTTTGTTTTTGTACCTTTTCAAAGTAGTTTTCCAGCCTTACCAGTTCTTCTGTGAGCTTCTCAATATCCTTTTAAAAATTATTTTCAGCTTCTACCCACTCTTACCCTTTTTTTTTTTTTTTGTACTGAAAATTGAACCCAGGCACACTCTACACTGAACTACATTCCTTGCTCTTAAATTTTGTTTTGTTTTGAGACAAGTTCTCTCTACATTGCCTAGGCTGGCTTTAGATTCGCCATCTTCCAGCTCCAGCCTTCCAAATAGCTGGGACGCCTGGTCTGCTTACTATCCTTTAAACATGGAGGCGCCTCCCACCTTGGGGCTTTTGAGCTCTCTCCTCCTACGTGTCCACTTGCCCTGAGTCTGCTCTGTGACTCAGTGAGCCCTGTCCTGATGACACTATACCTTCTTTAAAATTTGCACGTAGGGCTTCCAGCCGGAAGCCTGATTGCCCCTCCCTTCCTGACTTCTTACTGACCCCTAGAGCTTATCAGCGTCTACCGGCACTATAACATTTACGTATAATAGGTTGAATCATATGAAACTGCTCTTTGTCCAATTTTGCCTGCCAAAACAGCATTTCACATGGTTCACTGAATAAAATACACTCATCTTTTACTGTTCCCTCTTGCCGTAAGCTACAGAAAAACAGAGATCTATGCTTATTTTATTCTAACAAGTATATCAGAGTGTAGTTGCCGTACCATAAACTGCAATGTTTAAAAGATATGTTGACTTAAAAAATAATCTAAGAGTGATTCTCCAAAGAATAAATGGTATTTATTTGGGAGCAGCACAGCACTGGAATGGGAATACATACATCATAGTAAACTCTGGGCATATTCAAGGAGGTTGAGGAGGGGAAAGTTTTTATAGGCAAAAAGAGGAAGATCTATGTGGACTGCTTGGATACAAATTCATTGGTTTGGAAGACCTCAGGCAGAAATCAGCGTCAGCTCTTCGAGGGAGGTGCTCTTGCTGGGCAACTGTTCCATGGAGACCATCTTGTCATAATATTTGAAATCCTAAGGAGTGCTTGAGGATAACATTGATACAGGAATCTGTGTGTACATGCACATGTGCAAAGCACGGAGTGCATGTAGAATGAAGAGGAATTTCTTTCGAGCCTTTAGAGCTTCCTCAAAAGGGCATTATCTCAGACAGGCAAGGATGAATCCTTTTCCTTTCCCAGGTCTGATTTGTCTGGGTTTGTCAAAAGTGTTTTTTTTTTTTTTTTTCCCTTGAAATCAGTAACTTTAAAAGGTGAAATTTGACAAATTTTGACTTATAAAACTACCATTGCAATTAAAATAATGAACCTGCCATTATGCTGATGGTTTTCTTGGGACGCCTCCTGCTTTTCCTCATACTACTACCCTCTCCTGTTCCCAGACAATCGCTGATTTGCTTTCACTACAGATTTTCATTTTCTAGAACTTCATGTAAATAGGATCACTTAGTACATAATCTTTTTTGGGGGGAGGTCTGGCTTCTTTTATTTTGAGAACCATTCATGTCATTATCTGCATCAGCAGTGCAGCGCTTTCAATCAGTGATTGGTATCCTTTTATATGGGTAAACAATTTTTCCATTCGTTGATGTATATTGGGGTAGTTCCTGTTTTTGCCTTTTGCAAATAAAGCTGTATGAACCTTCTGGTAAATTTTTTGTACGGATCTATGTTTTCACTTGTCTTGGGAAAACACCTAGAATGGAATGGTTAGTTGGTTATATGGTAGTATTGCTGTGGAATGGGCTGATAATAGCCCAGGCTCTGGCATACAATGAGGAAAGAATTGCCAAATGTATACCCAGGAGTAAGTAGTGAGCAGCTACATTCACAAAGATCACCAGTTGTCCTCAAGGCAAGTCTGTGCCAACGGAAGATACAGCACACACTGAGAAAGGTGCCAGGGTGACAGACAAGCACTGCACACAAGTTGAAGCATGCAGAAATAACCACAGAGGCAGAATGTGGATAAATCAGGCTTTTGGAATTTAAAGGTCAGGCATCTCCATGTAAGGGCCTCCCCCTGAATCTCTAGGTGTGATTGACAGGAATGATTGACAAGGTGCTGAGTCATCTTAGGGGCTCTCCACATGCACACTCATCCCAGAATTCACTATGACCTTAATTAAGTTTATGACGCATAGTGCATGCTTAGGAGGTGGGAGCAGGGCGAAGGTGAGTGAAGGTCAGCCTAGGAGACACAACATGCGTGTCTCTCGCCTGAAGCATCAGAGTTCTCCTGGGTTTTATTTTATTTTCTACCTTTCTCAGGACAATGGAAGCAAGAAGGATGATCGGGTATTGTTTAGAATTAAATAGAAGAGAGTGACTCCCTCCGCTCCATTGTTTCTGACCGTACCAGTAGGTTTTTGTTTAACTTCTAAAGAAATTGACAAAATAATTCCAGCATTGCTGTACTGTTTTACACCAGCTTAACAGACATTGGTTATATTACAGAGTTTCTGAGAATCAAGAAACTGGGGGAAGCTTAGCTGGGTGTCTCATCCTGCCAAAGGCCGAGCTGCCAGCGAGGGCTGCAGGTGATGGAAGTCTTGGCAGGGGCTGGAGGATTGGCTTCCAAACTCACTCACCTGTGGTGGACAAGAGCCTCAGCCTCTCCTTGGCTGGTGGGCAAAGGCCTCAGCCCCCACCACATGGGCTGCTCCCCTGGGCTGTTGGATGTGGCAACTGACTTCCCCCAGAACAAATGAGAGAGAAAGAGAGAGAGAGAGAGAGAGAGAGAGAGAGAAAGAAAGAGAGAGACAGAGAGACAGAAACAGAGACAGAGACAGAGAGACAGAGAGACATTACCTCCTATAATCTGATCTCAAATGTTTGTCCTAACAGGAGGGATGTGGGTAGGTGGGTTAGTACGGTCTGTTGGAGTTGGGAGAAATTTTCTTTTGATTTTTCAACTTTTCAGAAGTCGGATGTGAGACTGTTGGCTGAGAAACTGTTATCTAATTTTGCTCTTTACCTTCAAGCCAAGCATCATCCTGAATTTATTTTTATTTTCTTAATTTGTCCCTGAATAGGTGAGGCATAAAAGAGAAATTCCAGACAAACACTAAACCGACTAATTAAACAGAAAAGGAGGCAGCTAAATGTTGTTTTTGGAAATTAAAAAAAATATATCAACTAATTAACACCCAGCTAGGAATCTGCTACTAGTACAGCTGCCTCATCCTTCCAGAATCCTTACTGAGAATTAATATTAATACGTGGTTTCCATTTAGACTTTTACAGCTGCAAAAACAATCAAGTTGCGTCAACAGTAGCCCTGGCTGCTTAGGGAGCCTGCATGTGACTCCCTTTTTGTGATACTTAGCTTCCAACCAGTGCATCCACAAATGATTCCGAGCTCCTACCCTGCAAGGATCCCTGGATACTGCTTTCACCGTTGCCTCATCCAGGACCAAGGTGTGTTTAATTAATCTCTGCAGCTTCCTTCTAAGAGAACTGTAACTGGCAGGACAAAATGAGACTTGAAAGGTTAGAATTTTTTTTTTCTTTAGAGACAACTGGTTTCTCCAAACATAACCAGGCCAAGGGCATAACCATCACCTCCTCCTATATTCAGATACTGGCCCAGGAGATCAAAGTCCAGCTTTGTTTCCAAAGAGAAGAGAGGGAGAGAAAAAGGGCTGGGAGGGATGAAGTGAGACTGGCACTGTCTCGCTATGTTCCATCTCCCTTCTGATCTTTACTAGAAGAGGCCCTTGCACACCTGAACCCCACAAGATGATGATTTGTGGCAATAAGAGGCCCCTCCATCTTCTTAGAGCTAGCTTTGAATAAACCCTTTTTCATTTTCACCATGCCTCCTGTGTTTCAGGTGTGTGTGTGTGTGTGTGTGTGTGTGCGTGTGCAGCTGGCATACAAACCCGAGCAGCCAGTGACAGAACCGCGCTCATAAATTCAGAAAAATGTGACACTTACCTGAGCTCTGTTCCAATGGTTTTGCATCTCATCATGCCAAACGAGCAGAGCCTTAAAAATCTCCATGTATCATGGCATCGGCCCCTCCTGCAGAGCCATGAGTCTCTTTCTGAAGCCCTCACTTTACAGATCACAAAAGCAATCGTGAAGGCTAAAAGGTGCATGGGTTCGGATCCAAGAGGAAGGGAGAGCATTTGTGAGCAGAGCGCCTACCGGAGTTGATTCTCGTCAGCTGAGATGGGGTGAATTCAGTTCTCAGTTACACCTGTGAAGGCTTCCATGTATTTGGGGCCAAAGTAATTGAACACATAACATAGCTATGTGAACATTTACAGTTTGCAAATAGAAAGGAGCCATTTCAATGTGGAAGATGCTGTTTGTTTCTTAAGACAACATTTTCCTTCATTATGACCCTTTAATTTAGGAAAGATATGGAGGTGCAGATACCTCCTGAATCATCTCTGTTAAGTCTGGAAATGCTCCCTTACTCCCCTTCGATGTAAACAAAGAGGGCACTATTTAGTTATCCTAAGAACTGTATAGCTCTATCCTAGCATTTACTAAAATTGAGATCATTAGATTTTAGGCAGGGGCTGTGTCTGTGTGTCTTTGTATCTTGTTTGTGTGTGTGTGTGTGTTTGTGTGTGTGTGTGCGTGTATGTGTGTACACATAGTCACACCTACAGAGCTGACATCTGGTTTCTCTTTTAGAGAAAACCAACATGACGTATTTTAAAATGTTTCCCTTCCACTGCCTCAGGGGACCCGGGTGGTTAGGTCACTGCTGCTAACAGACATTGAGAAGGGCTCAGAAATCAGGGAGCATTGGGCAAACCACTGAGATGCGTTACATTGTCATGGTTTTCACCGTTTTCAAGGGTCTTCTTCCCAGTTCTGCTTAATCACAGACTCAAGAGGGCCTGCAAGGCCAACCAGCGGGGATAAATGCCTGGGGACCCCCATGCTTCTCGGCTCAGTTCTTTCCTCTGTGAAAGGTGGAAGGACTGGAAGGACACAGAAGCAGTGAGATGCTGAGCTTTTTTGGTGGATGAGGGCATGTACAAATGTTATCATGGGTTATGGGGGCCAGGGATGTAGAGCACCATGAAAAATGCCACTTCCTCACCTTGACTTACCAACTTTTTTTTTAATGTTAGATTTTATTGGTACATTTTAGATATACATAATGATCACATTCATCATAGAGAATTTGTACCTGTACATGATACAACTTGTTTTTTCCCCATTCCCCTACCCTCCCTTCAACCCCTCCTCACCTCCCCATTTACAAAGCTCTGTTTCCATGTTTTCCTTCTTTTCTCATTTCTTTTTTACTTTTCCCTTCTTTCCTTTCCCCCCTCCCTTTTCTTTTGTTCTCCTCCATATTTGAACAATTTCCTCCTATTTCAAAATATATTTTGGTCCTTATTTACACTTTTGGTTTCTCACACCAGAGAAACAATGTGGTATTCACACATGTGTGTCCGATTTATTTCACTTAAAAGTATGGACTCATGGTGCATCCATTTTCATAGAAATGTCTCAAGAATATCCTTCTTTATGGCAGAGTAGTACTCCTTTGTATAAAAAACCCCACATCTTCTTTATCCATTTACCAGTTGTTGGGCACTTGGGTTGTTTCCAAGATTTGGCTATTACAAACTGTGCCGCTCTAAACATGGATGTGCATATATCACTGTGGTATGAATGCTTTTAATTCTTTTGGGAAGATACCCAGGAGGGGAATGGCTAGATCAAACAGAACCTCTAGTCCTAGTTTTTTGAGAAATCTCTACACTGATTTCCACAGTGGTTGCACCAGTCTACACTCCACCAACAGTGGAGAAGGGTTCCTTTTCCCCCACAGACTCTCCAGCATTTGTTATTTGTTGATTTCTTGATAATAGCCATTCTTTTTGGGGTGAGATGGAATCTCAGTGTTGTTTTAATTTGTATCTCTCAAATGGCCAGTGATGTTGAACATTTTTTCATATATTTATTTGCCATTTGTATTTCCTCATCTGAGAAGTGTGTATTCATCTCAGATGCCCATTTTTGGACTGGGTCTTTAAATTTGGGAAGTCTGATATTTTCGAGTTCTTTATATGTTCTCAATAGTAATGCTTTGTCTGAGGAACGGCTGGTGAACATTTTTTCCCACATTGTGGGTTGTCTCTTCACTCTGTTGGTTGTTTCTCTTGCTGTGCAAAAGCTTTTTAATAAGATGAGATCCCAGTTGTTGATTCTTTGTGATAATTCCTGTGTGATCAGGTTTTATTCATAAAGTCTTTGTCCTACACCAATGTTTTCAAGAGTTTTACGTATTCTATCTTCTAGTAGGTTTAATGTTTCTGTTTTAATATTTAGATCTTTGATCCATTTTGAATTTAGTTTCATGCATGGTGAAAGATATGGGTCCAATTTCAATCTTCAACATGTGCAAAGCCAGTTTTTCCAGCACCATTTATTAAAGAGGCTATCTTTCTTCCAGTGACTGTGTTTGGCACCTTTGTCAAAGATAAGGTGACTTAGTATGTCTGGAGTTGTTTCTGCATCTTCTAATCTGTTCCATTGATCTTCAGGTCTGTTTTTTTGCCAGTACCATGCTGGTTTTTTAGCTACTATCACAGTAGCTTTATAGTATAATTTCAAGTCAGGGATTGTGATGCCCCTGCCTTGCATTTGTTGCCCAGAATTGCCTTTGCTATTCTAGGTTTCTTCTGGTTCCAAAAGAATTGTAGGATTGTTTTCTCTAATTCTGTGAGATATACTGCTGGAATTTTGATCAGAATGGCATTAAATCTGTATAAGAGTTTTGGAAGTACAGCCATTTTCACTGTACTCATTCTTCCTACCCAAGAGAAAGGGATATCTTTCCATTTTCTGATATCTTCTTCAATCTCCTTTTTCAGAGTACTGTAGTTTTCAATGTAGACATCTTTTGCATCCTTTGTTAGATTGATTCCTAGGTATTTCATTTTTCGGGGTGGTATTGTGAAAGGTATTGTTTCCCTAATTTCTCTCTCAGTGAGATTTTTATTCGTGTACAGGAAGGCTATTGATTTTTGAGTGTTGATTTTGTATCCAGCTATGCTACTGAATTTGCTTAGTAAGTCTAGCAGTCTTTTAGTGGAGTTTTTGGGGTCTTCTGTGTAGAGTATCATGTCATCTGCAAATAATGATAATTTAATTTCTTCCTTTCCTATCGTTATTCCTTTTATTTCTTTCTCTTGTCTAACTGGTCTGGCTAAAGTTTCCAGAACTATTTTGAATAAGAGTGGTGATAGTGGACATCCTTGTCTTGTTCCTGATTTTAGAGTGAAAGGTTTCCGTTTTTGTCCATTTAGTATAATGTTGGCTGTTGGTTTGTCATAGATGGCTTTTATCAGAGTGAGATAAAGATGATTTATTCTAATTTTCTGTAGGGTTTTTATCATGAATGGGTGCTGGACTTTGTCAAAAGCTTTTTGTGCATCTACTGAGATGATCATATGATTTTTTTCCTTGGCTCTGTTAATATGCTATATTACATTTATTGATTTGTGTATGTTGAACCATCCCTGCAACCCTGGGATGAATCCAACTTGGTCATGGTGTATAATCTTCTTGATTTGCTGCATTCTGTTTGCCAGTATCTTATTGAGGATTTTTGCATCTATGTTCATCAGGGAGATTGGCCTATAATTCTCTTTCTAATTGGGTCCTTCTCTGGTTTTGGTATCAGGGTAATGCTTGCTTCCAGGAATGAATTTGGAAGTAGTGCTTACCTTTCAATTTCATTAAAGTGTTTGAGCAGTAGTGGCATTAGGTCTCCTCTAAATTTCCTGTAGAATTCAGCAGTGAATCCGTCAGGGCCTGGACTTTTCTTTGTTGGTAGGTTTTTAATTACACCTTCAATTTCATTGACTGATATTGGTTCATTTAGAATTTTTATATCTTTTTGATTCAGCTTTGATAATTCATATGTATCTAGGAGTCTGTCCATTTTTTCTGCATTTTCCATCTTATTAGAATACAATTTCTCAAAGTAGGTATAGATGATCTGAATTTCTGCAGGACCCTTTTCATTCCTAATTGCATGGATTTTAGTCTTTTCTTTCCTTTTTTTGATAAGGTTGGCTAAGGATTTGTTGATTTTATTTTATCTTTCAAAGAATCAACTCTTCGATTCATTGATTCTTTGTATTATTTTCTTAGTCTCCAATGCATTAATTTCTGCTCTGATCTTTATAATTTCCTCCCTCATATGAGATTTGGGCTTGGCCTGCTCTTTTTTTTTTTTAGAAGTTTAAGCTTCAACATTAAGTTGTTTATTTGTGCTTGCTCTGTTTTCCTGTTATGGGTATTCACTGCTATAAATTTCCCCTTAGGACTGCTTTCATTGTGTCCCGTAAGTTCTAGTATGTTGTATTGTTATCATTTAATTGTAGAAACTGTCTAATTTCTTCTTTAATTTCATCTATGACCCATTGGTTGTTCAAGAGGGTGTTATTTAATTTCCATGTGTTTATGAAGTTGCGGTTTCCAATTGGATTTCCAATTCCACTGCACTATGGTCTGAAAATGTGCATGGGATAATTTCAATTCCTTTGCATTTACTTAAGCAGGTTCTATGAGCTAGTATGTGGTCTATTTTGGAAAACATCCCATGTGTAGCTGAGAAGTATGTGTATTCTGATGTTGTGGGGTGGAACACTCTGTAAACATCTACTAAGTCCATTTGTTCAAAAGTTTGGTTCAGTTCTAATATTTCATTGTTGATTTTCTTGTCTAGTTGATCTTTTTGTGACAGTGAGATATTGAGATCCCCCAATACAATTGTATTTGTGCTTATTTGATTTTTCATGTCCGTTAATATTTGTTTTATTTGGTTGGGTGCACTGGTATTTGTTGTGTATATATTTATGCTTGTTATCTCTTCCTCTTAGAGTGTTCCCTTTGCAAGGGTGTAGTGACCTTCTTTGTCTCTCTTAGTCAGTCTTGGCTTGAAATTCACTTTGTCTGCGAATAGAATAGCTACCCCTGCTTTTTTCTGGGTTTCTCATGGAATATTGTTTTCAATCCTTTGACTTTCAGTCTATGAATTTCTTTCTGCATTAAATGTTTTTCTTGTATACAGCATGTTGTTGGATCTTGCCTCTTGATCCATTCTGCCAGTCTGTGTCTTTTGAGTAGTGAATTGAGACCATTAATACTGGTGGTTATATTTGATATGTATTGACTTATCCTTGTCATGGTATTTTCCTGTTGCTGGCTCCCCACTTACCCCCAAGTTAAATTGTTTGCCTTGCCTGGTGGAACCCTTCTGTTGGGATTCATGGAGTCATAGTCCTTGTTATCTCTTTCTAGAATGTCCTTCAGGACATTTTGGAGTGCTGGTTTGGTGGTCATAAATTTCCTCAGGTGTTCTTTGTCATGGAAGTATCTTATTTCTCCATCAATTTTGAAAGATAGTTTTGTTGGGTACATCAACCTGGATTGGAGGTTGTTTTCCTTTAGAACTTGAAATACTTTGCCCCAAGCTCTCTTTGACTTGAGGGTTTGTGCTGAGAAGTCAGCTGTGATTCTGATGGGTTTTCCTTTATAGGTCATTTGTTTCTTTTCCCTAATAGCTTTTAATAGACTGTTCTTGTGTTGAATTTCTGGAATTTTGAGTATGATATGCCTGGTTGTAGATTTTTTGATCATGGTTAGTTGGAGTTCTATATGCCTCACTTATCTGTATGTCAAATTCTTTTTCCCTACCAGGGAAGTTTTCTACCATGACTCAAGTGAACAGTTTTTTTTATATCATTTGTGCTATCTCCTGCTTTTTCATTGACTCCAATCAATCTTAAGTTATTCTTCTTTGCATCATCTAGCAGCTGCTGGATTGATTTCTCATGGTCCCTTGCTATTTTTAAGAAATCTTTCTTTTCATAATCGATAACCACAAGCCTGTCTTCCATATCTGAGATCCTGTCCTCACATTGGCTCATTCTGCTGTGGATACGTTCAATGGAATTTTTATTCTCCTGGGTATCTGCTTAAATCTGTCTTATGGATTCCACTTTTTTCCTATGTTGGGCATTCATAGTTTCCATCATTTTCTTAAGTTCCTCTATTTTTTTCAATCTGTATCTGCCCTACAGTCACTAAGCATGGTTTCTATTGTGGCAGTTATCTGAGAAATTATTTCTGATTTGATTTTTTTCTAGAGCCTCATTCCTTTGCTTTGTTGTTACCACTTATAAGAGGCCAGGTGGGTGGTTTTCCAATTTTCCAACTTCATTTCACCCTGGGTTTGCCTTTGGTGAATTGCATGTCTGGGGTTGCATCTTGTTTAAGTGTCTTCTCATGTTCTTTTTTTTTTAATTTTAATTCCTGGCTTGATGCTTGTAAATTGCCTATGGTGAGTTGCTTTATTGCTAGTATTTAGAACCTTTTGGAAATGACTACTTCTCAGAGGTGTCTTCCAGGTGTAGCTGGTTTTTAGGTTTTGAGTCTGTTGCAAGATCTTACTTCTTCAATTTGTTGTGGATGAGAAGTTGCTGCCTGTTGGGCCCCACCCCAGTTCTTTGGCACTGTGTCACAATATTTTCTATGACCCTCAGTCAATCTCAGTCTTGTAACACCAGGAAAAACAGCTGGTTGGAACAATTATATCACTTTTGGCTAAAGGCGTACCATTAGCAATAACAATAGCATCAAACACAACAGAGAAAATGACAAACCAAGATAACCATTAATTTGCCACCTTTAACTATATGAACTAGATTTGTGGTTCATAACAAAATCTAAAACAAGTCAGAAAATTATATGCAGTATATAAGTCCTTATTATGTCATTTTTTCCCTCAGGGGTTAAAATTTAAAAGGGTTAGTGAAAAAATAAAGAAGTAGAAGAAGAGGAAGAGATTAGAAGTAAGGCTGGAGGACAAAGGGGGATCACGTTAACATTGGGAAGCTGGTGGAGAAGACAGGAGGGAAAGAGAGAAAGAAGAAATGAAGAACAGAACAGAACAACAACCACAAAGTGGCTAGAAACCACATTTACACTCATAAAAACAAGATGAAACAATGAAGGAGAAGGAAAAAAAACCACCACCACAACAAGAAAAAACAAATGAGAGAGAGAGAGAGAGAAAAAAAATCCACCTCTAGGTTTGTCTCTGCTGTCGCTGGTAGGCAACGTGTGGAGACAGAGTCTAGATCTGTGTTGATTTATCAGCAAGCCAGCAGTAGCTTTATGGCAGGGTAGTGGATAATCTCAGCAAGCCCACGCATTTATTTCCTCTGAAGTTCAGGCTGGATTCTGGCCATGTGGGTTGAGATCAGACCCTTTCAGCCTACAGCAGTCAGCACACTTTCTGAGGGCTTGAACTCATCTGGGAGCTGCTAGATGGACCGAGAAGTTGTTCTGAGTTCTGAGCTCATTTGGCCCCTCCCCAAGATGGCTTCCAGCGAATCGCTCTCCCCTGAGGGACAATAGAGCCCTCAGCACTCACCCACAGCTAGTGTAGTGTTTTACATCCACTGTTCCCTTCCACTGCTGTGTCTTTCCGTGGAAGCCTCTGGTCTCTCCAGTAGTCACCGTGAGTCTGCAGGTTTGAACTACTCCTCACACACAGTGAGTCCTGACTCAGGGAGGAGGAACCGCCAGCTTCCTCCTTCTTCTTCGCTGAAGTTTTTATCTTCACTCTCCCTGTGGGCTTCAACTCTCACTTCAGATCCTTCCTGGATCCAGGGGACCCACTTCCCTCCTTCTTGTCTTCCTCAAATTGCTATATTCCAGTGTCTGGATGCAACTCTCAGAGAGGCTCTTTCTCTGCTGCTTACCACTCCACCATCTTCCCAGAAGTCCCGACTTACCAACATTTCATTGCACCCCACTCAGTCATTTCCAAACACTCCAGCTACATAAGGACTTCTTTCTGTCTCCAGAAGATTCTGACCTTATTCCCAATTTAGGTCCTTTGCATAGGCTGCTCCCATCACAATGAATGCTTCACAGCATGGCCACTTGAGTTTGCCAGTCACATTTCTATTTCTCTTTTCTATTCTCCCCTGTCTCACTGGCTACAACATGAGCTTCTACACAGACATGGATGCATCTTCAGAAGCAGAAAAGGTACCTGGAAGCAGTCTTGATTTCCACTAATGGGGCATAGGAATTGGAAAAAAAGGAGACTGCTATTATTAATGGACGATGTGACTGTGATCATCAAAACCCCAAAGCTGTTGATAAGATAATTTAGCAAATTTGCTGGATACAAACATCATTTACAAAAATCAATTAATTCTATATTCCTGTAACACACAATTTAGAAATGATGCTTTTCTAAAAAGCATAAAACTGAAGTGGACAAATAGTATGCTTTGTGATAAATAAAACTAAACAGAATTTTCTGGATAATTTATTTTTTTCTATTAATAGATGTCTTTGTTGCTTTTCTCTCATTACAGAGACAAAATGCCTGAAACCTAAAGTGAAAGGAGGAAAGGTTTACTTGGCTCACAGTTTGAAGAGGCTTCAGTCCATAGTTGGCTGGCTCCAAGAAAGAATGGCACATGTCAGAGGGGTGTTGCAGAAGAGAACAGTTCATGGTGCCCACAAGGTAGCAAAAGCAACAAGGGGACCTTATCAGTATCTTTTTGCCCCTTTCATCTTATCTAGAACTATGTATGGTGGGTAGCACTCACACCCTTAATCCTAGTGCCCTTGAGCCTAGCATTGCACCATGAATCGATTCCAGTGTCACACAGTGTAGATCCAGCCACCTCTGAAAATGCCCCACCTGCATGAGGCTTAGGAGGACATCCAGACACGAGCCATAACAATAGACAACATTCAAAGTCATCCTATGACAACATAACTTTTTACGCTTTTATAGTCTCACGTTTCACAAGAGAGTTGAATTCCCATTTACCGAGGTGTGATAATGTACGTACCTATAGCTGGCTTTCTAATCATTCTAGTCACGGGTAAATTTACCTTAAGGAAGAAGGCCACAGATAGAACAAACTACAGATAATAAGTACACTTCTTCACTTTAGTTGTGCAAAAATTATGCTGTGAAAATTCCTTGTGGAATGTCTCCAATAAAAATAACTAAATTAAAGAAAAACCTAAGCAAATAAGATTTGCAGTAAAGTTATCACATTCATTAAATTATTTTTAAATTATAACTACTATATAATTCAATAATCACATAAGGCCTAAGTTTATTTTAATAATGCGTTTTTGTTAGCCATAGTAATATTAGCTATTGAGCTGAGGTAATATTTCTCATTAAAACAGTAATAAAATTGAAAATACAATGAAAAGTTTGAATACCATAAGTGGGTTTGCAACTGTGTAAAAATGCAGGTCAGATTATTGTCAGGATAATAAAATGACTAGTTTGAGCCTGCCTTGGAGGAAGGAAATCAATTTTTAATTGTGCTATACCCAAATTTGCATTATTGAGAATAGGAAATTGTCAAGTTCTCTTATTCTATTAGCCACATTTATATGCAGTTAATATAAATAAGTGTGGAAGAGAGGCAGATGGATGGGATCATGCTGGGGAAAGGTAAGTGTTCCGGCAAAGAGCATCATTAGGATGTTTGGTTTGGTACATTTGGAACATGAGAAAGGCCAAAACCTTCATGGGCAAGGAAAGCAGCCTAAACAGAGATGGAGCAGACAATCAGGCAAGTAGACACCAGTCATTCGACCAGACTCCAGTTTATTACCTTCCTTTAGATCCAGTTTTTTTAAAAGGATAAAGGTATCAGGGTTTGGACTCTGCAGAGGTTCACTGTGCCAGCCATCCCAGCCAAGGGGGGCTGCTGGGAGAAAGGAGAGGAAGCTCAGGGAGAAACTGGAGGCCACTAAGACACACTCAGAGGTGTGAGCCAGAGGGACAAGCACAGGTGGAGGGGGGCTGGCAACTCCAAACCAAATCCCTGGAGCAGCACAGCCAGTGTCCCACAGATACGTCCTTCTAAGCTGCTAAGCGATGTCTCCCTGAAGACTGTGATGGATGTGGTAAGTGGACTGAGCCTTGGCCAGGGTGAGAAGGACCAGGCCAGCAGCCAGCTCCCCAGAATGTGTCATCCAGTATGAATATGATGCCAGGCACTGAAGTAATTTGACATTTTCTTATATTCATATTAAAAACATAAAGAAACTGGTAAAATTAATTTAGTAATGTATTTTAATCTACTGTACTCGAAGTAGGATCATTTCAACATAAAATCAACATGATGAGATAGTACATATATTTTTTCCTACTAGGCCATCCAAATCCAGGTTATTTTTAGCGCTTTCCAATTTGTACTAGCCACAGTGCAAGTGCTCACTGCCCCATGTGTGAGGGGCTGCCATATTGAAGGGTGTGGTCTGAGAAGTTAGGGGCTGGGTTGAACCGGACGAGTTGATTCAGCTGGCTGGAGTCTGAGGACAGACTTCTCCCTAGAAAATGCCTACAGCATCAGACAGCCCATTGATTCAATTACAATGTAAGATATGAAAGTTCATGAGGAAAAGGTGTCATATATCTGTAATATTCTTTTCTCATAAAAATCACTCTCAATTCAATTTTGTACTATTTAATTCTCTCTGAATTGGGTTCATCTGTGTTTAAGAGTGAGCTTACAATTATGAGCCAAGCAGAGGTCACTGTGTAATTCTTGCCTCAAATGCACATGATCCTCTTCCTTATCTCTCTTTCCTTCATTTTTTTTGGTTTGGTCCTGTATAAGAATTTTCAAACCTTTAGGTTAAGAATTCAGAGACTTTATTTTCCATAGAAGCTCAAATGATAAAACAATTGACTGTGAGTGTGGGCCAGATATGGAGGGGAAATAGAGCTTCTGGTATACCTGTCCACCATGCACCTCTCAACAGGTCACCTCCATTTTGATACCCATAGGGCAAACAGCCAAGTGCTTGTACTATTAAAATAATTTTTTTCTAAAATTAATTTACAAATAAATCTTCTAAAACCATATGGAACATCACCAGAATTCTATTTGCAGCTTTTTTCCTTGTCTTGAGCAAGGAAACCAAGGATTCCACACAGCAGTTCTTTGGTTAGAGAAGTTTATGTCAAGGTCAACTGCTGCTCTGCCCACAATTTGCACTTGTCTTAGTCACTTTCTTATTGCTGGGACACAATACCCAACACTCACAACTTAAAGGAGGAGAAGTTTAATTTGCCTCATGGCAGTCGTTCATTCTCTAGCTCCAAGTCAGGACAGCATGGCAGAGGGGTATAGAAGAAGAAAATCTCCTCACCTCATGGTGGCCAGGAAGCACAGAGAGGAAACGGAAGAGTAAGAAGGGAGGGATGCCCTTCTGGGTCACACCCCCAGTTGACCCACCTCTTCCAACCAGGGCCAACCTCTTAACAGCAAGTCAGCTATTACACCTCAAAATTCAATCACCTTCCAAAAGCCCATGAGCACAAGAGGCTCTTGGGGAACAACTAGATATAAACCATCTGTGAAAAGTGGAAGAAATATGCAAATATGACTTTCACAAGAAGAGCGTCATCTTCAGCCTATATTTTGAGGAAAGCAAGAGGGCCAGAGATTTAGCATATATTATAAAGATTACACATTATTTATGTCATGGGTCCCTAATTAAATTGTGCTAAATTCTCATCTGTTGCTGACACTACCTCTGAGTGTGTAACACTACCTCTCAGACTCCTTGCCTAGGTGGTTGTCACTATTTTTGTGGCAAGAGTTGCTGGCATAATATTTTTCCTGCTCTCTCCATATCTCCAAATTTGACCTTTTTCACTCTTTCCTTAATGCACTAGACTCTAGAATCCATAACTTTTTTAGTATTACTGTGTGATAGCAAGCTTGTATGTCTTTTAGGAAATTTAGACAGTGCCACAAGAACACATCTGAAACTTCTAGTATAAGTGCTGTTCTTCCATATAATGAAAATAGTAGGTAACACTAAGATGAGGCTTACCATACACCAAGCATGGTTCTAAATCCTCTTGTAATGCTAACTCATTTAATAATCACGACCACCCTTAATGTAGGCCTTCCTTTTATTTTCATTCAGTTGATCAATATAAACGGAGGCCAAGGGAATTCAATGACTTGCCCAAGGTCACACAGCTAATAAGTTGCACAGCAGAGATTTAACCTTAAGCAGTCTGACCATGCAGCCAGTGGTGGTCATTAGCTGGGGCTCTAGTCCTTGAGAAAATAAATGCTTCTAGCTGACTACCCAAGATGACACCCCAACTCCCCACCACCATGGGAATTTGCTACCATTTCAAACCATCCAGCTCCACACACGCATTGAATCTCAAGAGTGAGTCAGAGAGTTAACAAAGCCCTCAAAATTAGGAACCTGGTGTGGCTCCCTTCCTTTCTTCCTTCTTCCTCCTTCCCTTCCTATCATCCTCCAAAGAGGAAGCAACGCAAGTGTTCGTTGGTGGGTGAAGGAGATGTGGTATCATATACAAGGGAATATTATTCAGCTTTAAAAAGGAGAGGCCTTCTGACACATGGTATAAGGTGTGTTAACCTTGTGAAGATTATGCTATATGAAATATGGCAGCCACAAAGACCACTACAATGTGGTTCTGCTTCTGTGAGGTCACTAGAATAGTCAGATTCATGGAGACAGAAAGTAGATGGTGGCTGCGGGGGTTTAGGCCAAAGGGAAATGTGGGCTTTGTATTTAATAGGTAGAGTTTCAGTTTTGTAAGATGAGTTCTGGAGATGGATGGTGGTGATGGTGGTATAATAATGTGAATGTACTTAATACCACCGAGTGATACACTTAAACATTACTATGATGGCAAATTTTATGTTATATGTATTTTGCCACAATCAAGAAAAAAATCAAATGATCAAAAACACCAAAATCCAGAGAGGGTTGGTAGGAGCCCTATTTTATGCATTTCTGGGTTTATTTTAAATGTAGACCTTTTGTTATTTCTGCTCATGTCTATGTCACCAATTTTCTTTAAAAAATGATCTCTAAATCACTCTAGTGGGATTCTACACAACACTTAGGACTTGATATGTCCCTGCCAGTACTACTAGCACTTTAGTGAAGGAAAACTCTCAGTATTTCAAGCAACAATCGAGGGTTCAGATCTCATTGGCCCTGGTTGTGGCCTAAACTTCTTGTGACCGTGTTGTGTCCAAGGATGTGGAATATTCTGACTGACAAGTCTTAGAGCCTCCCGTTTGACATGTCAGAGGGCACTTCTTTCTCACCTAAAAGATGACAATATAGAAATACATATATGTAAGTAATTACACCTACATCGTTAAGAGATATATGTCCTGTTCTTATATTAAGGAATTACCCATCTATTCCTCCTTCCCATTAACAAATACAGAATTTTATCGGATGCTTTTTGGCATCTAAAGGGATGATAATTTGATTTATTAAATGCATAATTAAATGTGCTAATTTTCTTTTTTGTGTGTTTCTTTGGTTAGGGGTTACTATTATGATCCATAAAGAATTTTGGATTTCCTTCTTATTCTGTGTTCTGGAACAGTTTAAATGGTACTTAAGTCACTGTTGCTTCATATTTTGATAGAATGCAGATGAGAAATTACCTGAGGTTTTACTGTTATTTTTAGTTTTAATCAGTTTTAATTTTTTCTTACCCTGATTAATTTAATTTGGAGTTTTGAACATGTAAACCATTAGCATAAATCAAAAGTCAACAATGTTTACAGAATCGCTTTTTTGCTTCACTTCCTATTTCATAGCCGTGTACTAATGTTACCACCCATACTATCATTACTAAAAAATGTCAAAAAATGTCTCTACAGTTGTATTTTACCACAAGACTGAGTCCAGTAAAAATGTACAGATGACTTTTTTATTTTTATTTTTTTTTTTGGCTCTGAGGATTGGATCCAGGATCTTGCACTGAGCTACAGTACCAACCTATTTTTATTTTTTAGTTTTTGAGACAGGATCTCTCTAAATTGCTAGGTTGCCCAAGGTGGGTTTGAACTCCCAACCCTCCTGCCTCAGCTCATAATTGCTTCTTTGTATATCATTTGTGTCCATTTTTTGTTTTTAATTTTTAAGCACTGGTTTTGTAAAATTTAAGTTTGTTTCATAATTAAAATATTTACAAGGTTATAAAGTACAAAACGAGGTATTGTAACAGAGCCAATTTTGATGCATGATGTTTTATTTTTAGTGCTTAGATTTATGATTTTATGAAAAATGAAGTGCTTTGTGTGGACTATAGCTTTCTAATTTCCCTTTTCTCTATTTTTGTAAGTGATATTATTGTTTCTAATATTTGTATTTTATAACCACAATGTTCCATTTGATGTACACAAACTCAAGATTTTATAGGCTTAGTTTTAGGTATAAATAGATTCATCCCACTTATTATCTCTAAAAAGGCCTTGTAGGAATCATGCTTCATGACTTTTAGTGCTTGTCTGTTTGTGAAGGGTGTAATTCATGGGTGTCTGTTTTCTTCCCAAATCCAGGTGCATTGATGCATAGTAAGTTGAGCTCAGCCAAATAGGGGACTTTTTATCTCAATGCCTGAAGGATACTTCTATTTTTCTTGGAAATAAATACAATTTACTGGACACATCTCAGTGTTGATGAACTGATGTCAGTTTTTCCTGGACATGGTTTGTCTTTTCAATCTGTAAAGGCTCGCATCTGTTTTTTTAAAAAAAACTTTTTCTGAATTCTACATTTTTTTGTTCTATATATTCATTCTTACTTTTTCAAATCACAAATTATTCATGTTCTTTGTCTATTTTGTATAGTTTTAATTTTTTCTATAATTATTTTAAATACCTTTTCATCTATTTTTTGCTCTTTCTTTGTCATCTGATTCTTCGTATTTGTGAGTAACCCTTGTTTCTATGATAAATTTATTTTTCCTTATGCTAATCTTCTAAGCATGGCTATTCTAGTTTTCATCTTTTTATGTTATTTTTCATTGTTTGAATATTTTTATCTGTGTTCTGCTTTCTTTTATAAGTGATTTGTTGCTAAGTTCTTTGAATTCTTGGGAAAAAAAAAAAAACCCTTTGGTCACAATTTTCAACTGTTTTCCAGTACTGTTTCTCTAGTTTAATAACATGCCCCATTGGTAAACAGGCAATCGCATATATAGAAGGCAAAAATGACAAATAATACAATCCCTTTAGAGGAGATTTTAGCAATATTTATCAGCTTATACCTACTTTTAGGTCTTAAATATAAAAAGATTTTATGCACAAACTGTTTATTACATCACTATTTAGAATAGAAAAGATGGAAAATGAGCTGAATTAATTATGGTAGTGTATATCAATATGAGAAAATGCTATGTGGCTGGAAAAAGCAGTAACGGTCATCTGTCTGTCTTCATATGCTGTTAGGAAGTGATTTCAAGACATATTCCTATATAAAAATAGTAATGTGAAAAATGGCACTTTAAGAAAAAATAGGAAAATTAAATATTTGTTTTTCTACAAAAAGTAATGAAGGATAAATAAAAATTATTAAAATGGTGACATAGTATATAATGAGAGAGAAGTAAGTGGTTTAGGAAAAAAATAGGCTTTGAATATACTTCTTTTTGCAAGCTGAGCTTTAGAACCAGGTAATACTTTTGCATAGTCGTAAAACACTTGAAAATAAAATGAAACAAACGAAAGTCATTGTCTGCTAAGTCTGTGATTTGACCAGAGAGAATTACTTTAAGTGAATTGAAAGTACAATATGTTTTTTTTCTTATAAAATAAATCTTAAGGGAATATATACAACTGTTTAGAAATAAAAGTTTTTAGTAATTGTACTATCACTCTTAGCATTGTTAACCTAATATGCACATATAATATACAATATTGGGATACAGCAAATAAATATATTCATATTTTTAGGAATCAAACCTTTCAGAGTAAAAGAAAATAACTAGAAATCTGAAACCCAACAAAACCTCCAAATTCTAAATTTGAAATGGGAAGTTTAGCATTATCTTATGATGTGTTTCCTTTTACAATTTTAAAATAGAGAGTTAGGGGTACCTGGTATCAATGAGCACCCTCAGTGTCTTGCTTTTGGTCTTGAAATGGCATTTCTCACCATCAGGAACCAGAGCTTCTTAGAAGTGTGATTAATTCCACGATTAAAGAATCTCCAGGCTGGTGAGATGGCTCAGTGGTGTAAGCGCCTGCCTGGCAAGCACGAGGTCCTGAGTTTGACTCCCGGTACCCACATAAAGGAAAAAAAAGGGCCAGTGATATCGCTCAGCAACACAAGTGCTTGCTGGCAAGCGCAAGGTCCTGAGGTTGACTCCCGGTACCCAAATTAAAAAAAAAAAAATCTCCAAATATTACTGGAGACCTGGTAAAAGAATTCAGAAACCAACTTGAAGGGACTCCTGTTGGTCAAAGATCAGATGATTTGCATGTGCAAACAAAACCTTGCAATGAATAGAAACGTATATAATATGTTAGAATTTCATGAGTTCATAATATTACCTTCCCCCAAAAATCTCACCTCACTACATTGGCCTCCTTTGGAAGTTGCTAGGAAACAAATTCATAGTCCTAAAATCTAATAAATAAATGAAGATTATCAAAATATTTTCCGTATGAGCAACATTTTAGATAAGAAATTCTTTGTTGAACTAAAATTAGAAATTCCATATGACCCAGCTATTCCCCTTCTAGTTATCATCCCGAAAGAGCTTAAGACATCGCACTGCAGTGATACATGCATACCAATGTTTATAGCAGCACGATTCATAATAACTAAATCCTGAAAACAGCCTGTATACCCATCAACAGATGATTGGATAAAGAAATTGTGGTATCTATATATAATGGAATACTACTCGGTTAAAAAGAAGGATAAATTTGAGACATTTGTAGAAAAATGGATACACCTAGAAAATACAATGTTGAGTAAAATAAATCAGACACATAAACCTAAATACCATAAGATATCTCTCATCTGAGTAAGGCAAAGTACAAACTAAGAGAAAAATAAAGGAAGGATAGAAAGAGACAAAGGGGTGGCTCTCTTGCATATGGGAAGGGGTCCGGAGACCAAGGGATGGGGTGAGGGAGAGGGGATGGGGAAATAGGTAGAGTGAAGGTATGCCAGGTACAAGGCCCTAATAACCCAGTGAACATGGACATTATATGCCATAAACATGAACTAAGATTAACAATAGCAACAAGAATGAAAAAGGGGAAAGGAGACCTAGAGGAGGAGGGAGGGAAGGGAGGGAAGAGAATTTAAAAAAAGGAACAAGCTGCATTATATACATGAACCCACTCCCCAAGGTAATTGTAAACCGGGCATGGTGGCGCACGCCTGTCATCCCAGCACTCGGGAGGCTGAGGCAGGAGGATCACTGTGAGTTCAAGGCCAGCCTGGGCTACAAAGTGAGTTCAAGTGCAGCCTGAACTACATAGCCAGACCTTGTCTCAGAAAGGCAAAAAAAAAAAAAAAAAAAAAGGTTGATTGCAAAATGCATGTACTGCAAACATGTACTAATAAAAATTTAAGAAATAAATTTTTTTTTTTTTTTTTTTTTTTTTGTGGGTACCGGGGGGTCGACCTCAGGACCTCGCGCGCCAACAGGCACCCGTGCCGCTGAGCGATATCACCGGCCCCTTTTTCGTATGTGGGATCCGGGAGTCGAACTCGGGCCCTCGCGCTTGCAAGGCAGGCGCTTATGCCGCTGAGCCATCTCACCGGCCCAGAAATAAATTTTTTGATAAGGAAAAGTGATATATAGATAACCATCATTCCTACAACTCCTAAAAAATAGATCTTGGCAAATGATGACCAGTGGCTGCTAAAAACTTTAACTCCTATCTGATTTTCCTAATTAGCCTGTTGTTAGTGATTATCATATTGGACAGCATAGTAAAAATTAAAGATTAAATCATTAAAAGAGGGCTGGTGATATAGCTCAGTGGCATAAGTGCCTGCCTAGCAAGTGCGAGGTCCAGCACCCACATAAGGAAAAAAAATCATTAAAAGATACATCAAGTACATGCCATGTGTGGACCTTGGCTACATTCTAATATAAACCAACTAACAAGGTGTTTCAAGTATAAGAAACAACAATAGTACCAGATGGGAAATTTGAAATTTGAATGGATATTTGATATTAAGGAATTCTTGTCAATTGATTTTATTTGTGTTAAAGTAGTATGACAATGTTTGTTTCTTTTTTTTTTTTTTTTTTTGTGGGTACCGGGGGGTCGACCTCAGGACCTCGCGCACCAGCAGGCGCCCGTGCCTCTGAGCGATATCACCGGCCCCTTTTTCGTATGTGGGATCCGGGAGTCGAACTCGGGCCCTCGCGCTTGTAAGGCAGGCGCTTATGCCGCTGAGCCATCTCACCGGCCCGACAATGTTTGTTTCTAAGTCCACATATTTTAGGGAAATGTAATGAAGTGCTTGCAAAGTACGTGTATAATTTCCTTCAACGCGGTAGGAGTGTGTGTGTGCCCAATATTTGATGTATGCAGATAACTGTTGAAACCTGGAGTATGTTTCCTTTGGCTGCTTATCATTGCAAATTTGGTGGCTCTGAACAGCACACATTCATTCTGCAGCTCTGCAGGTCAAGTCAAAATCAGTTTCTTGAGACTGATGTCAAGGTTTCTGCAGGGCCACTCTCCCCCAAAGCCCTAGTCGAGGATTCGTTTCTTTGCCTTTTCCAGGCTCAGACCGTCTTTCTTGCTTTCTTTGGTTCTTGGGCCCTTCTATTTTCAAAGCCAGTGACATAACATCTTTTATTTTCCATTACTTCCACCATGGTTTTTTTTTCCTTGTGATGAATTTGTTCAGCTTCCCTGCTACAAAGACACATATAACGGTGCAATAAGGCCCACCTAGGTAACCCAAGGTGACACCTCCATCTCATGATCCTTAATGTAAGCACGTCTGAAAAGAGCCTTTCTGCACACATCCGCAGTCACAGCTGCAGGGATTAGAACCAGGATGTCTTTGCAAACTGCGTTTCAACCCACAGACTAGATGATCAGCACATGGGGCTTTGTTACCTTAGCCTCTGGACTGTAGTAATGTTGGGCAGTTCTTCACATCAAGCAAATCACAAATTTGCGCAGTTGTGTAAGCACAGGAACTCGGGCAATGTCATTGGTTTGATGGGATCTCGGGACCCATGGAATGCACGACAGTTCTTCAAGTGGCCTTGAACCGATCCAGGCCTCCCCTGTGTCTTCCTTATGGTTTTGCAGAATAACTGTAAAATGTTCTTGGAGGCAGAGGAGGATGTTACATTCCCAGGAGACGTTCTATTCTTCTCTCCTATGCACAGGGTGTCCTTCAGCACTGTAGCCCAATGTGTCTTCTGCGCCCTGGTAAGCATTTGACCTTCTGAGGTCCCTCAGCCATGGGGCAAAGTGAGGTACACACAAATGAAACTCTACCCCCACTGCTCAACTTTCCTGAGGCTTGAGGGTGGGGAGGAGTTGGCTTGCAACGAATCCTAGACTTTGCTGTCCCTGCTGCCTGTCTGTATGTAAAGAATCTGCTTCACGCATCCACTGCCTCCTCCTCTTCCTTCTCCTCCTCCTCCTCCTCTTCCTCCTCCTCCTCCTCTTGTAGTACTGAGGATTGCACTGAATTACATCCCAGACCTTTTATATTTTGAGACAGGATCTTGCTAAGTCACTCAGTTACCCAGGCTAGGGTCCAACTCAAGATCCTCCTGCCTCAGTCTCCCAAAGTGCCAGGATTACAGGTGTGTGCCACCTCACCTGGCTTTATGTAGGTTTTTGTGTGTGACTGTGTTCTGTTCTACCAGACCCAGACATGTCTATAATCCATGCATAGGGAACCTGCTTCACCCAATCTTTATTCAGATAAACCTAATTGTGCTGCCAACTACTGTAGTTGTCAGAAACTATAAACAAACTGTGAGCCTTGGTGAATTAGTAGCCTACAAGAATGCTTTTCTTTTTGCAGATATATTTCATTAATTGCAACATCCATAAAACATCTTGAGTCCTTTATAGTGATTCAAGGCAAATCAGCTGCCAGTGGAGATGATGCTACTGACTGCTACCTGGGTTACACCGGCTGGGAGGAGGAGCCCTTTGCTTGTTCTGAATGCAGATCTTTCAGGTACAGCCAACCAGTGGGGCAAGGCAAAGGGTCCCTTTTGTGACAATTCTGGCCGCTGCTGCTATTTTCTGCCTCTTTTTTCCCCATACACTTTTAACCTCTAAATATGCTCCTCTTGCATAAAACTTAACAGCTGTAAATTCGAAGTATTAAAAAAGAAAAATTGCTGTGTGTGGTAGTGCATGTGTATAATCCCTGTACTCTGGGAGGCTGAGGCAGGGAGATTGCAAGTAGCTTGGGCAATTTAGTGAGGCCCTGATTCAAAATTAAAAAATAAAAAAAGGACTGGGGATGTAGCTCAGTGCAAATGTCCAATGTTCAATCTTCAGTACCTGAAAGAAAAAGAAAAGAAAAGAAAAACTCTAGGCAAAAATGGGGATGGTTTGGTTTTTCTTTTTTGGCTAAAATATTCATGTCAAGTTTCTTTTGAATAAAATGTATTCCTCATGCTCTACTTTCATGAGTTTTCCTGGACATATTTAAGCAAAATAATATACTTATTGACAATACAGCTCTTAATTTCTTCTACTGTAATGGAATTATAAACCATGAAAAATACTCTCTCCACGGAAGAGGCTGACAATTTTGTTAAAACAACTGTCAATAGTAACCAGATGTCTCACTGAATTTTAGGCTGCAGTGACAAAGTGGGAAAAAAGACTGTACGGCCTGTGATTGCTTCAATAGCTTGTTCTTGCTCCCTCCATTGTTTCTGTCAGTTGAAAGACGCATATTTAGCTTACTTGCTTATAATTATAAACTGTTCACCACATGAAGTCAAAGAGAATGAAGTTTAAAAAATACCTCTGGAGGTTATGAAAAATCCACTGTAATGTCAAAGACTTTTCTTCTCATTTAAATAAGCCAGGATTGCTTTTTACAACCCTGAGAATGTGATTAGTGTCAGTAAAATTATACCTTTATTATATGAGTCATAATTCTTGTACCATTTATCACAACGAACCAGTAATTACTTAAAGCTCTACCAACCTCTCTCTGGCTGGGACTCCACAAATGTGATTTTAGATTCTAAGTCACTTAACTTTCGGTGTCGAGGTGACATTCCAGTAATTATATCATTTCTACATTTTCTGTATTAGAAACCTAGATTTGTATGTGGGTGTTAACAGTATTTGGTGTCCTATAAATAGCTTAATATCTGAGCTTTCTTTCTTAATCTCCCTAAGGAAATAAAAATAATTTTCAAACGTGGAATAATCTGTGTTGAGATTAAAATTGTTTTTCATACGAATTGTTTTTGTGAGGTTGCAACTCTTTTTGGATTTAACTTCTCGATTTGGTTATATCCTTTGACTAGCTGTTTGGAGAGAGGGCAAAGATGATTCACTTCTGAGTGTTCCGAGTGACCTTGTTGTCTCCACTTGCTAGTGGGGGTCCTTCGCTGGCTGGCTTCTTTTTCCTGACCCCTCCACACCAGTGTGAAAGACTCTCTTATTCCTGGGAATGAGGCTGGATTGATTTACATAATAAAAGACTGGGAACTGAAGGAAAAGAGGCTTGAGGTATAGGACAGAGTTTAGGATTTTCCTTTTGCAAGATTTCCAAGCAGAGACACAAAACTGAAAAACTTAGAGAAGTTTTATGTAGGTTATGCATTCGTCCCATTTAATCTCTTTTGAGAGGAGCCAATAAATAAAGTTTTTTTTTTAAACCATTGGCTGTTAAACTGTGCCTGTGAATGTAACTCTATACAGAGAGTTAGCCATGAGCCTTGTACCTTCAGCACTTGCCCCACGCCAATCTATAAGAGATTTTTATTTATTTATCTACATCTGAGTTGCGCTGGTCATGAAACAAACAATTCATTAAAAAATCAATATATTTGGATTATCACCTTAAAGGTCAAACGTATCAAGGAACTTCTAGTAAAAGGACTATAGGATTATTTCTATAGATGAACAAATTAGGTTTATTGCTCTTTGCAGCCAAAGAGGACATGTAGCGCAGGGAACAGGGCATCTCAGAAGGAAGGTGCTAGAAAGAACTGGTGGTACCATGCCGGTTTTGATGGGGTGACTCAGAGAAGAGTCTACAGAAGTGAGAATTTTCTCTAGATTGGATGAAATCAGAAGGAAAGTGAGGAGAGGTATCTGGCATTTTGTTGGTGACACGATGACCTAGTTTCTGTCTGTGTTTAGATAAAATTATGAAGGATCCTTGCCTGCTTTTACTCTATCACAGTCTCACAGTAACCTTGTCTCGAGGCCGGGTTTCTGTGACGTTATTTAGGAGATTATTAGGAGATTACCCAGGGGATATCAGGGACTTGCTGTGAGCGTCAGAACCACTTCTGAATGTCAGGGGCAGCTTTTTAAATTTTCATTATTATTATTTTTAAATTTAGCCAGGGGCAGGGGAAGGCACACCACAGGACATTAATCTGTGACATCCAGATCTTTACTCTTGCCATATTGTGTTTAACGTTAGGAGAGCGCGATCAAGAGGTCAGGGTTGAGGTCTCCTTCTGCCGGAGGATGAGCTGCTGATCCATCTGAAATGACCGTGGCTGTCGAGTGGCATGTAAAGGTGGTAAATTCAGTTTTCAGAAACAGAGTGCCTTTAGTTCTAGCAATAGATCTTGAAACAAAGGACCAGGATTATGAATACAAGACCAGAGAACCTGTCCTAGAACCTAGCTGGGCCTACATTGGTTTCTTTCTTTCTTTCTTTCCCTTTCTTTCTTTCTTTCTTTCTCTTTCTTTCTTTCTTTCTTTCTTTCTTTCTTTCTTTCTTTCTTTCTTTCTTTCTTTCTTTTTCTCTTTCTTTTCTTTCTTTCTTTTCTTTCTTTCTTTCTTTCTTTCTTTCTTTCTTTCTTTCTTTCTTTCTCTTTCTCTTTCTTTTCTTTCTTTCCTTTCTTTCTTTTGTCTCTCTTTCCTTTCTCTTTCTTTCTTTCTTTCTTTCTTTCTTTCTTTCTTTCTTTCTTTCTTTCTTTCTTTCTTTCTTTCTTTCTTTCTTCCTTCCTTCCTTCCTTCCTTCTCTCTCTCTCTTTCTTCCAGTTAAAGACTTCTCTGTTTTTCCTGTGTCATATATAAATGCAATAAGTAAATTTGCTATAATGCAAATTCCTACTAGACTGCTAAGAGGAAATCAAGGGCTATATGATTGTCCATGACAACTGCAGCTCTTTGATTTGTATTAATTTATTGGGTTTTCATAGCAGAAGTGGTATCATTTATATCTTCTGCTAAGATTACAGACAAATTCTGAATCACATTTTCTAATTACAATTTTTTCTATCAAGGGAATTGTAGTTGTATAGTATACATAAAAACTGAATCTGTTATCTCTCTTAGAAATTTTTTTAAATAACTCATGCTTACTTTATATTAGAGGTGTTTGGTATTATTTCTGGGAAATCATGATTTCCTGGAGGGCTGGTAGTTTTGAGTATCTGGGAATCTCTAACAATGACTAGAAATACACAGGGTACATTGGTGTGTGGTAGCCAAGTGTAAGAAGTAATAATCCCAGTGAACCACAGACTGTGTTGGGGCATACGTATCATTTATTGTCATAGATGGGTGCCAATTTTGTGTTCCTTGATTTGCACAAATCCTTGAGTGGGAATAAACAGTTCCCACAAAGAAGGCTGAAGTGTCTCAGCAGAGAACAAATTGAATTTTGCAGTCAGAATAGCACCAAAATTAGTGCCTGATCCTGATTAGGAATATTAGGACTTGCTGATAGGACTGTGATGATGTTAACAAAGCATTTTGTTGATGTGATTTCAAAGCCCAATATTTGCAAGAATAAAAGTTGGGATTAATGATGCTGGGAAATTTACATACCACAAAGTGCCTTTCAAAGGGAATCTGCTTTCTGAAGTGTAGAAGGAGTCAATTACTAAAAATTTTTAAGAGCATCAGGTAACAGATTCAGCCCCTATTAGATTAAAATGCGACTATAGCTGTTTTGTTTTTCTTGAAGTGGCAGGAAGAGACCAGATGGGGTCAGAAAGAAGTGGATGAAAATGAAGGAAATCACACTAATGTGTTAGAGAATGCCAAAATGGAACGACAGGCAGAAAGTGGGGAAAGAATCAGCCAACTGATCTTGTTTCATTTGGGGCTGTTCAATTTTGAGAACTGCTACTTGTTCCAATACTCTTGGGCAAAAGCTGTCTAACTCTGAATTCAGTCTCTTTTGGAAGATTTTTAGGAATCACCAATTTAAGATTTCTAGATGCAATGTCTGTCGATCAGTCAGGAAAAAAGGATGTGTAGTTTTTGAGCTGAGAGCATGACTTAAGCTCAACATTTTGGAGTTTTACTCTCGGGTCAGTTGTAAATATCTTACGATAAGGACTCTTCCATAGGGAATGGAGGGTGATAGAGATAAGGCAGGTGGCTAGGAAATCTGGCTCATAACCATTGCTTATAAAGCCAAAGGCAGCATATGACTTCCATGCAATAATTAGTTGTATTTAATTATGATGTGGTGAAATTTAAGATTGGAGTTGAGATTTCTAAATTTCATGGTATAACCTGTTATTAATAGGAAGCTGACATGTACATGATGAAGGAATTGGCATGGATACAAAGCTAATGTGAATGTTTAAGGCCATAGGGCTTCAAGGTTTCTAAGAGCTTTGCTAACTTTGGTTTTGAATTCCACAAGTTCTTTTTTCTTTCTTCCTGAGAACTGTAAAGGATAAGAAAAGTGAAGTTTCTAGGGAAAAGGCAAAACTTTATAGAGCTTCTTAACATAAATATTTGTAAAATGAATGTCTCTGTCACTGTAGTTTAAAATGGGAGTTCTTTAGGGTGGTAAAACAAAAATTAAAAAAAAAAATTGTCTTCAGTAAGGACTTAAATCTCCCTAGCAAAGAAAGGCTTAAACCCACACTGAGAAATAACCAACAGTAATCAAGACCTACTCATTCTGACTTGCCAGGGGAAATAGTTACTAAAAATATTTGTGTACTCTCTTAAATCTTTTTCTATGTTTAAATAGGTAAGTGGACAGATGACAAGGTGCTAGGTGCCTTATAAGGTCCCAGGAGGGTGGGCTATGTCATTTGGACAAATACTTCCAATCAGTGCAGGAGAAAGGTTTTTAAAACTTCAAAGAGATTATAAAGAAGAAATTGCAAAGCTAAAATTGAAGGGGAAATGGGAAGTCAACGAGTGGAAGCATGAAACCCGCTTTTCTCCCTGACTGCAGTTACAGTGAGGAGCAGTTTGAACTATTTTTTTAGGCCTTGTAGGCCAATGAGACTACTCGAAGCCCAGGGCTTGCTCATAGGAAGAAAGCTTAAGGAGAGACGTTTTCACAGTATCAAAGGAAGAACAGATGCGTCTGAAACAAAAGGCCTCTCTGGGTTCTGTGTCATATGGGCTGTGGACCTGTTTAAGGTGACCCCGGTCCCTGAGCCTCAGGAATCCGGAAGAGGCAAACTCACCTCTGGAAAGAAGTATCGGTCTCTTCGGCTTTAAATTGTTTCCCCAGATTATATCTCAAGTCAATGGTCATAGCAGAGTGAAAAATAGCAATTTGAATGAGAAAACTAGACCTCATGTGTGAAGAAAAGAACAAAGACAAAAGAAAGAAAAAGTAAAAAACAAACTTGCCCTCCCCCCAGATAACAGACACCAGTAGAAATGCATCCACAAAGAGTTCATGGGTTGGAATTGTCAACACAGAGAACAATATTAATTATGGCTGCCATCCTGAAATGTATCTTAATAGAATAGGAAAGTGAGAAAGTGACAGCAAATTTGATATTCAAATATCAAATAAAATTTTAGAAATAAGCACAGTGAATAAATTTGTAAGTCCAGGAGAAATAATCCACAATGCCATTAGGAGAGTAAAAGAAAGAAAATACTAATGAGAAGTTAAACATACATGTTTAGTGTTTGCTTTTTGGGGGTTTCGCAAGGAGACATAAAAGAGATTGAGTAGAATTTAATATGGGATGAGACAATGGCTGAGAATTTTCCTAAACTAATCAGAAAATATGAATTTACATGTTCAGTAAGTCTAACAAATTTTAGATGGAGTAAAAAAAGAAAATAAATCTACTTCTACAAATATCACACACACGCCTTAAGAAAACCAAAAAAGAAGAGAAAAAGATGGGTTATCTTCTAAGGATCAAGCTTACAGAATCATAACCACATTCCAAACAACAGCAATGGCAATCAAAGAATGCTGTCATGTTTTTAGACAAATAAAAGAGCTTTCCGTAAGTAGACTTTGATGAAAGAAACTGCAAACAATACATTTCAATAAGAATGGAAGTGGGCCGGTGAGATGGCTTAGCAGCGTAAGCGCCTGCCTGGCAAGCGCGAGGTCCTGAATTCGACTCCCGGAACCCACATATGAAAAAAGGGCCATTGATATCGCTCAGTGGCACGGGCGCCTGCTGGCGTGCGAGGTCCTGAGGTCGACCCCTGGTACCTACAAAAAAATAATAATAATAATGAAAGTGATTCCATATGGAAGATTTGAGGTGCTATAATGACTTAAAGCCAGGCATGGTGGTATACACCAGCACACACAGCTTCTTGGAAGGCTGAGGCAGGAAGATTACAATTTTGAGACCAGTCTAGATAACTGAGACCCTGTTTCAAAATTTAAAACAGGGCTGGGAATATAGCTCAGCGGCACAGTGCCTGCCTGGCAAGTGCAAGGTCCTGATTTGATTGCCGGTACTCCCCTCCAAAAAATTTAAAATAATATAAAAAAGGGATTAAGCATATAGTTCATTGGCAGACTGCCCCTGGATTCAATCCCCAGTACCAAAAGAAAAAAAAAAAAGAATGAAAAATCAAAAACTGAATTAAAATAATTGTGGAATATAATAATAATGAATTATGATACAAGTTTAAAGGCGATAAATAGAGTTTAAAAGTTTCTTTAATATCCCTTGTATTTGGTGGGAAATAAATGTATTAGCTGCAGCCATCAGTGTATTATTGGACAGGTAACAATATTGGGCAACCATTAAAAAATAAGGAAGTAATTTATAGTTTCCAAACTAGCAGAGGAAAATAACAGAATGACAAAAAAATTTTTTTGTCCATTTAACAGAAAGAGAGAACAGAAGAGAAAAACAGATGGGATAAATAGAAAAAGCATTGGTTACATATTACACAATAAATTATCTCCTCTGTAACCAAGAAATGACAGACTTGATTTAAAAACAGCATAATATATCTATGGCTTGTTTATGAGACAGATGTGTGAGTAAGTCTGAATATATACCCATACATTATGTTTTTCAAAGTTAAAACTAAAAAGTGTGTGTTTGTATTTTTTTCCATTCCCTTAACAGACCTAAGTCACGAACATTTCTCATGTCTATACTTCTCCTTCAAAATAAGATTCCGACGACTTAACGATTGCATTGAAAACTACATTGGGCATTTGGACTTCTTCTGAGAAATGTCTATTCATTTCACTTGCCCATTTTTAGATTGGATCTTTTATGGGAGAGGTCCAATTTTTTGAGTTCTTTATATATTCTAGATATTAGTCTTTTGTCTGAGGAATAGCTGGCTTTTTTTTTTTTTGTGGGTACTGGGGGTCGACCTCAGGACCTTGCATACCAGCAGATGCCCGTGCCGCTGAGCATTATCACTGGCCCTTTTTTCGTATGTGGGTTCCAGGAGTCGAACTCGGGCCCTCGCGCTTGCCAGGCAGGCGTGTACACTGCTGAGCTATCTCACCGACCCTAGCTGGCAATTTTTTTCCCCATTTTGTAGATAATCTTACTCTACTGGTTGCTTCCTTTACTTTTTAATTTGATATGATCCCTTTTGCTGGTTTTTGGTACTATTTTTTGTGCAACTGTGGTTCTGTTCAAGAAGTCCTTGCCTACGACTATGTCTTCAAGGTTTTCTACTTATTTTATCTTCCAGCAGACCAAGTGTTTCTGTTTTAACATTTAGATCTTTGATCCGTTTTATTTTAGTTTAGTAATAAACATTGAAAAAAGAGACAGTACATTGCATAAATGAACATGATATAATTTACACATTCTTTTATTTTTGAACATATGTATATATATTATCTGCCCTTTCTATATGCAGTTGTATACATAAACAATCTTGAATATGAAATTTTAGTAAATTTTTTAAGGATATGTTTCCTGTTGGTTGTGAGCAGCAGCCAGGCAAAATAACAATTGGTAGAGTGACAGGTTATTTCCTTGTAACACAAAAATCTAGATTTGGACAACCTATAATATAGTGAGTAGTACCTATGACTCCACAGTTACCTGGGCCCCAGGCCACTTCTAGTTTTTGGATCTTTCATTTAGAAGAGTGAGAGCCATTCACCTTCCTGGTCCAGGACATAGTCCAGCCATCTACTTGCATGCAAGCGGCACAAAACGGGAGAAAAGATAAACTTCAGCTGTCTTTTTGCAAATAATATTTTCGGTTGTATCCTATTGGCTTGAACTTACTTAGTTTGCATCTGGCTGTAAGGGTAGCTAGGATGTACAGTGCTTATTCTGGGCAGCCAACTAAAATTCAAGGGTTTAACTACCTGAAAGCTGAAAGACAGAAGAGATATTAAGGGGAAATTAACAAGTTCTCAGCAGCAGAATTTCTAAGCCAATGAAGCCTTTTGAAGCCCTTGTTGTGTGAAGACAAATTTCTTTCAGAAGGGCTCTACTATTTAGTATTTCCACATGTGGAACACAGAGAGTCTGCTGATCATGCCAACACTGGATATGAACATCCAAAGTAAATCTCTGCCGGTTTGATAGAAGAAGAAATTATCTCATTTCTATTTCTATTTCATTGAGAATAAAAAGAACTAAATCTTTTCATACATTTGCTGGCTACTTGTATTTTTTTTCTTTTGAATATTCTCCATTATTGGTCTACTTTTAAGTTAATATTTAGCTGGTTAAAGGATTATGTGTATTGAATTGCATGTGTCGGGGGAGGGAGATTTTTTTCTTTGTAATAATTAGGACTAGGGCCGGTGAGATGGCTCAGCGGCTTAAGCTCCTGCCCGGCAAGAGCAAGGGCCCAAGTTCGACTCCCGGAACCCACATACGAAAAAGGGGCTGGTGATATCGCTCAGTGGCACGGGTGCCTGCTGGTGCGCGAGGTCCTGAGGTCAACCCCCCGGTACCCACAAAAAAAAAAAAAAAAATTAGGACTAAAAAATTTTCTATGTTTATTGTGGAATAATAGCTTTATTCCTGGGTTTATTCCATATGGAATAAACACCATTGAAAAATAACTAAATAGTAACCTTTCTTTTTAGTTTTTCTAAAGAAATTGATATACATACTGCTTTGTCGAATGTACCATGCAAATCACAAAGATTGGCATCAAAAACAATTAACTATGGCTTTTCTTAATTCCTCAGAAGGAGTTAAACCATTGACATTTAACTGTATAAAAATAGGCTATTCTCCGAGTCAGGGTGAACTTTTGATGGTAATAGTTCAAATTGAGGAAATATGAGAAAAGGGACTATTTTGGATGGAGACAGGGGCTTGAAATTCCTGGACGTAGTGGCAAAAGGAAAAACCATAGTCAAAACAAGACTGCAAAACTTGCTAGGGATTCTTGCTAGTTCTTGCATCTATGTCTCACGGTCAACCAGATTATCCTAATTAAAATCTTCAAGTTGGAACCACGTAAAAACATTTTTTAAAAAATACACATTTTTATTTTATAGTTAAGCTGATTGCTCTGTTTGAATCATTTTCATCGCGGAGTGTACTTATGCGTTCTTTGCAGAGGACTGAGACCTCCCAGCCTTTACTACCTCAGCAGCAGGCTGGCCTTGGCAGAGGCGGTCAACTTCCCAACAGTGAACACAGAGGACATGGGGCTCACCAAACGTGTGGAGTCATGTTGTTGGTTTTTAAGCAGGAATTCTTGCTGCGTGGTTGAGAATGAAATACCTCAGTCTTTTTGCTGTAACTGTGGGCAGCAGTGCAGCCCCTCTGAGCAAAAGCTGACTTTATGGTTAGTTTATACATAAAAATGAATGCATTTTCATAAGCTAGCAAATTACCTTAGTGAATAGACTAACAGCACCCAGTCGCCCAACTTGAGCCCGGTCTACATTCACCCCTACATGATATGATTCCACAAGAGAATCCTAAGGTGCTCAAGGTTGGTGGCTGTCGCCCCTCTTTGTAGACATTTGATTTGTGAAACTTCTTTTTTTTTTTTTGTGGGTACCAGGGGGTCGACCTCAGGACCTCGTGCGCCAGCAGGCGCCTGTGCCACTGAGCGATATCACCGGCCCCTTTTTTGTATGTGGGTTCTGGGAGTCAAACTCGGGCCCTCGCGCTTGCAAGGCAGGCGCTTAAACCGCTGAGCCATCTCACCAGCCCCGATTTGTGAAACTTCTTAATGGGCACAAATGGTAGGTTAAATCTCAACTGTTGACTTGATAATGGAATCCATCGTTTAGCTATTTCCAAAGAAGTGAAGGAAAAGCTCTTATTTTTAAGGCACAACATTCCCTATTTCACACTTGCTTTTTAATTCTACTCCCTACTGTCTGAGGTGGTGATGAATCACTTACATTTATCATCCTTTGGATTTCCTGTCTGAATTAATACCGTCGACAGACAATTTAAACCTCTGTATACGGGCTCTTGGTAAAGTGAGTGAAGTATAAAACTTCTGCTCAATTTTTATTGCAAAACAAACAATAAAACAAACAAATACAACCACAACCCTGAGACACATTCTGGGTAAAATCTACTGTAATATTTTATCTTTTCAGAGATAAACAAGTATTCAGCCCTCAGTATCGTTCAGATTTCTATAATTTTGATATAACTTTATATAGTCTGATGCCTCGGAAAGCTAGAGAATTGAGGTATTTCTCTCTCTGTCTCTTCTAATGATAAGAGCCTCAGTAGATCAGGACATGCTGAAGTTGTGTTAAGACTCGGTTAGTTTTTTGATATTTTATGTATGCATGTAATGTATGTCCTGGGGATGGAACACAATTCTTCCACATGCTAGGCAAGTGCTCTGTCACTGAGCTATGTCCCTAGCCCAGGTCTTTGTTCACTAGTGGCTTTTCTTGACATCCTGGCAAGATCACTTAATTTTGCAGGTTCTTATATTTGCCACATTATAAGGAAGAAATCATTGCCAATCTAGAAGAATTACATGGCATAAATGAATATAATCAAATAATACTAAATACACTGTTTATTCTTATTTTTAAAATAATTTCAGAGTATCTTGAAGTAGTTCAATTTTTAATAACCATTCATAACAGAAAATACCCAAAAGTAAGGAATGAGGCTTCAGAGATCATTCTGAGTTGCTGAAACAGCCTTAAAACTTTACAAGTGGCTTCAAGCAAGTGGGTTGATTTGTGTGTGAGAGGGTCTTTGCCAAGATAGCTTAGTTTTTAATTTGAATTTTACATCATTGGTATCCTTCCCTTAAGTAAATCTACTTAACTGGGAAGATAGGCAGATTTAAACAGTTCTATTCTTTTTGGATATTGTTGATGTTGCATATTTGGAGGACTGGGACCACTGCAGATGTTTTAAAATCTGGTAGAAGTGCATAGAAGTAAAAAATCATGGGGGCTGCCTACGGAGGCCCACAGGGGACAGGAAAGGCAGGGTGTCATTGTTGGGATTCTCAGGCAGTCATGGAGCAGCATAGAACATTCATCTGGAGAAGGAGGGTTAACCAAAGAGGGGGAGATCCTGAGGAGGACACTGGCCACTTCAAGAACGAAACCAGAGTGAGACTTCCCCTATGATTTGGGCTATTAAGATGTTGCATGGTATGGAGCCTTTCCAGAACTGCTCAAAAGTTGATTCCTCCTCCCCTCATGGAATAAAGAGGTCTTTGTTGTTCTAACACACAGATTAGAAATTTCTATGGTAGTGGTGGAAGTTCTTTCTTTCCAAGTAAGGGAGTTCCTTAAGAACTGAATTTAGGAAAAGGAGGTAATCTATAAATGAAAGATGAAAAATGATAATATTTGTTTTTCTTTCAAAGACTGGAAGGATATTTGCAGTTAGACATAGGCATTCAAAGGCATCATACAGTTTTAATGGTAGTTAGATTACAGTAGAGAGAAGAGGTAACAAAAACCTAAAGATTAACAATATGCCAGGCCAACATTAATAAAAGACGAAGGAAACTCAAAAGAGTTGCTGGGAGAAATCACAATCTTGCATGAATGTGTCCTGTTAAGTCAAACTTACCTTTCAGGACTCTAAAATATTCATTGAACCATATTTTGATGGTGTCAAAATTTACCAGCAGGGGGTGCCATCCCCTCAAAATGCCTTTCTTAGTAAAGGTCATTCTCAAAGGTTTTGTGTCTTTGCAGAGAAGCTAATTGTAAATTCCCCAAATAATTGAGTTCTTAGGTGTTACACTATCTAGATCAGGTATTATCCAGGCAAGACCAGAACACAGCTGTCATCTGCACTTCCTCTGTTTTGAGCCATGAAGTTCTGACCAAGGCAGCTGGCTCTCAAATGTCCACCTGTGGCCATGAGGGAAGAGCAGAGGATCCTGTGGATGGGCTTTTCATGGAAAATCATATCAACATACACCATCTGCCTATGGAAAGGCAAAGCATTATTTTCTTAAAATCAGAATCATTTAGGTTTTCATGTTTATATACTGTAAATGCTGTTTTAAGAATGAAAGACTTTGCTCTTTAAGTCACCTGTCATACCGAACTTTCAGAACATAGAATTAAGTCAAAGCATGTTGGCTATTACGTATTCTAATGTTCAGTGAACTTACAAGTATTGAACGTACTTTGTGCAAGCCTTTTCAGTTTCCTTCAGGTTCCTGTTTACTTTCTTTGAGATCCCAGCAGTCCACTTAGGGATCTCCTAGGAGACTTATACAATTTGTGCCAGGCTAGTCCAGGCAGCAGTCCCTGTATGAGCTTGGATTTGAAGGGAAAAGCATCATGTGCTTTGACCTTGAGCTGTGCTTCATGTGACTTTTCACTCTAGGGACACAGCCACCGTGGCCCTCTTTGCTCATAACCCTGCAGCGCATCGGAGCCTCCCACCCCAACCCAACCCCAGCACCAAGGATGGACCAGGAGAGACTAGAACTCTGTTGGTTTCTGGATGCCAAACTCCTAAGTTAGAACCACCTACCTCCTCTCCCCAGAATTTAGGATCTAATTCAGGCTTTGTTTACCCTCTAAGCTCTCCAGGTTCAAAAGCAGTGGGCAGGTTCAGCAGAGACGAATGCCTGTCTTACACCAGGCTCCAACCCCAGTCTCACTCATGCTGAAGCCCCTCGCATTCTAGAATCTTTCTTGAGGTCTAAATGCAACTTTCTGCCCTTTTCTCCTCCTCATTTGTTATCTTCCTCCAATGCCATTTTGACTCTCTGCTTTTGCTTCTTCATTCAATTAGCCTTTCCTCCACTCTGACTATCATGAAATATTCAGGAGACTCTTGACATAGAAAAGCAGTGAATCTCAGCTCCAGGTGAGGTTAGATTCAGGATGCTTTTTGAAAATACAGAGCTCTGTACCTCTCCCTACCACAGACCTACTGAACTAGACACCGGTGTCTACAAAACTCCTCCCTCCACAGGCCATACTGTGCACAGCCAAGGTTAAGAACTGCTGAAGGGAGAGAATAGATAGAGGGAAATATCCCTGGAGAAAGGAAGCTTAACTTTTTAATATATAGAGTAAAGCAAAGGTAACTCTGCCAAGGGAAGGAAAGCTGGTAACACAGTTGGTGTAGTTTGGATCTTGAATGTTCTCTAGAGGCCCATGTATTGGAAGCCTGGTCCTCAGTCCTTGGTGCTATTGGGAAGAGGGTGGAGCTTTAGGAGGTGGGGCCTAAGGGGAGGATGTTAGGTCATTGGGGCATGCCCTTGAGGGGAGTGTGGCGTACTGGCCTCTTTCTCTGTGCTGCCCAGCTGCCATGAGTTGAATAGCTTCTTCTACCATGTGCTCTTGCATGATATGTTGCCTTGTCACAGGCTCAAAAGCAATGTGGCCAACTTACTGTGAGCCAAAGTAAAGACTTTTGTTTCTTGCAAGTTCATTATCTCAGACATTTTGTTACAGTAATGGAAAGCTAACACAAGGTGAATTAAACTTTCCCTTCCCACTAATAAAATTGACATACATGCATTTTTAAAAATATGTATTTTCTCTTTGATATATTCCTCAGTTTCTTCCACTTCTTTCTCCTCCTGGATGGATGAGAGAGGGAGGAAATAAAAGCTGGATTGAAGAAAACTGAGCTGAGTGGGGAAGGGCTAGGAGACTCAGTTCCAGTGGAAAGTTGAGGATTACAGGCACAAAAACAGGACATCACATCCCATTTGGCCCCTGGCAACCCAGACTGGCAACACAAGGGAGACTTTTGAAGGCATGCTATCTGTTCATGGTGATGTTGCTAAGTCAAAAAAAAATTTTTTTAGCAACTCTCCTTCTGGTATTCTAAAATCCTCTGCTTTTAAAATCTGTCCATGGTCAAAGCCCTTTGCCTTAACAAGGTCCAAAATTCTCTCCCTCCAAAACTATTCTCCTTCTTCTGCTGCCCAAAGAGAAATTTATTCACTGGGCTTCATTATTGACAAAGCATAAGAACCTCAATTCGAGACTTGGAAATTCATTATCTTTGCCATCTAAGATGTAAGATACAGATTGGCAGTATGAATGATCACAAATATTAATATCTTACTAGATGTGGATAAATTAAACTATCATAAAAGCCTGATTTTTATTGTTTCAAGTGAGTATATATATATACATATACTGTTTATTGCTCCAGTCAGTGAATTTCATGGCACTGGATATTTCTCAGAGGTCACTAATAATCAGTAAATTCATAGAATCTGACAAGCTATTCAGAGAATTCCCAAGCCAGGCCTCTACTTTTATGGATGATACCAGAAAATAGGAGATTAAGTGATTTTTTGCTCAAAATTCCTGGCCCAGGAACATAACTGAAGTCTCTGGCTTTTAGTTCAGTGGAATTTCTAACTGAAATCATGTATGTTGAATTGTACCAGAGTTAATTCTCAATGCATTGCATTTTTTGTAGTACTTGACTATGTAAGTGGATACTACCTATATGTTATTATTCTAGTTACTGAATAGAGACACATGTTAGAAAGTGTGAGATGCTTTGGAGATAACTTTTTATATAGAATTCAAAATACTCATACATGATGTTTTCCTGCATCTCTTTGTAAATCTACTGACTCAGAATCTCCAGCAATCCAAGAGTAGGAACCATTGGGAACAATTCTACATGACTGGGGTCCTGTGACTCTGAGGCTGGTGTGATCTGCTTTAGGAACAGAGAGGTGTGTGGAAGGCTGTGTACTTCCTGGCTGCACAGAGAAATCTCATAACTGCGGCATTCCTAAGGCAAGATAAGATCTGCCGAGGACAATCTAAAGAATGCAGCCGTATTGACGTGGAGAAGGACTTGTTCTTCTTGTTCGCTATTCGCTGCAGTTGCTGTTCCATGAAAAGTACACTACTCCTTCCCCTGTGCTCCTCGCTTGCTAATAAAAGTGGTCAACCGTGGAGATTGTTGTGCCTGTCCACTTGAGGCAGGTTCCTCCCAGTCTCCTTGTACCTTGAGTATTTGGTTTTCTCTATTCCCCGCCATTCCTCCCACAGGTATCTGTGGATCTGATCAGCCCCTGGCAATTGGTGCCCAAACTGGAAATGTGAGACTGAGAGGGGAAAGCCCACCAGAGTGGGAAGGAGCAACTCAGATATTGGGGGATTCCACAGGATGATCTTGGAGTCAGCTGTTCAGAAGTGGAAGTAAGTATTAGTGTCATGGAAAAGTTTTGTTAATCAGGATAATAAGGCAGAATTTGTCAGTAGAGCAACAGAGATATGTGCAGTTGTTGCATATGTTACTCAAATAGTCAGGGTCCCGGGTCAGTACTCACTCTCTTTCTAAAATGTTGCAAGATATTACCGAGCATAACCCTTGGTTCCCATAGGCAGAAAATTGGGATAGGGTGGGAGAAAACTTAAGAAAGGCCAATGTTAAGGGACAGCCAATCGCCCCAGAGACTTTCTCTGTGTGGAGTCTGGTAAAGTTGGTAATGGGACCTTTATGTTCTGCCAGGGTTATTGCACCTGCTACGGCTCCTCCTGAAGAGGAAAATGGAAAAGATCATGAAGAAGATAGCGAGACTCTTTCCTGGACAGCACCTCCAGAATTTCCAGAGGCTAGTGGGGGGCATCCTTGCTTGTCTAAGTACTAACAACTTGTTCAGCAGGCTATGATGGCTGGGAACCCCATTGCACCCTGTTTCTTCCCTATTACAGTTAGACAGGACCCCAATAATCCCCAACAAATGATCCATGAACATCATGGGATAAAATACAAGGTTTTAAAAGAATTGAAACAGTGTAATGAACAATGGAGTCCAGGGGCCCTTTACACTGGGACTCTTAGAATCCTTTTTGGGAGCCCTGTGTATGGCTCCACAAGATATTAAACATCTTGCTGGTTCCTGTCTATTGGCAGGCCAGTGTCTTCATTCTAAGATGCAACTACAAGAGCTTGCAGCAGAACAGGTGAATAGAAATAGGGCAGCTGGGAGGCCAGGGATCTCAGAGGATATGCTGCTGAGAACAGAACCTTATGCAGATCTTGTGTAACAATCGACTTATCCTAATGAAGCATATGACTAGGGACATTTGATGAGGAGGGTATTCCAGTTCAGTTCTTTTTACATATTTTACAGGGATCTCAAGAGCCTTATGCTCAATTCCTTGCTAGATTATGGAAGCAGTCCACAGACAGATTCCTCATTCACAAGCAGCTGAAATTATAGTACATCAGTTGGTCTTCAAGAATGCAAATAAGGACTGTAAACAGATCCTTAGGGTAGTTAGGGCCACAAAGAAGCTTAGAAATTATTTAAAAGCTTGTCAAGATGTAGGGACCAAATCTTATAAAAGTTCAATGCTGGCGCAAGCTATGTTAAGTCTTACAGAGGGGAGTCCCATGAACACTGTTAGAAGAAAAAGAAAAACTAGGATTAGAGGTCCCATTTGACCCAGTTATTCCCCTTCTGAGTATCTTTCCAGAATAATTAAAAACATCATACCGTAGTGATATATGTGCACCCAGGTTTATATCACCGCAATTTGTAATAGGTAAATCTTGGAGACAACCCAAATGCCCATCAACTGAGGAATGGATAAAAAAGTTTTTTTTTTTTTTTTTTTTTTTAATATAATAGAGTACCACTCAGCCATAAAGAAGGATGAACTGGAGACTTTTATAGGTAAATGGATGCAACTTGAGACCATACTCATAAGTGAAATAAATCAGACCCATATGTGTAAACATCATATTATCTTACTAGTGTGAGAAACTGAAAGAGTGAATGGGGTCCAAAATGTACAATAGATATTGTGAATTGGGAAGAAATGTTCAAAAGAAAAGACAAACTATGATGGGTGAAAGGGGAAAGGAAGGAAGGCAAAAAGAAAAAAATATATTTATACAAAAGATAGTTAAGACAGTTATACAGCTAGTTTCTCTTAGTTCATTGAAAAGAAAAATTTGTGCTAATATTGTTTGGAAAAGATATCATGCCTATATCTTGTACTCTGAATAAGTACTACGAAGACAACAATACTCAATGTATTAGTTATTGTAACTCTCCTACTTATCTGTTTTGAAACTCTGTTTTATTGTTATTTTTTTCTCTTTAAAATAAAAAAAAAAGAAAAAGAAGCTCTGAGTATGTGACAAGGTACAGCAGTGACTGAGCCAGAGGCTCAATGAAAGAAGAAGACATGGAATTGCCAAAATTCGTAAGACAAAATAAAATACAAAAGAAAATATTGATTATGAATAAAAGGTTTTTATTCCTTCTAATTCTTATTACAAGAGAGTTATTGTAATTCAACTGGCCAAATACATCTGAGTGCATTCTGGTCTATTAACAGTTGTCTTACGTGTGCTTGTCTGTTTGTTCATTTGTGACTGGTTAAAATACCTATAGGTGTTTTGTTTGAGCTCAACAATTTTTTCTTCTTTTTGCCTTTTTGGATTTTTAAAACATTTGTCTATAGTTTAAATTGACTTAAAGATGTCGTTAGAGTTAAGGACATGTTTCCACCCAGGTTGCCAGCTGATCAAAATGTCAAGACTGGTTTTACATATACAATGCATGTTGTTGTCTGTGTACAACAACTCAGAAATCTTTCATTGTTCAAGAATAGTGTTAATTGTTATGATCTGGTTCTCAAGGTCATCAAAATTTGTTAAGATAATTAAACGGGGACCCCTTAGGCTAAGGAAAGTGCTGGAAAGGACTCTGTTTGATGAATAAAGGAGTAGCTGCCTGCAAATATTTTCTCCCAGTCTTTGTTCACTAATGGGACCCCAATAATTTCCATAGCCTTATGGGAGACACACCCCAATAAATGTTGCTAAACATATCATTGTGATACGCTTACATTGGTCATCGTCAAAAGGCTAAGTTTTCTGTGGGTAAAACAATAAGGTTTCAGTAACAGATGCTCATGATACAAAACTAAGAGACCAAGATTTACATATAGCTATGACATTTGGCAAATGGATGTTACTCATATCCCGTCCTTTGTATGGTTACAATATACACATGTCTCTATAGATACTTATTTTCACATGATTCTTGCCACCTGCCATGGGGGCGAAAAGGTGGGACATGTTCAACAGCATTGTTTAACTGCCTTTGCTGCCATGGGAGTCCCTCATACAATAAAAACTGATAATGGACCCTCAACAAGGCCTTATCCTCTTTCTTTCAACTTTGGCATATTAAACACCTCGCAGGCATCCTTATAATCCTCAGGGCCAAGCCATAGTAGAATGTGCACGCCTTTCATTAAAAACACAATTACAGAAGCAAAAAGGGGGTGTATGTTTACATCCACAAGCACAACTAGACCTCGCCACTTTTACTTTAAATTTTTCGAACCCAGTAGCAGAAAATAAGCATACCCCACCAGAGCTTCATTGGCAAAAAGACAAATCAACCAATATACCTAGTGCACAAGTCCTATAGAAAGATGTCCAAACAGGAAAATGGAATGGCCTGGTGCAATTAATAATGTGGGGACGAGGGTATGCTTGTGTATTAACAGGTCATGGAACACCATTTTGGGTGCCATCCTGGAACGTGTGGCCACGGAAGGAGGAGATCTCCAAACCTGTGGTGGACTCTGCTGCCACAAGGCCCATTTTGGAGTCTACACTGGATTGATTATATTAATATGTTTGTGTCTTCTATTTCTGTTCCTCGTCTGCTCCAGGGGATGTCAAGCCCGACAATGCCTAGATGCTATCTAACCTCAAGATATGCTGTTTCATCTTTTACAATTACAGAAACAAAAAGGGGGAGCTGTTGGGGACCAGGCTACATGATTGGGGTCCTGTGACTTTGAGGCCAGTGTGACCTTGCTTTAGGAATAGAAAAGTATGTGGAAGGCTGCATACTTCCTGGCTGCACAGAGAAATCAGTAACTGCAGCATTCCTAAGGCAAGATAACATCTGCTGAGGACAATCTAAAGAATGCAGCCGTATTGACATGGAGAAGGACTTCTTCTTGTTCGCTATTCACTGCGGTTGCTGTTCCATGAAAAGTACACTACTCCTTCCCCTGTGCTCCTCGCTTGCTAATAAAAGTGGTCAACCACGGAGATTGTTGTGCCTGTCCACTAGAGGCAGGTTCCTCCCAGTCCCCTCGTACCTTGAATATTGTCTTTTTCTTTATTTGATCAGCCCCTGGCAGGAACCAGCATTTTCCCTCTATCTGCAAAGATGAAATAGTCACTGTGTGAAACTATGCAGTTTTTTAGTGTAAATTGGTAGAAAGTTTGAAAATTTCAGTAGCATTCTTCTGTGCCACATCACTATTTCTATCTCTGGATTTACCCACATGTGTCTTCTTGTTCTGGAATTGTCTTTGTCTTCTTAACAAAATCCTATCCATGAGTCAGAACTTTGATCAAGTCCTACCTCTTGACTGTATGATGGCTTGTGACTGTGTAGTAGCATGACGTCAGGAGATCTTCCTGGTTGTCCATTAGGGAGGTATTGCTTCGGTCCCTGTTATACTGCCAAGGGCATGGAGGCTTAGACAGGGGGGATAAGCAGCCTAACCATCTCTCTGCCAGGTATGGATGTGGGACGTAAGCACGCTGTCTTACCAGGCACGAGACACAAGCTCTATGTCTCCCTGTCCCTCACGTACTGCATGGTCAGCTCCCAAGCTCCTGGAATATGAGCTCTGAATCCCACAATTGAATACTACATATAGCTTTGCTATTCTTTCCCATGTCTTCAGTCTTCTCAACTAGACCTCCAATCCAGCTAAGGCAAGGAATCCTTTCTATAGGACCACACAGTAGACTTAAGTAATATTTGTTAATTGATTAGATATGTCGAAACATAAATTGGGAAAATGTGCAAGATTTTTTGTGGTTGACTATAGAAGATTATCAACTCACAAAGGAAAAATATCAAATCCAGTTTCTGTCTTTGTTCTTGAAATAAAAATTTTTTTTCTACACAAATTTAGGAATGGGAAGGAAATGCAATGATAGAGATTCGACAGAAAGAAACTGCTTCCCAGTGACCATATTTGGGTTTTGTGAGATCTCAACGCCCATGCCTCTGGGATCACTATGCTCTATGGGATTGTGCTGACCCAGAAAATATGAAAATTGTGGTCTTGTAAAATCTTTTTTGGCTCAAATCAATTCCATGTGAGCAGAGCAATGTAAGCTTCCTTATAGCTGTTCCACCCTGAAATGGCATATCCCTAATCTTTTAACAGAAAATTGGAGAGATGGATTTGCTGATGCAGTCACAACTTTGAGTTAGGTCATTTTGTAAAATGGATGGGATGAAGTGTGCTTTTATTTGTCTTAGAGAAAAAAGTTTTTAATTTATTGGAACTTACCATTTTTTGCTTTAAGATTAATGTTGGCTTCAACATTAGTGACTAAAGCTAAATTTTAATAGGCACTTTTAGATGGCATCTGATCTGAATTGAATTCTATTTGAGGGCAATTAAATACCCCTAAGTGGAAATTAAAAATATGTGCTGGAGTAAATGCATGCAGTGTATTATTGAAAGATGTCTACGAATAGTAAAATGTGATCATCTTAACTCTTCTCTTTTGTCTTTTATTTTAAAGATTTTTTCCCTAATTTACCTCAGTACACTCATAAATTCAAAAAAGAAATAACTGAGGTGTATATCACCATTTTTTTTCCCCAAGCATTTTGAGCATCTAAAATTATTCTGGAAAGTTTTTGTTCCCATTTCCTCTTTGACTATCTCTTATGTTGGGAAAGCTAGGATACTAAAATGAATTATTTCTATTATATTTTAAAAACATTGAAAACTAGTGAATGTCACTGGATATTTATGATGAAAAATTGACAAAATATCTTTCCCCCAACAATGAAAATAGATTGTGAGCTAATGCAGGATGTGAATAATATTAACTTGTTAAAAGGTACAATTAGTGGCAGTAAACATGTTAGATTTCATTAATTCTTCAAAAAGTTCAGAAATTAAGTTTTATTTCCTGAAAGCCCCATCATTGTACTCTTGAATTTTCACCCCATTATCTCTGTCTATTGCCAGATGGTCTGTCTTGGATGGGGGGCTTGCTTTACTACTTGAGGTTATCCCTATCCTTTGAGTGGCTGTTGTGTGGGCATAGCTCATGACAGAAGCTGCAAAGCATTTTGGGATGATGAATTCACAAAGAATAACTGGAGGATGTCTTGGTTCATTTGTCTGCTATAACAAAATACCTAAGACTGGGTGATTTTCAACCAACAGAAATTTACTTCTCATAGTTCTGTTGGTGCGAAATCCAAGATAAGGTACCAGCATATCTGGTATTTGACAAGGGCTCACTCTGCTTCCAAGATGGCGCCTTTTTACTGTGTGCTCACATGATAGAAGGGGCAGAATAGAGGGGCAAACTCACTCCCTGTAGTCCTTTTGTAAGGACACAGATGCCATTTCTAAGGGCTGAGCCCTCATCATCAAAGCGGTTCCCAGAAGTTTTACTCTTTAATACCATCATTTCAGGGAAAGAATTTTGGGTGGACACATACACTCAAGCCTTATCAGAGAGGGGTGGCCCCAATTTTAATACCATATACAATACATTTTGTACATTGGATAATTAGAAAATTACCTATGTATCTGTCATTCTGGAATGTGTACTTGAGCAGTCATCCCAGAAGGTGGCACTTATTTTTATGGTTTTGTTATTGTCCAAAACTTTTACATATAAGGAAATAAAGCTCACTGTGTCATACTTCTGATCAAAGTAGAATTCTACACTGTGATTTCCCACCTTATTCACACAGCTTTGAGTGAGTGACTTTTCATTGCTTTCAAAAATCATTCAAAGGACGATTAAAGGTAGTCAAGTGAATGAGTAATTTCTTTAAAAACAACTCAAAAAAGCAGTGTCCAAAATAGCTCGTATTTAGCTGAGGTGCATGTATGCCTCCCAAAGATGCTTCACTGAAAAGACCATGGCTACTTGTTATATGTGCTTTGCAGCCATTGTTTTATTCTACCTTATGCATTTGATTTAACGTCACTTAATTTCTCAATCCAGATGCATTGCTGTCAATAGCTTTGGAAGTGCAGTTTGATTTTGAAAAGCATCACATTCTGCCAATGTTCTATATAATGAGACACATGCATTTTAGCTTCTGTCTTTCTTTAAAAATCAAGTTCTCGAGAGAGGTTACAGTTCTAATCATTTTAGTGGAGAATAATTAATGTAAAGGCCTCAGTGAAATATAAACCTGAGAATGTGAGCTGTTGGTAAGTGACTGAATGATACTTTCATGTGTCGAAATTACGCCTTAACAAACAAGACTGGAGACAGCGCAGAATTTAATTAGCATGAGGGCTCTTAAAGTTCATGTAGTTACAACTCCATCATTTTTAGATTTAAAATATTGACATCTACAAGCTTGTGGGACTTTACTAAGACCACCAAAGTAATTTTCAGCCCTCAGATACTACTGCTTCGGCAGAATAACAGCCTACCAGCTGTCTGCATGGTCCCTATGCAGTTACTTTGCTTTCAATAGCTGTCTTAGTTACTTTTCTCATTGCCAAGACAAAATTACCTGACACCCAAAGTTAAAAGAGGAAAATGTTTATTTGGCTCACAGTTTATAGAGGTTTCAGTTCATAGTGGACTGGCTCCAAGGCGCAGTGGCATGGCAGAGGGGTATCGCAGAGGTGAAAAAGTTCATGGCAGGCGGAAGGTAGAAGGTAACAAGGCAGCAAGCAGGAAGCAACAAGAAACAAGCAATGACACTGCCCTTTCTCTGTCCCTTATATTTTATACAGGCTACCAGCCCCTAGGGCAGGTAGCCCTCATACCCAGGTGGGGCACCCTTAATGCTACCTAGAACTATACTAAACCAATCAGTGGGCTAATTTAGTAATCACACAACCTTGATCCCAGCATCACACACTCTAGATCCAGCCACCTCTAAAAAAGCCCCACCTATGACTGCATGAGGTTTTCGGGGGACATCTAAACACAAGCCATAACAGTAGCCATCACCAGAATAACTGCTGACATTGTACATTTACGATGACTTCTATGCTTCTTAACCCATCTCCTTGTATTGATTTCTCATTGTTTACATAAATTAATACAGTGATGCCTTGGTTCATGTACGCTTTTGTTGCAAAGAATTTGGTTCACAAACAAAAGCATTTGGCAAAATTTTGTTTTTGTTTGCAAACTTTACATCAGGTGTCAAACACGACTATGCCATCTTTCCAGCACAAACACAAATGTGGCCATCTTTTCTAAAATCATGGAACCAATTAAATTTGTGAACCAAGATACCACTATCTACTTCACATATTCGTTTAATCTATAGATGCCTTGATTTCTATGTAATGTGTATCCTGGACTTTGCATTTTGGTACTGCCTATTGTACTAATGCAATATAAGCTGCCTTTTATAGACTATAGGGAGTAAGGATTTTGTTCGAGGGTTTTGTATGTGTGTAAGAATTTTGTTTTCTCAGTGTCATCTATTTAAACTTGATGAACTCGACGCAGTGTCATGAAACTGTTCCTAAACCTTGAACCGGTGCTTCTCCCTTACATGTCTCCACACATTTGTACTTAGTTGTTCATGCTGGTCTTCCTCGGCAAGGCTCTGGGCTCCATGAGGACAAGGCTCTCATCTGTCTTAGGTTCCAATATCTCTGCAGCATGAAATATACACATGGGAAGCCCTCCTGGCTAGGAGTCTGGGTTACGAGTCACAGCTACAATTCACACCAACTTCTGCAGGAATAGCAAGCCAGTGTCTCACATAACGAGAAAGTCTAGGGATGAAAGTGGGTGATTTCACCATAACTCTGTCCCTGGACTAAGGCTTTGTCCCTAGGATGATTTTTCCTCTTGTTGCTTTCACTCTTAGACCTGCTGTCTTTTATTTGGCCAAGTTGACTCTCGTGGCTCCAGACTTACCTGATCTGCCGTGTAAGGGATTCTCTTAATAGAATAGGGGAATGGGTACTGGACAGGAAGAAACACTGACAACAGAAAGAGTATTACAATCATATTTATCCAGTCCTGTGTATGGTTTTATTAAATTGTTAATTGTTAGTTTAAGATGTTATTTGTTAGCATGTTAACTTGAGATGTTCTTAATTTATGGTTTTGTTAATTTAAAAGGCTTTGATAATTGATGGTGAGAAAATGAATGAATAAATGTCAAGTTTCATGCCTAGGACCTATGGGCCATACCTGTGGCATAATGGTGATATTACAATGATGATGATGATTGTTACCATTATTGCTTTTATTGACTACTAGGTAAATCAATAGCTCTACAGTTATGAGTTAAGAGAGATTATTCATGGTTTATTAGAAAGCAGTCTGAAAGCCAGTATTTCCATAATTGTCTCTCATGCCATGTATATTTAAAAAACTTTGTACATGTCTTTGTTTGTGGCTCACAATTTGCATCTCATTTCTAGCTTTGATTTTTCTCATTTTAACACAATTACCTGCTATCTCCCTGTGCTCTCTTGGGAAAGCTGACCATATTTTTCCTTGTAATTTTAATTTGCATTCTGGTTGTTTACATAATTAACTCAGCTTCTTTCTAGCCCTTTACTTTTTCATCTCCTGCCCCCAACTCTTGGGGTCTTTTTATTGTTCCTCTGAAGACCATTCAGCTTTACCAGATGAATTTTCTATTTAATTTTGGTCCAGGGAGATTTTGTTACTTTACTAAGCCTATCAATTTTGGTTTTCACTTTGTGATAGATTTTTCTTATTTTCATTTCCCCTATATTTTTGTAAGTATTCTAAATTCCACACAAACAATTCCTTGTCTTTTGAAGAAGTTTTAAGCTTCTTTAAGGAAATCTAGCTAAATTCTTAAAGTGGCGTCTTGAAACCTCTGCGACCATGGCAAACTTTGGCATGTATGCATGGACAAAATTTCCAAGGGAATGAATAAGAGGAGTTCTCATGAGAGTTCAAGTTTATGGTTCATGAATTTTCCAGAGCTGTGGTCCCCACACCACAATATTGCTGATAATTTAAGAACGCATCTTTGGTTTATCCCAGAAAGGGGCCAGGAGTTAGAAATTTTGCCACGATTGTGTTTTATCTTTGGCTCAGTTCTGTTATATATGCCAGGGAGGGTTTCAGATGGAGGGATCCCAGACTACCAACAAACTTATCATTTTTCCTATGTCAGTGGCTCCAAAAGAATCAACTTCTCAGCATGCCATGATCTTTGAAGACTTCTCTTCCTTTTTTTTTTTTTTGTGGGTACTGGGGGTCCACCTCAGGACCTCGCGCACCAGCAGGTGCCCATGCCGCTGAGCGATATCACCGGCCCTTTTTTTGTATGTGGGTTCCGGGAGTCGAACTCAGGACGTCGCACTTGCCAGGCAGGTGCTTATGCCGCTGAGCCATCTCGCCGGCCCAGACTTCTCTTCTTATTTGAGGCCTCCTTTCAGGTTGCAACCACTCCCTGGCACGATGCTTCATCTGCAAGGGTAGCACCCACTCCTTCTCCATGCTTCCTTCTTTGGGAAATTGAAGCCATTATGTATGCCGTCACCCTCTTTCCTTTACCCATGGAGAGTTCTAGGTCTCCTTTAACTTCTTAGACTTAAATGCATGTGTTTTGAAACAGGATGTACAAAAGCCCACGAGACAGTGATCTGCTCTTTCTTCTTTGTGTCTATAATTTCTTTCATATAGAAGATGTCACCATGCTTTGGTTATGCTCAGTCCAACAGTAACCATTTTCCATCCTTGCTGCACGTTTGGCAGGCTGCTGGTATTTAAATCCCTCTCCCTTTCTCACAATATCCTAGCACTGCGAAGCTAGGCATTCTTTGTCCCAACCATCACGGATGGAGCAGATGGGCTCTGGGATAAGGTTGGTGCCAGAAGGGAGAATTTCCAGAGAACTTTCTGTGCCAGAAGAGCTAACTGGTTCAAGCACCAAAGATGACTTGAAGACATTACATTCTTCATATTAGAGGTGAGATGGAGGTTAATGTAACTAAGCCAAGCGCTCTGGGGCTGGCCAAGAAAGAGTCAAAGGGCTAGGAAAGTATGTAATAGGGCAGTGAGATTGAGATGTGTGGCTGTGTTAGGCTGAGTTAAAATGCAAGATGCAAAAAGATTCTTCCTTCTACTCTAAGCCTTCCTCTGCATCATTACTGAAGGGATAGGGATCTGGCAGTGTATATACTCGTGTGTGCATGTGTGTGTGTGTGTGTGCATGTGTGTGTGTGTGTATACTGATGCAGGAATGGAATCTATCATCTGTCTGTCTGTCTGTCTGTCTGTCTGTCTCTCTCTCTCTCTCTCTCTCTATATATATATATACATAATATTGCCTAGGATGATTGGGAAGGCATCAAATATCACTTTAGGCTTTACTGATTAAATATTATGGGAACATATTCCTTAGACAATGAGTCTCCTACAATCTCAATCTTTCAGATAGAACTATTGCTGACAGTGTAGTGTCTATTCTCTCGTATTCTTCTTATGCATATATTAAAATAAATGTAATGCACTGTGCCCACACACATATATTTCACGCAGAAATTGAAGCATCCATAATCCTGCTCTGTAGCTTGTTTATTCAGTTACCACTGTATTTCAAGTACCATCGTTTTAAAAATAAATCTCGAATACAGAATATATGAATATTTCCTGAACATTTTATTGATCAGCATCAGAGTTGATTACATCTCTCAGGAAGCACCAGGGAGAAACTTAAAAGATACTAATGATGAGTCTGGAGCTACTTCTTAGAATCAATTATTGCATTTCATAAACTCCGTTTTTCCAAAGTGAAAAGGATGCTGGTACAAAATTAGAGATCATTGAAATCTGATAATTGTAGCAGTCACCAGCTGACAACTGATGAAGCATGTATGTCACTTTGGAGCGTGTCTATCGCAATTCCAAAAAGTTTGAATTTTCATATTATTTTCAAGTCTTTAGAGGATTTGAGTCAGATTAGAAATTATTAAAAATGGTCTAATCAATATTAAATTAAGAACTAAAATTCCAACTAGTTCTACCATACATACTTAATATTTTGCTCCCTATAGCCTTGAACTAGTTTTAAAAACTATATATGATTATTCAAATATTCACCTTCTGAACTATGATATTAATTTAACAAATGATTAAACAGGGGCCATCGAGTTCAAAAGCTGAAGCCACATGGATAGCACAAACTACAGAACTGGGACCTCTGTCTTCTGGTTACCAGCCAAGCTCTCTTTTTGGTAAAACACTTTTTATTTTGAAAGAATAACAGACTTATAAGACATTGCAAAAATATTATAGAGAGGAACTGCGTGATCATCACCCAGCTTTCCCCAGTGGTAACTAACATCTTCCATAGCTAGAGCAGATTATTAGTCCTAGGAAATTGACATGAGAACAACACAATGACTTTAACTACAGATGTCATGTGAATTTCACCAGATTTTGAATGCACTAATGTGTGTGTGTGTGTGCATGTGTGTGCATAGTTGAATGGTTTATTTATTTGTACATGTTTGCAGAACATACTGATTACATTTACTATGGGTGGTTGGTATATGTACATAGCACATCTTAATATTTATTAAGGAGTGGGAATGGATGGGTAGGGGGAAAGAAAAAGAAAAAAATAGTTGAATGTTTTTATCCCACATAGAGCTTTATATAACCACCACAGCAAGTAGATGTGCTCCCGCTCTACTCGAAAACTCCCTAGTTCTCTCTGAACAGCCACACCCTTGCCTTCTCTAAACCCTGGCAACCACTGACTTGTTCTCCATTTCTACGATTTTGCCATCGTTATAATTTTGTATTTATCCCATCCCGCACTGCATCTCAGTGTTTGTGGAGCAAATCTCTGAAGTGTCCATCTGGTGCTATCCAATCTTTCCTCTTTTAAGACCAGGAATTCCTTGACCCAGCCAATTGTCAAGGTCCTCGATTATCAGTGGGGATGAACAAAGCAGGTTCAGTATCATCCAACATCAATAAGAACCTGAGTCAACCCATTTCCCCCCTGTATTTCCAGGATGGTTGTAACAAAGGGCCACAATCTGGGTATTTTAACAATTTGTTGGCTTGTGGTTTTGGAATCTGAAATTAAGATGTCAGCAGGGTCATCCTTCTCTGAAGGTGCTTGGGAAGGCCTGATCCAGGTTTCTCTCCCAGCCCCTGGAAGTTCCTTGTTTTAAGGCAGCACAACTCCAGTCTTCTCATGGCACTGTCTCTGTATCTGTGACTTCACCTCATGCTCCATCAGTCCATATGTCTCCTTGGCCTAATTTCCTCTTGGTATGAGGACACCAGTTAGTTTGGACTGAAGCCCACTCTAATGACTTTATTACCTCTCTCCAAATAGGCATTACAGTCCAAGTAGGAGGGATTAGAACTGCAATATACATATTTTGGTTGAGGGGAGCATATGATTCAACCATCATACAAAACATTCAGGGAATATGCTCAGGGCAGTCCAGCAGAAAGACCACAAGGGGGAAAAAATGTAGAAATAATAGTAGAATAAAAGTGAGTGATTACGGAGGTAAATACTTCTTGCATTATTAAATTAATAACCTGTGAACTTTCAGGATTTAGTCTGAAGGAGCTGCTCTGGATGGGGCTGGTGCCAAGCCAGCTGGCTTGATGCAGACCCCCATGTCTCATCTTCCCATGGTGGCTTCTTTCTATGTGATGCCCCAGGGAGCGAGTGCTCGGATGCGGGGATCCCTGGCCCACATATGACCATGCTCCCCTTCCCTTACATTCCCTTTATCTGAATGTAGACAAAGGGGACTCAGAGCAGGATTTACTCATACCAAGGGACAGCAGAAAAGGAATAAATCTGGACGGTCAGGTAAAGCTTAAACACAGCATATATTTAAAGAATAACTTTCAGATTCTACGCAGCTGTGCCTTTCAAAACAGAAACAAGAACTTAGATAAAGCACTAAGGGGGCTGCAAAGAAGGGAATCATTCTTATGTGGCTGTGATTGTGAGGGTGTCGTGATGTCTGGGTGATCATTTCTAGGTGACCTGCTTCCCCACACCATTGGGACATTGTTATGGACTGAATGTTTTTTATCTCCCCGCCATTCATAGGTTATAAGGGTGTGTCTTAGTCTGCTTCGTGCTGCGATAACAGAATTGCACAGGTAGGGTAATTTATAGTGAGCAGAAACTTAATTACAGTTCTGGAAGCTTTAGGGTCCAAGGTCAACATTCGGGCATCTAGTGAGGACTTTCTGCTGCTTCCTCACGTGGTGCAAAGTGGAAGGGTAAAATGGGAATGAACTCCATGTGTGTTCTTGATGGCAGGAGCAAGAGAGAGAACCTAGCCCCACAAGCTCATTTACAGCAGCATTAATCCCTTGACAAGGTGGAGCCCTCACAGCCAGAATGCCTCCCATTAGGCCTCACCTCCCAGCACTGTGGCAGTGGCGAATAATTTTCCAGCGCATGAATTTTGAGGTACAAATTCAAACCAGAGCAGGAGGGAGCCCAGATCCACTCAGTGTCCAGGAAGGGCTGTGTGAGGACCCAGGGAGAAGGTGGCCATCTGCACACCAGGAAGAGAGCTCTTATCACAAACCACAGCTGCTGACACCTTCGCCCTGGACCCCAGAACTGTGAGAAAATGGAGCTCTGCTGTCTAAGTGCCTCCCAGCCCCTGCTGATAGTGTTTTCTGAGGGCAGCAGGTGTAACAGACTCAGGCAGATGGGCACAGTCACTCAGCGCACAGACAACGCCCCGTGGTGACAAACTAAAGCTTTGCCCTTGGGAGCTGCTGCCTCCCTGGGGACACCTGGTATGGTAGAATTCAAGCGACTCAGCTTTTTATTTGTTTGTTTAAGTTAATTTTTTCTAAGCTGGAATAATTGTTGAACTATGTAGAGGAACAGACTGATAAATAGAGGTGCACTCCCTCTCTCCAGCCATTGTTTAGAGACAGAAGGCAATGAAAAATTGGAAAATCTTTAAAATGCTTTTTTCTCAAAATCAGTTTTCAATGGTTATTTCCTCTGTTTTCTGTCTTTGTGTGCTTGCCTCGTAGATTTTAAAACAAAGCCAAGGGCCTGTGAGATAGCTCAGCGGCATAAGCACCTGCCTGGCAAGCGCGAGGTCCTGAGTTCGACTCCCAGTACCTACATACGAAAAAAAGGGCCAGTGATATTGCTCAGCGGCACGGGCACCTGCTGGCACATGACCCCCGGTACCCACACAAAAATAAATATAAAATAAAATAAAATAAAACAAAGCCAAATATAAATCAACAGTGAATAATTAAAAGACTAAAGAATTTTAAGAAAAAATAGCACTTCTAAAAGGTACCAAGGAGAGTTAGCAAATATAACCTACCGATAGTAATATCCATAATTTATTAGGTACTCGTTTTGATTCAGGCACTGTTCTAAGCATTTTATATGAATGTTTATTTTATCATATAATAAAGGAATCTTAAAAATGGGGTGTTAAGTAAGAATTTACATCATTCTAAGAGTTTTATAGAAAAGTGGATTTTATGTGGCAAAATAGGTGGCTGAAATTATCACACAGACATGAAAGAGAATTAGGGGGTAATAGTGATGGACAGAGTAAAGAGTAATATACTATGATCTCTTACTTAGATAGGTTATTCAGATTTTAAAAAATGAACTTTAGAAAGCATGAATGCTGATTAGCAGCACGCCAAACTTATTTAATTAATTTCTCCTTTTCACTATGTTGTTTGAATGATAAAGTGTAAGAATATTTTCAAATTTTAATGTACCTTTTAGTACTTAAGGGTGGTCCCATGATTTTTGTCATCAAATGAGTTGATTTAAATAGAAACATTCTGAAAATGGTAGTGTTACACAAATGCTGGTTAAAATTAGATTCATCAAGCAGTGACCATAACTTCTTCCACAGTATAAACATTCTAAAGAAATGTAATATCCATTCATTGGTGGCGTTTTCAATATTTGAGTTTTGAACTTCATGTGAAATGGAACTTTACAGTGTTTTTCTATTTTCTTTCCCACAGGTTATGCGCACCCCTTGAAATTACCTCCGAGAGAAATTACCTCAGAGCTTATCTCCTAGGAAAGCTGGCTGTCTTTTATGGAAGCCACACAGTGTAATAATAAAGGCACATCTTTTGAGGTAAGAAAATGAAGGAAACAAGGAAAACAAGGAAAGAGAAATGACATTGAGTGAGATCGAGAAAAAAGAAATGCTCAAGTAGGCATTTACTGAATGTTTAGGTATCATAAATTATAGAGAAAAATAGTATGGGGTGGGCAAAATAAAATCACATCCCATATCGAGTCCTGAGTACCACTTGGTTCTGATAGAGTTCTTCCAAACTCAATGATAAAAATGTGTCTGTTGCCCACAGTTTCCTCTTATTTATCTTCTATTCTTATTATATTTAGGAGCTACTTCAAAATAATGAAATAATGGCTTCTCTGTTGGGAAAAATCCAGCCACTTTGTCATAATTTTTTATTTATTTATAATTTATAATTATTTATAATTTTGTATTTCAAAAATAAATTGAGAAAGGAGTCTCATTAGCATCAGCAAGCCCGAGAACCTCAGACTTAACATAGTATTTCATACTTCATAGTAGTAGGGCATAGTAATAGTGGCCTATTTTACAAGTAAATAGAGAAAAAGTGAATTGTGTCTTGAGAGGATTGAAGAGTAAGATGTAGTGAATTTTAATAATTTGAACGACTCTGAGACGTAGTAAATTTAAATGAAAAATTGACTCAAGTTAATATTTGACTCTTGATGCGTTGGGTCGCGGACTAAAAAATGTTTTAAAGTGGAAAACTTGTGAACATTGAGATATCTAGAAAAAAAAGGCAACTCTTTGGGAGATTAAGGAAATAAAGAAATTTGGAGGAACCTCAGAGATGCAGGGGCATGTCCCCGAGATCGCGGTCCCTAATTGGGGCAAACTTACCCTGTAGGTTGCTCTGTCCTGACACAGCCTGGGAATCTGTCGGAGAGAGGAAGGACGGAGCAGCATCCGATATAACAAGGAGATGCAGGTGTTGCACAATCATGTTGGCCTTTTAAAAGCTTTTGATTTTGAACGAAATATGGACGCACAAGAAGATAACAGAAGCGTGCAGCGAAGTCTGTGTTCCTTTATGCAGCTTCCCACAGCTTACCTCTGTAGCACGTTATCGAGACCAGGAAATTCGCATTAGCAGAATATCATTAACTAGACAGCACATCTTACTCAGATCTTACCAGTTTTTTACATACAGTTTTTAAAACTGATATTTACAAGTAAGAAAATTCAACACAAATTACCCAAACCTTAATGGGCAACGTCTCTAATGCTTTCCCTTCTTCATTCCTGCTTCTTTCTTTCTTTCCCTTCCTCATTCTCTCCCTCCCTGGTACTGACCCTGCCACACGGAGAACCAGTTCAGTTCCAGGCCACACGGTCTGTGCCAGCAAGCTTGGTGAGGGCACACAGGGTGGCTGGGTCCTCTCCACCCTCCTCATAGACCCTTCGCTGTCCTTTTTATAGTCCCCCAGCGTCCTGAGCCTCCCTCCCCTTAACACACTAATTCCTTACATGGCTCTGGGTCTACCTTCCTACAGCACCATGCTTGTATCACTGCTTCCCTTGATAAACAGTTTTTAGAAAATGAATATGTGCACAGTCTGCCTTTACAGAAAGCTCTGCTCATAGCATGTTCTGGTCAACATCTCTGTTTGCTGTTTAGGGGCTCTGCAGCAGAATCTTGCCACCTGTGACTCCAGAAAGCTTCTCATCTTTCCTTTCTCTGGAAAGACACGAAGTGCTTGTCAGTTGTGTGTATCTTCTGCCTTTTGCTTGGTATCATATGATGTAGTCCTGCTCCTAGATTATGCCCTTCTCCTTGAGGAGAACTCTGCATCATTTTCTTTCAGTTTTTCACAAATGTCTGGAAAAGAAACCTAGGTCTGGGGTCAAATAGATCTTCATGATCAACCTCCCTCCCAGGTTTCTGCCACTTGTGAACCACAGAACACATAGCAGGTTACTCCATGAAGGAATATAGCTAGTTCCAAGTATCTCCTGGCAAATGAGCTTATGTTACGGGCAGTCAATGAAACGCTCCGTATATGCACAAGCACAGGGTCTGGCAAAAAAATACTTGCAAGAATGATATCTTCAAGCATGGGTACAAAGTGTTCTTTCTGAAACAAACAAAGTAGATTTGTACCAAAATGGCCCTCTTCCATGAATTTGAGAGTCCTAGATTAGTGATCACTTCAAAAAACTAGAACCAGTGTTGAGTTTGTCCAGAATCCTTTGAAATCTCGATTCATTGTGAGAGAGGATCTGCCACTAATTCTTGACAACACATGCTGGGAATAACAAGGGCAAGCTGGGGAGGAGAAATTTCCAACTCCTTGCCCCAAACACCGTTTTTAAGTGCCTGGATTTGCAGAATCATCCACACCCACATTCTTCCTTTCCTTGACCCCATACTCCTGGATATTTTAACTGCATAGAAATCAGGTGAAAGTTACACTCTCCTCCCTACCGTCTTTGGAGTAATTGGTGGAGAACAAGTCTTGATTGTTTCTAAAGGATAATTCAAGGAAAAACTTGGCTGTATGATATGCATATTTGTTAGCCAATTTGCATACCATGCATAAATCTTTCTTTTATTAGCTTGAATAATTGAGTTGAATATGCATTTTTATCTCTTTAAGGATAAGCAAGGCCCACATTTTACCAGAGTGAAATAGGTTCTTGGTGCAGGCATTTCCATATGATTGAATGGTAAGCGTAACCTCATGCCCACCTTGGTACTGAAAGTGTTGGGGAATTTTCTTATTTTGTAACCAGCATGCTGTGTCCCTGATTCAGCTGGCAAGAGTTCTCTCCAATGATGACAATCATTTCCAGACTTAGAAGCCAAATTTTATGTGGGCAGCCTCCAGTGATGTGGAAAAGAGTGTAGAGGTTACTTTTGAGACTGATAAAGTCGTTCTGGCAGAAGACCAAGATCATGTAACTTTATCTTCTGCCAATTTATGACATTTGTACCAAAATAAGTTGGCTTCAAAAGAAACACTCACAGGCCTTCATCTGTTCCATACTGTTATTGAATAATAATGATAACAGTAAGATAATAATATACATAACAGCTATGGCAGATCAAAGGCTTATCTTATCCTGGACCTTCTACTAAGTAGTTTATATTCTATCTCCTAGAAATTCTCACAGTATTTCTATGTTAGTTCCATTTTACAAATGAGGCATCTGGGCTTAAAGATTTTAAATCACTTGCCAAAGGTACAAGATTACTAAGGGGCTGAGTCAGTATTTAAATCTAAATTCCTCTGACTAAAAGCCACATGGGAGCCACTGTGTTCTGATATATTACATTTTCTTAACTAGTGAAAAAGAAATGACCGCAAATTAATTAAATTATTTCATCACCCCTTGTTTCCCTTTCTTTTCTTCTTTCTTTGTATATTAAATATGCTATCATGGGGAAAATGCCAGACTCATCTAGTCCTACCTCATTTACCCCATTTACCTCATTTAGTCCTACTAAGGCCACTTGCAGGTTGGCGTTGTTTCGGCCACCTTTAAAGATAGGGAAGCAGATTTTCAGAAAGGCCAGGTCATCTATCCATGTTCACACAGCTTAGCTGAGGCAGGCCCCAGGTATGAACCCATCTATACATAATAACACGATCTGTTTTCCTGAAAGGACCTGTAATGGGGGCTCAGGTGATTATTAAGATCCACACCCTACTCCTCAAAGTCCAGATTCTTTTCCTCAGCAGCTGTTGGCTCAATGATTTTAATGCGTCATCCTCAATGACTTCTTTGGGTGTTTTTGGAGTTAGGAAGTGGTTGGGAGAGGCATGGTCAGGAATAAACTTTTCTTAATTTTTTTAGGTTCCCAAGATTATTATTATTTTTAAGAGGTTTTGTTATACCTTTTGCTTCATAACAGAAATGTCATAACATGTCTAGAAATATATGGATTGGTAACCACAAATATAAGCTCAGATTTTCTTAAGTAAATGTCTAACTTTTCTTTTGAGAAGAGACCAGATTTGGAGGATTTTCTTGGCAAGTGGCTATACACCATAGCTCTAGTGTGAAAATTAATATTTTTCCCTTGAAGAGCCTGGTAGAAATGAAGAATATGTATTAATTCTCTCGTACCTAATGCAGTGACATGTGATCTGACACTTGGTAAATCACAGAATTTTTTTTTTTTTTGTGGGTACCGGGGGTTGACTTCAGGACCTCATGTGCTAGCAGGCGCCCCTGCTGCTGAGCGATATCACCAGCCCTTTTTTTGTATGTGGGTTCCGGGAGTCGAACTCGGGCCCTTGCGCTTGTCAGGCAGGCGCTTACGCCGCTGAGCCATCTCACTGGCCTTAAATCACAGAATTTTGAGGCTTTTTGCCTCACTCAGAGTAATACTGCTAACACATACTTTATACTAGTGATGCTTTTGCTCTCCAAATGAAACAAATCCTCTGAAACACCACTGCACAGGCCACATGGTAGTGGTAGTTCTGTTTTTCGATCCTAGTACCTAAAGGGTTCAGCACTACCAGAAGCTCTCAGGCTCTGGACCAAGACCATTTGCACCAGTTTACATGGGATGTGAGCTGGTAATGTGGGTTCTTTAGCCTGACCTTGTCCCCAGGGAGGACCTGGAATTGGGCTCCTCAAGTGACATCTCACAGAGCGGAGTTTACCACCCCGTCTCCGGTGCTCAGCATTCACATCCATCTGCATCCCTCTCCTAATTCCCATAATAGGAAGGTCTTGCTGCATGCGAGGAAACAAACTCATAATGGAGAATTACACTCCCTTTCATCACCTTCTGTTTCTCTAGCTGCCCTTCACAAATCAGTAGTCAGCTTCAGAATTTTTCTGCAAAGGCGCCATTAGGGGTGCCCAAGCCCATAGGTAATTCAACAAACATAACTCAAAAAGTCATCCCTTTGTAGCTTTGGGGAATTGGTTCCACCACCCCATTACATACCAAAATCTAAATCCTTTATATAAAATGACCTAGTATCTGCATATAACCTGTGCACAGCCTCCTAAATACTTTAAATTACCTGCAGATTACTTATAATATATATAATACAAAGCAAATGTTTATAAACTGTTGTACTGTATTGTATAAGGAATAATCACAAGAAAAATGTTAGCATTCTTTCAGTGTATATGTGACATTTTTTTCTCAATTATGTTCTATCTGAAGTTGGCTGAATACAATGTTACAGGACCTGAAAATGCAGAGAGCCCAGTGTTATTCCAGATAATACATTTGACCTTTATTTATACTAAAACTATTTAAGTATAAAATGAGAAGCAAATTTGAAATGATGACTTTTATTTTTATTTATTTATTTATTTATTTATTTATTTATTTATTTATTTTGGTACTGGGAATTGAACTCACGATCTCGTGCTTGCCAGGCAGGCACTGTGTCACTGAGTTATATCCCCAGCCCAAAATAATGACTTTTATCACCCCTTTAACAGTATTCCTACAAACTTTCTGTACTCCTCTGATTACGATAATAGACAAAAATGTAAAATTTAGGTATTCAGATGACAAAGGAAGAACTGAGGAGTCTTTCTGTGTGTGCGTGTTTTTGCACACGTGTGTTGTCTGTGCGTGTGTGTAAGCTTGTGTGTGTCCTGCCTCAATGGCACCAGCTAGGAACATTGCTTTGCATGTAATTGGGCAGGAACTCAGTCTACATTCCTCTCTCCAGTGTAATTTTTTCTTTCTATATGAAAGCACAGGAAATTGGTTAGGGTATTTTATAATTTCTGAGACTCTTTTTCCCTGGAGATAAGAGATGTTGATCTGAGCACTTTTCTGATGGATGAATCAAAATGATGGGCGTAGGGAGAATTATGAAGCTGGAAATCCATACAAAGCCTTTCCCAGCCTTTCCCTGGGGTTCAGCTCTATTTCCCACATTTGCTGGTGGAAGTAGGGTGGAGTGTGAGTGGAAAGCCAAGCCGTCCTCTGCAGTTCCGTCAGCAGTTAATGTGAGCACTGGCGGATGTTTAGAAGCTGAGCTCCAGCTGTCAGAGCCCGCCAGCCTCACAAAGCCCTGATTTACTGCTTAGCTGGAGAGACACTGCCCTGCTTTCTAATTAAAACCATGTGGCCTGTTTGTCATGAAGGAGTATTTTACTGTCAAGCCACTTCCTCTCTTACTCCCTCAAAAAACCCAAACCAAACCACCCCCTCCCCAGCAAAACTCCAGAAATAGAGACATCAGCATGACCATGATACTATAATAACCTTGCTAAGAGGGATGACCAGAAGAGCCATGCCCTTCCCTAATTAGTATGTTGTTAGCAAAACATATTTTTCTAAGAATAACTGAGAAGGGACTTTCAGGACTTTTAGCAAATGATATGCAAAAAATTAAAAATTTCTGCCCAAATCCCCTTCCAGGTGAATGATGGCACTTCAGTTAGTCATTCCTTCAGGAAAGGATGTCTTTAAGTCAATAACTTGGTCAGTGACAGAATGTTAGAATGTACTTCTTCCCTTAAATACAACCCAAACCAAAGAATACCTGCATTTTACTGGAATAAAAGCAATCACTTTAAGCACTTAAGATAATTTTTGGAGATAAATTTAGTCTGCAATCAAAAAATGGTTTTATGTACAGTATATTCTTTTAAAAATAATTAGTCTTGATTTCTGTAGGAAAATCAGTCATCTCAGCTCAATATTGATCTTCTTCATGAAGTGGTCAATAGTACCTCACTGGTTTCACCCTGTAATAGCTATGCAGCAGTTATGCGTGTAATGCTCCAAAAGTGTAACTGGTTTTGTCTTCCTGCAAGTTACAAACGGTTCATGAAACGTTTATCTCCTACTGGAACCAGGCAAAGCATCACCAGTACTTGGCAGAAACTTGAATTTTCCTTTTGCAGTTGAGAAATGTGAACAAAGAAAACCAGAAACATACATTATAAGCACTCTGCCAATTGGGAGGCTGCATTACACATCATGCAGAACTATGAGAGGACCAGTAGGTAAAGGTTCTATATAAGGGTAGGAGGAGAGGTGGAGTGAGTTTGGGAGAATGACCATGCACGTGTTGCGTCACTTTGATAAGAGGAACAAGATGGACCAGTGCTCAGGGTTCCAGGGAACAGAATAGAAAAAGATATTCCTTCAATACTTTTCAACATCAATCAAATATTATTGATGCTGAGAAACTCCTCCCCTGACCTCAGGTTCTGTGGAGAGAAATTCTCAAACCTGGCTGACCTAGAAAGATTTGAAAAATTTTAAAAATAAAAATAAAAACAATGGCTCAATGCATTCTCAAATGGAATGTCTAGGTGGGACCTAGGAATGTGTGTTTTCGACCCCCCACCCCAAGTAATCCTGATCCCCAGTGAGGGAGAGAACCTCTTTCATGTAATCATCAGAATTTACTGCTTTAGGAAGTGGATGCTGAAGGCTTCTTTCTTGCTGACTTCCGGCACACGGCATCAGAAGACAGCTGTGAGAATGTGGGATGAAGCTGCTTCTACTGGAGAAGCTGCCACAGCCTTGGGGTGCAAAGGAGCTCAAATAGCCAAAATCATAAAAAGGGTTTCAGGTCTCTAGCTGGGGCGTTGAGTTGAGAGTAGAGGCCAGAAGAAGAAGGGACCGGAGTTCATGCAGACACATACTTTACATTTAAAAAGACTTTTGGTTGTGTCCAACTTTCCACTTGAATTTCTATATTCTGTTAATTGTTGAGGGCAGAAATAGTGTTTCTTTTGTCTTAAAACCTCCAGCATGTGAGACAATGCCTGGCACAGAAGTGGCAATAGATGAATGTTGGGTAAAGTAATTCAGGCCCTGGGAAAATACTGAGGCAAAGTCCATGATTACAGACTTCTCTGACGTGACCAGTCGGTCACAGACGACACGAGTTTCTTCCATGGGCAAACATAATTTGACAGTTCCCAGGACAATCGACGTCTGTCATAAGCACCTGTTACTACTGTGGAAGAAGAGGAGCAATGCTGGTATGTGATCGTGTGTCATTAAGTGCAAGGTGTCCCTGTTGTCAAACCACAGGAAAGGTCTTGTTCAGCACGCCTAGGTGGCTTGGTTACACATTCCTGTTCAGTGTAAAAAGATGATTATGGGAAATAAAAAGGTCAGAAAAACAAATTTTTGGTCTCATTCATGTACTCATCTCACATGAAGTTTTTCAAATTGTCCCATTTAGATAAGAGGAAGAATTTTTCCTTGAGTCATTTCTCAGTTTAGTGTGGCCTGAACACCATGAATCTATTCTGATGTCTTTTTAATGTTTTGGGCCATAACTTTTACATGTACATAATGTTGGAGGGGTAAGGTGATCACTGTTGCTTCTTTTAGCTCTGGAGCCTCTTGATAGCTCTATCTTGTGGCTCCTTTACCAGAGAAGTAGCTGACTGCCTAGCAGCCGATTCTCTGATTCCCTCTCAGGCAAATGATGTGCTTAAGTTCTGTTTGTCAATACAAACCATGACTGTAAGTTATTTCCATAGTTAAATATAAGAACAAATTGATCGGACCAGCCATTTAAAAACTTAGAAGAGAAATCTGGATGGAAGTTGGAAAAATCAAAATTTTCCAATAATCTATGTAGAACAAAATCTCACATCTCTGGAACTACCTCACTTAACAGCTTCTCGGAAATATTTACTGTTCTAGATAATGTTTAAGAATGAATGCACTAGTAGCCTCCTTTTTATTGTTGACATTACTAGGCTTAGTGATACTTCAGTGGGTAGGGATGTTCCACCACCAATGATTTGTTTGGTGGCTTGAGGATGACAGGAAGCAAAATCATCTTCCCCATGGTTCCACTGACCCTTTGGCACACTCTGGGAATCATAAATGATATCCAGAAGATTTGCCTACTATTTTCCTTGAAAATAACATAGTTGTAAGTAGTCAAAGTCTCCCCAAAGAGATGAAAACATCAAGAACTCTTAATTCTTGGAAGCAGCCTAATGTCCATCAACAGATGAATGAATAAAGAAAATGTGGTATTTATACACAATTGAGTACTATTCTGCTACAAAGAATAAACTTGAGTCATTTGTAGAAAAATGGATATACATTGACATTATAAAGTTAAGTGAAATAAATGGATATATAAGCTTAAATATCACATTGTTTCCCTTTTTGAGAAACCCAAAATACAAATAAAGAACAAGATAAAAGATAGATAATAGGAAAAAGGGAGATTGATTTTTGCAAAACAGAAGGGGACCAAGAGATGGGTGGAGGAAGGGAAGGGGAAAGTGGTTAAAAAAAGAATTAAGTTGTGTTACATACACGTACCAACACCACACAAGGAATGCAATCATTATGTACTGCAAACATGTATTAATTTTTAAAAACCTGAAAAAAACTATTAATAAATTGTTGATACTGTTATTGACAAGAAAGACAAAATTCTTTTAAATGCCTCCAGAGTGATAGGTAGCCAGGTTAGTCTTTGCTAGTAAGTACAGTCGTCTTCCTCTACCCATGGGAGATATGGTCTAAGTGGATGTTTCAGACTGCAAATGGTACCAAACCATATGTGTACCATTTTTTTTTCTCTACGTAAGTATCTAAGCTAAAGTTCAATTTATAAATTGGCCATAGAGGGGCTGGTGAGATGGCTCAGTGGCTGAAGCGCCTGCCCGGCAAGCGCGAGGGCCTGAGTTCGACTCCCGGAACCCACATACGAAAAAGGGGCCTGTGATATCGCTCAGCGGCACGGGCGCCTCCTGGCGCGTGAGGTCCTGAGGTCGACCCCCCGGTACCCACAAAAAAAAAAAAAATTGGCCATAGAGATCCTGCCAACAACTAATAATAGAACAGTTATAACAATTTACTACAATACAAGCTATGCAAATGTAGTATTTCTCTGTCTCAAAATATAATAACATGATAACATGGGATGACAGTATTTACATGATGAAGTGGTGTAGCCACTGTGATGTAGCATTAGGCCACAACAGAAGGGTTACTTGAACACAAGCATGGTAACATTATGACAGTTGACTTGATAACTGAGGTGACTACTAAGTGGCTAATGGGCAGGTAGCATATACAGTATGGATACTCTAGAGAAAGGGATGAATCATGTCCTAGGAGGGGTGGAGCAAAATGGTGCCAGGTTTCACCATACTACTCAAAATGGTGCACAAATTAAAATTTACAAATTGTTTATTTCTGGAAGTTTTCATGTCATATTTTCAGCCAGTGGTTGACTAGGGGTAACTGAAACTGCAGACAACAAAACCACAGACATGGAAGACTACTGTATTTAATCATCAGTGCTTACAACTAATGCAGAACTCCTTGTAAGAGACCAGCACAGAGGAAGAAGATATGTATGAAATGAGCCTTTTGTTTACTGCTGCTTTCATTGGTTTTCTTCCAAGAAGTTTATGGGGTCACTTTTGTGTGTGTGTGAATCTGATAATTCATGTGAAGAAGTTAATTTGCCTAAGGGGTCGGAATGCAAAGTAAATGATGTGCCCAATCAGCACACCAGCCTACTTCTTACAGCAGTAAACTCTCCTGCAACACAAGTTTTTTCCACATGATCCATTTTATGTGTTGCGATTACCGGAGTTGGTTTCAAAATAATCTCAATAATCTATTTTTAGTAGTAGATAAAATGTGTATTCCCACTGCAAAATCAAAGTCTGCTGCTTATTATGTTAATATGATATTTGCAAGAGTTTCACCATGGTTTCCAGCTCAGAGTCCCTCAGAGCCTTAAGTCTTGGTCAATGCAAAGTCAGCCTCATAAACATGCAAATCTTACATTTAAAAAAGACTTTCTTAAATAAGAGCAAAATATCTCAAGGAGAAACAGTGCTGGCAGTGGAAATGTAGCAAATGTATCACAAAAGAGAGTGATTCATATGACAACTACGGTTGACTCCTACATGTCTAGTAATTTAATCATTGTTGAGTAATGGGGTCTTTTAATTGGAAAAAATATATTTCTTAAAATAATGTCCTATCTTCTACTTCCTCTGTAGTTGTATATTTTATAATAATCCACGCTAATCTAAGCAAAAACTTCCCACTTTTACCTGGGAATTCTTTCTTTTGTGTTGCCATTATTATTATATTTTCAAACTTACATTTGTTCAATAATATTCCAAAAGATGGAAAAGACACGGTCTTTACCTTTCAGAACTTTGTTAGTCACTTTAAAGGTGTTTATTAATTTGTTGCTTATGTGTTATTATCTTAAAAGAATCACTGTAGTTCTTGCACTGTCAATGGAGCAGTATTATCCCCACAGGTAATATTGGGATAAAATGGTAACTGAGTCTGGTGGGTAGCAAACCAGATAACATGGGTGCTTGTGGACTGTTTTATGGGTTTGGGGAAATGTCCAAACACAAATGGAAGGAGCGGTTCGAGTTTCAAGTAAGAGAGTGAATCAGTGTGATGCGCATCTTTGGATGCATTCTGACCTCACTGTGGAGTTTTAATGGAGGAGAGTTGATATGGTGTAGGGTGCTACTAAGCAGGCTTTTGTAAGAATAAGCAAGGTGGCTGTACAGAGGAAGTATTTAGAAGTTGATGACTGACTGGGTATAAGGGATGAGGAAGAAATAACAACATGGAGTTCCTACGCGTACAATCGAGTGGATGGTGAAACAATTCCCTGAGATGGCGGCAGACACAGGAGGAGAATGAGTTAGGAAGGCCAATCCTGAGCAAGTGTTGGGTTGAAGGGCCTGGAGAGAGATTAGGAACCCAGTTCTGAGTGCCCTGAGCTCCAGGTACCTGTGGGATCTATAAACGGAAAAGATAGGCAAGAAGTTGGATACCACTTGTCTGGACTTAGGAGATCTGAGCTGGGAATAAAATGGGTACATATATGGGAGCACAAAACTGGATTCCTAGGTATGGATGAGACAGCCTTGGGAAAGAATATTAAGGAAGAAGACAGCTGGATCTAGTAGTGAGTCTTGTGTTATTCCAACATTAAAAGTTCCAAAAAAAGAGACTCAGGGTAGCCAGAGAGGTTGCTGGAAGGCCAAAAGAATATTGTGTCACAAGGGACAGAGTATTTCAAAATGGGTGGAGTTGGTTGTGTGGAATGTTACTGCTATTTCAAATAATATGAGAATGGTGATACAGCCATGGGATTATTGATCTGATCCGTCTTGCTGAGAGCTCTCCATGTAGAGTCACTGGAAGAGAGATTAAAGTACCGTGAGACACAGGAGAAGAAACAGAAGCAGCATTCACAGATAACCATGAAACAGAAAGAGAACAAATGTTGCAGAGGAAGAGGGGGATAAGGAGGACCCCACTGTGCGGGGAGGGCCAGCCTGGACATGAAGGCACCTTTTGGAGTCAGAGAGATACATTTCTGTCCTTCAGAAGCGAAGAACAAAGGAAAATGAAATCAATCTAGAGGCTTGGCCACAGGAGTTTGAGAAAGTTCCTAGAATGGAAATATCATAATGTTGAGTGAAAAAAGACACATAAGCTTAAATATTGCATGGTTTCTTTTATACTGTATGCGCATTCTTACTGATGCCCCCTGCCTCCATCTGCCAAATCCAAACTGTCTCCAGTTTCTGTTACAATGCCCTTAATTAATCTGGGATGATCCAATGACATTTTACCAGTATCCTTCATCTACTTTGTCTCCAAGTGACACAGTAAGTTCTCCCCCCCATTCTACCTTTCCAATGAGGAAGAAAAGGTCATTTTGGTGGCTAATGAAAACAGTGAGAGGTGCAACCCTTATATGTTGCACAGATGAAGTTCTAACATGAATTCTTAGTGGGGAAGGTTAGCATTTCCTCCAAAGCTCATACTGGTTTTCTTCCTTTGGGCTTGAAGACTCCAAGGTCAGTGACAGGAAAATCTCATGCCCCTTCTTGTTTTTGCAAAGAATAAACTGCATAAATGTGACCCCAGTGGTGATAAGACTGACATTTTGTTCTCCCCTTTTCTTGCTCCTTCATAGGTGCCAAGGATTAGATCACTTCTTCATGGGAAATTGCAGCTCCTTGAGGGATTAATTCAATTGAAATGTCAAAAATCTGGGTAGGGAGTATTGTTTGTTTTCAACACCTCAACTCAGAAGAGATGCTATTTAAGTAGCTTCATATTTCATGTCTGGAGGGCAGGAAGCTTTAAGGTTTAAAAGGGGTTAGTGGTGCTTCCTGGAAATTCTAGGTTTAGAGGATTTTCCAGTTCTCTGTTCTGTCTCCAGAAGGGATTCTTGCACTTTGCTTGCCAAGATGGATCAGACAGTATTTGGATCTGAGTCACACTCTGATAGATGGAGGCAGGTCAGGGGTGCTGACTGTGGCTGGGACATGAACACACAAAATCCCTGCTTTTTGACTGTGACTGCCATTTCTATCTCCTCGGAAATATGACCATGATTCAAGAGCAAGTGATATATATGAATATCATGGAAGCTTAATGTCGGAACTAAATAGCACATATGATGTACTACAAATCATTTATAATATTCAGAATCTATAGAACCATGTTATTATAGAAGATGGTGAGTGCAAAATACTTAGTTCAGAGACTTATACTCAGAAAGTGCTCACTTAATAGCAACTGAGGAAAAAAAAGTCAAATGGCTTGGGAAAATCATCTCAGTGGACCAAGAATACCATAGAACTTTCTTAAATTACTGCATCCACAATAGTATTTTACAGGCTGAGTATGTTGTATGGAAAATGTTTGGGACCAGAAGTGTTTCAGATTTTGGAGTTTTTCAGATTTGCATAGACTTTACTGGCTCAGCGTCCCTAATCTGATAATGTGAAATGCACAATGCTCTAAAATTTGAAACTTCTTTATTGCATGCCAAGCAATTCAAATTTTTGGGTTAGGGATGCTCAACTAGGACATGCTATTTCTGAACCTGTATTCAGAACTGACCGATAAATGTAATGTGAGTGCTATAAACTTGAACCATGTTAATAATTCTACATTTTCTAGTAGTCTCACAAAATAATATATTTTTATTTGACACCATATTAGAAAGCATTTCTCATTTTAACATGTAATCAATATTATTATTTATGTCTGGATGTCCTCCCAAAGCCTCATGCAGTCATGCAGGGCAGGCTTTTTGGAGGTGGCTGAATCTAGAGTTTGATTGATTCATGGTCTAATGCTGGGATTAAGGGTGTGAGTGCTATGCACACTCAAGGGCTAGTAGACTGCATACAAGTAAGGGATGGAAAGAGGCTTGTTCCCTCCTTCCTCTTGCTTGTTGCTTTTGCTGTCTTCCCCTGTGAATTGTTGCCCCTCTGCCATGTGCCACCCTGTCTTGGAGCCAGCTGATTATGGACTGAAACCTCTGCAGACTGTGAGCTAAATAAACCTTTCCTGCCTTAACTTGTGGGTGTTGGGTATTTTGTCTCAGCAACAAGAAAAGTAACTAAGACAGAATTTGGTACCAGAAGTGGGGCTGTTGCTGTGACTATACCTGACCATGTGGTTCAGGATCTTCTGGGAAGAGTTTGGAATAATTTTGAGATGCCAGCTGAAAAAGTAGAGTTGGATCACCTTAAGCTGTTCTGCATGGGAGATTCTGGTCAGATCTCAGAAGACCAGAAAGCTGGTAAAGACCAGACTTGGGAGGTTTCTGCTAGGAAGAAGGACTGCATTGGTTGTTGGACTCCAGATGATGTGTGGTATACCTTGGCAGAAAGCTTGCCAGTGTTTTACTTATGTCCAGAGACTTTGCCTGAGACTTAGATTAAGGGTGGCAGACTAACTAATCTTATAAAATAAATCTCAAGGCAGTCTAATGTTGAGGCAGTGGAATGGCTATTGTTGGGGGCTTTTAGCCAGATTTTTGTTGAGAATCAAGAGCAAAGAGCCCAGAAGAATGATTTAAAATCTTTGTGAGTTTGGCCAGAAAGGAAGCTCTAGTAAATCAGTAGACTGAAAAAATAGAGCAGAGGAGATCTTGATTGCTGAAAAGGAAAAGGAGAATAAAAAAGATGGCCTGAGGGCATCACAAGAAACAGCAGAACTCCACACTTTGCAGCTTCAAAATTGCAAAAGTGAAAGACTGCTTTGAGAAGAAAGCCCCAGTTCACCATGTCTCAGAATGGCAGTAGCCACACCATGTTCCAGAATGTCTGCAGCATAGAGAATTTGTTCATCAGAATTGGATTCAGAGCACTCAACGATCCATGTACTCAACCCCTACAACCAAGAGAAAGGAAAGCCTGGCTACAGCTCCTGCTGGCAGCAGACCTTGGCATCATCCATGTGGCACTGGTTTTTAGGTGCATGTGGAATGGCAGAGTTGTGGGGTCAGGCAGGCTTCCAGCCAGATTTCAGAAGAAGGCCTGGGAGGCCAGGCAGTGTGCCCCCGAGAGGGCAGTCTGTGAAGCTGTGAGGGTGAAGCCAAAGGTGCAGTAGAGACCCCAGAAGTTTGAAGAAGCCACAAATGTGGATTGTCTGAGGAAAACCGTAAGGAGGGAGTAGATTGGGCCCCAGAGAGCTACAACCACCAGGAGAGCCATGGGGTGGAGTCACCCAAGTCTTTTGGAGTTCACATCTTGCCACAGATTGCCTTGGATGCTGCACATGGAACTACAGGACTTAATGTTTGTCCCACTGGATTTTGGGCTTGCTTTGGTGCCATTCCTTTGTATCCCCCTGTTTGTACTTTTTGGAATGGAAATATCTATTTTGTGACATTGAATGTTGGAAGTGTTTAACTTTCTTTTCATTTGTACAGGGGCTCACAGCTAAGAGTTTGACTTAAATCTCAGAGGAGACTTTGGACTTAGACTTTTCAGTAGTGCTGAAACTGTTAGGACTTTGGCAACTCTTGGAGGTGGACTACATGCCTTTTGCATAAAGGGATGTGCATGAGTCTTTGGGGGGCCACGGGGAGAATGTTATGGTTTGTGTCTAGATGTCTCTCCAAAGCCTCATGTGATCATACAGATTTTTCAGAGGTGGCTAAATCTAGAGTGCATGATTGATTCATAGTGCAATGTTGGGATTAAGGGTGGGTGATTGCTGGATCAGTCCACTGATTGGATTGGTACTGCCCTAATCTTGGTAGACTGGATACTATATAAGGGACAGAAAGAGGCTTGTCTTTCTCTCTCTTGTTGCTTTTGCTGTCTTCCACCATCATGAACTGTTGCCCCTCTGCCATGTGCTGCCCTGCCTTGTAGCCAGTCAATTATGGACTGAAGCCTCCAAAAAATGTGAGCTAAATAAACCTTTCCTCCTTTAACTTCAACTGTTGAGTATTTTGTCTCAGCAACGAGAGAAAAATAACTAAGATACCTATATCTCCTGGCCTAAGACTCAGTGTTAAGAGGTGGTAGAACCAGGCCTCACACCCAGAGTATGACTGGAAGTCCTGTTCTTCAAACACCATGCTGTTTGCCTTTCAAGATATTTAGAAACCGGGGGTCTTTTGTTTTCAAAAATACCTTGAAGATCCAGGAAAGCTGTTACAAGATCATTTTCTTTCATTCCTTGTCTCTTCCTAGTTTCTGGTGTTTGGTTGCTGGGAATTCTTGGCCTTTGTCTTACAGCTACATCACCCCAACCTCTGTGTTTGCCCTCACAGGCCCTTCCTCCCCTGTGTGTGCACCTGCGTTTGTTCTCCCCTTCTTATGTAGACACTAGTCATATTGGATTTAAGGCTCCTTCTAATCAAGTAAGACCTCATCTTAACTAACTGTTATCTGCAAAATCCCTGTTTCTAAGTAAGGTCACATTCTGAGGTTACAGATGGACATGGATTTTGGGGGATACTGGTCAACCCAGTACAAATCACTACTTGTAGCTGCTGGTCTGTAGGGCACTTGGCATGTAGTGGTGAGTGAGGCACACATAGTACCTGCCATCCAAGAGTCACTGCTCAGGCATGGAGACAGAGATGGACATTGACCAAATAACTGCACAAAATTATTCCTGAGCCATAGATATACCTGTTATGGTTTATAAGTAAATGTCCACCCCAAAGCCTCATGTGCTCCTAGGTGGGGATTTTGAGAGATGATTGGATCATAGGGGCATGATACTCATAAGTGGATTGCTGTGCATAACACCTGATTTATTGGGCAGTGGGATCTGGTTGGAAGAGGTGGGTCACTGGGGGCATGGCCTGAAAGGGTTTATCTCTTCCCTCTCTCCCCTTCTGTCTCTCTCCACTTCCTGGGCACCATGTCATGAGCAACTCTCCAAGGCCACACTGCTGTGCCATGCTGTCCCACCTTGGAGCCAGACGATGATGGACTGAAATCTTTATAAAATATGAGTCACAATAAACTTCTCCTTTTTCACTTTGCTGGTGTTGGGTGTTCAGTCTCAGCAACAAGAAGGTGACTAAGACAATCTCTAAACAGGATTGAGAAGGAAGAGGAGCAGTTTAGACTCAACTTTTAGGAAGCAAACTTCTTCATAGCTGGAACCAAATCTTATTCACCTTTGAATCCCTGGCGCTTGGTAGATGGTTGATGTTCAGAGACTGGGTATAAATGCAAAGTGCTAACCATCTCATTATAAAATTAAAGGCAAAAAAAGCTGGCAAGAAAGCCGAAGTCTTATTCTGAGATTGTTCATATTGGCTGAAGAAAAAGCTTCTTAGTTACAAGCAGAGAAAACTTCAAGCCCAGAGCCACACATTTATAGATACATATGTCTTGTTCCCTTCCTCACCATTTCAGCATGACTTCCTTGTTCCATATTAGATGCCTTTTTTTTCATGTTCATTGAGAATAGTTATTGAACATTTGATAAATCTGCTTTCTCTTTTTATGAGTTTATGCTGTATTCTTGGATATTTATATTTGCAGTATATTATTTTGTATGTTTAAACTTGACCTTTGGACAAATTAGATGCTGCAAGGCAGTGAGGGAAATTTAATGACTTAGAATCTTAATTTTTATCTAAGATGCAAGAGGAAAATTGTGAAGCCAGCTTTGTTGGAGAGAAGCGGCTTACTGATTTTAGCAGAGAGGGATATTTTGTTACTTTTGTGCTTTTGTGGTTTCATGATGTGTGTGTGTGTGTGATGCTCACATCTAAATCACAGAGTGGTCTTTTTTAGGTGGGGTTCTATCCTAGTCATGGTGTGACCTCATGTTGAAATTCTGCGAAATTATATACAGGGAACACTATGGGTTATTACCAGGTATCAGTTCTCAGAGCCTTCTTTTAGTTTTCAATATAGAGATGTCTTGCTCTTACAACTTGTTTCCTTCCCACGTTGGAAAACAATTTTTATTAGGTAGTTTCTTATCCTTCCAGTATTTCTTTTTTTGAAAATATAATCATATTTATTCTTATTTCTCCCTTCATAAAAAGTGACATATTCCATAATATTGCTTACCGTTCATGTTTTTCTTATCAATAAATAATGGTGATCTTACCATTTCATGACACATTCATGACACATCTTACCATTTCATTCTGTTTTATGGTGCCAAGGTACTCCATTATCTGGGTGTACTGCAGTTATTACAGAATGCTGGCATCTTAATACTCAATACTTTGTGCCCCTAAAATAGCAAAGTGTGGACAGATGCTTATTTGTAAAATGTCAAGTTAACAGCAGCATTTACAGCCAGAAATTTGTAGAACAGTCAAGGTAGGTATGAGCGACACTCCTGTGAACTGGCTTCTATTCTTCTATCCACTAATAGTTTTCTTGACATTTCCCTTAAACGAGCCTCAGTTTCTCTATCTCTAAAAATAAGGGGTTCACAAACAATTGAGGCCCAAATTTTTACCCATTGGATATTTTTCTCATAGCTGAAAACCAGTGGTTTGCTGGTAGACATTTAATAACCCAGCCTCCCAGAAGAAACAAAGCCCTGATCTGTTGGAAGCATTTGCTGATTTAAAATACACCCCCTTCCTGGTCAATTTCAAGCTGCTAACTGTTTAACAGTCAGTTTGTAAAATTTCTGAAAATTTAACAATTGGCTTGTGGAGCAGGGGAAACTTTAAAATGAGTCTTAGCCAGGCACGTTGGCACACACCTGTAGCCTGTAATCCTAGCACTTGGGAGGCTGAGGCAAGAGGATCACAATGAGGTCAAGGCCAGGGCTACATACTGAGATAAAGGCCAGCCTGAACTACATACTGAGAAAAGAAAAAAAGAAAAAAGAAAGAAAAGAGTCTCAGTGAGATTCAGACCGTGTAACCTCCTCAGATGGAAGGTATATCCTAAATATCACCCAAATTAAAATAAACTAAAGAACATTATCTTCTAACTCTACTACCTTAAACATTCCCTGAAGTTTTTATGAACTTGTATCACAGAAGGAACATCTAGGAACAGAACAAGTCACTTTTATAAATATCGTGCATTTACCCAACGTTTATCTACAGACAGGGCTATTTCTTTTGGTCTACATTTGTTATATTAGTATACAACCTAATTAGGATTCTTCACTAGAGTTGCATACTTTAATGGGCTCTGAAAATACTACCACCCGGCTCCCAACTCAGGCTAATTAAGCCAAAATTTCACAAAGATACAACTCAGACACATTTGTTGAAAAGATTTCCAGGTGATTCTCTTGTCCAGGGTAGGGATAATTTGTCCCTGAGTACTCAATATGTAGGCCTTTCTAGCTCTTGGGTGCAGACATGCACCCGATATATTTATTCAGTTTAAGTGATTCAAGCATGAGAAAAATTCTTCAGGATCCCAGAAAGATGGCTAATGTGATAGACTAACAGAACTAAAAATCTGACTTCCCATTTTATTGTTCATATGTAAAAACCATGACAAGAGTGAAATTAGAGAATACCCAAAAGTCTAATTTCTCTATGTAACATTTAAGTTTGTCTTGTTTTAATGAAAGGTCATTTTGTTCCTCTTCTTTTTTTTGCTGGCCTTGAGAAGCAGCCAACCAACCCAGTACACAAAAAATTGATTACCCTGGAGGACCAGGTGCAACCAGTTAGTTGGTTGCCATGGGAACAGAAACTATACTTGGATTTTCCAGTACTGTCTCTTATTTCATGAAATCCTCTTTTCATTAAGGGTTATTCATAAAAACATAAATACAAGTGTGATTTGGTTACCTGGATGCATGGATTAATACAAAAATAGGAAAAATACATTGCCAAATAATGAATGCTAATCTTCTTTTAAAAAGTTTAAGAACTGATACAACATGAGTAAATTTAGCTAAGAAAATATTCTGAGACATTTTAAAATCCTGTCAGAAAAAAACAACTTTTTTGGAATCTTCTGACCCTTGAAGAATCCTGCTAGGACTGATATGAGTTCAACTTCAGTCCAACATGAGATGTAGAGCAGCTCTCATGCAGAAAGACTACATTATAAATTCTGTCTAAATTCATTGATTTTGAGATCTTCTGAAGGGAGACCAAATGTAGGGCTGCATCTCTAAAAATTAATTCCCTAAAAAAGGCATATGCTTAAACTCATTATGCAAATAGCTTTTATGTTGTTTCATACAATTTTAGTTACCAGTAATGTACCAACATTGGTATCATAGCTGTGACAAACATATTGTAATGAGATGTAAATGTCAAATGTATAGTATGTGAGGTGTATCTGGGAACTCTCTGTATTACCACTTCAAATTTTTGAAAACCTAATGTTATTCCAGAATAGTTTATTAGCAAGTAATTTGTGGACATTAATTGAGCTGCATTAATTATTTAATTATAGTGGATCCTGATGATGGTTATATTGATTGTGTTAGGTTAGCAATAGACATAATTTGTTAAAATTTTGTGTATCTGCCTTTACTTTGGTCTTTTACACTGAATTTTAAAGATATTCTGATGAATAATCCAAACCTACAGTTTGGACATTTTTTACTCTCTATTTTCTATCATCTATAACTTTAACAATGTCATAATTTTCATTTTGAACCAACCACTATAGAGATTTAAATGTTAGTATTAGTTATCTTTGAAGCACTGACTTTCTTAACTTCAAATGTCTTGTATGCTGTTACCATACATGATTTTCTAGAGGCCAAATATTTCCATGTCATTCTTTTATTAAGTGAATCTTTTTTTTTGTGGGTACCGGGGGGTCGACCTCAGGACCTCGCACGCCAACAGGCACCCGTGCCACTGAGCGATATCACCGGCCCCTTTTTCATATGTGGGTTCCAGGAGTCGAACTCGGGCCCTCGCGCTTGCAAGGCAGGCGCTTACGCCGCTGAGCCATCTCACTGGCCAAGTGAATCTTATTTGATATTTGACTGACACATTTGCAACAAATTCTTATTTACCCCTATTTGGAAAAAAAAAATCCCTCACCAACTTCTCAGGGTGAATAGTACTTAAAAATAAATCTGTACTTCAAAGTGTTGAAGTAACTGTTGGTACTTTCAACCTTCGAAAGTTGTAGAGAGAACTAGGAAGGGTCAATGCTTTGTTCTTCTTTAGACATATACTAATTAAGTCTCGTTTGTAATTCATGTTTAATACTAATACTGTTTTTGTGTCTAGAAAGGCTTTTGGTACACAGTTAAGTGCTTAATATACATTTAATAGATGAAGGAATGAGCTTAACAGTTAAGTATAATGCTTTTATATTTAGCTGCTTTTAAAAAATTTACTTGAAAATATAGCTCTAACCTATTCACAGGAAAGTTTACTCCTAGATGTGTATTTATCAAAGTGCTATTACAGGGCAATCCAATTTAGTACACTACATATCATTATTATACAACTTCCAATTACAGAACAAACTTGGCTATGTCTAGCTCAGTTTGGAACCCTATGAGTTTTATGCTTTGTTCAGTTTTCTTCCTTTCAACCTGGGCTTTGGAATTAACTCTACCAAAGCTGAGTGAAATATAGTTTCTAGGGTTTTTTAAAATTTGCTTTTTTGGGGGGGTTGTTTTGTTTTGTTTTTTTGTTTTTTTACTTTTTGTTTTTGTTTCTTTGTTTTTTTGTTTGCTTTTTTGAGACAGGGTCTCACTATGTAGTTTAACCTGGCCTTGAACTCACTATGCAGGCTAGGCTGGTCTTGAACTCACAGCAATCCTCCTGCCTCTGCCTCCCAAGTACTGGGATTACAGGTGTGCACCACCATGCCCCGCTAGTTTCCATTTTTCTGTATAAAAGAGGGATGAAAGGTTGAGATTCTTTTTCTTTTTTTTTTTTTTTTTTTTTTGTGGGTACCGGGAGTCAAACTCAGGACCTTGCACTTGCCAGGCAGGCACTTATGCCGCTGAGCTGTCTCACCGGCCCCGAGAATCTTAATAGATAAAGTAAGTTAAGAATCAATATAAAGTGCACTTCTGCTTAAGATCGAGTGATAGGGACTGGATTTGTCCTTCAGCGTGAAACAAAACCACAACATGAAAAGAAAAGAAAGAAAAAAAAAAAGGAACATTTTTAGATATTGGTCATCAGACAACAAAGGGAAGGAATCCTTCAAAAATTGGAAACAAGTGAGATGAGGCTCATGTGACTGCAGTTTACAGCCTAAGTGGAAAGTTCTGGAACTGACATAGAGAGTGGAAACTGAAGTAGAGTTTGCAGATCTACCCAACTTGAGGGATTGGAGACAGGAGACTAAGGAGGCTGGGGTGGCTAAAGTTTATAAGGTAGAGTACCAAAAAGGACAGAGCAGCACAAAGAACTCTGGAGATCTCCAGGGTGCCCCTTGAGTCCTCAACTGAACATTGAGCAGGGCATGCATGTAAGGACATTACTTAACAGTGGGAAAAAAGCCATCTGACAGGACACAGAGGAAATGCTGCCTGTACTGAAACAGCTAGGAGCAGACCATGTTCCAGCAAGCCAAAGAGAACATCTCAGTATTCATGCAGTCTTGGGCAAAGTATTTAGAAGCCTTTTACTTCAGTGAAATGGGGTAAAAATGGACTTCAGTAGTTGGGAAAAAATAGGCCTAGACAAAACACTCTTAAGAACTTTCTGACAAAGCTTAAAAGAAAGATTGGAAAGGGTAAAAATTATTTTTAAGTAACTTTGTTGTTCTTCAAACCAAAGCTCAGAAATATTTAAAAGAATCCAAAAATGTCTGTCATTTAATGGAAGCATATTAAAAAGCAAGAAAATATGACACATAATGATAAAAAAATCAATTTAAACAAACCTAAAAATGACACAGATGATAGAATATAGTAAGCAAAGATGATAAAAGTTATTGTGATTGTGTTCCATGTGACAAGAAACTAGAGAAAAGATTAAATTTGAAAGATATAAAGATGAGATATTAAAAACACAAATCAAGTTTCTAGAAATGAAAACTAGAATATCTAAGATTAAAAGCATGGCAGATAGGATTAATAGCAGATTAAATATTGCCCAAGAAATGATAAATGCTATTGAGTGAATTGTGTTCCTTCCAAAATTCATTTGTTGGAGCCTTGAGGCCCATAGCACTTGGACATGGGGTCTTTGGGAGGTAGTGTAAGGAGAGACAATGAGGTTACAGGCCTTACAATATGATTAGTGCCCTTATTAATAGAGAAAGAGGGAGAGATCACTCACTACCTGCCAAGCATGAAGGCAGGAAGAGAGCTCTTGCCGGGATCTAAATTGACTTTCCAGCTTCTAGAACAGTAATAAATAAATATCTGCTTTAAGCTACCAAGTCCGTTGTATTCTGTTGTGGCAATCTGAGCTAAGAATTAGTGAACTTTAAGACATAACAAAGAAAATGCCCAAAATCAAACATAGAGAGAAAGGAAATTTTAGATGAAGAAGCAGCAGTAAATTGTGTGGTATGTTGAAGGGGACACACATAGATATAATTTGAATATCTGTAGAATGAGGGAACACTATAAATACTTGAAAAATAATGTCTGATAATTCCCAAACTTGACAAAAATTATATAGTCATATATTTAAGATACTCAACTACACCCCCAACACAAGAACATGAAAAAAATATCATAATCATATTGCTGAATACCAGTGATAAAAATAAATCTTAAAAGCAGCCAGAGTAAAATGATACATAGCACACAGAGGATCAAGGATAAGGATGACATCAGATTTCTCACCAGAAATAATTCATACCAGAAGACAGTGCACTATATTAATGTAACAATAAAAGAAACAAAACAAAGCTGTCAGTGTAGAATTCTATACCCTGTGAAATTATCTTTCAAAAGCTAAAGCAAAACAAGGACATTTTGAGATACAGAAAAATTCACCTCACCAGTAGGCTAACACTACAAGACATGCTGAAGCAAATCCTCAGGTGAAAGGGAAATGGTACTAGATAGAAATCTGAGCCTAAACAAAGGAATCTAAACAAAGAACACTAGAAGTGATAACAAAAGAATCTAGAATATATATTTATGTGTATAAATGTGAAAGTAATTTTATTATTGAAAATTTTAAAAGTTAATTGTCTAATAGAAAAATAACCATGTATGGGGAGTTTATGGCATACATAGAAGCAAAGTGTATGAGAAAAATGGACCAAGTCTAGGGGCAGGCAAATTTTCTAAGATTCTTATACCATGTGCAAAATAATATAGTATCCCTGGAAAGTAGGCTGTGATAAATAAAAGATATCTTCTATAAACTTTAAAACAAATATTAAAATAACACAAAAAAGAGTTGTAGCTAATTAGCCAACAAGGGAGATTAAACAGATTTGTAAAAATCATCAAAAAACAAATAGGAGGGAGAAAAAAGAGGAGAAAGGGAATAAGAACAGAAGGGACAAATAGAAAATAAATGCAAGGTGGTAGATTTAAACCACAATTATGTCAATATTATTATTAAACATAAATGGCCAGTGCCCCAACAAGATGATCAGAGTGAGATGATCAGAGTGTATTAAAAAGTAATACCCGGGCCGGTGAGATGGCTCAGCGGCGTAAGTGCCTGCCTTGCAAACGCGAGGGCCCGAGTTCGACTCCCAGATCCCACATACAAGAAAGGGGCTGGTGATATCGCTCAGCGGCACGGGTGCCTGTTGGCACGCGAGGTCCTGAGGTCGACCCCCCGGTACCCACACACACAAAAAAAAGTAATACCCAACTATATGCTGCCTACAAGAAGTATGCTTTAAATATAAAGACACACAAGAGTTTAAAAAAAAAAAGATGGAATAGGATCTATGCTGTTATATACAATTGATCAAAAGAACATAAATACTCAACAATAATAGATGCGTTAAACAAATTATAGTGCAATGGAAAGCAGAAACACTGAAATGACACCTAGGATTTAGAGGCAGATTGATTTAGGTCAACGGGCACTGATTGGGATCACTCCCAAAATATTAGGCTCTGATCTCTGGTGGTCTAGGTCTTTCACAGGATGCACAAACAGGAGGTACAAAGGTGAGACAGAACAGCCTGGAAGTTCTTCTGATTAGCTGGCAGGGTGAGATCATCGGTTACAAGGGTAGATTAATGACCATCAGTTCATGAAGCTTGGTACAATGGTATGATCACGCATTTTGTGTGTTTTATTATGCCATGGTGGTTACAGGGGTCAAGAAAGTAATTACAAAGCCATGAAGCAGTTACAGAGCCAGGCAGTTTCAAGAGAACAAAATTTTAAAAAGAATAATTTCTCTTGTACAGTTTTTCCCTCTCAATAGAGTATAATGGAATGTTCTGCAGTTTTTAAATGGAATATTCTGCAGTTATTAACAATGTTGATGGAGAAATATACTGAATTTAGAAATAATCATAACCAGCTAAGTGAATAATATGTTGCCCAAAACAATTTAAGGAAAATTTCCCCAAAATAATAGTGGTGATCATCTGCAGATAATACAATTTTGGTTGATTTTATTGACTGTGTATTATGTGTTACTCACTGTTAATAATAAACTTTGAAAATTGGCTACTAGACTGACAATTAGGTTAGATGAGCCTTTCGCCTGACTATACCACAAGGTCCAGACACATAAAGTGGATCATGGCGTTAGCAGTTCCCACTGTCCTTTGGAAACTTTTTAGTTCTCTGAAAAATAAATTTTAATAAAAATATCTCTCCCCTTTCCATCTGGAATCTTCCTGTCTCCCAACACTTGGACTATGATTATATCTCCTAATTCATTGTAGATCCATGCTTCTCAATCTCTTTCTGCTGAAAGACTTTTCTTAAAAATTCCAATTCATCTCCAATTGATTATTTTGGTAAATTTTAGTTGAATAAGATAGTCTTATTTACACCATACACTTGATATCATAGCAATATTGCTATAAATGTTCTTCTATGCTTATTCTTAGTTTCTAACACTAATTATAAAAGGTTTGCAGGCCACACTTTAAGCAGCAGTTGCATAAGCAACCACCACTGCAGGGAGGAATGCTCATTAGTACTAATCACTGGCCCTAAGTAATTTAGTGATCACTGTCCATTAAATTCAATGCTAACTGAATTGTAGAGGTTAATAAATGGCAGCAAGCTTAAAAAGAAACCAAAAAGTAGAAACTTAAATTAAGGCAGGCTTGATTATGTAGGAATTAGGACCACATTATTAGCCTCAGATTCCTGCAAATGCCACATCTTAATGTAGTACCCACCCCCCCATGGCTCCCCTGTTCTGTAATTTAACTTTTGACATATGTATTTTTGTATTAATATGAGTAACTTAGCCATTTAATTTATTTTAAATATATGCTATAGAGAAGATGTTGCACTCTTGAGTTCAGTTTTTATTGCCCTTTGGAAGTTGTTTTTGTTTTGAAGCAGGAGAATATATTCACCCCATTTTATGAAGGAAGCCACGGGGAAACTGTTCACTATACAAAACCTTGCTTCACAGTTAACTTCTCTATCTGTTCCACGTATTAAGTTTTAAAACATTCTTCTTCCAACCTACTTCTTTAGATTTACAAAATGTTGAGGATAAAGAGAAGAAATGTGCATTCTCCCTGGCAAAGCAGTGAAATGTTTCTATTTTCATATGATTTCATAAATTACTTAAATAAGAAATATTTTGGCCAGTTCTGGTGGCTAACCTTCCTAAGTAATATCAACAAAATTGGGTTAAGTCTTATTTTTCTAGGATATGCAATAAATTCTCATTGATGTTTCTATTGGCAGATAATTCCCTTCTTAATCTGACTCTGCATTTTATCTTCAAAGAATGAATCATTTTTCTATCTACTAAAAGCATTATGAGACAGAAAAGTGTTTTTAAGAAATTTCCTTTCTTTAGAGTCAAAGGTAGACCCTCTCAGACTGCTAAAATAGTTTTTTTTTTCTACTTCAATATTGTTCAGTTATAAATAGGGTTTATAGTTTTTCCTCAAAGTTTGGGTAGTTTATTAAGTATCCACAAAACTATCAAATATTAAATGTTAAGAATATTCATATGTAGGTAAAGGTATAACATAGTCATATAGGGGAAAGTAAGATTAAAGGAAAAATGCTAAAACTGGTTAATAAAAGACAAGATCTTTCTGAACATTTATAACACCTCCCCAAATTTCACAGCTTAATCTAGGAGAAAAGATAAGCATAAAATCCAAGTCAAGAGATTATTTAAATACCTTTGGTTAAGACTGACAATGTTATTGTGCTTTGCTATAGTGGACAATGTCAAAGATTTAAGTTGTCTACTTAAGACCAAGGGTGTAAAATTGTCCCTGTAATGTCCTGGCAATGACTTGGGCCATCAAACCTTGTTCAGCCTTCCTGGTGCCTAATATTTTGCAATTTGTTTTTCTTTTTACAAATTACACATTTTTCTATAGTTAAAAAATTTATAAATTCTGTATTAAAATATTTTTTTCCTCTTCTTTTTCCTTTCTGCTTTCTAGTCTGACCAATCTTCATTGAACACATCTTTGTAAGTGTTCCTCTTGCACACTTTCTATTTAGGATTTCTCCAGCAAGAATCATTTTGTAAACATTCATTGTGAATGTCAACTTGATTGCATTAAGAGACACCTAGCAGATTAGTAAAACACTTCTGGGTATGTCTGGGTGGGTCATGGTGTTGTCACCTTGGGAACCATATCTGCTTGTTAGCCCTTTCCTCTCTGGCATTCTTTCCAACCTGCTGTGCTTTCTAGCCACCATAAAGTGAGTAGCTTTACTCCACCATAAATTCTGCCATGATGTTTCTGGCTTGAAACCAGCAAACCCTCTGAAACCATGAGCCAAATTAAACCTCTCCTCCTTTAAATTGCAGGTGTCAGGAAGGTACTTTGTACTAACAGTGAGAAAGCTGACTGTGCCAATATAGAAAATTGGTACAGAGAATAATGTCGTTGCTGTAAATATACATGACCGTGTGGTTTAGAAGTCCTTGAAACTAGTTTGTGGGAGGAATTTGGAAAGGTTTGAAGATGTGAACTTGAGAAAGCCTAAAAAGTTGTAACTAGAGACTGATAGGGAATTATGCTCAGAGCTCAGAAGGCCAGAATGCTGATAGGAATACAGATAGTAAAGGCTAGAGGTTTCAGCTGGGAATGGCGACTTTATTGGGAATTGGACCAGAGGCCATTTATGTTGTATTCTGGCAAAGAACTTGTCTACATTTGCCCATGTCCAAAGACTTTGTGTGAGGCTGAATTTAAAGGGGCAGATGCATTCATCAGGCAGAGGAAATTTCAGAGCAGCTGAACATTAAGGCTGTGGTATGGGCAATGCTGGCTGCTTTTAGCCAGATTTGTAGTGAGAATTGGGAGCAAAGATCAAGGCAGAAATAATTCAAACACTTATATTTTGGCCCAAAAATCACATGTAAAGTTGAGACCAAAGGAAGCATGGTTGCTAAAGATATTAGTGTTGTTAAAAAGAAACCAAGTACTTTGAATAGAGATAAAAACAAAGACGACTTGAGGATATCTTTGAAATTGGCAAGACCCCATCCATTGGAGGCTCAAGGGTACGAAAGTATAAACCTCTCATTCGAGAACAGAGCCCTGTTTGAGAAGAACCACCCAGAAAATTGGTTCCACAGGATTCATTTCACTGTGCTCAGCCATCCAGGTATGCAGAAGCCACCAGTACCATGGTACAAGTGGCCTGGCTACTGGTTGAGCTGGCGCAGATCATAGGATCATCCACTCAGCGCTGGTTGTTCAGGCATGCAGAATTCAAAGTTATAGGGTCATGGAAAGTTCCACCCAAATTTCAAAGGACAGCCTTGGAGGCCAGGCAAGGAATTCTGAGAGGGCAGTTTATGAAGCTGTGAGATTGAAACCAAAGGTACAGTGGAGACCCTGGGAAATCAGAGGTGCTATGAATTTAGAATGTCTGCTGAAGAAAGTTGCAGGCCATGAATGGAGCCACCCAATAGAGAGGCCATGTGTACGCAACTGGCAAGGCCATGGAGTAGGCAGTCACCCAAGCCCTCTGGAACACACATTTCACCACAAAGTGCCCCGGATATTTGATATGGAGCTACAGGAATTAATATTTGCCCTGCTGGGTTTTGGTCTTGCTTTAGTCTGATTATTTGCTATCCTGCATTCTGCCCTTTTGGAATAGGGATGTTTATCTTATTCCATTGTATATTTTGAATATTTAATTTGTTTTTTTAAATTTTATAGAGGTTCACATCTAAGAGTTTGCACTGATTCTCAGAGGAGACTTTGCACTTGGATTTTTGAGCAATGCTGGAACTGTTCAGACTTTGGGGAAGGAATTAGAGCATTTTTTTAGTATATGTAGAATAGTTCTGTTATGTTACGTGGGATGATTAACTTGTTAATTCTCTGTTTGGAGATTAAGTATGGTTTAAGGAGGTGTATTTAGGTGTCAAGTTGACAAAGAGGATTATGAGCATTAATTGTGACTGTCAACTTGACTGGATTATGAGATACCTAGCAGATTATTAAAGCACATTTCTGGGTGGGATTAGGTGGGTCATGGTGGCTTGACCTTGGGAACAATGTCTAGTTCCTGGCTTTTTCCACTCTGGCGCTCTTTCCAATTTGCTTCTTCTTCCTGATCACAATGCAGGGAGTAGCATTGCTCCACCACACCCTTTTGCCACCATGTTTCTGGCTTGGAGCCAGTCAACTATGGGCTGAACCCTCTGAAACCATGAGCCAAATTAAAACTTTCTGACTTTAAGGTGTGGGTATCAGGTATTTTGTACTAGCAACAGGAAAGCTGACCAATACACCTTCCAATGGATAATCATGGAATATTTTTGCTGACAAAACACATTTTGTAAATTATTTATAGTGGTACTGGACTATAGTTAGACATGAAGTACAATAATATAATTTGGGATTTTCACCAACACCATCTTCCTTGTATGTGTACTCAAGGACATATCCTGGTGTTTACAAAATGGATTATTAGTTTTAGGAGGGAGGAGGAGTCAAAGGCAGATGTGGAAAAATGTGTGAGCGCCTTTCTTTCTGGCCATGTTCTGTGGATTATGGGATGAAGATAAAGCTATTTTATGGCCCATTCCCATCTGCCTTCAATTAACTTTAGCAATTGAGGCCTGGAGATATAATATTCACACAGAAACACTGTTTATTTCAGAGTATCATCATTTTCACCTAAATTCCTGCAGTAGCCTGCTAACTGGTCTCTTACCCTATGGTCTTTTCATATAATCCATCTCCTACTGGCTACAAGAAAGATTTTATGTATAGAAAATGTGATCATATCTAAATCTGTCTTAGTTACTTTCTCATTGCTGAGACAAAATACCTGACACCAACAAGTTAAAGGAGAAAAGGTTTATTTCAGCTCATAGTTTATAGAGATTTCAGTCCATAGTCAGCTGGTTGCAAGGTAGGGCACCATGGTGGAGGGGTATGTCAGAGGAGAAATAGTCCATGGCAGAGCAGACAGGAGGCATCAGCAGCAGCAGCAAGCAAACCTCCCTTTCCTTTTATCCCATCCAGGCTATAAACCTTCTGGTGGTGCCACCCACACCCAGGGTGGGGCTTCCATTATTCAAACCCAAATCTATGTTAAACCAATTTAGTTATCACATACCCTTAATCCCAGTATCACATACCCTGGATCAAGCCACCTTCAAAAAGCTCCATTTATGAGTGCATGATGCTTTGGGGGAATATCTAGATACAAGCCATAAAAATCCCCTTGTTTAAAAATTCTCCAGGGCTGGTGAGATAGCTCAGCAGCATAAGCGCCTGCCTGGCAAGTGTGAGGTCCTGAGTTTGACTCCTAGTACCCACATATGAAAAAAGGGCCAGTGATATCACTCAGCAGCACGGGTGCCTGCTGGCACATGAGGTCCTGAGGTCAACCCCCCAGTACTCACAAAAAAAAAAAAAAAATTCTCCAGAGAAGGTCTTTAACCTCCATTATCCTCAGGATAAAGACCAACTTATTTTATATGTGCCTCACAGGTCAGAATAAAGTTTTGAGAAGGTATAAACACTTACTAAAAATCCACAGTCCAAAAGTAAACTCTCTATTTCTGATCACATGTCATTGGCTAGATCTTAATCACGTGGCCACATTTATTTGCAAAGGAGGCTGTGAAATGTGGGATTAATGAACATGGCAAGAAGATGACAATATATTTGGAAGGAGAGCTAGCCTTTTCTGCCACAGTATATTGTTTAGAAAAACTCCTTAGCAACCAAAGTAAATATTCATCAATACAGAATTTTTCTCACTAGCTGAAATAAAAGAATTGATGTTTTAAAAGTCTATCCTGTACTTAGCATAGTTTTGTAGAAGATTCAGTCTTGCTGATGTTTCTATCTCTTGAACTTAGCAGACTGTCTATCACACAAATACTCCAGAAAAATCTGGAGTTTGCTGAACTGAACTTTATAAAAATGAATTTAAAAAATATGAATTGGAACAGCAGGCTTTGATAATATTGTTCATATTTTCTTTTTCTGCTTTTCCCTTCCTAGCTGCATTGTTATTTTTTCTTCTGTTTTTGCTAGTGTTAGCCTTGATAGTATTTTGTGTAAATTAAAACCCTTGAAGGTGAGGGTTGTTATTCTTCAACAGTACCTCAAACTGACTTCAGGTTGGTTCTGCCCTTACCAGAAAGATGATTCAGACAAGTTCATGACTTTTGTACATTTGGTCGCTGATGACTAAGGATGGTTTTTCTGAGTTATTTAAGGAAAGCATTTAGAGGGAAAGTGGGAAATGATACCCAAGTCATCAACCCTCTGGGCAAAGCATGTGCTCACTCATTCCTCCTTATTATAAAAACCAATCATAGCTATGGTTGATTTTGATGTCTTTTCTTTAGGAGGTAGGAGTAGGGGTAGGGTGAGGAGGAACAGTCCCATATGCTGGAAGGTTTAGTAAATGCGGTTGCTATCTATAGGGAACAAAGGGTTAAAGAAAAGTGAATGGTGGTCTGGAAAAGAAAAAAGCTCCTATTGGCCAGTCTGGTGAGCCAGATCAGCCCTAATGATCAATTGAAAGACATCTGTTTAGCCATACCAACCTCACATCTGGAAGGGAAGTGGAAATCTGATTCATGCAGTAATTGGTGGGCAGCCACAGGACCAGCTCTGGTTTTGACTTTCTCACCTTCCCTTGTAGGCAAGAAGTGCCATTTGTAGTTGTGCCTGTGTTGTCTAAGGGAGGGCTGACTCCCAGGGGCTGAGGGTCCCTAAGCCTCCAGCAGACTATTCTCTCCCCAGGGGACAGTGGAGCTTGCTCACCTTATCTTTACATTGTTGGGGTTTTGAGTAGCACTTCCATGGATTACTGAGGACTTTCAAGTCCCACAAATGGGCAAAACCATCTGGGATTTCCTTTGCCCAAAGAGATTCTCAAGCCTAGGACATGTACATCAATAACTAGTCACCTTGCGCAGAGGTGCTGGCCTCTACCTCCTGTTCTTTAGATAGAAGCTGCCAAATTTCATGAGATTAAAAAGATGTTCCTGGTAGTAGATTTGTCTTTTTCAGTCAAACTTTCCTTAATGGCAAATGTCATTTTCATAATAGTTCTGGAAGCATCTCTAACTTTACAATATTAAATCTCTACTCTTTTATCCTTTTCCAAAAGTGACTTAGCATTGCTTCAAGTGATTTATCTACCAGAAGCCAACATTTCTGTCTTATTTTCTTTCATCTATTAGGCAAGAATCTTACAGAAGAGCAGATCTGTGTAAAGCTGGAACCAAGCTTTTCTCTGCCCACACCTCCTTCTGGGGAGCCTAGGGCGGGGGTTGGAGGAGGTGTTCCTTCTTTGGTTGAGAATCATTGAGAAAAACCAAGACAGGGAAGTGGGAAGCTCTAAAATCTGAACTCTGAACTCTATTCAGGGAAATGAGTGACAATTTTAGAGGTGTCAACTTCTGCAACAATTCTGAACTGTTTTTTCTTAAGAATTAAGTAAGAACTAGTCTGTCATTATTTCATGTTTCCAGTCACAATTTTTTTCAGTCACTTTGTAAATGTTCCACAGGATTTCTGAAACCAGTTAGCTCTGTCTCTAGGCTGTGTGGGAAAGGTTCATCAGATAGACATGACTCCAGCTGCAGGATCTGGCCATGGAATCTAAGCGTTCCTATTGTCACTGTTTGGGACAACCTCAGAGTGACCCTAACTACCTTGAAAAGCTGGGTAAACAGTATAGATTTGAAGTGACTGGTGATTAAATTTGGTCAAGGAATAATTAGGATGATATCATGTCTGGGAAAACACTTGCAAAAGAAAGTATTTTTAAAGGAAACAAAAAGGGAATTTTCAAATATTACTTGACTAGTACCACTATGGAATTTTTTTAGCTAATAGGAAATGCATCTGAAAGCTGTTTACTCTGACTGCCTGAGAAAGTGTGTGGGATGAGTGAATGAATGGGGCTGTTCTTCAGAATGGCCTCACCCACGATGCTGGCAACCATGACTACAGCAACTGTGCCCCGAGCATCACCACTGCCATCTTCCGGAGGTTTGGTCTGAACCAAAATTATTCCTCAGATTTGTAAATTTTGGAGTCACCGTAGTACTTGCATTCATCATTCTTGCTGGCTTTTTCTGAGAACTGATCTCTCTGTCTTTGGCTTAACAAAGGTTATTCTAGGGCAAGACCATGATAAAAAAGTGAGTCAATCATGTGGCATTAAACATAAGTCCTTTCTCTTTCTTTGAAGAATACAGCCCCTGAGAGCAAACATCGGCTTAATAACTTTAAAATTTTTTTCACATCATTAAGATGAGGTTATCTGAAAGGGAAGTAGGCTATTATAATGAAATGACTATGGCCATGGGAAAAAAAGAAAAAGAAAAGAGAAAAGGTTGTTAGGATTCAGTTCCTACCTTTCACTCTCACTAGCTGAGTGAATTTGGGAAAATGATTTGCTCTCTCAGAGCCTCTACTTCCTTGCCTGTGAAGTCAGGGCCATTAATGCTTATTTCACAGTGCTATGGTAGAAAGCAAATGAAATAATATGGCTACCACAGCACCTGACATATAGAATGCTATGTCCAGTCATCATGGTTCTCCATGGCCCTTCATTCGAGATTCTAAAATTGACTTCCTATGGATGTTCTTGAAACTGTATGAGTCCTTTTTTCTCCTTCTCTCAGCATCTTGAGTTATAGACAAAGAGAAATAAACATATAAGTAGGGTAATGATACATACTTTTAAAATAAAGAGTTGAGCTTCCTTTCTGTATTTTTTTTTTAACTATAAGATATGATCCCATGAAACAACTACATTTTATGGGCTATACATCTGACTTACAATTTCTGAACTTTCTTTTTTTTATTCTAAAGAGAAAAAATAAAAAATAAAAAAAATGGTACAGAATTTCAAAACAATATAGTAGGAAATTAACAATGGTTAATATATTGTGTACTGTTATCTTCAAAGTAGTTGTTCAGATTACAAGATATAGGCATGCAAAATTGATCAAACGCTATAAGCACAAACCATTCTTTTCAATGAACTAAAAGAAATTAGTACTATAATTATCTTAGCTATCTTGCATACATATATTTTTTTCTTCTCCCTTCCTTCTTTTCTCCTTTCCCCCATCCCAGTTGTTCTTTCCTTTTGAGCAGTTTCTTTCCCTTTCACATATCTATTGTAGATTTTGGATCTTATTTACTCTTTCAGTTTCTTACACTAGGGAGACAATACGATGTTTACACATGCGAGTCTGATTTATTTCAGTTATGAGTATGGTCTCTAGTTGCATCCACTTACCTATAAAAGCCTCGAGTTTATCCTTCCTTATACCTGAGTAGTACTCCATTGTATAAACATACAACATCTTTTTTATACGTTCATCAGTTGATGGGCATTTGGGTTGTTTCCAAGATTTATCTCGGACAAATTGTGCTGCTATAAACATGGGTGCACATATATTGCTGTGGTATGATGTTTTTAATTCTTCTGGGAAAATACCTAGAAGGGGAATATCTGGGTTAAATGGGACCTCTAATCCTAGTTTTTTGAGGAATCTTCACACTGATTTCCACAGTGGTTGTGCCAGTCTACACTCCCACCAACAGTGGAGAAGGGTTCCTTTTTACCCACAGCCCCTCCAGCATTTGTTTATTGGTTGATTTCTTGATGACAGCCATCTTTCTGGGGTGAGATAGAATCTCAGTGTTGTTTTAATTTGCATCTCTCAAATGACCAATGATGTTGAACATTTTTTCATATATTTATTTGTCATTTTATTTCTTCATCTGAGAAGTGTGTATTCATCTAAGATGCCCATTTTTGGATTAAGTCTTTGAATTTGGGGGACCTGATTTTTTTCAATTCCTTATGTGGACTAGATAGAAGTCTTTCATCTGAGGGGCAGTTGGCTAAAATATTTTTCCCCATCTGTGGGTTTTCTTTTCACTCTATTGGTGATTTCTTTTGATGTGCAAAACTGTTTAATAAGATGAGATCCCAGTTACTGATTCTTTGAAGTATTTCCCACGCAGTTTGGTTTTTGTTCATGAAGTCTCTGCCTACCCTTATGTCTTCAAGATTTTTACCTAATTCATCTTCCAGTGATTCAGTGTTTCTGTTTTAATATTTAGATCTTTGATCCATTTTGACTTTAGTTTAGTGCACGGTGATAGAAATGGGTCTAGTTTTAGTCTTTGGCATGTGAAAAGCCAGTTTCTCCAGCAACATTTATTAAAGAGGCCATCTTTTTTCCAGTGAACATCTTTGGAGCCTTTGTCAAAGACAAGGTGGCTGAGTGTGTTTGTAGTTGTGTGTACATCTTCTAATCTGTTCCATTGATCCTCAGGTTTGTTTTTTGCCAGTACCATGCTGATTTTATCACAGTAGCTTTATAGTATAATTTTCAAATCAGGGATTGTGATGCCTCCTGCTTTGCCTTTGTTGCCCAGGATTGCCTTTGCTATTCTAGGTCTCTTCTGATTCCAAAAGAATTGTAGGATTGTTTTCTCTTATCCTGTGAGATATGCTGTTGGAATTTGGATTTGAATGCACTAAATCTGTATAAGAGTTTTGGAAGTATAGCCATTTTCACAATGTTTGTTCTTCCTATCCAGGAGCAAGAGATATCTTTCCATTTTCTGATATCCTCTTCAATCTCCTTTTTCAGAGTGCTGTAATTTTCAATATATAGATATATTACTCCCTTTGTTAGATTGATTCCGAAGTATTTCATTTTTTTGGATGTTATTGTGAAGGGTGTGGTTTCTCTAATTTCTCTCTCAGTGAGTTTGTTTGTGTACACGAATGCTATTGATTTTTGAGTGTTGACTTTATATCCAGCTATGCTACTGAATTTGCTTATTAAATCTAGAAGTCTTTTGGAGTTTTTAGGGTTTTCTATGTAGAGTATCATGTCATCTGTGAATAATGATAATTTAACTTCTTCCTTTCCTATCCTTATTCCTTTTGTCTCTCCTGTCTAATAGCTCTGGCTAGTGTTTCTGGAACTATATTGAATAGGAGTGGTGATAGTGGATATCTTTGTCTTGTTCCAGATTTTAGAGTGAAAGCTTTCAGTTTTTGTCCATTTGGTATGATGTTGGCTGTTGGTTTGTGATAGATGGCATTTATCAGATTGAGGTAAAGATCATCTATTCTGATTTTCTGTAGAGTTTTTATCATGAATGGGTGTTAGAGTTTGTCAAAAGATTTTTCTGCATGTATTGAGATGATCATGTGATTTTTGTCTTTGGTTCTTTTGATATGGTGTATTATATTTACTGATTTGTGTATGTTGAACCATCCCTGCATTCGTGTAATGAATCCCACTTGGTCATGGTGTACAATCTTCTCGGTGATTTGTTGCATTCTGTTTGCTAGTACTTTATTGAGGATTTTTGTATCTATGTTCATCAGGGAGATTGACCTGTAGTTTTCTTTTTTGGTAGGGTCTTTCTCTGGTTTTGGTATCAGAGTAATACTTGCCTCCAGGAATGAGTTAGGGAGTATTGCTTCCCTTTCAATTTCACTAGAGAGTCTGAGTAGTATTGGCGTTAAATCTCTAAATTTCTTGCAGAATTCAGCCGTGAATCCATGAGGACCTGGGCTTTTCTTTGTTGGTAAGTTTTTAATTATGTTTTCAATTTCATTAACTAATACTAGGTTATGCAGAATCTTTATATCTTCTTGATTCAGCTTTGGTAATTCATACATATCTAGGAATCTGCCCATTTCTTCTGTGTTTTCTATCCTATGTAAGTAAAGATTGTTGAAGTAGGTATTGATGATCTGAATTTCCAGAGGATCTCTTGTGATTTCACCCTTTTCAGTCCTCAATGCATGAATTTAAGTTTATTCTTTCCTTTTTTTGACAAATTTGGCTAAGGGTTTATCAATTTTATTTATTCTTTCAAAGAAACAACTCTTCCATTCACTAATTCTTTGTATTGTTTTCTTAGTTTCCATTATATTAATTTCTGCTCTGATCTTTATAATTTCCTCCCATGTATGAGCTTTGGGCTTGTCTTCTTTTTCTAGAAGCCTGAGATGCAATATTAGGTTGTTCATGTGTACTTGTTGTGTTTTCCTGATGTAAGAATTCACCTCTACCAATTTCTCTCTTAGAACTGCTTTCATTGCATCCCATAAGTTCCGGTATGTTGTATCTGCTTCCTCATTTATTTGTAGATACTGTTTAATTTCTTCTTTAATTTCTTCTGGGACCCATTGGTTGTTTAGGAGAGTGTTATTTAATTTCCATGTGTTTATGGAGTTTTTATGGCTTCTTTTGCAATTAATTTCCAATTTCGTAGCACTATGGTCAGATAATATGCATAGGATAATTTCATTTCCTTTGCATTTACTTAAACATGTTCTGTGGGTTAGTATATGGTCTCTTTTAGAGAATGTCCCATGTGCAGCTGAGAAGAATGTGTATTCTGATGTTATTGGGTGGAACACTCTGTAAGCATCTACTAAGTCCATTTGTTCACAGGTTTGGTTCAGTAGTGATATTTCTTTGCTGATTATTTTTCTAGTTGATCTATCTTTTTGTGTCGGTAGGATATTAAAGTCCCACATTACAATTGTGTTATTGCTTATCTGGTTTCTCATGTGTATTAATATTTGTCTTCTATAGTTGGGTGCTGCTGTATTTGGTGCATATATATTTATGATAGTTATCTCTTCCTCTTGAAGTTTTCCCTTAACAAGTATGTAGTGACCTTCTTTTCTCTTTTGATCATTCTTGGTTTGAAGTTTATATTGTCTGCAAACAGAATATCTACTCCAGCTTTTTTCTGAGTTACTGTTGCATGGAGTATTGTTTTTCATCCTTTGACTTTCAGTCTATGAATTTCTTTTAGAGTTAAATGTGTTTGTTGCACACACCATATTGTTGGATTTTTTTTTTTTTTTTTTTTTTTTTTGTGGGTACCGGGGGGTCGACCTCAGGACCTCGCGCACCCGCAGGCGCCCGTGCCGCTGAGCGATATCACCGGCCCCTTTTTCGTATGTGGGATCCGGGAGTCGAACTCGGGCCCTCGCGCTTGCCAGGCAGGCGCTTATGCCGCTGAGCCATCTCACCGGCCCGGATTTTGTTTTTTGATTCATCCTGCCAGTCTGTTTCATTTTTTCAGTGAATTCAGGCCATTTACACTGATGATTATAACTGATATATATTGGTTTATCTTTGTCATGATATTTTCCTGACGTTGGTTCCCTACTTTTACCGTCTATTTAATCACTTGCCTTGCTTTGTGGTTTCTTTCTGATGTTCTCAGAATTGTGGTTATTTTTATCTCTGTCTAGAATATCTTTCAGTACCCTTTGTAGGGTTAGTTTGGCAGTCATGAATTTCTTCAGTTGTTCTTTCTCATGTAAGTATCTTATTTCTCCATTAATTTTGAAAAATTGTTTTGCAGGGTACATCAGTCTTGGTTGGAAGTTGTTTTCTTTCAGGACTTGAAATACTTCACTCCAAGCTCTTCTTGACTTGAGGGTTTGTGTTGAGAAGTCTGTTGTGATTCTGATGGGCTTTCCTTTATAGGTGATCTGTTTCTTTTCTCTAACAGCTTTTAATATTCTGTTCTTGTGCTGAATTTCTGGGATCTTGATTATCATATGTCTATCATATGTCTTGATTATCATATTTTGGTTATGGCTAATTGGAGTTCTATATGCCTCACTTATCTGTATGTCAGATTCTTTTCCCATGCTTGAGAAAGTTATGCTACTACTTCTGCAAATAGTTTTTTTTATGTTATTTGTGTTGATTCCTGCTTTTTCATTGACACCAATTATTCGTATATTATTTTTGTTCACATCATCTTGCAGCTGTTGAATTGTTATTTCCTGATCTTTTGTTATTTTTGAGAGATATTTCCTTTCATAATTGCTAGCTGCAATCCTGTCTTCAAGGTCTGAAAGTCTACCTTCAGTGTTTTTGAAGTGTTTTTGCCAGCTTCGAATGGAATTTTTAATTTCTTAAATATCTGTTTGAATCCATTTCATGCATTCTATTTCTTTCCTATATTGATCATTCACTGTTTCAATCCTTTTTGTATCATCATTTTTAACTATCTCTACTCTAGATTTGCTGAGCAATTCCTTTATAAATGTTGACACTTCTTTTTATACGTGAGAGATTATTTCTGATCTGATTTCGTCTTTAGCCCCATGGATTTGTTCCTTTACTTCAGTTGCTATCATTTCAGAAATTTCAAGTGTGTGTCTTCTAATTTCTTCTATGGTGATGTCTCCTGGACTTGTTCTGGGTGGGCTGGAGGTCTGAGATTGCATTTTGCTTCTTTGCCTTGTCATTTTCTATTTCAAAAAAATTCTTAATTTTGTTTTCTGTGAAGATCCTTGTGAGTTTTCATAGTAGGTAGTTATATCATTAGTATCAAGGCCTCTCTAGGAGAATTCTGTTCTTCAGGGATGTCTTCTGTGTGTAGGAGATTTATGGTTTGTGTCTGTCACAAGATCCTACCTTCCCAATTAATTAAGAGTGGAATGTTGGTATTTGTTTGGCTCAGTCCCCAGTCCTTTGGTGCAGGGCTGTGGTGAGGTTATTACCCCAGAGCTTCCCAGTATTGTTACAGAAGGGAGAACAACTGATTACAACAGATATGACAGCCTAGCTAAAGTAGTAAAATTAGCAATAACAATAGCATCAAACACAATTTAGAAACTGACAAACTGTGGTAACTATTGATTTTGTACTTTAGACCATAGGAGCAGAGTCTATAGTCATATAGCAGAATTGATTATAAATTAGGAGTTTGTTTGCAAAGTGCTTCTCCTTGATAGAGTGGTTTTATCCTGTGGTGGGGAAATTTAGGGAGGATAGTGCATAAAACAATGATAATTGGAAAGGAAGTAGAAGCAAGCCTGGAGGACAAAGGATGATCATGCAAGGTTTGGGAAACTAGAGAATGGGTAGATAAGAAAGAATGAAGGAGTATTCAAAGGATTATCTGAACTTGGCCTCTGGGTTTGAGGGATGGGATTAGTTTTCTGTGGCTGGAGTTCTCCCCAGCAGTTTAGAAAAGAGAGAAAAAAGAACAGAAAAGAAAGAAAGAAAAAAAGAAAAAGAAAAAAAGGAAGAAGAAGAAAAAAGAAAAAGAAGAGAAAAAAATTGAGAGAAAATGTTCGGTTACCAAGTCCTGGATTCTTCCTGAGCTGGTTGCTGGTCCAGTGGAGGCCTCAATCACCTGTTGGCTTGTGTCATTATTGTTACTTTGTACTTTTCATGCCACTAGTCACGCCTGTCCAACCTGTGCACCTTAATTGGGACCCTGCTGTGTCGCTGGCATTCCCTCTGGTCTCTGGGCCTTCCTGAGCAGTTCGCCTCTGTTGTCGCAGTAGTGATGGGAGAGGCTGTTCTTTGGGCCTTCCGGTGTGGTTCACCTGGGTTCCTGTGGTGGCAGAGAGGCAATGAACTTTCTTTAACTAGCTTCAAAGATATGATTTATTTTCCCTCTGCACAACTATGTACTGTTGACTTACATAATTTTTCTCCTCCACATTTTTTGATGGCCTTCCATTTCTCTACATGATTGAAATCTTTACTTGAGCAGATGCCAAACTGTCTCCACTCTAATAAATTTCTCATAAATCTATTGTGCTTTCATCAAGGATTTGGCCCAATCTAACAGTCTACCACCAGCCTTCAAGAAATTCATTATTAGGGAAGATCTAGATCATTTTCCTTCCAAAAAAATAATATAAGTAGCTAAACATTCATGTACAAAGATTGTTTAAACTTCTTCCCACACCAATGTCCTATCTCAGATTCCAGTAAGATTCTTTGGCCTCCATAGGTAAGTAGTGCAGAAAAAGATAATCTTAACATAAAATTTTGCTTATCTAAAAGAATAACTCAGAATGCCTACTTGGGGTAGGTTGGGAAATGTCCTCAATTCTATATTCCTCCCTAAATCTGTGAATTTTCCAATATGACTTTGTAATTTCTCCCATCAAAAGGAGTCTGTGTTTCTGTTCTTTCAATCTGGGCTGTTCTTGTTATTTATTTTGGTCATTGGAATATGGCCTTGTGTATTAACAAGCCTTTGATTGCTGTAACAAAATACCTGAGATTAACAAAGAAGGAAAGGTTTATTTAGGCTCAGAGTTTCAGAGTTTTCAGTGCACAGTCAGCCAATTCCATTGCTTTTAAGGCAGAAACATCATGGCAGAAGGGCATGATGGAGAGAAGCTGCTCACCTCATGGCAGCCAGGAAGCAGAACAAGAAAAGCCAGAAAGGATAGGGCTAAGGACAAGATATAGTTCCTAAGTTTACTCCCCCATGACCCAGTCCCTTTGACTAGACTCTACCTCCCATTTCCATTACCTTTCAATAATACCATCAAATTACAAACTCATCAATGGATTAACCCATTGATGGAGTTAGAGCCCTCATGATCCAACCCCCTTCTGAAAACCTCTGAACACATAAGACTTTTGGGGGAGATATTTTAGAACTAAACCATAACACTTCACCTCTGAGCCTGATCACATGAGACTTGCACATCTAAACTCTCTTCCTGAACTTCGGGAACAAGCCTGGGTTAGCTTGTGCTGGAAAAAGGGAGACCATGTGAAGCAGAGTCACATGCCCCATTAGTCATTCCAGTCAAGACTGTCACACATGAGCCAAAAGGCCGCCAGCTGCAGGATAATTGGTATGAGTGATCCCCAACCAAGATGACAATAACTGCTGAGCCAAGCCCAGTCAAGATCTGTGGAATTGCCCAGCCAACTCATCAGTCATGAGTCTAGATAAGTGTTTATTATTTTATAACACTGAGGATCCATGTTTGGTTGTTACACAGCATGCTTAGAGCAATAGACGACTGAAATATTAACTAATAAGGACATGTTAAGAACTTCTGGAAGCTTGTAGTGAGTCTGTCTTTGGATGGGAGAGGAAAAATTCTGTTTTGTTTGCAAGGGAATCTAGACCTTCATTTACGTATAGAATGGCTTGGTCAGGTCCCATGGCTAAGGCTTAATGAGGATGTGAGTTATGTTTTTTGTCTGAAGAGTCTATGCCTCCCATTTGAGGGTAGTAAAACCTCTGAGGCCTAAATTCCCAGACTGGAGCACAAATAACCAAAGATGGCTGACTGTGGTACCAGGGGTCAGGCCAGCTATATGGCAAGCATAATGCTTCTCACTGAAAAGTGAACTGTTTTGAGGGACAGAAGTTAAATAGCTTTTTATTTCAAAATAAAAAGAAGTATATTATATTTTTTTTTAATTTTTTTTTTTTTAATTTTTTTTTTTTTTTGTGGGTACCGGGGGGTCGACATCAGGACCTCGTGCGCCAGCAGGCGCCCGTGCCGCTGAGCGATATCACCGGCCCCTTTTTTGTATGTGGGATCCGGGAGTCGAATTTGGGCCCTTGCACTTGCCAGGCAGGCGCTTAAGCCGCTGAGCCATCTCACCGGCCCAAGAAGTATATTATAAAACAGAAGGTAAAGTTCAAATGTATTTTCACGATAAAGCTCGATCATCCATTTATCTCTTCTCATTGTGGGCTGAATGTTTCTCAAAACTTATATTTTGAAGTTCAAACCTCCATTGGTATGGCATTTGGAGGTGGGGTCTTTGGAAGGAGATGATGCCATGAGGATAGGGCCCTCCCATGGGATTTGTGCCCTAATAAGAAGACACCAGAGCTCACTGCTCTCTCTCTCTCTCTTTTTCTCTCCCTCTACCTCTTCCTCATCCCCTGCCCCTCCTTTCCCTCGCTCACTTCCTGTTTCTCTCCCTCTCTCCGCCATGTGAAGATAAAGCAAGAAGATGGCCTTCAACAAGCTGGGAAGAAGCCCTCACTCGAATCTCACCGTATTGGCACTTTGATCTCAAACTTGCAGCCTCCAGAAACTAAGAAGTAAATTTTTGCTGTTCAAATCACCCATGTTAGCATTTTGTTATAGTGGTTTGAGATAACTAACATATTCCAGGATTCACTTTCCTCTGACATCAGTTAATATTTTTTGAAAAGTTTAATAAACACTATAGTAGGCAGTTATTTCTGGGTTTTTAAATTTGTGCTTACTCCTCTCCCATCATCAAAAGCTTAACCTGCCCCCTGCCATGTCAAAAGACCATTTTAAAGATTTTTAAACATAATCTATAGTTGATGATTATCAAATTTTACAGATGAGGGGGTATTTAGTCTTAAATTCCTAATCATGTTTTACATGCCTTAGTAATTCTTAACTAGTCTTTATGGTCTTTTATTCCCAATTAAAAAAAAACAGGGAAAACACCCATCTAATGAGAAAACTGATGTTCACACTCAAGACAGTAGGGATGCTGGACCCAGGTAACTATCTGATCCTGTGTTCTGTTGATTTGTTTCTCTCTATGACCCTGTTATTGTACTGTTATGGGGACCAAATTTGGTTGTTCCACCATTCTCTCAGTTGTTGATGATCTTAGTTGTCATTAATAAGTGTATCCTCATTTATGAGCTGACTTCTGTCCCTCCAAAATTCCTATGCTGAAGAGCCAAGCCCCGTACCTCATAATGGGACTATATTGAGAAATAGGTCACTTAAAAGAAGCAATTAAGGTTAAATGAGGCCACCAGTAGAGGACCTAACCTGATCCAACTGATGTCCTCATAAGAACAGGAAATGTGGGCACACAAAGGCACATTAGGGACTCACACACAGAGGAAAGATCGTGCGAGGACACAGGGCACCATTGTCACCCAAGGAGAGAGGCCTCAGAGAAACCAATCCTTCCACCACCTTGATCTTGGTCTTGGTCTCTAAATGTGTGAGAAATTTTTGTTCTCTTGCCAAATCTCAGGCAGTTTGTTGTGGCAGTGCAAGTGAACAGATACAACACCTTAGGAAACCAACTTTATTTCTCCACATTTCTATAAGTCTTGGTTTTCTTTAGTGCTAAAGAACAGAAAAATGTCTCATTTTTCACTGAAAACTGCCTCTTGGTTCTCTGTCTTCTACTTACAGTCTCCAGAAAAACCTAGTACAACCCAAGTGTTTGTGATTATCTTACTTATTAACACAGGTAGCTATTTGGTGGAGGATCATTTGTTCTCAGTTGTGACAGCGAGAGAATCAAAGCCTGAGGGTACCCAAGTGCTCAGGTCCTTAGCATATCAGTCCTCATTGCTTATGAAACAGTGATCAGCTACTTCTGTCTCCCCAACCCTGTGTGTGTGTGTGTGTGTGTGTGTGTGTTTTCATAGAGTTCCAGTAACATTGCTTTGGGGTTAGAACAACCTTAATACTATACAATTTTAGCATGGTCAAAAGGCTAAGTAGTGGGCCGGTGAGATGGCTCAGCGGTTTAAGCGCCTGCCTTGCAAGCGCGAGGGCCCGAGTTCGACTCCCGGAACCCACATACAAAAAAGGGGCCGGTGATATCGCTCAGTGGCACGGGCGCCTGCTGGCGCGCGAGGTCCTGAGGTCGACCCCCCGGTACCCACAAAAAAAAAAAAAAAAAAAAGGCTAAGTAGTGAGTGAGGAAAGTAGGGAAGGGCTTATCAGAGAGATAGTGGGGACAGGAGTGGTTGTACAAGAGCTGACAGCCCCACCCTGCCACTGATGATCCACAAGCAGCAGGTCTGGAAAACTGACTTGGAAGGTGGTGGGAGATGGGAACAGAGAAACAAAACCATGTGAGAATTACTCTCAGGGGACAGGGACAGGACTAGCAGCATTTTATCTCAAGGTTCTAGCCTCACAATATGTTGTGTTTAGTATAAATATGCCCCCATGCAGTACTTGGGACACACTTATACTAATGTTATTTGTTTATTTTCAATTCAAATTTAACTAGGGATCCTAAATTTTATCTGGCAATCTTATTCAAGAGTCAATTCTGTTTGTAGCCAGACAGATATTTATATCATGCTATATTTTGAAGTCAAGTCTTCCATTCTCCCTCAAATTAAAGTTCCAAGTCCTCAACATGGCTCATCCCTCTAATCTCATCTTGTACCACCCTGTTTTGTGCATATGTTCAAAAGTCAGCTCCCTGGAAAGTCCTTCCCTGGCGACTCTGCCTAAAATAGCTGGCCCCATCAAATAATATCTACCTCCTTTCTCATGGCTCCTGACATATGATGTATCTCTGTGCTATTTTGCAATCAGACTCCTAAGCAGATGCTGGATTCTGACTTTCCCACTGATGCAGGTCCCAACTGGCCATGCATCCCAAAAGGCCAATTGAAGAGAAGAATGGTGTTGAAGACAATGTGGCTCAGGATGGGCACACTGGGGAGAAAACCAGCAATCTAGTGACTGAAAGTCTGTTTCTCTCAGGGGCTAATGAACAACATTCTTGGGCTTATATAGCAAGAGTTGGGGGCTTGCATATCTTGTGACAAGATATTTATCCATCAGACTTGTTGTCCCTGGGATCTAAAGTGACTGCGGGAGAAAATGACTCAGAGAATATGTCTACTTGCAACATTGGGCAGGAAATGTGACCCAAATACGTTTTTGTTTGTTGGTTTTGGTTTTTTGAGACAGGATCTCACTATGTAGTCTAGGCTGGCTTTGAACTTGTAGCAATCCTTCTGCCTCAGGCTCCCAAGTGTTGGGATTACAGGCATGCACCACCATGTCTGGCTTGCCCCAGAGCTTTAAGGCAGTAAAGGAGATAGACACACAATGAAGGCAGAGATGCCAAGCTTCTATCTTTTTAGTTACCCATTGGGCATTTGTGGTCAAAACTGAAGGGTCAGTGTTTTTTAACAAAAGCAGCCTCCAAGTCCTTATTACAATTAGATATTTTATTTATTAGAATGTCAGCTCTGCACATTCAGAGCCTGCATTCATTGTTTTTATTTCTGCATCCTCAGCTCCTGGAACTCTACCTGACATAGGGTGGGCATTTGACAAGGAGCTTTGGAAAGGAAAAGTGAACTCAGATACTATAAATCAATATATAGCAAAACTTAGTATATACATTGGTGCCAACTTGAAATTAGTAACTTGGATCTGCCTATATTTTTAAGTGGATTAATTTAAAATAATTTTCAAGATTATTAATACTCCTTGCTTCCTTAGAGAATCAACAAAAACTAGAATTAAGAAACTTAGCTAAAAAAATTAGTAAGGAAGTTTGAACAGTACAGGCTATTCACCCCCTCTTGGTTGATATCATATAAAAATTTCTTATGTGTGTTTGCATTTAAAAAAACTTGCTTGCTTCTTCATTATGTTAATTTGTTCCAATGCTATATTTTATAATAGAGTTTTCTCACATTTCCATAAATTGGGATAAATATAAGAAATATATTTCTTATCTTTCCATATGTATAGCTCAAAGTTTATTTTCTTTCCTCATTTATCCCAATTTTTCTGAGTTTGTGTATTTTTTAGTGTATTTCATTTTTCTTCTCCAGGTTGGGAAGACATTTCATTTTAACTTTTATCATTTAGATGAAATACATAAAAATAACTGTGAGATTCCAGTGGGATATGAAAATATAAGAAAAATTAAAATCTATAATTTGCAAAGCAACAGTAACTCTCCTCATTAAATGAAAGGAAATTGAAGGCCCAGTCAAAGCAAAATTTAACAGAGATTCCTTTGGGCAGTGCACTGCCAGAGAGCCTATGGAATTGAAATCAAGATGAACCTTCATAATGCAGGAAGTCTGATCCTATCCATTTTGCATTCTTGTCCTGGAGCAATTGACTGTAACCTTCAAAATATAATGAAAGAATTGTGTTGCATCGCAGGGGGTGTGGGAGTGGAGGGAGGTGGGAAGATTTAGGGGAAATGTCAGACTTGACTGGGAGCTAAGAGTCTGCAACTGTATTCATTTGCTTCACACAGCTGAGGACAGCAACTGAATGGAACTGGGAGACACTGAAAGAAATGGAGATTATATATTTTTTCTTAATTAAATGCTTCTTGTGTTTTCCTTCCTGGCCTTGACTGGTATTTTTTTTTCTCTACTTGTATCAAAACAGCACACCATTCTTGATGCGGGAAAATATGGAGTTTCTTATGGTTGTAACAGAAATATTTACTGGCAGCAGGCGGGGCTATGTTTCTCAGAGGGGAAGGCTGCATTTGTCAAAAATTTGCTTGGATGCTGCCTTCCTTGCTGGAAATAGTTATTTACTGTTAATTAGCCCTAAATACAGTAGAGCAGAGAAAAGGTCTTATTTTAAAACCATCATTTGCTCTTTCAAATCTGACTGCAATAGAAAAGAATGACTGACAGTGATTAAAAAGGCAGTTGATGATTAGGATCATCATCAATAATAAAATCTGACGATAGGAACAACATGTATTTTATGTTTCCATAAACACAGATTTAGTGCAAGTGAGCCCACATAATAGGGCTTGTGGCATGGGCTGAATTGCTCTGAATTTAATTTAGAACAACATAAAAGATCTAATATCAGCTGCAGGGCACCAGCCCCAATTTCGTCTTGGAGGAGGCATTTGTTATAAGAACTAAAGCAATTTCTGCAGTTTGTATTGCATCCTTTTTGTTTGGGAAAAGTCTCATAAATACCTGGGATTCTCAGAAGCTGATCTTAGCTTTCCAGAGTGTCAGACGACCCACTGTCCCAGCTGCTTTGGTCATCTCTCTCTCTCTCTCTCTCACACACACACACACACACACAGAACTTGATGGTTAATTAAATTTCTTTTACTATTTCCTGCCTGCAAATCTAATGTAAGTGAATAATCTTGGATGTTCTTCGTCTGTAGCTACTTTGGGGAATTATTAAGGAAGTGACTTATTTTGGTTGAGGTGGAAGAGACTCAATGATGGCACCCACCTGGCCACTCCTTCCTGACTTTCCAGAACCACCTGGGGTGGGGTAGTGGAAGGAGTCTCCTCCTCACTTGCTTTCCACTGCCTTGCACCTGGGCCTAGGTCAGCATTATACTTTGCTTTATTTTTGTAACTTTTCAAATTATGTACCTGTTCACCTCCCTTGTCCCCAAGGTCACATCTCCAAGTTCCCAGAGGTTTCTCTGATCACAGCCACGTGTTAGGACAGTTAGAAACCCTCCCCTAACCTTCTGCCCTGGGCTACTGAACAGAGGAAGTTCTACTCCCTTTCAGTACCAAAGGGAAACCGACATCTGTCCCAGGATGAGTGACATCTCTTTCAGTGGGAACAACCCCAACCCCTACCCTTATGCCACTGCCTCCAGCCATCTCATGAATGCAAACTTACTCTCACAATTTCTAATAATCTTTTTTTTAATTTTAAAGAGAAAAAGCAATAAAAACAATGATACAAAATTTCAAAAAAGTACAAAAGTAACAATGGTTAGTATATTGCTTATCGTTATCTTCAAAGTACTTGCTCAGATTACAAGATATAGGCATGAAAAATTGATTACACAATATAAGCACAAACCTTTCTTTTCAATGGACTTATAGAAATTAGCAGTATAGCTATCTTAACTATCTTGTATATATATATATTTTTTTCTTTTCCCATCCTTCTTTTCTGCTTTCCCCCATCTTAGTTTCTCTTTCCCTTTGAACAGTTTCTTCCCATTTTGCAATATCTATTGTACATTTTGGATCTTATTTTCTCTTTCAGCTTCTTACACTAGGGAGATAATATGATGTTTACACATGCGAAACTGATTTATTTCACTTATGAGTATGGTCTCCAGTTGCATCCATTTACCTATAAAAGCCTCAAGTTTATCTTTCTTTATAGCTGAGTAGTATTCCATTGTATAAACATACCACATCTTTTTTATCCATTCCTGGGTTGATGGACATTTGGGTTGTTTCCAAGATTTAGCTATTACAAATTGTGCTGCTATAAACATGGGTGCACGTATATTGCTGTGGTATGATGTTTTTAATTCTTCTGGGAAAATACCCAGAAGGGGAGTAGCTGGATCAAATGGGACTTCTAATCCTAGTGTTTTGAGGAATCTCCACACTGATTTCCACAGTGGTTGCACTAGTCTGCACTCCCACCAACAGTGGATAAGGGTTCCTTTTTCCTCACAGCCCCTCCAGCATTAGTTTTTGGTTGATTTCTTGATGACAGCCATTCTTTCTGGAGTGAAATGGAATCTCAGTGTAGTTTTAATTTGCATCTCTTAAATGACCAATGATGTTGAACATTTTTTTGTATATTTATTTGCTATCTGTATTTTTTCATCTGAGAAGTGTGTATTCATCTCAGATGCCCATTTTTTGATTGGGTCTTTAAATTTGGAGGGTCTAATTTTTTCAATTCTTTATACATTCTAGATATAAGTCCTTTGTCTAAGGGATTGTTGGCTAAAGCGTTTTCCCCATCTCTGGTTGTCTTTTCACTCTGCTGGTGATTTATTTTGATGTGCAAATGCTTTTTAATAAGATGAGATCCCAGTTGTTGATTCTTTGGAGTATTTCCCATGAAGTTTGAGTTTTATTCATGAAGTCTCTGCCTACACCTAAGTCTTCAAGATTTCTACCTAATTCCTCTTCAGTAGATTCAGTGTTTCTGTTTTAATATTTAGATCTTTGATCCATTTCAACTTTTAGTGCATTGTGATAGACATAGGTCTAGTTTTAGTCTTCGGCATGTAGACAGCCAGTTTTTCCAGCACCATTTATTAAAGAGGCCATCTTTCTTCCAGTGCACATGTTTGGCCCCTTTGTCAAAGATAAGATGGCTAAGTTTGTTTGTAGTTGTGTCTGCACCTTCTAATCTGTTCCACTGATCCTCAGGTCCGTTTTTTGCCAGAACCATCCTGATTTTATCACGGTAGCTTTATAATATAATTTCAAGTCAGGGATTGTGATGCCTCCTGCCTTGCCTTTGTTGCCTGGAATTGCTTTTGCTATTCTAGGTCTCTTCTGGTTCCAAATGAATTTTAGGAATGTTTTCTCTAGATCTGTGAGGTATTCTAATGGTATTTTGATTGGGATTGCATTAAATCTGTAAAACAATTTTGGGAATATGGCCATTTTCACGATATTCGTTCTTCCTACCATAAGCAAGGGATATCTTTCCATTTTCTGATATCCTCTTCAATCTCCTTTTTCAGAGTGCTGTAATTTTCAGCGTATAGATCTTTTACTTCTTTTGTTAAATGGATTCCTAAGTATTTCATTTTTTTGGATGCTATTTTTTTTTTTTGCATCAAAAATTGAACTCAGGACCTCGCACTTGCCAGGCAGGTGCTCTCCTGCTGAGCTATATCCCCAGCTTGGATGCTAATGCAAAGGATGTGGTTTCCCTAATGTCTCTTTCAGTGTGTATGTTGTTTGTGTACAGGAATGCTATTGATTTTTAAGTGTTGATTGTGTATCCAGCTACACTACTGAATTTCTTTATTAAATCTAGAAGTCTTTTGGTGGAGTTTTTGGGGTCTTCTATGTAGAGTATCATGTCATCTGTGAATAATGATCATTTAATTTCTTCCTTTCTTATCCTTATTCCTTTTATTTCTCTCTCTTGTCTAATTGCTCTGGCTAATGTTTCCAGAACTATATTGAATAGGAGTGGTGATAGTGGACATCCTTGTCTTGTTCCTGATTTTAGAGTGAAAGCTTTCAGTTTTTGCCCATTTAGTATGATGTTGGCTGTTGGTTTGTGATAGATGGCATTTATCAGATTGAGGTAAAGACCATCTATTCCGATTTTCTGTAGAGTTTTTATCATTAATGGGTGTTGGAGTTTGTCAAAAGCTTTTTCTGCATGTATTGAGATGATCATGTGATTTTTGTGTTTGGCTGCATTAATATGGTGTGTTACATTTATTGATTTTTGTATGTTGAACATTCCCTGCATTCCTGGGATGAATACTACTTTGTCATGGTGTATAATCTTCTTGGTGATTTGCTGCATTCTGTTTGCTAGTATCTTATTGAGGATTTTTGCATCTATGTTCATGAGGGAGATGGGCCTGTAGTTCTCTTTTTTGCTTGGGTCTTCCTCTGGTTTTGGTATCAGAGTAATATATGCTTCCAGGAATGAGTTAGGGAGTAATGCTTCCCTTTCAATTTCATTAATGAGTTTGAGGAGTATTGGTGTTAAATCTTTTCTAAATTTATTGTAGAATTCAGCAATAAGTCCATCAGGACCTGGACTTTTCTTTGTTTGTAAGTTTTTAATTATGTTTTAAATTTCATTAACTGATACTGGGTTATTCAGAATCTTTATATCTTCTTGATTCAGCTTTGGTAATTCATACATATCTAGGAATCTGCCCATTTCATCTGTGTTTTCTATCCAATGTGAGTAATGATTTTCAAAGTAGGTTTTAATGATCTTCTGAATTTCCACAGGATCTGTCGTGATTTCTCCCTTTTCATTCCTCAATGCATGAATTTGAGTATTTTCTTTCCTTTTCTTTTGACAAGTTTGGCTAAGGATTTATCAATTTTATTTATTCTTTCAAAGAAACAACTCTTCCATTCATTAATTCTTTGTATTGTTTTCTTAGTCTCCATTGCATTAATTTCTACTCTGATTTTATAATTTCCTCTCTTGTATGGGCTTTGGGCTTGTCTTCTTTTTCTAGAAGCCTGAGATGCAACATTAGGTTGTTTATGTGCACTTGTTGTGTTTTCCTGATATGAGAATTCACCTCTACAAATTTCCCTCTTAGTACTGCTTTCACTGCATCCCATAAGTGCCAGTATGTTGTATCTGCTTTCTCATTTAGTTGTAGATACTGTTTAATTTCTTCTTTAATTTCATCTGGGACCCATTGGTTGTTTAGGAGAGTGTTATTTAATTTCGATGTGTTTATGGAGTTTTTATGGCTTCTTTTGCAATTAATTTCCAATTTCATAACACTATGGTCAGATAATATGCATAGGATAATTTCATTTCCTTTGCACTTACTTAAACATGTTCTGTGGGTTAGTATATGGTCTCTTTTAGAGAATGTCCCATGTGCAGCTGAGAAGAATGTGTATTCTGATGTTATTGGGTGGAACACTCTGTAAGCATCTACTAAGTCCATTTGTTCACAGGTTTGGTTCAGTTCTGACATTTCTTCACTGATTTTTTTTTCTAGTTGATCTATCTCTGACAATGGGGTACTAAGTTGTCCCATCACAATTGTGTTATTACTTATTGGTTTTTTATGTCTATTAATAATTGTCTAATATAGTTGGGTGCTCCTGTATTTGGTGTATAGATATTTATGATTTTTATCTCTTCCTCTTGAAGTTTTCCCCTAACATGTATGTAGTGACCTTCTTTATCTCTTTTGATCATTCTTGGTTTGAAGTTCATATTGTCTGCAAACAGGATAGCTATTCCTGCTTTTTTCTGGGTTCCTGTTGCATGGAGTATTGTTTTTCATCCTTTGACTTTCAGTCTATGAATTTCTTTTTGAGTTAAATGTGTTTCTTGTATACAGCATATTGTTAGATCTTGTTTCTTGATCCATTCTTCCTGTCTGTTTCTTTTGATTGGTGAATTGAGGCCATTTACATTGATGGTTATTACTGATATGTATTGGCTTATCTTTGTCATGTTATTTTCCTGCTGCTGGTTCTGTGCTTTTCCCCTCTGTTTAATTGCTTGCCCTGCCTGGTGGTTTCTTTCTGTTGTTGTTCTTGGAATTGTGGTCATTTCTGTCTCTGTCTAGAATATCTTTCAGTACCCTTTGTAGGGTTGGCTTTGTGGTCATGAATTTCTTCAGTTGTTCTTTTTCATGAAAGAATCTTATTTCTCCATTAATTTTGAAAGATAGTTTTTCAGGGTACATCAATCTGGGTTGGAAGTTGTTTTCTTTCAGGACTTAAAATACTTCACTCCAAGTGATTCTTGGCTTGAGGGTTTGTGTTGAGAAGTCTGCCATGATTCTGATGGGCTTTCCTTTATAGGCAATCTGTTTCTTTTCTCTAACAGCTTTTAATATTTTGTTCTTGTGCTGAATTTCTGGAATTTTGATTATTATATATCTTGGTGTAGTTTTACTTTGGTCATGGTATTTGGAGTTCTATGTGCTTCACTTATTTGTATGTCAAGTTCTTTATCCATGCTTGGGAATTTTCTGCTACTACTTATGTGATGAGGTTTTTTTTTTTTATGGCATTTGTGCTGTCTCCAGCTTTCTCATTGACCCCAATCAATCTTATGTTATTCTCCTTTGTGTCATTGATGGATTGATTTTTCATGGTGTCTTGCTCTTTTTAACATATCTTTCCTTTCATGATCACTTGCTGCAATTCTGTCTTCAAGATCTGATATTCTATCCTCTCCTTCATTCAGTCTGTTGCATATACTTTCAATGGAGGTTTTAATCTCTTGGATTTCTGTTTGGATCTATTTCATGGATTCTATTTCTTTCCTATGTCAGGCATTTTTTGTTTCCACCATTTTTCTAAGCTCATCTATTTTTTTTATCTGTGTCTTCTCTAGTATCTTTGATTTTAAGCATCATTTCTTTTTGTACCTGAGAGATTATTTTCTCTATAGCCTTTTCCACTTGTTTTTTCACTTCTGTTGCTATCATTTCAGAAAGTTCCAGTGTTTTACTTCCAATTTCATCTATCTCATTGTGTTCTAGGCTTGTCCTGGGCGGGCTGGGGGTCTGGGGTTGCATTTTGCTTCTGCATTTTGTCATTCTCTATTTTCTCTTTTTTATTTTATTTTGTTTTCTACATTAATGCTTGCCAATTTCTTATGATAGATAGCTTTGTCACTAGTATTGAAGCTACTCTATGTCTGTTCTTCAGAGATATCCATTAGATGTAGGTGATTCTTTAATGCTATCCCAAGAACCTAAGTTCCCAATTTGTAAAGGTTGCAAAATTACTTTTTGGCTCAGCACCCAATCCTTTGGTACTGGTGTGTGGTGGTGATTATGAACCCCTACTATCACAGTGATATCATACAGGGGAGAAAAACTGATTATAACATGTATGACATCCCGGCTAAAGTAGTACAGTTAGTAATAAGAATAGTTTCAAGTACAGCTTAACTACTGACAAACTATGGTAACCTGCTACCTCCAACCACAGGAGTAAACTCTAAAGTTATATAACAAAATCAAACATATACCATGTACTTGTATGCAATGATTTTCCCCTTAGTGGAGTGATTTTACCCTTCTTTGGGGGGCAGGGGGGTTAAGATGGGTAGGAGACAGGATAAAGTGATGAATGAGATCAAATATAGTAGAGTGAAGGCTGGAGGTAAAAGGATGATCACCTGAGTTTTTGGAAACTGGAGGACACAGGAGGGAATAGAATGTGAAGGAGTAATTAGAAAGAGAAGAGACAGTGTTTTCTCACTTGGAGGTTTAAATTCAAAAAGTAGTTGAGGAAGGAGAGAAAGAGGATCAATAGAAGAAAATGAAAAAGAAAGATAAGAAACCTAAACAGTGAGAAAAAGAAGGCAGAAAGAGGAGAATAGAAAAGAAAAGAAGAAAAGAAAGAAAAAAAGGTAGATCCAAGAAAGAGAGGAGAGGAAAAAAAACCCAAACAAAAACAACACAAAATACAAGATAAAATAAGATGAATTCCAGCCAGACAGTAAAGGGGTAGCCAATCAGACAAGCAAGGGAGAATAAAAGTAGTAAAATACCTCTGGTGTTTGCAGTTCTGTGATAGTGTCCATGTCAGATCCCAGAAATGTGCTGTGTACTCCAGCCAAGTTTGCCATGGGAACTGCGCTGGGTATGGAGCTGGTCTTGGCCTCTGGATGTGGCTGGGACTGGTCTTCTGTTGGTGGAGTTCTCCAGAGCCCAGCTGCTGGCTCCTTGCTGCTGCTTCAGACACCTCCACGTAGCTGGTCTCACTGATTACTCCTCCTGCCCGCCAGCTGTCCTGGGTCTCCAGATTCCGTGTTGGTCCCCCCTCCAAAGGTGTGTGTGCGCAGGCATGCCTGTCCTGGCCTGCCCTGGGTGTCGGGGTTCCAGTCTGTCTGCCCGCTAAAGGCTTGTGTGCGCCTGTGCTCCCGGCCAGGCCTCTAATAATCTTGATATAGTAGGAGTAAAATAATCCACTATTATTTAAATCTGTTGTTACTTAAATTCAATCTCTGTTCAGGAAAGCGAACCTCATTCCCCGAACCCTTTCTGCCTGGAAGAAGGAAGCAGAGTGCCCCTCTTGCTCTCCAGCTCTGTGCTAGTCAGAGCTACCCCAAAGCTCCTTTCCTGTGGTTTCCCCAAGCACAAAATCTTTCATCTAAGCCAGAGAAGATCAGTATTTCACCAGGCTGAGTTTTAATACTCAGTCAAAGTTGGAGAGAATTACTTGGGAGAGGTAAATAATTAAAAGGTAAAATTTCTTTCTCATAGATATTTTGCAAACACCGATAATTCCCATTTATGACTCTCAAATGTTTGACTTGCGAATGTTCAAAAACAACAAAAAAAGTGACCAGCTGTATGTGTCTTAGCCAGAATAACCAAAAACTTTTAGTCTCCAACGTGAAAATTTTTATCATCATAATTTTTTTTTTTTAAGCTTTATTCTTTGCTACTTGCCACTTTAAATCCCTGCCCCCAGGAAGTATATGTGGAGATTTGAGTCAAACCAGCAACCCAATGCAAAAAACAACCGCAGGCCATGCTTCCCTAAGAACAAACAGGGAAACGAAGAAAATACAATTGCTATTTTGCACAACAGTTCCTATAAGTCTCTCTTAGCTCTGGGGAAATGAGAAAGATGTTCTTTGAGAAGTTCATACTGATTAAACCAAATATGGTCATAGGAAATTTTATGCCTCCTCCATTTTTCTGTGTCCAATCTCTGGTGTGTAAGAGAGGGCCGCAAATGGCCTAACATATACAATCACAATAATTTCAGGAAGTGAAATATCTGAAAAAGCCCTTTGGAGACACTATGAGTCAAAATATGGGACTGCAGTGGAAAACCAAGTCAGTAGAGGAAAGGCTGCTTGGCAGTTACTAATGGAAGAAATTCATAGAACTTGGCTACCTGATCTCAGCTGTAGGGTGGTTGGCAGGGTGAGGCCCCAAAGGACTTCTCTAGGTTGTATTAAAATAAGTCTGCCTGCTTGTTCCAATAAAATAAATTGGCTGAACTTCTAGAGCTCTCTAAATTGGCTCCAAGATGAAATCCAAGATGGTCAGTTTGTGAATGTTCACAATGATGTGAAGAAATGAGCTCTATATGAGAAGGTTTATCCCAACACCAGGCATGTGACTGGGGAGCTGCCTCCTCTTGCTGATTGCTAGGTGAACTCTTGAAGTTTCTTCTTCACTTATTTATTCAACAAAGGTTACTTGTGAGCTTACTCTTCTCAGGCACTCTTTTAGACCCCAGAGATGGACCAGAATCTATGGAAGATCTGAGGAGTCCATGCTGAGCTTGCATTTTAGTTGGAAGAGACAACAATAGTGAAATAAACATGTAGTAGGTCATATGCTAGGCATTGTGATGGAGGATAAATAAAGCAAGGCCAGGGGATGTGGAGGGAAACAGAGATGGGGAGAAGGGGTTAGAAATACCTGTAAGATAATATTAAGTGTTTCTACAGAATACTTCTCATCTCCATGCTGTTACAAGGAAGGAAGGAGCTCAGAAACTCCCTGATAATAATAATAAGCAATAGCTACAGACCCTTTATCATGTGCCAAATACTGTCCTAAGCATTCCGTATGCATTTTCTCATTGATACAATAGCACATAATAAGAGATACCCAGAGAAGTCAGGCGATTTGCTGCAGGTCACACAGACAAGTGCTGGATTTGGAATGTGAATCAGAGTGACTACCTTTCCAATGACACCAGACTTGATTACAGCCTATAACAGCTGTCTTTCACTGGGTGACTGACGCAGACATGGTGCAAGGCACTCTGCATTTACTGAATAGATAGAGGGGCTCATAAGGAAACTTGCATCACACATTCTCCACTGCCCAGAGTTTTCTTTGTTTCTGAGGAGATTCGCCTTCTAATTTGGAGCTTGCCAAAGGTTAGAAAACAAGACAGCTCAGTCCACCAAAATACTCTCAGCCCCTTCACACAGTCTACACCAATAAACCATCAATGTCCTTTTTTAACCTCTCCAGCCTCCTCTTTTTCCACCATCCTTACTCACATCACTCCACTGTACTGGCCTGGTGGCTCTTTGAATATACCAAGCAGACTTTAGCCTCAGGGCCCTTGAACTTGCTGCTTCCTCTGGCCAGAACACTTGTCCTCAGATATCCACCACACCACTCCTTCTCATCATTCAGTTCTTTGCTCATCTTAAAGGGAAAGGAACAGTCCCAGAGCAACAGTGAGAAAACATCACAGGGTCCTGTGCTGTCCCTCACTTGGCGTTGTCCTTACTTGGCTTCATTCTTCAGCATAGTTCTTGTCACCTCCTGACACATTTTATATTTTTTTAATTGTCTGACTTTTCTTATTCTGCTATGCTTTGTTTACCTCTGTTTCTCCAGCAACTAGAACAATGCTGTGTTCATGTACATGATATTCAATAAACACTTTTTAATAAATTATGAAATCACAGAAATGTACCTTATTAATAGGATGTGTGCATCTTGAAGAATACTGTCAGTTTAATGGAGAAAAATGTGTAATACTTTCCATATCCATCGTACTTCCCTAGATAAGGTAATGTCTGTTACTAGTATAACAATTTCTTTGAGACAAATACAATAGGGACCAATCTCTCTGGGCACCTGCCACCAGAGAATCATTGCAAGGTGGAAGTCGGTGGTGTTCGGAGACAGAGCACCCCAATATAGTCTTGGGTATTTTTTAAAAATGACACTGAAGGAAGAATGAAATTCATTTTTAGATGAAATGTCTAAGACTAGAAGTTGATGGGAAAATCCTGGGTTACCTTTTCAGACTTGATAATTTGCGGGGGGTATTGAGACAGGATCTCACTATGCAGTTGAGGCTGGCCTTGAACTCACTATGTAGCCCAGGCTGGCCTCAAACTTGTGGTGAGCCTCCTGCCTCAGCCTCCAAAGTGCTGGGATTATAGGCATGCACCACCATGCCCAGATACCCGGACTTGATAAGTTTTTAAAGCCTATCAGATATCCAAATGAAGATATCGAAGGTTATATTAAAGCTGTTGAACTAGAATATATTTGGGAGTTATTAGGATAAAGATGATACTTAAGCCCTATGACTAGATGAAGCTCCATGATGAAGCCTTGATATACAGCTTACAAAAGTTAAGTCATGAAGTGGCTGAGATTGGGTTGGTCTTAGTGGTCTGTGTCTCTGTCTGCCTGCCTGCCTGCCTGCCTGCCTGTCTGTCTTTCCTTTTGATGCTCTTGGAATCTAGCTACCATATCATAAGAAAGCCCAGGGCAGATGGAGGGGCCACGTCGTAGGTGTTTTGACTGAGGCTTTAGCCTACAGTGGGCATCATCTCTTCCACCCCCCAGCCTTGACTCTCCCAAAGGGGGACCTGGACATAGCAGGGCAGGGATAGTCTCTCTTCTTCTATTTGAATTCTTGGCCACAGAATTAGTGAGCATAACCAATGACAGTTTTACCCCTTTCTATTTTGGAACAATTGTGTATACACCTATACTGGCATTTCTCTTTTAAAGCATGCTCCTTGGATTTTTGGGGCCACACTTCATACTAGCTTTTCACATGAAGAGACCGTACAGTACTTTGGCAAAATGTGTGAAAGACCCCAACTATTTAAATCCCCATGTATTTTGAATCTTCCTAGTATCTACTGCCAGACATGGGAAAGAATGAGCCCTCAGATGGCTCAATCTCCAGCCTCCAGCTACCTAGTTGGCTCTCTGGCCCTGCTCAGAGAGTGGATTTATGAGCTGGTATTGTTTTAAGCAAGAAAGTTAGTATACTTTGATAGACAATGTTAGTGTCTAGTTACTTTTCTCTTGTTGCTGAGACAAAATACTTGACACCCAAAGTTAAAGAAGGAAAGCTTTACTTAGCTCACAGTTTGTAGAGGTTTCAGTTCATAATCAGCTAGCTCCAAGGCTGGGTAACATCACAGAAGAGAAACAGTTCATGGTGGGCAGAAGGTAGCAAAGCAGCAAGGGACAAGACAAGCCTCTTTCTGTGCCTTATATTGTACTCAGGCTACCAGGATTAGGGCAGCACTAAACCAGTCAGTGGACTGATTTAGTAATCACCCACGCTTAATCCTAGCACCCTTAATCCTAGCATTGCACCATGAATCAACCACATACTCTAGGTTCTGACACCTCTGAGAAAGCCCCACCTATGACTATATGAGGCTTTGGGGGGACATCCAGACACAAGCCATAACAGTGAGATAACTGCAACATCAAATAAATGTGGTGGTTAATATGGATTGTAGTAGCAGAAAAGTGAATGGAAAGAGAACATGGAAACAATATATACAGAACTCTTCCTGGAGGTGAAGCTGAACGTGGAATTAGAGAACTGGAGTTATAGGATGAAGGAGATATAGACACAAGCTTTTATTTATTAGGATGGGAAATATTAGAACATGTTTTCAGGGTGTTGAGAATAATTCTGCAGAAAGGTAAATGTTGATTTATGAGAAAAGCTTGATTGATCAAGTAAGCAAAGTCTTCAAGAAGCCATAAATCAATTGTGAGATTGGCCTTTTCCTACACTAGGAGAAAAGAGAAGGATCGAGGGTCTGGGTAGAGATAGGTTTGCATGTTTATTGGTGGGAAGATGTGGGTTTCCATCTATCTTAGTCTGCTGTAACAAAATACCATAGATCAGTTGACTTCAAACAGGGAGATTTACTTTCTCACAGTTCTGGAGACCAGAAGTCCATGATCGAGATATCAGCAGGCCTGACATCTGACATCTCGTTTCTCTCTAGGTTGCGGATGGCCAGGTGCCTTCTTGCTTCATTCTCAAACAGCAGAGAGACAGAGTTCTGTGCCTCTTCCTCTTCTTACAAGATCATCAGCCCCACTGAATTATGGTCCTGCTAGCATGGGTGGGTCATTGCTTCTGCTGTAATTCACAGGGAATAGCTTTAATTAGAAAGTAAGAGAAAATGAAGGGGGCGGGGCACAGCTCTGACAAAGATCAAAGGAAAGTAAGAAAAAGTAGGAAAAGAGCTTCAGTTTGAGGAACTGAAGTGGGCACAGGTCCAAAGAGGTGGATGACACCAACCCACCAACAAAGGATAAGGGGTAGGCCAGGGAAAGGTTGATCATTGCCTCAGTCCTGGTTTGGGGCAATTCGGCTTACATGAGATGATTGTTCTTACTTGGGAGGCTGATTGCATCACGGGGTGGTCTGTGAGGTTGCTTTTCCTGGAACTCAGGTAATTACAGGTTGGGAGACTCTGGGCATGGATTGGGGTGGGGTCTTGGAACTGGGTTTTGTAAAAGCTGGTAATTGGATGTCCCTGTAAATCCTGAAAATTACTTTAGCTACTCTTATCTTGGTGCCCTCAGTCTTGCAGGAGGATGAGGTATGCTATGTAAATTTAGGGCTAATAAAACTTTTTTTGCCAACTTTTAGACAGATTCTTCCTAAGTGACTAACATGCCCGTATGCAAAGTGGAATTTGACTAGGAGTTTTACAAAATGAAGGTCAAGTTTGTTTTGCTTTTAGCTGCCTATTGGGCATCTGTATGCCCAAGTAAAGAGTCACAGTTTTAGCAAAAATTACTTTTAAGTGCTGGACTGCCTCAGAAGAAAACATAAACCATGTTTTTAATGAGCAACAGGATAAGGGCCTAGGAGTTGGCTTGCCCACTTTCCTTATGGTGGTCTCTGACTGTGTCACCACTCTTACAACCTCATGTAAGCTTAATTACCTCCTAAAGTCTCCATCTACACATAGTGACATTGAGGGTGACAGTTTCAAAACATATCTTTGGGGGGTGGAGGGAGCCAATTTGAGTTCATAGCACCATCCAGAAGTATTTGGTGACTTAAAGAATGAGGCAAAATCATAGCTGGAGTTTAAAGGAATGTGTGGGGGGCTGAATTGAGGAGAGATGGAGTTACAGCTGGAATTACTAAGCAGTAATGTTGTATAAATGCTGGAAAGTGTTGGGTGCACAGGGGAGGTTGGCTAGCTTGGCTCTTCACTTGGCAGTATAGAAAGCCAGTAGTGGGTGAAACCAGGTTCATGAGTTTTCCTGGAACCTAAGGGTGTTTGTGAGGTAATTGTTATGATAGACTATATGATAGTCTGTCTGAGAAAGGAAGGTAAAAGTGGGAAAGTTCTGGAGGGAGGGGGGATTTGGATTAGTGGTCTCAGTAAAGCAATGGAAGTTCCAGAATGTCTAGAAAAATTTGGCCCTCAAGGTTTGGTGACAAAACAGTTGGAAGAATGAATGGAGTTAGCTGAGGAGAACTGGGTGTTGTGTTGGACACCTATAAAACTGAGTCCAGGGACTGTTGCTAGTAAAGGAAGTCTAAGTACTAAGAAATCCACTATTTGGCATGAGTGACCAAAGGTGACCAAGTGGCCAGAGACAAGTAGAAACTTTTCATTCTATTTTGAGAGCAGATTGTATAACTTTAGATATAAAACTTCTATGTAAGAAAAATGGATCAGCAAAGTCCTTTGAGAAGGTCGTCCTGGGAATTGTCTTTACCAAGTGCTATAAAAAATGACTGCAGTGTTTCCTATGTTAAGGGTGATACTGATGTTAGATGTGGAAATACGTGAAAACGTGTTGGAAATCTCTGCAATGGAACTAATCCACCTGTAGCTGGTTCACATCATGAGTTTCCCTTTGTTTCTTAGTATTTGGCCACAGGTAGGTTGCTGACCAGAACCTATTCTACTCAAGTAGAATCCTTCTACTTACTGAGTCATTGCTGTTATGGTTTGATGAATTTCACGGAGACAAATACAACGCCTGCCATTGCTATAACTGAACTGGGGCCAGGAGAGCCAACTGCAGCACTGAGCGCATTTTCTTATTGAGCTTTTCTCTGTTCTTTTGGAATCTTATTTTGGTGGGGTTGGAGGTCATGAATTTATAAACCTTATCGATATGTTCCCCAGCATTTGGGAGAGGAACTGAAATGCAATTGCTTTATTGAAAGATCCTCTGGAACAATCATACACTCAAATCCATTTACTGGTCAATATGACTGGAAAACTATATGCCTTAGAATGTTTCTAGAGGAAACAGCAAGATGAAAAAGGCTAGTGTACCAAGAGATACTTTATAAAGATTATTTGTCTAAAGCAAAGGTGAAAGAGGATGAGGGAGCTCATCTTTCCTTCTATTCCCTTTCTCCTTTCTTCATCCTATCATCCCATCCACAGAGAATTTTCCTCTCCCAACCTTCAAAATTAATAAAATTCCCAATCTCTAGAAGCTTGAAGTAGTCATTGAATTATGTGTGATGTGTTATCCACTAGAATTATATGTGATTATGGTAATGGTCTATAAGAGCTGTCCAATATGGTGGCCACCAGCCATATATATTTACTGATAACTTGGGATAAATTTTTATTTTATTTTGTTCTAAGTTAAACTTAAATATGCACATGTAGTTAATGGCTACCTTGTTGGGCACTGCAGCTAATAATCAGTTCACTTTATTGAGTGCCTGCAGTATGCAAAGGGATGTAACAGAGGACACAAAAGAAATAGAACTTTTGTGTTGATGAAATGTCCAAGATGCTGGTTCATCAGGCAGAATTTCTAAAATAGACAAGCTTTCTGTAATAATTCAAGAAGAACAGCTTAAACTCTAGCCATTAAATAATGAAAAATCTGATTCTCATAGTTTGATGCAGGATCTAAGCAAAAGGGATGTGTAATTTAACCCAGCCATCTCAACTTTGCTTGTTAAACAGGGCACAATTATCATTATCAGTATTGCTGTAAATGTCCAAAGACTCCTAGTCAAAGTTTTATGGCATAAAAAATAATCCCCCAAATCTCTGTGATTCCTGATAACATACATTTATTATTTTCACCCACAAGTGAACAGATCTGCTGGGGTGGTTCTGTTTCTGCTGCAGGTTGGGCTCAGGTTGGCTACATGAATTCTGCCATGGCTTTCTAGAAGCAGCTCTTCTCACTGCAGATGGTACAAGGGGCCAAGCCACACCACCCAAGCACATTGAAAGCTGTCTTCATGTTACGCAGATAACATTCCACTGGCCAAAGCAAGCAACAGCCTCCAGGTTATTGAGGCAGTAATTTGCACACCCCCTTCCTACAGTTAAGTCATGTGGCAAACGGTATGGATGTATAACAATTTGTTACTGGGAGAGAGGAAAGCATCTGGAGCAGTAAAATTTATCACAAATTCTTAGAACAACATGGGTTTGGTCAGGATATTTTCTCCAGGATTGAGTTAATCCTTTTGTTCAGTTGGTAGATTCTTCCTCCTCCTCCTCCCTGTCCTAACTTCCTGGGTGGAGTTAGTTCTCCTTGGTAACAGCAAAGAACAGACCAAGTACCCAAGGTATCAACTTGCCTCGGTTTTTAGTACCCAAGCCAAATCCCGAAAGCACCATACTGAGAGAACCAGCTCGAGGACACCTGGGATGTACTTTGATGCAGAAATGCCACCACAGAGAATGAGTGAGTCACTGTGGATTTGCCAGCACTCTAAGTTTATTGCCGCTGACTCTGACTGTACAAGAAGACATAACAAATTTCTAGTATACAAAATGGTTATTAGCTTGCTGGTTCAATGCAGCCTTTACAATTCCTAACCCAAGTCCAGCCCTTCACTGTGACATAATTCTTGGGCAGCTCCCCAACCCCTCCCAGACTTCTCCTAAGGCAGAATAAGTAGACCATTTATTGCTCCTCTTTTTATTACTCTCTTTGTTTGCATGTGGGTTTTTTATTAACTCACTCACTCATTCATTTATTCTTTCCACAAATATTGATCAAACATTTACTCTGCCAAGCAATGTTTTAAGCTCTATGGATACTGCAGGGAATACCACAGAAAAATGTGCCTGTCATCATAGATTGTACATTCTGGTGGAGGAAAAAAACACCAAAAAGGGAATTGAACAAATAAATACATAATGTAATTTTTAAAAGATAAAGCAAGATATACTGGGGTGTGATCTATCTCACATATGGTGGTTGGGGGCACTTGTTCTGAGGATGCGACCTTTGAGAAAAGACCTGAATAAAGTAAGAGGAAAAAGGAAATCCTAGAAAAGTATTCCAGGCAAAAAGAGCGTCAGTGACCCAGGGATATGTGAGGGACATTCAAGGAGCAGCATGAAGAACGCTGGCTAAGGTGGTACACACATTTTATCCTAGCACTCTGCAGCTGAGGCAGGAAGATCACAAGTTCAAGGATAGTCTGAGCTGCATATCAAGACACTGTCTCAAAGAAATAAAAACAACCCCCAAAAACAGAGAGAGAGAGAGAGAGAGAGAGAGAGAGAGAGAGAGAACAATGTGGCTGGAGCAGAGGGAGATGTTGATAGGAAGTTATGCAGTTTGAGGTGACTGAGAGTCAGATTATGTAGGAAGCAGAGTTTTGTAGGTTGGGAAGTCACTGGAGCGTTTTCAGCAGAGAACAACCTGCACGTAACTCTAGAGTGAGGAAGTGTGCCATTTTAGACACTGGCTGTGGTATCTGCCTATTTCCAAGGTGAGCCAACTACTGTTCTACTGGGCTGGACTCTCACTCTGCACTTTTTAGTTATTAGCTTATCGTTTTTAGGCTTCCAAGAATTTAAACTTTCTGTAGTTTCTTCTTAATCTCACATATTTTCCAGTGTCTCATCTAAATTCACTGCCCCTGGTTATTTCTGTTAACTCCATGTAATTTATTTCTCACCTCCCATACATTAAGATAGAAATCTGATAAAAAAATAATTCCTACACATAGGTTAATTGCATTGTTGCTTTGCACAAGATTTTGAATAAGAAAGTAAGAGAACTCACATGTAAAATGAGATGGATCTGGCAATTCGGAATTCATAGCCTAAAACAGTTTCCTAGTTGTTTCATGTATACAGATTTTTATTACCATAAAATTCTCAATCTCCTATCTAATAATACTTTAGTATGTTTGATATTAATTCATCGAGAAGCTACATACTGATGAGAAGCTACTATATATTCAATGAATTTTTTGTATTTGTTTTGTATTAATACAATAACTTCTCCATAATATTATTGCACATTACCTCTTCAGTACCAGGCAATATGATAATTCCATACTCATGTGTCTTAAGCTATGCTACCTTGCTGTAACAGAATACCACAAACTGAATAATATGCAAAGAAAAGAAATTTGATTCTCACAATTGTGGAGGCTGGGAAATTCACAACCGTGGCACCAACATTTGGCAAAACATTTGTGCTGCATCATCCCATGGCACAAAAAAGAAGGGAAAGAGAGAAAGGGAGCAAGAGGGAGCCAAACTTGCTTTTAAAACTTTTGCAATTAATAATCTACTCCTATAATGATGACATTAAGCCAGTCACACTTTATCAAACCCTAGCTTCCAACAATGTTGCAGGGGGCTTAAATTTCCAGCATATGAGCTATGAGAAATACACTCAAACTATAGCACCATGCAACACCCTTGGATCTGAGGAAAAGGATGGAAATTGGAACAGAACCTGGCTCACCCCCAACTCCTTTACTCTGGCAAAAGGGACAAAGCTCAGTATATAGAAATATGTTTATAACTTGTGTTACAAAAGCTTAGACTCTAAGGCTGTCCCCAAATAAATGCAGACTTCTCTAAGTCAGCATAAGAATTACCTGTGAGTGATGGGGCTCTTGATTCAATTCCAATAAGAGGGAGGAGGATGGACTATCATTTGCAGTGCTCAGTACAAAATAAAAATGTGTCCTTCTTCAAAAATGTACAGTGGGACCTTGGTACTTCTCATTAATTGGTTCTGGGAGGTGCAGCAAGTACCAAAAACAAGGGGTACCAAACAAATTATTTTGGCTGGAAAAAGTATTGGGTCACAAGACAATTGCCACCAACACGTTCTAGCTTGCACATCAGTTACCAAACAAAGAAGTACTGGGACAAAATTTTGCACCAAATTCAACAATTTTCAAAGCAATTGGATACCCAGGTTTGACTGTATTAAGAATTTCAGGACAATGACAGCAGACCCTTAAAACAAAGTGAAGGGAGTCTGAGCACAGGATCCTGGATGACCTGAGAAGCCAGCCCTGAAAGGGGCCTGGTCTACATCATGTGTACCAACCCAACACGTCCATTGCCATTCAGTAGCAGCAAAATTATTATGGCACCAAGAATTCCTCTAAGTGCCTTTTTTATAATGTTACATTTAATTTAGGAACCAGGTATTGCTGTTATTCCCATTTGCAGTTAAGGTAACTGAGGGGATAGGTTTAGTAACTTGTCAAGATTATAAGGTATGATCAACAAATATGGTGAATGTTGAAAATTGAAAAGCATATTACAGTAAAAGACACATTTGCCATTAATCCCCCTCATGATAGTACCCCTTACTTTTTAAAAAGTTTTTATGAGTACATATTTGTCATACATATTGATCACATTCATCATAGAGAATTTGTACCTGTACATAATATATCTTGATTCTTCTTTTGTTTCCCATTCCCTCCCATCCCTTCAACATTTCTTCCCTTCCCCACTTACAAAAGCAATTTCCATTTTTTCTTCTATTCTTTTTTCATTTTCTCTTCCTTCCCTTCCCCCCTCCTTCTCCCTTGTTCCCTTTCCCATTTGAACATGTTCTTTCTACTTCCCAATATTTTTCCCATTATGCTCCTTATTTACCCTTTGGGTTTCTCACACACAAAAAAACAATGCAATATTTAAACTTGTGTGTCCTATGAATGTGCATATATCGCTGTGGTATGATGCTTTTAACTCTTTTGGGAAGATACCTAGAAGAGGAATATCTGGGTCAAATAAAACCTCTAGTTTTAGTTTTTTGAAGTCTCCATACTGACTTCCATATTGGTTGTACCAATTGGCACACACCAACAGTGGAAAAGGGTTTCTTTTTCCCCACAGCCCCTCCAGCATTTGTTATTAGTTGATTTTTTGATCATAGCCATTCCTTCTGGAGTGAGATGGAATCTCAGTGTTGTTTTAATTTGCATTTCTCAAATGACCAGTAATGTTGAACATCTTTTCATGTATTTATTTGCTGTTTGTACTTCTTCATCTGAGAAGTGTCTTTTCATTTCAGATGCCCATTTTTGGATTGGGTCTCTAAATCTGGGGTTCTGACTTTTTTGAGTTTTTTATATATTCTAGATATTAGTCTTTTGTCTGAGGAACAGCTGGTAAAAATGTTGTCCCATTCTGTGCATTGTCTTGTCACTCTGTTGGTAGTTTCTTTTGGTGTACAAAAGCTTTATAATTTGATGTGATCCCAGCTGTTGATTCTTTGTAATATTTCCTGTGCAATCAGGGTTTTATTCGTAAAGTCTTGCCCTACACCTATGTCTTCAAGAGTTTTACCTATCTTATTTTCTAGCAGATTTAGTGTTTCTGTTTTAATATTTAGATCTTTGATCCATTTTGATTTTAGTTGAGTACATTGTGAGAGATATGGGTCTAAGCTCAATTTTTGGCATGTGGGAAGCCAGTTTTTCCAGCACCATTTATTAAAGAGGCTATGTTTCTTCCACTGAAGGTGTTTGGCTCCTTTGTCAAAGATAAGGTAGCTGAGTGTGCCTGGAGTTGTTTCTGCATCTTCTATTCTGTTTCATCGATCCTCAGATTGGTTCTTTGAAAGATTAAATAAAATAAATAAAACTCTAGCCAACCTTATCCAAACAAAAAGAGGAAAGAAAAGACCCAAATCCATACAATTAGGAATGAAAAAGGTGAAATCGCAATGGATCCTGGAGAAATGCAAAAGATCATTACTTCCTACTTTGAGAACCTATACTCTAAGACATGGACAGATTCCCAGATACATATGAATTATCAAAGCTGAATCAAGAAGATATAAAAATTCTAAATAGGCCAACATCAGTCAATGAAATTGAAAAAGAAAAAAAAACTACCATCAAAGAAAAGCCCAGGTACTGATGGATTTACTGCTGAATTCTACAAGAACTTTAGAGACTATCTAATGCCCCTATTTCCCAAACTCTTTAATGAAATTGAAAGGGAAGCAATATTCCCAAAGTCATTCCTGAATGCAACAGTTATCTTGATACCAAAACCAGAGAAGGAGCCAACCAAGAGAGAGAACTACAGGCCAATCTCCCAAATGAACATAGATGCAAAAATCCTCAGTAAGTTACTGACAAACAGAATATAGCAAATCATCAAGAAGATTATACACCATGAAAAAGTAGGATTCATCCCAAGGATGCAGCAATTGTTCAACATACATAAAGCAACAAATAAAATACACTCCATTAACAGAACCAAAGACAAAATCCATATGATCATCTCAATAGATAAAGAAATAGTATTTAACAAAGCATTTGACATAGCCATTCATAATAAAAGCCCTACAGAAAATTGGAATAGGACTTCTTTACCTCAATCTGAAAAAGCCATCTATGACAAACCAACAGCCAGCATCATACTAAATGGTCAAAAACTGAATGCTATCACTGTAAAATAAAAAAACAAAAAAACAAGACAAGGTTGCCCACTATTGCCACTCCTGTTCAATATAGTTCTGGAAACATCAGCCAGAGCCATTATACAAGAGAAAGTAATAAAAGGAATATGGACAGTAATAAAAGGAAGAAATTAAATTATCATTATTTGCTGATGACATGATAGTCTACATAGAAGACCCCAAAAACTCTACCAAAGACACCTAGTATTAACAACCAAATTCAGCAGTATAACAGGATATGAAGTCAACACTCAAAAATCAGTAGCATTCCTGTACATGAAAAACAAACTTGCTAAGAGAGAAATTAGAGAAACAATACATTTTACAATAGTATAAAAAAATGGAATGCTTACGAATCAATCTAACAAAAAAAGTGGAAGATCTATACATTGGAAACTACAGTACTCTAAAAGAGGAAATCAAAGAGGATATGAGAAAATGGGAAGATATCAGCTGTTCTTGGATAGGCAAAACCAATACAATGAAAATGACCATACTTCCAAAAGTGTTATTTAATGCAGTCTCAATCAAAATACCAACAGCATACCTCACAGAACTAAAAAAAAATCCTAAAATTCAAATGGAACCAGAAGAGAACTACAACAGTAAAAACAATTCCAAGCAACAAAGGTGAGGCAGGGGACTTCACAGTCCTCCATTTGAAGTTATACTACAAAGCTACCATGATGAAAACAAACAAACAAACAAACAAAAAACCCACAAAACAAAAACATCCTGGTACTCCCCTTTGCTTTGAACACACTTATCCCATCGTTCTTACCACTTTCTGGAGCAGTTCTGGAAAGCCTCTTTCATGAGATTTTACAAGGTGTGATTAAAACATTCAGTGAATACTGCTGTTAAATGCCATCCAAAGGAAAAGTAGGCTCATAAAAATATTACTGTGTGCCTCATTCACTTTATTCAGTGGCTATGGCCTCTTGCGACTTGGCTCTTCCTCAAAGCCATAATAAACATGAAAGGTAAACATCTCGAATCAATTCAAGATATCTAGGCAGTCAGGACAGTGCAACTAAAAACATTCAGGAAAGAGAACTTCCAGAACTGCTTGAGAAAATGGCAAGAATGATGGGTAAGTGTGTTCAAAGCACAGGGGAGTATTTCGAGGAGGATTAATGGCAATGTGTCTATTAGCGTAATAAAATTTTAAGATTTAAACATTCATAATATTTTTTGATTCCAGCTCATGTACAGTTAGTAAAGAGGGGGAGCCAGGATTCAATTCCATGTAGTCTGACTGCCGAATGCAGACCCTTAACTGCTTATGCGGTTCTGTTTCCCTAAGATATTTGGCTTGTTTTGAGAATTAAATGAGAAAATGTAGGCAAAAGGTTGATTTCAAATTACAGACATTTATCACCTACTATGTGTCAGGCATTGTTTTTAACATTATGGTAGCTCATTAAATCTTCAAGGCATCTATCTATCTATCTATCTATATCTATCTATCTATAATTTCCTTTAAATATATATATATATATATATTTAAAGGAAATTAAGGAGTGGAGACATTAGATAACTTGCCCAAAGACAAACACCAAGTGAGTGATCCAACCAGGGTTTGAACTGAGGGAGTGAATAGAAAGTAATACAAAATTGAGACTGCTGGCAGTCGAACACTCTGCCAGTACAGTTAAATACAGTATTTAGTTATCATATAATAAGAATATTTTGTGGCCCTTATAAGAGGGTTCTGATAGCATTTAAAAAAAACACTTCTCGGGGGCCGGTGAGATGGCTCAGTGGCTTAAGCGCCTGCCCGGCAAGCGCGAGGGCCCGAGTTCGACTCCCGGAACCCACATACGAAAAAGGGGCCGGTGATATCGCTCAGTGGCACGGGCGCCTCCTGGCGCACGAGGTCCTGAGGTCGACCCCCCGGTACCCACACAAAAAAAAAAATACTTCTCTTAGAGTGGAGAGGGAATAAAAGATTATAGTTAGAATCAGAAAACATAATAAAAGGTTCTTAAGTTATATTTACATTTTTGGTAAAGGCAGGAAGGAGTCCCCATCTTTTCAGGGTCTGCAATTCCTATCTTTTTTTAATGATCTTGAAATTAATTTCCCAATAGGATGTAAAGAAGGAAGCTTCCTTTTCCGCCAGTTTTCCTCTATTTTCATACTAATTAAATTTTGTCATAAGGGTAATGATTAATGTTCTTCAGCCACTCACTGCTCTTCTGGCATCTGTGTTGTGCCAAATAAACACACTGTCCAAAAACCCGTTTGCAGAGGGAAAGCCTGGACCAGCAGTGGTTGGCGTGGTGAGAAGGGGAGATCACAGGTAAAGGCTAATTCCTTGTGAGAACTTATACAGTACAGTACCGTTTCTTCCATCTCCCACTGCCAAGTGTGCACTCTGTAAACTAGCAAGACTCAGTCCAGAAACCAAACCCCCAAAGGATGTTTTCAAGTCTATTGCCCATTAGAGAGCATTGATGAGCTGTTGAACATTAGCTATCACAGATAATGAAATCACCTTCTTCTACTACCAGGAGTTGGAATCAAGCTACTCTTCATGCTACTTCCAGCTTCTTTTAAAATCCCATTAGAGGGGGATTATGAGCATTCAACACAGAGTGACTGAGAACCTCTTCATGCAGGCTTGGGAGAAACATAGAAGAACCAAGTCTTAAGTTTCTAGTGATAGAAAAAAGGTGTGCACTCTAGCATCTGATGAATCCCACAAGAGATGTAACAGCAGTGTCCAAGGCAGAGAAATTCCTCTTACCAGGGGTTTCAAAGTGGAGCGAAGGGGCTGTGAGCTGATCCATGCAGCACCTTAAAGAGCTGTTGCCGTCTATGCCTTGGGCATTTTCTTAATTTTTCCATGTCTTTCTCATTCAATTTGAAGCTTATCAAAGTATTTTTATATTAGATGCCATCCATGCTCGAAACTCATACTATTGAGCTATTTTACTTAACTTCCTCATGATGCAACTGAAAGGAACAGAATCAGAAAACAATCATAGAGGGGCATAGCCTTTTTATTGGTCAGATCTCACACTGTGGCATCTGGTAGTTGGCCTCCCTGTGCTCACGCGATTCCTCCACCGAGAGGCTGAGGCCATTTCTCCCCCTCCCTGGAACCTGGGTTAGCTTAGTAAACTGATCAACATAGCATGGCCCAAGTGACATTCTGGGACTTGTTTGGAAGAAGCCTTGCATCTCTTGCCTAAGTATCTTGGACACTCTGGAAGCTCTGAGTGTTCACATAGGAAGTCCAGCTACCCTGTGACAGCCATACCAGAAAGGCCACCACTGAACCCTCCCTCCAATGACTATTCAGTGGCCCTCAGCCTCCAGGGAGCCTAACCAAGGCATGAGACATGGGCTCTCTACCTTGATAATTCCCAGCCAGCCCATCTGCTGCTGGAATGTGGCTCAGTGATCTTAGATACCACATGGACTAGGAGATGTGTCCCGTTAAGCCTCATTGCATTTCCTGATAGACAAAACTATGACAGATAATAAAATGGTGGTTTTTAAGTCACTAAGTTTTAGAGTTAAATTATCACAGAATAGTGAACATGGGAACAATGACCAATCAGACCTTTTAGAAAACCTTGATTTCCTTTATGGTTATAAAACATAAAAATTATGTGTAACATGTAATTGACCACCGTACTTAACAGATAAGAAAACTGAGGTCTGAAAAGTAAAGCAGCCCTTCAGGATTTCCTCTTTTTTCTCATCATTGCTCTTTTTCCTCATTAATCCCAACTGGTCTCAGAATAAATTAGAACAGTTGCTAATTTTATCCACAAAGTCATTACCAATGTGAATAACTCTGAAATGTCTGGGAAGAGCAGATGTGGAGCGGGAAGGCTCTGCCTGACTTGTAATCCCACTGCCTGGTATCAGTGAATTACTATTGAATGAGAAAGGAATGAACGAAACATCTCTTTGAGTGAACGGAGAGTCCTGCATAAAAAGGTAGCTCAATGTATTTTTACATTATCTCTTTGATCTTTCATATTTAATCGATCTGACCCACAGCCCTTGCACATGTGATGCCTCAGACAGCCAACTAGAAGGCAAGTATTCATGCCAGAATTTGTGACAATGGCTTCCTGGAGACCAGAGGAGCTGTTCCTGCCAGAATCCCAGCTCTTATAGAGAAAGCAGCGTTTCCAGGAGGCAACATCTGTCTTTATTTATGCTATATTTGCTCTTCAGTGCTGCTCTTTCCTCGATAGAGAGTCTGCAGGCAAGGTAATAAATCACACCAGCAGTGGCTCTCTTTTTTTCCAATGAGTAAATTCATTCTTCACAATCATTTTGCACCACCTTTGAATCCAGTCATTTGGATTGAGGAGCTGAAAGTGTCTCAGTAAAGGAAGGAATATGTGAGGTATTTGTTGGTGGCATCTGTGTGCACATAGTTAATACAGAAGCTTGGAAATGGCAAGGGTCCTGCTCTGAGAGAACTTATATGCTGCATACAGGAACTGAGTACTTTCAGTTTTCTATTTCTCCAAGACAATCCGTACTTTGGAGGCAGAAGAGCACAGAGGGAAAGTAGCACGAAGTCTGCTGGTCACAAGCTAGGAAGGCCGTTCTTCAGGTCCCCATCAAAATTCACACCCGTTTATGCCATGATTTGTACTGCAGTGAAAACTCTGAAAAAGTAGCGCCTACCATCAGCCTAGGACAGGAAGTTGGGTTTAGGGCCTAAGTAGTGGGGCGGGGGTAAGGGGGACTCTATGGCTAGATTTCATTGGCTGGGGTATCCGACTGCAAGAGACCCTTGACCTTTTGACCTTTGGCTCCCCTGGAGGCAGAGCCTGCAGCCCTCATGTCTCCCTGGCTTTCCCCCAAGAAGCAGAGCTCTGAGTCCCCTTGTGCATGGACAGTGTGCTCTTATCCAAGAGGGATGGGATGGCTTCTTCATAGGGAAACAGTCCAGGGAGCCTGTCTTCCAGGGCAAATTACTGAACCACAGCCAAACCACAAAAGTCAGCTACTGAAATAGTCTCAGGCAGACCCTTTTATACAAAATGTGGCTCGAGAGACACTGGAGTTTGTGGCGCCCAGCTCCCATCCCTGCCGGCCTCCTTGCTCCCCGTGCTGGGAGCCTGGAATGATTCCGCTTAGCAGCTGAACCTGTCCAGGGGCTCAGCCTGCCAGATGCTAGCCCCCAATGCCAGTGAGGACCACTCTGCTCATCCTTTAGGCAAGTATTCACCAGAACCAGACACTGTGCTGTGCATCGGGGAATGCAGTTTGCCCAAACACACATGATTTCTGCCCGTGTGGAAGTTAGTCTCATGGGGGGGGGAAGGAAACGCTAATCAATGCCATGAACAATAGATAGCTGTAACTGTGGTAAGCATTAAAGAAGTACTGGATGCTTGCATAGAAATAGAGGATTTGAGCCAGGCAAGGAGGTCAGGTGAATGAACTTGGAGTAAAAGAAATTTGAGCTAAGACTTTAGAAAAGTCAAATAGTGGCTAATAAATGAAAGGCATAGATTCCAGCTGAACAAACAGTATACGTAAAGGCCCTGTGACAGACAGAACCTGGTGAGTTTAAGGGATAGAGGATGACTGGCAAGGTTGGAGTTGATAGAAGGTAGGAGGATGACCATGTGGAGCCCTACAACCATCTTCATTTGGCAGTTGTAGCATATATGAAATCAAATTGGCATCAGCTCCTACATGACCCAAGGGAACAGCTAGTTTACTTGACCGTGAGAAAATTGAGCCCCACACTTTGATGATGGGCATCAACTCCTGGTCACAATGAACCTTGTAGAACTCAGGTTCCTACTGTGTCTTTCCTATCTTCCATTCCCTTCTGACCCCTCTGTCACTTCTCCATCCCAAATACTCCTGCCTGAGCCAACGTGATGATGAGCCAACTTCCTTCTGACCCTAAACTCTTCCCCGCAGCTTTCCTCTCACTCCTGGCCTTTAAGTGAAACCCAGCTGTCCTCCAAGGACCCAGCTTCCAATGTGGTTGCCTCAAACTGATGATCACTTCCAGACGCAGGTGTCACAGGTCCAGGCAGGGGAGATAGAAATCTTCCTTGCCTGCAAAGCCCACTTCCACTGTTTGCTTACCCAGCTCTTCTTGTCCAATCCCTTGTTCCTTTGAGATGAAAGTCATCTGTCTTAGGCATCTTCCCTTTTCCTGTGGCATCATCCATCAACCTCCCTGTCACTTCTCTTCCCTTCTGAGGGTCTGCTACTCTTCACTATTCCTCCAACCTCCTCTTAGAAGAGCCACCCAACACACTTGTCCTCATCTGCAACAACGATGCTTCCTTCACTACCTTACCCCAGCCACTGGATCTCAAGGTCAAATCTGGATCCTGTCAGCAGCAGACACCCCACCCCCTGTGACACTGGGCCCTAAACTGCAACCTCTTCTCATTTCTCATTGCCTATTTGGTTCTCCCCATAGGGCCATTCTTGGACCTCAGTGTGAAGGCTCAGCCTTTGGCCACTCCTCTCTTTCTCCACCTAGTTCTCTGCCAGGCTCCACTGCCCTCTTTATTCATATTAGGTTTCAAGATCCATCACTGTACAGAGAGCACTGATGTAGATCTTACCAAGGAGGCATCAAGTCAAAATAAGAGGCTAAAAGACTGTGACACAGACCACACTGTAGGAATCCTCGAGAACTGGTTGCAGGCTCTCAGAGTCCCATGGGCCCTCCAAGGAAGAACTGAAAAGAAAAAGAGAAGGTCATCTGAGAGGCTTGTTGGAAGGAGCAGTTGCTCCCTACTGTAGATGACAAGGCAGAGCGTTACCCTCTTCACTTTGAGCCTGGTGGGGGGCGCTTCTAGAATGCTGCTCCGAGAACTCGAAGTGTATTTCTGGCAATTGGGATATATAGAGAAGAGAGTACTGTTTTATTAACAACAATAACAAAAGAAACAAAGAAAGCGGCTGCTTTTAGGAAAGAATAACACCCCTGTTTAATGGCACTGTGATAACATCGGCCTGTACTTTGGGAGGTTAGAGCAAAATCAATTACCAGTAAGTATCTTGTGGGTTAAATATGAGCCCTCGAAATAAAGAGAAGGACCAGAGTCACCAGTCCAAATAGAATACCTGGGACTTTATATGGAGAGGACCAATATCCAGGTACCAGGACACCCACCCCCCATATAAACCTGACCTGAAAGAACAGTAGTTGGAGGGGTCCAGTAACAAAGTCCCCAAAGAACCTACATTGTGCCCATAAGAGGGGGTCAGCATTAAGCTTCTGCTACTCAGCGACCTCTTTTTGTCATCCAGTGAAACCCGTTTTTTCAGACAGGTTCTTGCTGTATAGCTCAGATTGACCTTCAACTCACTGTATAGCTCAGGCTGGCCTCAAACTCATGATCCTCCTACCTCAGCCTCCCAAGTGCTAAAGTTACAGGTGTGTGCCATCACACCTGCCTGAAACCCCATCTCTTAATGAGGCCAATAATATTTCTTCTCTGTAATAGTACCGGAAAATATGAGAACTCCTGGAGAAAATGAACCTAGCTGACCAGATGAGTGTCCCAATGGGCTGATGATCACTGGACTCTCAATACCATACACCAATCTCATGATTTTCTACTTATCATCATCTTCTGCTCTCCAAAAACACCGTTTCTTGCTGTTTCGTCCTTCTTAACCTGTGGATTTCTATCTACCACCTTCAGTCTTAATGGATGACCTTTCCTCAAATGTGACCAAGAAGCATCACCCTCCACACAACTTTCTCCTCTTCAGTGTCCATGAGGGGCCCACTCACCTCTCTGTGAGAGGCCAGACCCCATGCTTCTCCTTTTGCCACTATCCCTGCTCTTCTCAGAACCACTGCTGTCCTCTCTGCATTCTCTCTTGGTCCCTCTTTCTCTGGTGACCTCATCTTACCATCATTCAAGCAGGCTCAAGAGTTTCCCAACCTTCATTCCCAGCAAATGAAGAGAACAAGATTCAAAGGAGATGAAACCCTGATTCTCACTTCCAGTTCATACCTAAACAGTGATGTCCACACACTCTTGTCTTCACCATGCTTGTCTCCCATTCTTTTCATATCTACTCAGAGCCTGGCTGATATAACCACTGTGGTGGATTAACTAATGATCAACTTGTAACACCCAGCTGAACTGAATCAGTGTGGTGCTGGGTGTGGAGGGCCCACCCGAGGATTGTTGCCAATGGCATAAAAAGAGAACCAGAAGGGAAGATGGTGCTGTTGATTCTCCTGGAGAAGCTTGTCATGCTGGCTTTCCTGATATGAACTCAACTGTTCTCATCATCAGAGAAGCTCAGGTCCTCACTGTCACTGAGGATGGCTGCGGTTCTTTTCAGGGGAGCTCTGGTCCTTACCTTGAGTGTTGCTTCCTGGCTCCAGTGCAGATCTCTTAACCTGTTGGCCCAGATCCTTCATCCCGCTGGCACAGACTTTCTAGCTTCCACCACTGACCTTTGGGCCTTTCCAGTTCAGATCCTTGATACAGACTTGCATGAGACATTGTCGTGGGCTCTCGGCCTCCAGCTGGACTCATGGAGGACATTGTCATGGGCTCTAGGGCTTCAGCTGGACTCATGCAGGACATTGCCATGAGATACAGGCCCTCAGCTAGATTCTTTGGGTCTCTAGTGCGTGGACAGGTTTCTGGCACTCTTCTGCATTTGACTCTTCGGTTCAGAGTGAATGAACCCAGTGAAAATTGACCTTTCAGCACTTTGAGTTATTGACATTCCCTTCTTCATTTGTTCGGCAAACATATGTTGGATCTTCTACGTTTATGGTTATTTTCCGGGTGCAAGTGGTATATTTGCTACCCTTGTGGAATGTAAATCTTAAACATTATATCCTCTTGACATAAATGTTGTCCCAGTCTTCCAGTCTTTATTCTATTTCCCTAGCCACTCCTCGATATTCCTTCTTGATTCGTTCTACTTTGTTCAACTTTCAAAATTTGTATTGCCCTCCGAGTACCATTGCTAGGCCTCTTTTCACCCTTTATGGTGGCCTTATGCATCAACTTACATGCCAGCAACTCTCTTTTATGTCAAATTCAGACCTCTCTAGCAAGTTTTGATCCCTATATTGAACTGCCTTCTCTGAATGCTATAACCTCCCTCATGAGCACACCCTGCTCCACATTTTCAAAACTGATTCTGTCTTCTTCTCAGAAACCCGCTCCTGGGTCGGTGAGATAGCTCAGTGGCATAAGCACCTGCCTGGCAAGTGCAAGGTCCTGAGTTTGACCCCCGGTACCCACAAAAACAAAACAAAACAAAACAAAGAAACCCACTCCTTCCACAGCAGTTCTCATTTCAAGAAGTGGCACTCCCAATCAACCCGATGGTCACTCAGAACTGGCAACACCCAGATGCTGCCACAGAACTCACATTGCACCTCCCCCCCACACACACAAGCAGTCACCAAGACCTGTTTACTTGACTCCTAAATATGCACCAGCCCATTCACTTCTCCCCATCTCTGCAGCTGCTAGTTTAGTCCACACCACCTGGCTCACTGCGTGGCAGCCAGAGCTCCTTGTAAAAGGCAGAGTGTATGATGAGCTCTCTTCCTTTTTCTCAGGGAAGTGGGCATGTGGGTGAAACCATGTCTCTTGTTAACCTTGATATAGGCTGTAAGTGAACCCTTTCATAAGACAGCCCATGATAAAATTGTCTCTTGCACATGCCAATGGCAATTCCCTTTTCTGCTCTGGATATCACCTTGGCCTTCACTGCAGAGACAAATACACACAGTACCCTATGATAGCTAAAGTCATTCTCTGCACAAGACCTTTGGTAATAAATCCAAAGGCAGCTGACCCTGGGAAAGGATGCAATGTTAATGGTCTTGACTAATTCTTCTATCTCAAGAACCTCACCCCCCATTGCCTGATCAAAGAGAAAATTCCCCCCACTGGGCCTCCAGAGTGCTGTCTGGATATACCCTCAAACACTGTTCTTTCCATCTGTCCTTCTGTTTTTACCTTTCTCCCTCTTTCTAAAGTCTCTACCTCTCTGTTTTGCTGGGTATTATCCCTCCCCTTGAAAGTCAGCATGTCCCACAGCCCTTCAGGCAACTAATTTTGAAGCCTTCTGTGGTCTGCTATTAATCAAGGTGATTGTCCTCTCTGCTCTTGGGTAGAGGGAAAGGTCAGCTTCAGACCCTCAAGGTGGGGAAGAAGAGCATCTTGATTTCATTTTGTAGCTTTCTCTATGAAACTACAAAACAGACCAACAACAACAACAACAAAAATCCCCAAACAAGTAAACTCAAAAGAAAGCATTTGGCCCAATGAAGATTAATGTCATTCCCAAAACCTTACTGACTTTTTCCTATTTATATTTCTCCTTCAAGCAGAAATTTTAGCTCATTTTGCTATGAAAGTTTTACTCCCCTCTTGAAACTGGATTCCAGGAAAAATCTTCTTTCCTTAACTGAACCAGGAAGTCACACTCAATCCTTCAGGCACAGGGAGTCCATTCCCGAGGCCACTTCTCTGTACTGGTGTCGCTCATGGACCATTTTTCCCTCATATTCCCCTAATCCTTCCATTCAGCTCCACCATCACCTTGGGTGAATCCTCTCCTTCAAGCCTCAGTGTAAAACCTCTTCACTGAGGACCACATTCACAGCACTTTCTCTGTGTAGCATTCTTTCCTCACTGTCCAAGGGCTCTGTGAAAGGGATCTAAAGAGAAAGTAGTTTACTCAGGATTGCACAGCCCTTAGGGCGGGACCAGAATTTTAACTCAGGAGGCTTGAACCGAAAAGATAGAGATTGTGTGTGAAGTACACCTATGCATCACTTTAAAAACCCTGAGTGTCTTAATTTCAAAATAAAATCAAGATTAGGAAAACCTGAGAGTTAATAAGTCCAATGGCAGAGTTTTTAAATGGGTTTCTGAGGTTGGAATTTTTTCCCCATTTCTGTCCAATTTCTAGATAAAATAGCAATATTTTGAATTTCTCTCTCTCTCTCTCTCGATTTGAGGCTGGTCATTTACATGTTGTCATATCCGATTGCTTGGGCAATAGGCTAACAATAACTTGCTGAGATAAAAATCCCTTTCCATTTGTGACTAAGATGAGCTTTTCTCAGAGGTGACATGGGCAGTGTTTTAAACTCTGAAGTACAATCAACATGGATTTTTGTAGTTCAGAGATCCCCCAGGAACACCGGTCTGTGTGTGTGGTTTTTTAAGATGAGGAGGGGACAAATCAGTTTGTAGCTCCCAGGAATTTAGGAATTTTAGACTCGATTTGGTCATGGCTTCTAAGGTTCCTTGGGTCAGGTCACCAAGTCTCTGCCAGCTCTGACATAGGTAGTAGAAATTCAGCAGCTTCAGAAACTTATTTTCATGATAAAGATGAGTTTCTTCAACTCATTTTCATAGGAAGTGATGATAAGAACCACAATGCTGGACCAGACTGTCGCAGAGATTCAATGTCTTCCATTCTGTAAGAAGCTCTAAGGCCCCACAGCTCTTTTAGACGACACACAGCTTTTAAATAATGAATGAATAATCGTTCTTAGAAGCTTGACACCATCTCACCACTGACTTTGTTTCCTTCATTCAGTGAAATAAGCCCGAACCGAGTGTTGAACTCCTGCTCAGTGAATGTTGAGTTTCACAGGGAAGTTCTGGGCATCCCTCTGATGTCGAGAGGATCCTCTTCAGCATAATTCTGTAAGAGAGCAGCACTGGTGTGTTTTGTGAAAACAACATCTTGAGGAGGCTAGTGAAGCATGGAAGTCAGCCCTAAGGTGAGGGAAAATGACACATTAGAGGCAGGCAATTTGGTGCTTTGAAGCAAGGTCACACTATGTCCTCAGGGCAGACAGGAAAATGACTCAGGAGTAGGATGGGCAGGGTATTAAGGAGCAGAGACTTTTAGGAGGAGGATTGCAAGGAGGGGACTTCATGGAACCCTTTTAGCATTAGAAAGAAAGTGGAGAAAAACATATTTTGGAAATATCAAGCTATTAGATCTACTTAGGAGCCCCCAGAGATATTTTAGGGCCACTGACACAGAGTTGGGGGAGGAGCACTGTGTGTGAGCCCCTTCCCTGCTGCCTCTTCCTCCCACGCTGTCCTCTGGGGGCAAGTATGTGGGAGACAAATCATTTTTTTGGAATGGAAAGTGGCTGTATTCATAAGATCACCCACTTTATATCAATATTCTGAACATCAGTACCACTGTGTGGCCCATGAAAAGAATCAAGTGTCTTTCCCACCGCAACCTCAGACCCAAGCCTCACCTCCTTGTAACTGGAGGAGCTAGATTCCTTTTTTTTTTTTTTTTTTGGTACCAGAAATCAAACTCAGCACCTTGCGCTTTCCAGGCAGGCACTGTGCTACTGAGCTATATCCCTGGCCTGATTCTTTTTTTTTAATTAATTAAGTTTATTGGTACATTTTAGATGCACATAATGATCGCATTCATCATAGGGAATTTGTATGTGCCCATGATATATCTTGATTCTTCTTTTTTCCCATTCCCCTCCCCTCCCTTCAACCTCTCTTCTCCTCTTTATTTACAAAAGCTTTGTTTCAGTTTTTTCATTCTTTTCTGTTTTTCCTTTTCCCTTCCCCCCTGCACCCCCATTCCCTTTCCCATATAAACATTTTCTTCCTATTTCATAATATCTATTATACATTTTTGTCCTTATGTACACTTTCAGTTTCTCCCACCAGACAATGTGATATTTACACAAGTAGTCCAATTTGTTTCGCTTAAGAGTATGGTCTCAAAGTGCATCCATTTACCTAGAAATGTTTTACGTTTATCCTTCTTTATAGTTTAGTAGTACTCCATTGTATAAAAAAAAACACATCTTTTTTATCCATTCATCGATCGATGGGCATTTGGGCTGTTTCCAAGATTTAGCTATTACAAACTGTGCTGCTATAAACATGGGTTTACATATATCACTGTGGTACGATGCTTTTAATTGTTTCAGGAAAATACCAAGAAGAGGAATAGCTGGGTCAAAGAGAACCTCTAATTTTAGTTTTTTGAGGAATCTTCACACTGATTTCTACAGTGGTTGCACCAATTTACACTCCCACTCACTGTGGAGAAGGGTTCCTTTTTCCCCACATCCCCACCAGCATTTGTTTTTGGTTGATTTTTTGATCACAGCCATTCTTTCTGGAGTCTCAGTGTTGTTTTAATTTGTATCTCTTGAATGACCAGTGATGTTGAACATTTTTTCATGTATTTATTTGCCATTTGTACTTCTTCATCTGAGAAATGTCTATTCATTTCACATGCCCATTTTTGGATTGGGTCTTTAAATTTGGGGGTTCTGATTTTTTTTTAGTTCTTTATATATTCTAGGTATTAGTCCTTTGTCTGAGGAAGAGCTGGCAAAAATTTTTTCCACTCTGTGGATTGTCTCTTCACTCTGTTGGTGATTTCTTTTGCTGTGAAAAAGCTTTTTAATAAGATGGGATCCCAATTGTTGATTCTTTATAATATTTCCCATGTGATCAGGTTTTATTTCATAAAGTTTTTGCTTACACCTATGTCTTCAAGAGTTCTACCTATTCTCTCTTCCAGCAAATTTAGTGTTTCAGTTTTAATATTTAGATGTTTGATCCACACCAATTTTAGTTTAGTGCAGGGTGAGAGATGTGGGTCTAGATTTATTCGACATGTGGAAAGCTAGTTTCTCCAGCACCATTTATTAAAGAGGTTATTTTTCTTCCAGAGGGGTTTGGCTCCTTTGACAAAGATAAGGTGGCTGAGTGTGTTTGGAGTTGTTTCTGCATCTTCTAATCTGTTCCATTGATCCTCAGGTCTGTCTTTTTGCCAGTACCATGCTGTTTTTACCACAGTAGCGTTGTAGTATAATTTCACATCAGATTTTGTGATGCCCTCTGCCTTGCCTTTGTTGCCCAGAATTGTTTTTGCTATTCTAGGTCAATTCTGGTTCCAAATGAATTTTAGGATTGTTTTCTCTAATTCTGTGAGGTTTGCTATTGGTATTCTGATTGGGATTGCATTTGAGTGTGGATTGCCTAGAGCTGTTGAAGATTTGCTGGATTAGAATCCCTGGGGATGCTACCCAGAAATCAGCATTTCAGCAATTTACATGCTTTGTGCACACCTACTTTTGAGTCCTGAAAGTGATGACAGGTATTGTGTTAGTGGTAAAATTAGCAATTTGGCTCACTAACCTTAAGCCCAGGTGCCCTTTGTTTTTTCATGAAAACCTCCTCCTGTCATGCACAACTTGACCCCAAGGCTGACATTCGCTTGCTGGGGATGGAGAAGAGCTCACACCCAGAACTTGTTGACCTCTTAGTCTCTCTTTCCTGAACCACTGAGGTTTTCAGTCCAAGGTGTGTGCTATGGACTAAATGTTGTGTTCCCCGACTTCATGTGTTGAAACCTAATCACAAAGTATTATAATGAGAAATGGGGAGGTGATTGGATCAGGGATCCAGCCCCTCTAAATGAGGCTCAGAGGGCTGCCTTACCCTTTGTACCACACAGAAAGCCTGAGAGAGAAGAAAATGACCCTTGCCAGACATCAAATGTGACAGCACCTTGATCTTGGACTTTTGGCCTCCATAAGTATAGGAATAATTTTTTTGTTATTTAAAAACCACCCAGTCTGTGGTATTTTGTCATACCGGCCTGAATTATTTAACACAGCATGCTTGTTTATGTATCCTGTGGACTAAAATGTAATTTATGCAGTGTGTTTTATATTATTGATGCCGTTTGAATCCCATCAACTGTGAGTGTGAAATTATTAAAATCTCACACTTAAACTCTCATTATAACCTTTTGCTGGTTTCACTATAATAAGATAATTCTGTTATGTTTAAAAATCAAGAGATCAAAAAAGTATTCTTCTTTAGTTTTTTTCCTCTGTTTGATATGCTTAGAGATTAAAAATTTATGGCTTGAATAAAAGATAAGGTCAAAATAAACTCTAAGCCTCAACAGAGATATTCATAACTTTCAAGGAAATAAATTTAAACAAAAAGCAGCAGTTTATCCTATGCACCACAAAAAAAGAAATAAAGAATTCAGAGCCACAGCCTGGGCATTGGGAACAATTATTATGGGTATAGATTTCGTCTTTCATTATTATTTTCTTTAATCTCTCGTCTGCTTTGGCTTCCTTTCTTTTCTGTGCAAATTTTCTGTACTTTCTCACACTTGTGTCCAAGATGTGTTTCCCTTCTTTGAATGATTGAAGAGGTGCATATCATTTCAAAGCCACCTCCCAGCCAGAAATTCCATTTGGTTTTCCAGCAAGGCACTGATAATGTGCTCACAAAGATGACTTGGAGTAAACCCAGGCAAGTTTGAGTTTTTGCTGGTCTCCCTGGTCTGAATCACATGTTTGAAATGAAGTCATCGTGTGTTACAGGATTTGTCCACTTCCCTGTATCCATCCCAACAACATGCAGCTGTATTCTGGGACATGACTAATGATGACAGTTGAAAAATTCACTTACCCCCAGCGGTAGATCATGAAATGGAAAAACAAAAGTGTCACCCAGTAGAATCCACCCATTCATGGTCCCTCTTGGCACCAACACAGCCAAAGAGACACCAGGGAAGCTCCACTCAAAACACATAGCAAAACTTCCTTAAAATCATCTTCAATTTTGTATCACATCAGAGCAGCTGCCTCTAAGATCTCCTTGCCTCTCACAAAACTTACCCCATCTCCCAAATGTCACATCAAGTTGCCTTTTGCTTCCTACCTCTGCCATTTACCGTTCCTGGCACCTCAGCTCTAAACTTCCTCTCTGCCTTCCCTGACAGAGCCTAAGACACAGACAGTCATGCCGAGACTTAGGTGTAATTCAGTAGTTTGTGTGTAGGTTCCAGTGTCATGTTGGATTTCTAGAATGTGATTAGAATTTTCTTAAACACAATGTAAATGAATTAAGTGATAAGACAGTACTTGGTTATCCCTGGTAAAAGTCAAAGGAGGAGCTAGAGATGTTGCCAGATACTTTCTAGTTACCAAAAGTTTCATGTTCCAGAAACATTTGATTCCCAGCAAATGGGGATGGAGCTCTTAGGAGTCTCTCTGGGATAGCCTGACGTACTGAGACCTCAAAGATGAAATTAGTGCTGGACAAGGCAAATTCATTGCTCTAGGGAACCGGTGGGTTGCCCAGAAATTCTTTCTTCTGTTCCAATTCCCTTCTCTTTGTTTCAGCATTCAGTAAGGAATACTTGTGTTAGTAGCCAGGAACTCTCACTTTCCTCTCAAACAGAAGAAGAAAAAAAAGAGAAAAGCTTGGTTTGACTTTATTCAGATCTGCCTTATATTCTCAATAATTTGTCTTTATTTTTACTTTTAGAACTGGAAAATTAGTTATTAAAAGATTAAAGCCATCTCTGCACAGCTACTTCCTTGCCTGGATGAAATCATTTTAGCCTCAAAGTCATTAATTTTAGTCACACAGAAATGTAACTGTCCCCATCCTTATGAAAGAATGCCAACACATGAGTCCTCCTCCTCCTCCTCCTCCTCCTCCTCTTCTTCTTCTTATTCTACTTCTTGTACTTCTTCCTCATGGTTTCAATTATATCATAATGATAGCTCATTTCAATCTTAAAAGTTACAATTTGGAAATAGTCACCCATACCCCCCTTCAGACTTCAAACTAATAATATTTATGAATGACTACAATCATTTCTATTTCATCTTGCCTTACTCTGTGGGCCATGTGCTTAAAGGATGATTAATCTGGCCCCTGTACACCCCTCCTAAAGCCTGTGGTTGGTGTCACTCTGATGCTTCATTGCTCCCTTCTGAGTATGTATCCTTAGGGAATTTCCCTTGTTGGTGACTTGGTATTGTTAATTAGGTCTCCTGTGGACTGAGGTCATTTGTCTTTATTGTGGTCAGAATGTTCTGGACTTAAGGAGGCCTGCAAAGAAGAGAAGCTAAAGTCTTACAAACATAAATCTTACTGCTATTACAGATGCATTTTTTAGTTTTTTTTTAAAGCATATGGAGCTAAATAAACAATGAACATCAATTTAATCCCATCCTTAGTAATTTCTAAAAACATATATAATATATAAAGCAATATATAATAAGGGTTTAAGTTTCTTAATAATTATTCTGTTAATATTGTGCTTTACTTTTGCATAATACATTTGATACACAGTATGAGTTGAATCAGTATTTAACTGGAACCGAATATAGGGGTATGAAACACTTGTTCTCTATAAAATTTCTTAGAAGAAATGCCTTATGACATTAACCAACCTGAATTCTCAGAACAAGTAGTCAAAAGACCACATAGCAAGAAAGATTTCCGGGATAGAAATTCCAAATCTAGAATTAAAAATGTGTTCTGGCACCCTAAAAAGCATAATGGAATATTAAATATCAACCTTAACTTCTTGTTGCTTTGCTTCTCCTTTACCTGGGTTGACCTTTCTGACCTTCTTCTAAACAAAGCCAGGGTGTTTAGGGGCATCTCCTATCTCACTGTGGTCCCTCCTTTTCCTCCTTTGATCAGGCAGGACTTTTGGGGACTGGCTACCCCAGTTCAACACAGGCTTAATCCAAAAGGCAGGTTTATTGCATGAATAATGGGGATAGGACCTCAAATGCAAAGAACTGAAGACATAAGGGGAGGACAGGGACCCTCAGCACTGCACCCACACAAACCGTTTATCCTGTGTGTTCTGCATTCTCTGCTATCACAGTTAGGTCTTCTCCAGGTGACAGAGAGGTGGCCATGGTCCACCCCAGGGTTACAATGATCCAAGATCTGACTGCAGCCGGAAAACCCAGGGGAGGACCCTGTGTCACGTGTGCCATGTGTCCATCCTTGAGCAGTGATTGAGGACAGGGGAGGGGGCTGAAACCACAATAATCCACAGTGGTCCTACCTTTCTCCCCTATCCCCATTCAGGAAGGTGGAGTCTGCTGCCCAGAAAGGGGACAGGGGAAGGGGGAGGTGATGAATTGACAAACAATAATGTCTACTATTTACTGTATCTTTAGCACTTTCTGGGTACTCTTAGATGTGTTTGTGGTTACTACTTCCTTAATTTTGCAAGGCTAAGGTGTAGGCTTGATTACTGCTGCTTTATACAATAGAAGACATCAGGACAGCTTGCCTAAAGTCACAAAAGTGGTCAGGAGCAGAGTTAGAATTTGAACCTAGAACGCCTGACAGCATATCTAGCTACACAGATGTCCACCTACTGTACCTGCCAAATTCTTTTTCCCTCCTTTTTTCCCTCTGTTTTTCCTTCCTCCACTGTAGGATGATCAACAGATGGCAGGGCTTGGTGAGGACCAGGCACCCCCTTGAGAGGATTCTCCACAAGCCCCTTTGCCCTGGTTGTAATCCCAAAGCACTTCCATCTGGCCTTTCTGAGCTTCTCACAATAGCTAGTGGGATTTCTGTTGTACTCAGCTACTGTCTCCGAACCAGAACCAAGGCCTGGATTCAGATATCCAGAGTCCTGGGCAGAAGGCAGGGGTTACATTCTTCTCATTTTAAACCAGACAGCACTACTTGATGGCGAAATGCTACTGAACAGTAGAAAACAATTTTATACAACAGTGCATACGGGGGCTAGGGTAAAGAAGGAAAAAGCAATAATACACAGAAATCTGTTTAGAATGATGAATCACTGGTATTTTATCAGATTACTGTCCTACCTGGGAGCTAAATTCCCACTAAGATATAATTTAGCAGTCCAGTGTAACCCATCTTCTCTGCTTCTCTCTTGATTTCTCATCTACAGGAGGCTGCCAGACCAGGCTTGTGCCAACCTCCACTTGGCTCCCCATCGGTGCCTCCCCGAGGCCAGCAAACTGTAGTGTTCCTCTCCCAAAGTCCTCTGCACAAATACATTGCATGATTCTTATTCCCATTTGCTTGCCTCTCAAGATGACCCTGATTTTCTTAAGAACAGTCACTGTGGCTCGCTGATCTGTATTTCTCTCCCCAACAATGCCTGGTACAAAGTAGATGTCCAATAAATATTAATTCATGGATCCCTCTGGCTCCCTTCAGTCCTAGTTCATTCTGTGATTCCTGCCTTAGGGCCTATGGGACTATTCTGTTTGAATTAACAGCTGGATCAGCAAGGCACTTTCTCCAGAAAATGACACGATTCCATTCCTCCCTGCCTCTTCCAGTAGCTGCTCAGAGCCACTGTGAGCCACCAAGATGAAATTTCAGGTAACTCTTGCACTTTGCTGTTCATCCTCATTTGTATATGACTTATCTCTCTTTCCAAGGGCTGGAGAGGAAAGTCACTTGGTAAAAATCTCAAAGCTACACAAACTATGGAGCCACACCCTGCATCCAGCTGTTCAGGCTCTAGGCTCTTTCTCCTTCCTGCTTCAAAGACATTTGTAGAGAAATTCTTGTGCCTTAGCAGACTATGCTTGAAACATCAGTGCATTTAGAGAAGGCTTTCAACCCTACCCAGTTGAGAACTTGCTTAGGAGAACTGCCTCCTGGGGAATTTGCAACTTTTATCAGACTCCACAGTAACAGCAAGCAAAATATCAGCTGGGTTTGGATCTGGCTGAATCCCAGTCATTCCTCAAGCTTGCCCTGGTATCTCAGCTCTTTGCTGTCTGTGCACACCCTTCCTTCTGCTGGAAGTGCCCTGCCATAGGACAGCACCAACATTGCCCCTGATGCTTTGCAATCAGGCCTGGGGGCTCCTACCCCTGTGCTTTCATTGCATCTCTGCTAGTCCTTAACCACATTGGGGTATATTTATTGTGTATGTGTTTGTGCCTGAGTGCGTGTATGCGTGTGTGTGTGTGTATGTGTGTGTGTGTGTGTGCATGTATGTCTCCATAAGACTCAGTTCCTGAAGAACTCTTATCTATATACCTAGCATCTATTTCAGTGACTGTTGTTAATAGGATATGAATTTTATTGAACACACACTCTACATTAGCCTCTGGACTACACACTATGGATGAAAAGTAATAGTCTCTACTCTTAAGTACATTTAGTTATGATAATTGCTACAAGTGCTCCCACTTTTCCTGCTCCTAAGTCATGGGGTCTCATGTTGTGCTGAGGCACTGGTTGGTGGGTGGGGGGTTCTCCCCTTCAGTTATTGTCCACACAGGAGCCTAGCACATCACACTTTGCAGTCTTGGCTGGACAGTCCCTTACAGTCAGACTCTCTGTGTCTTTAAATCTAGCCCTTGACAGAAACATTCTTCCCTCCCAGCCCCTCTCCCTGTACTGGACCACAAGAACTCTAAGAGATGCCCCAAGACCTGGTCGACTTCCATTCTCTTTGGGCACATCACACGGAGGACTGAATGTCTGTGTCCCTCCAATTTCCTATGTTGAAGTTTCATCCCCAGGGTGATGGTATTTGGAGATGAGGCTTTGGGGAAGTGACGAGGTCATGAGGATGAAGACTTCACATATGAGATTGGTGTCCTTATAAAAGGGACTCCAAAGAGCTTGCTGCCTTCTGATGTATGAGGACAGAGTGAGAAGATGTCTATGCAGTGGGAAGATGTCTCACCACACACCGAATGTGCCAGCACCTTGATCTTAAACTCTAACAAAGTTGCTTAAAGCCCAGAGCCAGCAAGTGCGGGAGCCTGGAAGCCCCAGGCTCCACTTTTAACTGACATCCCTACTGCCTCCCGAGATCTTGCACACCCAGCCGAGACACAGACTGACTACAGTGCAGAGTGGTAAAGTTAAATCAAACCACCAAAAAGTAGGCACCCAATAAATATCTGCTGAGGGAAGGCAAACGAACTGATGCAAAACTATGATTGATAAATCACGCGCAGTAGCCATTCATCAAGGAAATGATTTGGAGCCTGTTCACCATATTCTCTGGTCAAATAAAAATGTTATAAATTAGACATTTCTACATGTTCTAGAAGAAACAATGACTGTGCTACACACAGAGCTCTAAATCTTTCTATGTCATAAATGTTGTGGACCAGAGCCAAAAGCCAGCGTGGATCTGAAAAGAACTCCCTAGAATGAATATATTTACATTTATTTCATAAACTAGTGTTTCCTTTGCAAGCAACGACATCCATCAGCCACTGTCTGGCCTCTCTGGCTTAGCGGAGGAAGTGGTCATAATGGAGCTCTATTTTTAGCTGGCCTGTGGGTTGGGGCTCACAGACTTTTACATAGGCTTTTTTGGTCTTAATATTTTTCTTTTTCTTAGTCTTGGAACCTGTGTTTACTTCATCAGCAGTTAGAACTGAAAATCTCGAGGGGCTCCTACAGGGCAAATCGGTTTTGAGTGTTTTTAAAACTCGGTTCTTGATAGCGTTGGTGCTGGCTCATCATGAAGAAAATTAAGATAATAGTAAAGGTTTTCAAGAGAGCTCAGAGGGTTTTAACTGCATAAAAATGGTTTTAAAGAGCAGTGAGCTGTGGAAACTTAAAGATGGAAGAAATCTTGGAATTTTTAGAATCAATGTTCCTGTTTTAATTTGGTATTGATATTAAAGTAATGATAACTTTATATAAAAATGCCACTGATGTGTGCCTACCAGAGAGCCAGGTTTGGGGGAGGAAGTGTTCTTAGTAACATAGGGATTTCTTGAAGGGACACGATTTATACACATTCATGTAACACAAAACATTTTGCGAGCCAAATTAAACAAATATGATTGAGCAACAAGTGACTCTCACAAACAGCAGGCACTTGTCGCTTCCGGGAGGGTGAAGTTTCCTGTTACGGGCAGAACTCTGTCCACCCCAAATTCACATGCTGAAGTCCTTAACCCCACAACCTCAAAATGTGACTATATTTAGAGATGGGGACTTCAAGGAGGTGATTAAGTCAAATCGAAGTCATTAAGGTGGGCCCTAGTCTATTACGACTGGTACCCTTATTAGAGGGAGATCAAGACACAGATGTGAAAAGGGGAAGACCATGTGGCAGTACAAGGAGAAACCGTTTTCTACAAGCCAAAGAGAGAGATTGCAGAAGAAAACAACCCTGCTGGCACCTTGCTCTGGGACTTCTAAGCTCCCGACATTTAAAAAAGTAAATTTCTGTTGTTTGAGTTACATAGTCGGGAATACTTTTTTATGGCAGCCCCAGCAAATCAATACATCTTTATAAACTGAAGCAGTGCAAGAAGAGCTCGCGGAAGAAGGGGAAGAGACACCAGCCTAAAGAATGAGCAAAGTTACTGGATGGTGGCGTTCCTGACAAAGGATGGAAAGTATTTATTTACACCAAATGAGATTGCTAATATCTGACCTTTTCAACGTATGAACATGGCCATATCATGTGGCTCAATCTACTATAAATAAAGGGCCTGGAGCAAGAATATGGCTGCCTGCCACACTGGTGAGTGGCAGCATATGGCTGTGGAGCTTCATGGTCATGGAGTCCCTGCTTTGCTAAATGACTGGGGGTAAGTTTCCTCACAGACCCTCAGTTTCCTCTTCTGTTGAGTAAGGACAAAATACATGGGCCTGCCTCACAGGATTGTTGAGAGAATTAAAGTAGATGATGCCTGTAAATGCTTAGTGCAGGGCCCGAGACATATTAAAGATCTCAACAAATGACAGGACAACTTGTAAGACCCCCTGGGTTGCGGCTAATAGGAGTTAAATGGAAATAGCTTAAGCGGGGAAAAGGGTATTATTAAATTAAAGGGGACACCCCACAGAACACAAAGCAAGCACTTAGCTCAGTGGTTCTCAACAGGGGAAGATTTTGTCCCCCGAGGAATATTTGGCAATGTGTGGAGATATTTGTGGCTGTGGCCTGGGAAGGTGCTGTTGGCGTCTAGTCTGCAGGGGCCGGGGACGCTGCTCAACCTCCCAGAATGTGAAGGACAACCCCATGCCAAAGAATTAGCTGACTCCAAATGTCGATAATGCTTCTATGGAGAAATCACAGGCCAGAAATCCAGGGGCCAAAAGGGCACCTGGATTCTCGAGGCTATGCCTGTCAGTGAGTCCTGGCCGTTGAGCTTTTATCTCTTAGTTCCACCCTTATCCACTCTTCTTTGTGATACAGGAGCTGGGTCTTTACAAATCGCATTTCTGTTTTGCTGACCAGTTCTATGACCTCCCTTCTAAAGGGAGTGGATGCTAGGAAGAGTCTAAAAGCCTGAAAGAGGGAGAAGGGACCCCAGAGCACTTGCTGTTACAAACCACATCACCTAGCAACATGTGCTTCCGAAGCAGCGACAGCAGCAGCTGGGTCTAGTGTACCTGCGTTTTTCAGTGATATATTCAGAGCTTTGCGCTGCACGCACATAACCCACCTCGTGGCGACCCTCCAGCAATACAGCCCCTGTTGGCCCACACCCTCCCTCTGAGGCTCAGTCTCAGGAGATTTTCTGTGAGTTCCAGAGGCACCAACTCCAATCGGACAGCACCCGTTCTCCACAGGTGTGAGTCGCAGCTCTGCATCACCGTCTTCTAAACTTCTTCCCTAAGTTTCGCTAGGCCAAGGAACGTTAGCTCTTTCCTGAAGTTAGTATCTCTGTGCAATCCCAGCGTTCTCTTTGGTCTCTACAGCCCTGCAACCAACTCCCATTAGAAAATCTGTTAAAATAACTAGTCTGTTTTCTGTATCCTGATTTAACTTGACAGATAGACAAAGCACATCTGCTTTATTCCTCTTCTGCTACAGAGTGGGTTCGCTGCCTCTCTGCTCCCTGCCCACAGCTCCAGAGCCTAGACATTGTAGGTTCAGCACCCGGGAGAATGAATCTCTCTTAGGTCAATTACAAATTCCTAGGGAGAAACTCTCATTGGCCCAGCCTGAGTCATGTGTTCAGTCTTGTCCTATCACCTATGGCGAAGGATAAGGCCAAGCTGTACAAAATGGCAGCCTCTTCTTACCATTTCAGTCAGGATTTAGTAGAAAGTTACTTTCCATCTTTTTGAAACTCCAAAGTCTGTCTGCTTTATATAATTATGGTTGATTGTAGTTATATAGTCCAACAGATACCCTCAAAATATTCTCAGTAAGTCGAAAGTGAATACTAAGCTTCCGCATATTTCTATGTAATCTTAGCAGGAAGTAGGAAGTCTGTATCTTTTTGGAAAGTATATACAAACTCATAGGAGGGTAAAATAGGTCTTGGTGCCCCCTTCTTTCTTTGCTGAGCCTGGACCTAACCAGATCTTAGTGATCCCACTATGTAAATACAGAGTGTTAAAATAACTAAATAAAATATGCTTTCTAACAGACTAAAGAGTCTCAAATGTTCAGTTCTGTAAATGGTTCAACATCTCTCTTTTTTTTTTTTATACTGTTTTATTTTTGTGGTGCTGGGGATCGAACCCAGGGCCTTATGCATGAAGGGCAAGAACTCTACCACTGAGCCACATCCCCAGCACAGTTCAACATTTCTTAAAGGGTTAAATAAGTGATGTAAGATTGTAGCCCTAAATTGCCTTGGCCTGGACAGGGTTGGAAAGTGCTGGGGACTGAAAAGCTGAAGCCTGAGGTTTAGATCCCATCTCAAAATCATAGGCCTCAAATACTTCTCCGAGCATCCATTTTCTGAACCACTGGGCATTTTTTTCCTTAATCTGACATGGCCTTATTGTGATTAAATAATGGAATACCTGTGAAAGATCCCAACCAAATGTCTAGAACTTGGGCCTTAATAACTGGGATTTATATCCCTTTTCTGTCCAGCAGTGTGTTTCAGACAAAATGTTTGAACACAAGTCAAAATTCCATAGTAACACTGAAGTGTGGATTCTGGAGGCCAAATTCCCGAGCATGATCTTAGCCGCTAAAGCTTGCATCCAAAACATCAACCCCATACAGACTGCGGCAGCTGGCCAGCCAGGGACCCAGGGGCACAGGTGTGTGATAAAAACACAAGCTCTGGAGTGATAAGGTCTGGTGTTGTACCCAGTAGTGCTAACACGAGCTGCAGAACTTTGGGTTAATCATCCAGCTTCATCCCTGAACCAGGATGGACAATAACAATCAGTGACAATAGTCGGTCAGTCCTCTTGTTGTGAGGAATGAATGAGCTCAACCATGTAAATGCAGTTAGGCCAGCAGGGGCCTGTTACTTAGGAGACAGGAAATAGCAGCGGGGTTGCCTTAGCTCTTCCGATTATTTTCTGTCAATAAGTCTTGGGAGATGAGTTTGATAATTTTGTAAGGCCTAAAGGCAAGATTGTTCTTTAGATAAAAAACCAATAGGATTTTAAAAGCATGTGTTTCTTCATTTCAGAGTTCGTTCTATTTGCTAATACCTTTCTTTCGCAGCTGAAAAATCTTTCAGTTATTCTCCAGCTGGTTATCTTGGGGCTACCAGACGAGGCTTTCACGGGGCCCACACTGGAAATCATCTCAGATGGCAGGTTCCTCACTTCACAGTGTGCATTTCTGTTTTTGTGGAAAGGTCTTGAGCCAGGCGTGGTGGTGCACAGCTGTACTCCCAGCAATCAGGAGGATGAGACAGAAAGGGCACTGTGAGTTTGAGGCCAGCCTAGGACACATAGTGAGTTCAAGGTCAGCTTGAACTACATAGTGAGACCCTGTCTCAGAAAGAAAGAAAGAAAGAAAGAAAGAAAGAAAGAAAGAAAGAAAGAAAGAAAGAAAGAAAGAAAGAAAAAGAAAGAAAGAGGAAGGTCTTGTGTGAGATTTCTTAGATTTGGTTTTGTTTCTCAGGAGGTCAGTGTCTATTTACTGGGACCTGTGACCATTAGCCCACGAGCCAGAGCTCCCCAATGAAACAAGACCAGTCACTCTGAATACAATGTATGACAATGACACCAGGATTGCCTTAGGTTTGCAGACTTATCCTAAAATAACCTCCAGTGAGACCACAGGTTTTTTGTTTTAGAAAATTATTTAAAGGAGAGCACATGGTTTAATAATTATGACAATGCACAATTACTTTGTGTCAATTAAAAACAAATAATAGTAAAACCATAATAACAGATGAAATCAATCTAAGAAGTCAGTAGATGGCTTTTTAAAAATAGCCAAACATATTTGTGGGAATGAAAAATAAATAGCAATCAAAGTAAAACCCAAGGGGGAATTCTGAGTTGTAGTAATGGAATAGATTTGCTTTTACTTATTTTTAAATTTGTATCTTGAAATAATTTTAGATTTAACAAAAAGTTACAAAAATAGCAAGAGAATTCCCACATATCCCCACTTAATTTCCTGTAATGTTAACATATCTCATAGCTGTATTAGAAGCCAAGAGATTAACATTAGTAGAAAACAGTTAATGAAGGTGTAGGTTTTACTCAAATGTTCGCAGTTTTCTACTGATGTCATTTCTCTACTTCAAGATTCATGGCTCAGTGGGCTGAGTTTCCAGATCTCCTTTGTCTCTATGGAAGAGTGCTGCCCAAATATTTCAAAGGACATCCCTCAATTTGGATTTGTTTGGTGTTGTCTCATAATTAGAGTTAGCCATTTCTGGTAAAAATACCACAGAAGTAACATTTTTCTCATATCAAGGGATACACAATGTCAATCTTTTTTATTACTGGGAATGTTAATCTCTACCAATTGTAGTCCGTTTCTCAGTTTATTCATTACAAAGCTTTATGGTTTAGATCTAGAATGTCCCCCAAAAGGCTCGTGTGTTCAAAATTTGGGCTTTTGTAAAGTGATGGGATTATGGAGGTGCTGTTCTCATCAGTGAATTAATCCCCTGTCTTAGTTACTTTTCTCATTGTTGAGACAAAATACCAGACATGCAAAGTTAAGGGAAGAAAGGTTTATTTAGCTCACAGTTTGTGGAGGCGTCAGTCCACAATTGGCTGGCTCCAAGGCAGGGTGGCATGGGAGAGGGGCAACAGTTCATGGTGGTGGAAGACAACAAAGCAACATGAGCAAAAAAGGGAGACAAACCTCTTTCTGTCCCTTATATTGTATGCAGGCTACCTGCCCTAGGGCAAGTGTAGTGCTCACACCCTTAATCCCAGCCCTGAACCATGAATCAATCACAAACTCTAGTTTCAGACGCCTCCGAAAAGCCCACCCCCCATGACCATATGAGGTTTTCAGGGACATCCAGACACAAACCATAACATCCCCCAAAGAGTTCAGAGCTGAATGCGCCCATAGGAGCTGGGGTCTGGGTGGAAATGTTGGGTCACAGAGGGTGAGATCTAGAAGGGTATCAGCCTCTCCAGCACCTCCCTTCACTTTCTGCTTCCTGATGACCATGAGGTGAGCAGCTTTCCTCCACCAGACCCTTCTGCTATGCCCTTCCTACCTTGGAACCAGCCAACTAGATATTGCATCCTCTTAAAAACTGTGAACCAAAATAAATCTCTTCTTTAATTTGTGGGTGTCAGATATTGTGTCTCAGAGATAAAGTGACTGACATACAAAGTCACTAATTTTTCCTTCCTAATTAATAAATATCTTGGGGGAACTCTTAGAAAAAATTATGGTAAATGATTTTTATTTTTTGCAAAGTTAAAAGTGTCTGATGAAAGAAAAGCCTTGGCATATTTAGGATACAAAGGATTTGTCCATCAATAGGAAAATGAATAAACAATTGTGACTTTTTTGTAAATGGAATAATGTTTGGCACCAAAAATGAATAAGCAATAGGTTATCTTGAACATGGTAGACTCAGAAACATGATGTTGAGAAAAGAAATCTGTAACATTTAATTCTTATAAAACAGTATATGATTTACTAAAGTTTACAAAAAAATACCTAAATACTGTATTGCTTAAGGAAGCGTGCATATACAGCACATCTATGAGGAAAATAAAAAAGATAACTTTTCCCATTTGAGAAATCCTTTCTTTAAAAAAAAAAGACACATAACATATTTGTACAGTGAAGTACAATTCAGAAAGAATAAAGAACATATTACTGACACATAGAGCAATACAGACGAGCCTCACAGCCAGTGTGCTGAGAATGAGACCAGACACAAAGGTGCACACACTGCACAGATCCATTATATGAAGTTCACAAACCAGGGAAACTTCTCCCCAGAGACAGAGATCAACACAGCTGTTAGACCACTGTGGTGGGGTGAGGAACCAGGGGAGAAGGACCCACTCACAGAGCCCAAGAGAAGCTCCGAGGTGGTTCTATTTCTTATCTGATGATGATGGTTACCTGAGTACTGTATCAGCTAGGGTTTATCAGAGGAACAGATTTAATATAATATAATGCTATACATATATTGACATATAGTATATGCCATATATATATGATACATAAAAGATTTACAACTTAGGTTTGCAATGGCCCTCTGCAGAGTCAAGGTGAAAGAATGCAAAAAGAACCATCTGCACATCTGGACATCTGCACATCGGCAAAGTCAGAGCATCGAGTCAAAAGTTGAAGGCTTGGAGCTCACTGCAGAGCCCTGTGCGAGTCTGCATCTGGAGGGCGAAGAGTCTGCACTGGAAGCCTGGAGACAGGCATCCACAAGCGACGGCGAAGACTGGAGCTCCTCCGAAGAAGCATAAGCAAGACTTCCTTTTTCTTTCCTTTTTGATTCTACCCAGGATACAAGCCTATTGGCTGGTGCCACCAACATCCGGAGTGGGACTTCTGTCTCCAGTAAGTCCATCATCTACACCTAAAACTGTGATAAACCAATCAGCTGGGCGTTTCTTACTCAGGCTGATACAATTAACTATCACAGGTACCGATGTATGTAAAATTTCATCAAACTGAGTTCTTAAGGTAAGTGCATTTTACTATATGTAAATTATATTTCAATTAAAAAGAATCCAAATGATAATAACAGGTGATGTGTTTTTCTTTTAACTTCAAGTTCTTTTTTTGTAACATAAAAAGTAGGTAACCGTACATAGTCACAATTTTATTTTAACATTATATTGGTCTATAAAATCACAACTAGAACTTCTACTCTTGCTTGGTGACTTTTTATAGCCCCTCCCTTATTTATATGATTTCTTTCATTTTAAAAGTTGGGTTTAGAGTCTATTTGCCTAAAAAGACCATGACAATGGAAACCACATCTCCATGAGTCCCACACCATGCACCACGACATCCCACAGCATGGCAAACACAGAGGGATGCTGTGGGCTATTAACAAATTTTGAGGCAAACAGCACCTCAGCACCACATGGACTACTAGCTCAAAATAGTTCAGCATCAACTTTATATTATGCTACTTTCTTTTTCATAATATATTTTTGGCAAAGCTTATTGGTTACTATCAAAAAACCAAGCACAAAATCAATGTGGAATGGGAAATGAGGGGGATGGTGTCCACTGTGAGTCTAAAGTCTGCAAATCTCTGCAGTGCCTAACAGGCATATATATCCCATTAGTAATGGTGGTTATTTAGAAATGAAGTGAAAATATTTTTCTCTCTCCATAATGTGTACCTGTTTTTCTAATGGCTACTAGGTCACTAACAAGTAAGTACTTATTAAGTTGTTTGAATCCAACTACTCAAACAAAGAAAAAAAACAAAGCTTGTTGGTTATTCCTTTGGGTCTAGGGGTGCCATGAAAATATAACGGACACACTAAAGGGGATGTTTGAGAACCCCTGCTGCCATGACCCTTTGAGGCACATATGTAAACACAAAGATCCAGATACACGCAGATTCCCCAGCACAGTGTCTGATGTGTACGACTTCTCAGAAAATGTAGGGAACTGTGAATGAATGAATGAATGAATGAATGAGCAGTTCTTCTTTTCCCTCACCTGCTCAGGCTTCATTATCCCAGTGTGCAGCCCTCTAAATGAACCCCTCACTCCCAGCCTTTGCTTGGACAGGCTCGGGAAAAGGGATCGGAACCCACATGGGGTCCCGGGATGACTGTGGCACCACTTATGGGCACGCAGGAAAACATCACAAAGCAAGTGGACATGACAGAGGGAGAGACTGGGTCTGTGGCAGGTGACAGGTGACACATGAGAAGGGCTGGAAATACACAGGCAGCTAAGAATAGGAAGCACAGTCTGGCAGCAGCAGAGAATGTGACACAGGGGAACCGGGGGTTCAGGTCACTGTATTTGAATGTAATGGGATTTACTGAAGAGGAGCAGAGCAGGTATTTAATGAAGGAGCCATGGGGCCAGGGTCTTGGGAAAGAAATGTAATTGTAGCACTTGGGAAAGAAATGTGCATATACTAGTAAATGCAAGGCTTGCAATGGGGCAACAAGACTCCAAGGGTTGCCTGGTTGAAAAGTATTCAAAAGTATGAGGGGGCACAAAACAGAACTCAGGAGAGATATATCCAGGTGAATAATCAACAGTGCTAAAGTCATTGCAAAGGAAAGAGAATGATTTCTAGTTTCTCTGTAGGTTGAAAACCTCCACACTGAACCCACTCCTTCAAAGGAGGCAGAGAACGTGGACTGAAGAGGCTTCGCCTACAGTCTACCCATAGGAGCGGGTGGGATGTGGCTGGAATATCAAAATCTGCTCCCACAGAGATTATGTCAACCAAAGCCTCTGCGTGGTGCACCAGGCTGGCAGGTGGCTCTACCTGCAAGCTTCGTACCAAGTTTTGTAGCATTCTGTCTTTAAGAGGGCTCATTCATTTTGCACTGCACCTCAAATAGTAATGTAGATCACATTTCAGTGTTATCCCTACATCATCGCAACCATCTGAAATAAAGTATCTGCATCTGTTTGAACTTAGAACATTTTACAACTTCATGGTAGAACTTTATTTTTAGTTGAACATTTATTCTCTCAGCATATGAAATCTATTTGTTCTAAAGTACCCATAATCTTTTTAATAATCTTTGGAGATATATTGTACTGTGGTCTTTTGGTTCCTTTTTATCTACCCCTCCCCCTTTGGTACAGAGGATTAAACCCGGAGCCCTTGCACTGAGCTCTATATCCAGCTCTTTTTTAAGTTTTTATTTTTTTTTTATTTTTTTTTTTTAGTGGGTACCGGGGGGACGACCTCAGGACCTCACGCGCCAACAGGCACCCGTGCCACTGAGCGATATCACCGGCCCCTTTTTCGTATGTGGGTTCCGGGAGTCGAACTCGGGCCTTCGCGCTTGCAAGGCAGGCGCTTAAGCTGCTGAGCCGTCTCACCGGCCCTTAAGTTTTTATTTTGACACAGGGTTTTGCTAAGTTGCTAAGTTCCTTGGGCTGGGCTTGAATTTGTGATCCTCCAGCTTGGCCTCCCAGAGTACTGGAGTGGGGTGGGGATTTTAGGCATGTACCACCACTGCCAGTTTTGGTGCTCTTCTTGAAGGGCACAGTGTGTATTACATCGATATCATTGAAAAATCCAAGGAATCAGCTGAGATTTGTAGAAATTCACTAGATTGAGAAATCCAGGATCAAATCCCGAGTCTATGATACATTCACTCTGATTTCAGTCTGGTTATCTCTCTAAACATCTGCGTTTTCATCCGTAAAATGACAGGGCGAAGGTTAACCACTGTGGGCACAGCATGAGTTTGAGATTTCTGGATTGTGGCTGTGAATTCTGGAGCTATCATTTCCTAACATCCTGAACCCAGGGACGTGATTCACTGAGTTCAAATTTCACTGCGTATAAAGTAAGAATATTGATATTTTCCTCATAGGGTTATTGAGACAAAAACAAAGTAGACTAGTCAAATGTCTTACTTTGAATCCCACTGGCTAGTATCATGCCTTCCATTTGGGGAAGAAATAAGAATATTTTTAAATGGGGCATTCATAGTTGTATATTGTAATGGTGAGTGTGGTAGTTGTCCTGTCATGCCATGATTTAGGTAGTTACTCCCACTTCCTGTCTAGGTATCTGCTTTTCCATGCTGATTTGCAAATTAAATGTTAAGTATGGGACTTGTTCACATGTAAATTCTGGAGCACAAAGCAGAGAGGCTCTATGCAACAAAGCACATTTCAGAACTGTGAACCTGAGGATACAAATACAAATTAATGTTCCATACTTTTATTGTGTAAACACACAATGCAAGTCAGTCTTAGGTCTACTTTCCTGTTCCACATTTGTTCAGCACTTATGTCTTCTTGACCACTTTTAAACTTCTTCTGTTATCATAAATTTTAATATATATTTACTGTAAGTATATGAAAGCACAGGTAATCTAAAAAACACTTGTTATGTACCACCACTAATACTTTGGTGTGTAAATTCCTGTGTTCGTACATGTTTTCAGATGGACATGGAATATATTTTATTGTAAACATAATTTTGTAAGCTTTTTTATGTAACATTTTTTATTTGGGTAGAATATGCAAAATTTACAATTCGGTGGCATTAAGCACATTCACGACGTTGTTTCAGCTGTCACCTCTATCCCTACGGATGTACCTAGTCTAGCTGTCTTATATAAAGGAGGTCATAACTATGTGATTTTTGTGCCTAAGTTCTTTTACTACAGAGCATCATATTTTCAAGGTCCATCCATATGGTAACATGTATCAGTTTCTTATTCTTTTGTGTGACTGAATAGCATTCAATTGTATGGCTATGCCACATTTTATTTATCCATTCATCAACCGATGAGCATCTGAGTTGTTTTGACACAGCTATGAATATTTGTGTACAAGTTTTTGCCTGAACACCTGTTTTCACTCTCATACTTAGCAGAATTTCAGGTAACATTTTATCATGAATATTTTTCTAGATCATTAAAAACTCTTCCACAGTGCCTTATTTTTTTAATTTTTTTTATTTTTTGTGGATACCAGGGGTCGAATTCAGGACCTCGCGCGCCAGCAAGCGCCCCTGCCGCTGAGCGATATCACCGGCCCTTTCTTCGTATGTGGGTACCAGGAGTTGAACTCAGGACCTCACGCTTGCCAGGCAGGCACTTTTGCCGCTGAGCTATCTCACTGGCCCCACAGTGCCTTTTTATATGACTGCAAAAAAATTTAATTGTATGGGTTTACCAAAATTTAGTTCAGAACCCCCTGGATATTTAATTTGCTCTAAACATTTTAATGTCATAAACCATGCTATCATTCTAGTATACTTCTTACAGACCAGACCTGCTTAGAGGAACTATATTTCTAATATCTTCAAACTCACAAAAATCCAAAAGATATATAATATTACTCCTTTTTTACAAGTGAAAACTGAGACAAAGAAGTTTACACAAGTGTGCATGATCTTAGTGTTGGAGCTGAGGTCATTAAATTCCATGGACAGGACTATTTTCTCAGGATGAAGTTCTAGAAGTAGGATTTATAAATCAACGGAGGTGTAACATTTTTAATTATTTATTGCAGAACTTTTAAAAGGCTAGACACTTTTGGCAACTTCATCAAGCTTGGATCAAGAATTTTAAAGATTTAATTTGGTTCCAAAGTGCCTTTCAAAAATTGATGTTATAATCTTTGGCATGAAGGCCATATTTAAATTGCAGGAAAATGAGCTTCTTGTTTATGTAGATCATAAATTTACTGCCAAGGCACAAATGTGAATCTAAGAGGTCTCAAATTATAGAATGAGTGGTTAGAATTCACAATATCATGTTCTGAGTTGTTTGCAATTGCCAAATAGTGATCAATCTTTTGATGAGTAATTCAAACCCTAAGGTTGTCAACATAAAAAAAGAGGCTCCCTCCAAATTGTCTTTAGGAGGAGAGTTGGTATTTGGGACATGATGTTCACAGCCCTCAGCAGAATGTCATTTTTTGATAAGTGGAAATGTGTTTTCCACAGGGAACCTGCTGCTCTATGGAACAACTAGTTTGGTAATTGCTGTAACTTCTGTTATTAAATACCAGATTGAAAATAATTTTGTGCCATGAGTAATCTTGGTTCAATGGCTATAACAAAAGCAATCCCAAATCAGGAAAAACTATACTGGTACGGTTCACATCTAAAATGTCCCCCAAAGTCTCATGTGTTTGAAAAGGTGATTGGATCATGGGGGTGCTATACTCATCAGTGAACACATTGATGAGTTTAGTCATTGAATCTGCTGTTGTGAGGTGGGGCTTGAGTGGAGGAGGGTCATTAGGAGCATGATCCGGAAGGGCAGACTCTTACCCTCGGCTCCTTTCTTCACCCTCTGCTTCCTAGCTGCCAGGGGTGGAACAGTTTTCCCTCACTGTGCCCCTCTACCATGCCTTGGAGTCAGCCAACCATGGAATGGATATTCCAAAGCCATGAGCCAAAATAAACCTGTCCTCTTTAAGTTGTGGGTGTCAAGTATTTTATCCCAGTGATGAAAAAATGACTAATGTATGTACTCTGTGGTTTATTGGAGATTTTTAAAAATACTTTTTTGATGAGAAAAAGAATGTAAGTGCAGATTGTTACCATTAAATGGTTCATGATATAAATAATCTTTAGCTGATAAATTGTTTCTATCTAGTATTTGTTAGTACCATCTGAAAACCTAAACCGATGTCTAGTACAGTGTCTGGGCTCCTACAAACTCTGCTTTAATTTAGCACATCACTTTTAAAAGGCAGAGATAAGATTGCAATTTACTTATATTTACAAATATTTATTGCACGCCTGCTTTCTAAAATTATTAGCAAAATATCAAATGAACAAAACAAATAACTCTACCCTCATAAAAATTAATATCTAGGGATGGTGGAGTATATAGTCATACAAAATACTATTGTCCAATGGAGGTAAACAAAGGAAAAAATAAGAGATAGAAAGTGACGGTGAGAGTAACTGGAGCAAACACCTGCATGCGAGAAAGAACTGCTTAAGGTACTACATGGAAGGAGCCAAAGTCAGCTTCTAAGAGCTGAGAGAGGTTTCCAAACCACGGCCCAAAGGAAAAGGGGGACCTCAGTTCTTTAACCACAAGGAATTGAATTCTTCCAACTGCCAATGAACTTGGAAGGGAACCCCAAGCTCAGAGGAGACTACAGTCCTGATGGATCCAGTGATGCTCTCAGCCAAGAATTTAGCCATGCTGTGCCTGAATTACTGACCTAAAAAGACTATGAGATAATTTAGAGTTACTAAACTTAGGACACTTTGTCACACTGCAACTGATAATGAGCACAAAACATTTTAAAATCTGCACTATGCACCATAACTGTGAGGGGAGAAAGCCAATGTAGACAAATCTTTCAAAGAGTTCTGCTAAAATGGGAATAGAGAAATGGTGATGCAGGGGTAGTGTGGTCAACATAGTACTGTTTGAGTTTTTAGTAACATTTCCTACTGATGAGAATGTTGCAGAAGCATGACAGAGGGGAGAGCAATTCCTCATGCAATGGCCCGGAGAGAGGGGATGAGACCTGAGGAGAAGGAAGAGGAACGGGGCTGGTCTTCTGCATAAAGGAAGTCACTCTCCCACAGTCTTGGAGGAAGGAAGGCAAAGTGGCATTGCTGTGCACAGAGGGAGGTCAGTTGGTTACTGCCTAATGAGAGCTTCTTCCCTGCTTCTATCTTTCAGTAAAAAGAGCAAAGACATCAGCCCAGAATGAGAGTGATGAGAGGGGAATAATCCTCTAGCATGGGTAAGTGAAAAGATTGGGGGAGATGATGGGCTTGACTGAGCTATATGGAGTTAGTGGTAAAGAACTTAAAATGAAGCCATCAGCAGAGATATGTTTTTCTCCAGCTACATTCAGTTTTCTAGTGCAGGCTTTCATAAGTCAAAATAGTTTCACTGAATCAAGTTGAGACTTTTCAGACAAACACAACACAGAGAGCAGGGTGGGGCACAAGGGAGTCCAGTGTGTATAGAAGGGATTGGTTGCAATCCTTGTGTAAGGAGGCTATGAGGAGGTGAGCAGATGAACAAAATGTGGAAAGGCCATTGTATTACAGGTCATCATTATTGGCTGGACAGTGCCATCCCAAGATGTTCATTCAGTAATCCCTGTGGCTGTTACCTTCTATAGCAAAAGGGGTTTTGTAGATGTTAACATCTTGCTGTAAGGGGATTATCCTGGATTATTGGGGAAGACCTGATACAATCACAATCATCTTTCTAAGGGATGTAGGAGGGTCAGAGGCAGAAGAGAAAACAGATGACAAAGCGATGCACTTTGAAGTTGGAAGTAGAGGTTACAAACCAAACGATCCTTCTAGGAATCCAAACGATCACTAGAAGTTGAAAATGGAAGGAAATGGATTTTCCTTTAGAGCCTCTGAAAGGAAACAGTTCTGCTCCTGACTTGACTTTGGCAGAGTAAAACTAATTTTAGACTTCTGTCCTCTGGAAGTGTAAAATAACACATTTGTGCTGTTTTATGCCACTGGTTTGTTCTAGCAGTAATAGGACTATGCAGTCCCAGTAGAACTGAAGAACTGGAGATGCTAGAGGGAGTGATCTCAAAACCTGGGAGAATGTGTCCTGCAAGAAGTTATCTAACACGGTTGAGAAGCTGCAGCAAGTGACCCTGGTAAGGCAAAGACCATGACATGTGCAGGTGAGGTACAAGAATGCCTTGTAGGATAAGGACACAGTCATTAGAGGAAAGGAGATCAAGGACTTCAGAAGGTGGGGATTAGAAAGACCATCTGAATGGGTAATGAAATTTTCAAGGGTCATGATCAGTGTGGCACTAGAGAAGGTGACACTAATCTAGGAGCTGAATGTTTTAGGGACAGAAGTGAGTGACCCAGGGGTCTCTAAAGGACTGCGATATGAAACATTATTGGGTGGTTTAGTCCGAAGGAAGCAGCTTCACAACTGTGGGGAGAAGGGGAGGAAAGAGCATAAGACCAGTTTAGAAGAGTGACAATAAGGAGCAAAGGGTATTCCCCAACCCTAGGCCCTTGAGTTCTCCCATGAGGCTTGTGGGAAGTAGAACAGCCCAGCCCCTATTTGAGAGAAATGCAGGGAAGGCAGTGCCCCTGGGGTGAATCTAGGATTGAGACAAAGTAAGGAGCAAGGGAATTTTCCTGATGATCAACCTTGAGTTCCAGAGGAAGGATTTGCATTCGGGTAGGAGGAGATAAGATGCACAGTACTGTGTGTGGGTGAGTAATAAAGACAAAGGAGGACCTGAGCTGCTACTAACTGCTCAATGGTGATTGATGGGGAGATTTGTCCAGGTGACCTCCAGCAGATAGCGATGGAGAGGCTATGAGAACAGGAAATAGAGTGTGAGTTGCCATGCTATAGGCATCCAGAAGGGCTTTAGGGGTCCCATTCACGCTACTCATTACAGTAGAAGGAGAAGGAGAGCTACATGCGTACATGGTCTGAGGAGGGTAGACACTGAGACAAAGGGAAAAGGATTAACTACTAAGTCATCTGCTAAAAAGAGAGGCACGAGGAAAACAGTCTCTTGCCCTGACTTGTTTTCACAACAGCACTGCCATGCATCCATCCCAGGGCACCACAGTGCCTGTCAGGCCTCCAACCTCTCTCACTACAGGCTAGAGCCTGACCTAATGATAACCTCCTGGAGCCTTCTTTCAAAATTTTTGCTTTTGTCTGGTCAACTCCAAGATGTTCCAAGAACAGAACAATAGGTTGAACATATAGCCAAGGGGTTGAACTCCGACTTTGTAGGATTAGTGCTTTGAGCTCAATGTTCAATATGCTCCTAAAATAACAGCTTTATTATAAAATACACAGGCTCTATCTAAGTGTGGGTATTGGGGAAAACATAATACTTTGTGATTTATTGGAATGTTTGGATTAAAAATAAAAACCTGCGTGGTGGGACCAACCCTTTAATGAGTAATCTTCACAGCAAGTACATGTTGGCAGTCAAAGTGAGTCATAGGGAAAGTGAGTTGCCAGATGGACTTTGAGCTGTCAGATGAGGTCTAAGTCACAAAAGCCAAGTAAAGAAAAGGTTAGGGACAGATGGGGATTGGAGAGACCAGTGGGGCAAGAACTGAAAGAGCATCTTACTATTGCCTATCATTCACAAAGAGGTCTTACCCAACCATGGGTGTGAACTTGTGGTTCCTGCAATTGTCTTTCCGACAGCAGGGTGGGTATTCTAAACATTTTAAATTTGTCTTGTTCACCATGTCACCGGTAAAGGACGCCATCCTGCAAGTCTGGTCTTCATCTCATGTGTTGTATCATGAACAAAGGATAGTTGCTGAAAACAACTGGTCTCTTGGGATCTGAGGGCATTTCCCATAAATGGAGCTCTTAGTAACTCTTCTTGGGAAAACCAGCAGGGTTCTTGGCCATGAGTAATCGATTCAATTTTGCTGATCACCAAAGGGCACAAGAAGAAGGCTCTGAAGAACACCCAGGACCTGCTCACCTTCATTGTTTGAAGTTTAAATTCTCTCTCCGACCCTCACACATGTAAATCATTAGATCCCTTTCTTCTGTGAGCTGCTAATGGTTCTTGGAGGTGGTAAACCAATTCTGCTATTGGCCAAAGAAAAATAGACTCTAAAAATTCCCTTCAGACTCTTAATTTTGTGATCCTAAACCAAATATTCTACTGTCCCCAAATCATTGCGTCTATCCTTAAAGCAAGTGGGATTTGACACTGAATGACCCATCTCACAACAGTAGGAATTGTTCCATTCCTCTCTGAATGGAAATCATCAGAGGGCAGCTGGCTCATCTTTCCACTGTCCTTGCATGCTTGTACAATACCAGATGACAGCCACTTTGCTTTAACAGAGCATAATTTGTGATTCCTTTATTCAAAAAATACTTCATGGAATGGATTCAGGGTTACACTGAAAAATTGTCTTTTCATTCTAGTCTACACTTTCATCTTAAGTCACTAGTAGCCAGACTTCAAAAATACCAGCCTTCCTTTTTCTTAGTTATTTCATCAATTCTTGATTCCGCTCAAGGGAAGTATTGAGTTCCATAGCTCATGGGTCCTTACTAAGATTGACAATAAATCCTATAAGGAAACAGACTGGGGAAGCTAAGGAAGTGGGGCACTCTCTAGTTATTCTGGGGTTACATCCACTAATCAGCTTGCTTTGCAAGTGACTGCTCTCTTGGCTCATGGGAACATGTAGGTATTTGGACTTGAGAGGAGGTTGAAGCAATGAAGGTGGAGAGGGAAGGAAGATATAGTGCCTTAAAGCAAAAGGTTGGGCAAGGGCACAGGAGGCAGCGTTGAGCATTTGTGGAGCTGAGTAAGAGTTCTAGGCACCTGTTCGGAGGAAAGCAGAGATGAAGGAAGACCACGGTGAACTTCACCTACTTTTGTGTTTTCCTAAGTCAGCAGAATCACTTCCCTGCTACCCAAGGAAAAATAAACTTTTAAAGTAAACCTGGGGAGCATTTTAAGAAATGCTTGGTTTCTATGTGGTTTCTCGGTCTGCTGAGATAATTAGAAGTTCATAGTCACTAAACAGTGGAGGGTGTTTCTCTTAACCCGGTTCATTGGTTTTACACAGGGAAGGTGGTGTTTTGTTTCACTTTGTATCACAGAGGGTTTGCACATAGTCAGAAGGAAATTTCTGAGGCCATTTCCACCCCAATCCTCTTCTCTCTTCAGCTTGAGGTGCAGATCACAATCACCAAAGCTATCAAAAATAGAAATCTCCCAAACTTGGGACAAGGAATTTAAATTTACACTTTTTAAATTTCCCTACACTTTAAAAATCCCCCAAAGCAGTCAGATTGGAAACTATCAAAAATCCCTAAGAATGACCAAAGAAAAAAGATAGAAGAGGAAGAGGGAAGCAATTGAAGAAGAAGTCAAGTGGGAGGAAGGTCCCGGCCCTCTCTCTGTGTTTTTCTGCAGCAGGAAATTGTCACTTCTCCACCTCTTCTTTTTTGTCTCCCCATTAAATTTTAGAGAGGGGTGGGGAAGCTGGGTGGGAAGACCTTGGGTTGGCTTGTGCTAAAGACATGGCATCAGACCGAGGAGGGTCAGACTACATGGTTATTTGTGACCCGTGTGAATTACCCAATTTCTTCGCTGGTCTTCAGTTTCTTCATCAGTAGCACTCACTTGATGACTGCAGCCATCAGTTCATAGCCCCAGGCTATCCCAGAGTTGGCCATGGCTATGGCTTCCAGACAAATCCTGACACCAAGGCTCTGACAATCCCATGAACCAAAGTCACATGAAGGGCAGCACCAAGTTGATTTTTCAGTGCTCATCAGCCTTAATGGAGCCCAAAGTCAAAGTAGAAAGTGCACCAAATCATTCCTCATCCCTCCCCACACTCCTGTTATCCTTGTCCTGCAGACACTAAGCATTGATGGACTCTGAATCCCAAAGTCCTAATCAAGCCTGTCTTCCCCATGTTTTCTCCCTACCATTGCCTTCTTGAAAAATCTATTCTTTGATGCTAACCATTGCTAATTGTTGGTTTGATTAAAGGAATTATCAGTTATATATACCTTAAACAAAAGAGAAGTAAGTTTCTCTGTTATAAAAGTCTGAAATATGTGGCCCAAGGCCAGTGTGGAGCTACGCAGTGTCATTTACCCTGATTCTTCTGGGCTTTTTTTGCTCTTTCCAGAGTGTCCTGAATTCATAGTTGACTCATGCCCAAGATGGCTGCTCCAGTTCCAGTCAACATATCCAAATTCTGTCCAGCAGTAAAGAGGAACAGGGAAGAGCACATGTTCCACTTAAGGATACTTTACATAAATTTAGCACAATTTCCACTGAAGTCCAGCTGAGAAGAATTTAGTCACTTGACGGCACTTTTTATCACAAAAGGCTGCACAAAATGCCTTCACTTCCAGACTGCGGTAGGTTTTCCTCAGCCCTCCGGCTCTCCATGTATGGATCCTCCACATGATGCTGCTCCCAGAATACACTGCTGGAAGACACTGCCTCCCTAGGTAGGACACTTCCTTCTCAAAACTGTTATGAGCGCCTGCAAGGTGACGATGTCCTATGCAATCCTAGGGGATGACCTGAGAGGGAGCCCTTGAAAACACTTGCTTTTGGTAATTCCCCTGGGACATGGTGAGGGACATTCTCCACTCCGCTACTGCAGTAGAAAGTGGGGAAATCCTCTCAGGCAGTTTGCTCCATTAATCAACAAAGTGTTAAGCAGGGCTCTGGTGTGCCAAAGAAGGAGCGAGGTGAAGAGGACACAGTGACGCAGGGTCCAGTCTTTGCCCTTAAGGAGCTCAGAGTCCCTGGGGAGCCAGGTGTAAGGGCAATGTCTGAGGTCCATGCTTGGTTCAAAGGGGCTTGAGTGAGGGCGCCTGGATTGTCAGCGCAGATGGGGATGATCAGGGAAGTCATCTGGGAAGAGTCAGCCTGAGATGACCTTAAAGGAGGAGCATGGATCAGTGAGGTGAAATGGAAACATGTCCTCCATCCAGAAGGTTCAGCATTGCCATTTTATACATAATGTGACACAAGACAATGGGACTTGCCAAGGAGATTTCATCCACAGCACAATCAAAGCAGAGGTTAAAAAAAAAAATGAGGAGACAAAGTATGACTATCTGACATTGTGGTAAAGGTAAAATTATGGAGACAATAATAAGATCAGTGGCTGCCAGGGGTTGGGAGAGGGAAGGATAAATAGACAGAGCACTGAGGATTTTCAGGGCAATGAAACTCTGTGTAGTGCTGTAGTGTCATGATGGATACTTGTCATTAGACACTTGTTCATATCCATAGAATGGGCAACACCAAGAATTAATCCCAGTGTACACTATAGACTTTGAACGATTATGATGTCGATGTAGGTTTATCAGTTATTGCAAACATGCCTTTCTTGGGGGAGATGCTGATAATGAGGGAGGATGTCCACATATTGGGGCTGGGAGTTTATGAGGAATTTGTACCTTCCTCTTAATTTTGCTGTAAACCTAAAACTACTATTAAAAAAATAAAGACAGAGATGGAAGGAAGGGATAGGATAGGGAGGGGAAAGAAAGGGGACAAAAAAAGAATTAAGATATGTCGTGTCCATGTACGAACTCCCCACAATGAATGTAGTTATTATGTACTGCAAACATGTACTAATAAAAAAAGAAAATGTATTTACATACAATAGAGTACTACTCTGCCATAAGGAAGGATATACTTGAGTCACTTGTAGGAAAATGAATGCACATTGAGATAATAATGTTAAGTGAAACAAATCAGACACAGAAGCTTAAATATTGCATGAGAAACTCAAAGAATAAATAATTTAAAGAGCAAAATAAATGACAGATACTAGGAAACATGTATACGGATATTTTTCTAATGGGAAGGGGACTGAGAGTTGGAAGGAGGTGGGGGAGAGGGGAGGGGAAGGAGAAGTGAAAAGAATTAAGATGCGTTAGGTACATGTACGACATCCTCACGATGAATGCAATTGTTATGTACTGCAAATATTTACTAAGAAAATTTTTAAAAACTGAAGACTTAGAAAAGAAAGAAAAGAAATTGGAAAACAGAAGACCGTTAATCAAGACAGAAATAATGATAGCCTGAACTAGGGAAGGGTAATGAAGATGGAGGGGAAGGACCACTAAATATCAAAGTCAAACCAGCAGGTTTGCTTTGTGAAGAATGGCAGGAAGAGGGAAGGTTGGCACCATCGTCGCACCTTGCTTTCTAGCATGTGTCTGGGTGCATGGTACTGTCAATTGATGAGATGGCAAATCCGTATGAGAAGCGGCTTTAGCAGGAAGGTATTACATTATGGATAATGAGGGTGTTTGTCTGGGGAGGTGCTGGTGGAGAAGTGAGATAAACAATTTGCTACAAGGTCTTAGGCTATAGCACTAGCTCTCGCCTGAGATGTGGCCATTGTAAATATGTAAGGCACAGTCTATTTTTTTATTCTATTTTATTTTATTTTATTTTCTGTGATACTGTACTGAGGATTGAATCCAGGACCTCACGCACGCTAGGCAACTGCTCTGCCACTAAGCTACATCCCCAGCCCTTTTAAATTTTCTTTTCTTTTGAGACAGAGTCTTGCTACATTGCCCAGGCTGGCCTCAAACTTTTAGCCCTCCTGCCTCGGCCTCCTAAGTGGCTGGAATTACAGGTTTCAAACATCTTGCTCAGCTTAAGGGACACTTAAAATCAAGTGAGCTGGCTGGAGCACTCAGAGGGAGCTGACAATGTGAACAGAGCCGCACTTCAAAGGCAGCATTTAAAGGATTTTCAGAAGTTAGAGGAAGAAAAGACAGGATGGAGGAAGCCATGACAGGCTGAGAGTACTCAGTAAAGAGGGTGGGGCCGAGGGATACTTGTTGATGTCTCAGAGAGGTCCTATGTAAGGGCCTGGACACTGCTTTTAGAGGCTAAAATAAGAGATGCTATTAGTATCAGAATAGTGAGAAATGAAGCAAACTTCATAGGATTTACAGAAGTAGAAATTCTGGGTTTGGGTGACCCGACTCCAACACTTCCTCCTCCTCCTTTCTTTATACTTTGAATTTTTGAGACAGGGTCTCATAGTACAAGCTGGGCTTGAATGTGCCATGTTCCCACCTCAGCCTCCCTAATGCTGGGATTACAGGCATCCGCTGCCACACCTGGCTGGGTTTGAGTTTCTGTGTGGAGTGTGGAGGACTGAAGCAGAGGCGATATTGAGCACTTCTTGGCACTTTGAGAATGTGAAGGAAGGTTTCGTTGCTTTTGCCTAGTTCCAAAAAAAATGTTCATGCTTATCTTAGCCATGGAAAGGTAGCCAATAATGAAAGAACACTGACTTCAGGTTTCTCAATAGAGTAAGAGGCAGGGACTCAGTAAATGGAAATGAGCAGTTGAAATTGTTTTTGATGGTAACAGCATAGCTGAGACCAGAGGAATAATAAAGAAGCAATAAAAAAACTTGACAAAATTCTCTCCTGTTTTGGTACCCCAAGTCTGGGCTTGGATACTCTGTTTTACTATCTTTTTGCCTTAATTGTCAGAGAGTCTTTTTGAGGGCCCCTATTTCCAGGCTCTATCTACCTATTTTGGTAACCTGTGCTCTTTGTAGCCTCCTCCATCTCTTGTCAGCAATTTCCCACAGCTCTGCCGTCTACGGTTCCTTTCTCCAGATGCTTTGCTTTGCCTGTCCAGCTGGAGTTTCCTCCTCATCCTGCAGAGAGGCTCACTCCACTGCTCATCCCAGTCGATGTTTAAATTCCCAGTCTTCTCTTCCCTTGGCCTCCTGCAACCTAATCTATAACAGCTCGTCAGTTCTGCAAACAGAAAGGAAAAAAAAATCTGAGTAATATAGGAATGAGGAGAAGTGTGGTAGACAGTTCACACTTTTTGTGTAATTGTGTAATATTATACAGGTGTAATATTATATAGAGTTAGTCTGTGTGGCCATAGAATATGGCAGATGTAATGCTATGCCACCTCTGAGGCTAGGTCATAAGAGACTTTGTGGTGTCTGCCTCCCTCTTTCTGTCATAGGTCCAGGAGGGAGCCAGTTGCAGTGTTGTTAGGATCCACTGCCCTGTAGGAAAGTTGTCTATGAAAGAACTAAGGCCTCCTGCCGACAGCCAAGTGAACAAGCCCTCTTAGAACCAAATTCTTCAGCTGCACTAGGAGGCTGCAGCTCTAGCCAACATCCTGACTGCAACCTTAGGAGAGACCCAGAGCAAGAACAATCCAGCTAAGCCCATTCTGAAATCCCGGCCACAAAAACTGAGATAATAAATGTGTGTTGCTTTAAACTATCATGTTGGAGGGTAATTTGCCATACAGTATTAAATAACTAACACAACAGGCTTCCTGCCTTCTTCCACACTACTCCTGTAGAAAAAGCAATGATGAGCTGAGAATATTCCATGACACTGACTCATTTGTACTTACTGGTCAACGGGCCATTGGCACCTGGTTAACAAGTACTTAGTGAGTTCCTGCCGTGACCCAAGCACTGTTTTAGGTGCTGGAGATACAAGCATCTAAAGACTGTACCCCTGGTGTCCTCACAGGGAAGGAAGGCAATGAGCACACACATTTTGTCCCTAAGTGCCATTACAAATAGGAAACAAGCTCCTAGGAGGAGAGGGCCAGAGGAATGCTGTTGCCAGCATAAGCAAGGAGGTGCTCTCAGAGAGGTGATGTTGGAGTCCCAACCCAAAGTCTGGGGAGGAAATGAGCATCTTGGGGAAGAGCATTGCTAACAAATGCAAAGGCCAGAGGGAAAGTAAAAGGGACTTGGCAGGTTTCAAAGATGGAAAGAGGCCAGAAATAAAAAAGCAGGGGAGCAGAGGGAGATGCATCATGGAAGTCATGTACCCCCCACTTCCTCTCTGCTTGCAGCTGTCTGGGTCAGTGGGCTGACCCCACCTACTTAACCAGATTTTGCTATCTTGTCCCCTTCATTCTCTGCCTTTCTAGCCAGGGACGTTCAGAACTGGCATGGAAAGTGGCGAGCTCTATGCTTTCCCAGAATGTTTCATTGTAGAGAAATTGGGTCCAGTGAAAATTTGTAATAAAATGGTAAGTGGGTTTCCATTTTCCTTGTTCCCTTAGGAACTCCATGGAACAAAGGGCATGAAGGAGAACAGAAGAGCATGATTTTGTTACTACCTCAAATGGGCCATGAAAGATCTCCAGGAATACTATGGGGCTTGCATTACCTGTTCCTACATGGGAATTAAGTACATAACAGCTTTTTTTTTTTAATTCGTGGTTACCGGGAATCAAACTCAGGACCTCATGCTTGCCAGGCAGGCGTTTATGCCGCTGAGCTATATCACCGGTCCCATAACAGCTTTTTTACAAGTGTACAAATATAAATTTTGCAACTTTCCTTTGTGTAGTGGAGATCTATTGATGTGACATGCCATAGCCACCCAAAGTCATAGCTGAAAAGGTGAGCGAAGGTGAGAGATAGGGAGGGAATATTCAATATTCAATCATCAATCAATTGGATTTTAAGATGGAGTCAAAATCCTCCAGTGTGGGGAATGAAAAAATACCAGAAACAAGGTATTCCAAATTGAATAACCTCATGAAACTTGCAAGATGTGGCAGGAAATAACAGGAAGTAAAGAATACAGAAGTATCTGTAGAACTCAGTGAACCACGTAGCAGATCTTCCCAAGAGCTTTAGTGATGGGACCAGGGAATCATTCTTCGGCATGAACCAGATATGACAAAAATAGCACTAAATTCTTGCAAAGGCTGGGGGTGGGCGGCAGAGCTGCAGGATAAAATGAGAGGTGAAGAGTGCTCTGTGATCTCTGTCTACTGAAAACCTTACAGATTAGAAAAAGAATAAGAATTACTTAAGGGAGAATTACTGGAAAATAGAGGGCTCTCAGAGGACTTCTAAGCCAAATGAAAAACGGATGGGATTTTTGAAGTTCAACAATTAAAAAGAGAAAACCCTGAAAATGAATCAGACTGGTTAAATAAGAATTCACAGTTTAAATAAAATAAAAGGCTCACTTAGGAGAGATTGCACATGTTCTTCCTGTTTTCTTTGTAGTGCTTTGCTTTGCATGGAAATCCGATCTCACAATGGAATTTTGACTGTATTTGGTACAGGCCAAAACCCAGATCCCTTTCGTCTGATGATAAAGAAGGGAGAGAGGGCAGAAAAGCAGGGAGGGGGGAAAGCAGGGAACAGTGTTTGACTTAAACCCCAATTGTGCATTGCAGACATTTCAGCAAGACTGAGTAAATATTAATGAAATCACATCATCTAAAAATCAAGAATATACAAAAGAGAAACTCCTAATGACTAATATCAGTGAATAATTTTATTTTTTGTTTTTACTTCATCCTTTCATTCCCTGCCCCTAACCCTAACCCAAAGAGTCCCTTTATCTGCTCTTCACAGGTAATGAAGAATGAGCCTCTATCTGGACATGGAAGTCTTGGGGCCCTCAGCTAGCTCCCTGGGCTGACCTTCTACCTGGGCTAGGAGGACAGCTCTTTTCATGCAGACTGAGGTATCTTTGAAGATCCCTGTGACAGGCAAATTTAGGAATTAACCCAAAGACCCTTGTTTTTGTATTACATCTTCCCTTTGAGTATAGGTAAAACCTATGATGAACGGTGTGCTATCATCCATGATTGTTGCACTGAATGACAAAGGAAGATTTCCAATGGGCATTACTGAAGCACATGAACCATTTAAAAGCAGAGCTTGCTCCAGCAGATCACAGAGGAGGATGCCAGAGATAGCAAGCTCAGCAAGTTTGGATTCACCATTGCTAGCTTGGAGATGGGGGCAGTTGTAAGCAAGGATCGTGGGCAGCTTCTCAGAGTTAATCATAGTCCCTGGCTTAGACCAGCAGGAGATGGGGACCTTCAACCCAAAGGAATCAAGTGTGGCCAACACTTCAAGTGAACTTGGAAGTGATTCCTTCCCAGAGCCTCAACATAAAAGCCCACTCTGGCCAGAAGCTTGATTTCAGCTTCGTATACCCCTAAGCAAAGAATCTACAATAGTCAAGCCTACCTTGGTGCCTCACCTACTGAACTGTGGGATAATGAATCTATTTGTTTTAAGTGGCTAAATGTGTAGTTATTTGTTAGATAGCAATAGTAAAAGATTGCTCCCCTTTTCTGAAATTAGCTCCCATGAATCATTCCTGGAAGGGTGTATTAGTTTCCTATCACTGCTGAAACAAATTACCACAACTCCATGGCTTACATAACACAAAGCTATTATCTTAAAGTTATGGAGTTCAAAAGTCTGTAACGCATCTCACTGAACTAAAATCAAGGTGTTGGTAGGACGTCATTTCTTCTGGGGACTCTCACTGCGCATATGTTTGCTATCATTTCCAGCTTCTAGAAGCTACCTGCACTCCTTAGCTCATGGCTTCCTTCCAGCAATCAAATCCCTATGATTGCTACTTCTGTCATCACAGCTCTCTCTCTAACACTGACCCTCTTGCTCCCCTCTGTTACTTATAAACACTTACATGATTGTGTTTGGTCTACTCCCATAATGCAAGGATCATCTTCCTCTATTAAGATTTCTAATACCACCTGCAAAGTTCTATGCTATGTAAGGTAATATAGTCACAGGTTCTAGGAATTAGGACATGAATGCCTTCAAGGGGTATCATTCAGCCTACCAGAAAGGGTTTCTCTACCTTCGGCCAGTTTTTAATCTTCAAATCTTTTTTTGGCTCTGATAAACAGTAGTCCACTCTATTAAGACTTTCTTTCCCAACCACTCATTACCTCACTTAATGTTTATTAGATACCTATTTTGTGAGACCATTATGCTATACAAATCAGTAAACTATGTAAATGGCAGCCCCTCTGGATCTGCTCATTCCACACAATGATACTAGATGCACTATCACCCTGTTGCTGCATTGTAGATACTGAGCAAGAGAGGTACTGACCCCTGCCCTTGTTTATTGAACCTACAGGAGGTCTAGGGTGCTGCTTGGACATGTGTATTTTCTAAAACTCCCCCAGTTATTTTGATGTGTACTGAAGTGTGAGAATCACTGAATCCTTCATGTCTGGCATTTCCTTTTCCTGCTGAACTAGAATCTTCATGAGTAGATGTGTTAGTCTATCAAGGCTACAGCAAAATACAGTCATGGACCACACAACGATGTTTTGGTCAACAATGGACTGGAGATATGACAGTGGCTCCATAAGAGATACATCCTAGTGATATCACAGCTATCTTAAGTTTGTATAATTACACTCTATGATGTCCACACAATGATAAAATGGCCTAATGACATGTTTCTTAGAATGTATTCCCATCATCAAGTGACACATGACTAGATCATAAACTGGATGGCTGATGAACAGAAATTTACTCTTCACAGGTGTAGAGGCTCGGAAGTCCAAGATCTAAGCACAGGCAGATTTCATGTCTATTGAAGGCCAACATCCTGGTTCATAGATGATGCCTTCTAGCCGTGCCCTCACATGTGGAAGAGACAAGGCAACCATCTGGAATCTTTTTTATAAGAGCACTAATCCTATTGATGAAGGCTCCACCCTCCTAAGTCATCTCCCCAAAGGCCTTAACAGCTGATAACATCATCGTGTGGGTTAATCTTTCAACATATGAATTTGGGAGTAGGGACACAAATATTGAGACCACATTAGCCTTATGAAAATCTTCATGTGATTCTGATGTGCACAAAATCTTGGGTTTGTCTGCTTCAGAAATGATGGTCCACAAGTTGATGCCTAGGGAGGATGGGATACAGGGAGTTATGTTTGATAGGGATAGAGGAGGGAAAGATCTGGGTGTGGTAAACACTGGGTCATGGGAAGTCAGAGGGAGGCACCTATTCTCCAGGATCTGAGGATAGTGTAAGAAGACCTAACATATAACAAATAAACAAACAAGCAAACAAACCTTCTTCTCTTCTAAACAGTGGGGTTGTCAAGGGCAGCCTGAGACAGGGTTAACTTAAGAGGTAGATGTATCCATTGGGGACTTTGAGATCGTGAGTATCCTTAATAGTTCAAGGACTATAAGTGAGGCATTCAAGGCCAGATGGAATTTATCTTCGGGAGATGAAGAGAGACACGTGAAGGGGTAAAATTAGGATGGGTTGTTTACACTTATCAAGGCTGTAAAGATCTAAGAAAAGATTTTTAGAAAACTATGTTGACAGAAAGCAAAATAGGAAGATGGAAAGTCTATTCACTACCATCACGAGTGGAATAGCGGAGAAAATTGCCTCTGAGAAGCACCTCAGCGAAGAGTCGAAGTGGGAGGAAGAAAGCAGATTAGTTTTTAAAGTCAGAGCTGCAATGAACTCTACAGGACGGAGACAGCCACGGGCTCAGAAGCCCTGAGCAAGTGCAGAATCTCTCAAGGCGACAGGCAGGAAGAGACGGGACTCCTGGGTGGCCGCAGGAGGCCGAAGACCAGAGCTCTGGACAGAGCAGGGAGGGTGCTGGTGTTTCCGCTCAAATAGCCCAGTCCAGGAAGAAGAATCCAGGCCCGTGGATGTCTTCTTGACTATAAGGAGGATGAAAACCAACATTCATGCTTACAGACTTCAAACCTTTTTCTGGGTCAGAAATTAATGACTGTATTTCTTTAAAATATCTCACTTTCGGGGCCGGTGAGGTGGCTCAGCGGTGTAAGCACCTGCCTGGCAAGCGCAAGGTCCTGAGTTCAACTCCCGGGAACCACATACGAAAAAGGGAGCCAGTGATATCGCTCAGCAGCACAGGCGCCTGCTGGCGCGCAAGGTCCTGAGGTCGACCCCCGGTACCCACCAAAAAAAAAAAAATCTCACTTTCCACATCTAAGGTTTAAAGAATAAATGCATCTATGCAAAAAATAAACGAATATTAATTCATGAGGAAAAATGTAAAACAGAAGTCAAATCAACTAATTCAAGGGAATACGATTATATTCTTTTTTTTTTTTTTTTTTTTAAATGTGGGTACCGGGAGTTGAACTCAGGATCTCGCGCTTGCCAGGCAGGTACTTACGCTGCTGAGCCATCTCACCAGCCTTTATAATTATATTCTTAAATGATCATAACTATTTTCTTTTCTCTTTACAAAGTTCTATATCCTTCTTAGGGAAAATTAAATTTGGCTAGGTGAAAAGAAGGATATAAAAATAATTCAATTTTACTGCTAAGAGATAATATTAATATTGTGTCTAAGCATATATTTATACTTTCCTAATAATGAGACCACACTGTACATATTATTTGTTGATTTGTTTTGTTCACACACACACTCTTCCCTTTATATAGCTGAATCATCTCTTTACGTCATTATATATTATTCTCCTCCGTATCATTTGAGTGCCTATTTAAAACACAGTAGTACCCTGTTGTCCACAGTTTTGCTCTCCACGCTGTTACCTGTAGTTGGCCATACTCTAAAAATATTCAGTGGAAAAATCTCAGAAATAAAAAAGTCATAAGTATTAAATTGTGCATTGTTTGAGTAGCATGATAAAATCTTGTGTCACCTGACTCTGTTCTTGGAATGTGACTCACTGCTTTGTCCATCGTGTCCGTGCTTTATGTGTGCACTACCTGCCTAGCAGTCTTGGCTATGACATCAGTCATCATAGTATCCCAGTATTTGGGTTTAAATAATCTTTAATAATGGTGGAATGTAAATGTAGCTCATGGATAATGTATGTGTTTTTTATATACTAAGTCCTAGGTTCGAACTTCAGCAAAGTAATAATTAATAATAATGAATAATAATAAGAAGAAGAATTCTTAATAATAGCCCCAAAGGCAAGAGTAGTGATGCTGGCAATTTGGATATGCCAAAGAATGCCTTAAAGCAGTTCCTTAAGTGGGAAGATGGACATAGTTTGTATAGAAAAAAATATACATAGGGCTTGGTGCTGTCATTTCAATCACCCACTGGGAATCGTGGAATGTATTCCCTGCAGAGAAGGAGGGATGGCTATAATTGTATTTAGCAGGATCTTCATTGGCAGGAAGTGCATTTCAGAGCACAGTAGCCATGCTTTCAGTCAACTACCATTAAAGATCTGAGAAGTTCATTTGCAGCGCTCCCAAAGATATACTAAGATTTATCATCTTAACTGATATTAAAGTGATCCTATTTTTGATACTATTAGTGATACTATTTTTGATACTGCCATAAGTCTCTATATTAATTTACTTTCTTTTAATATCCAAGAACATTTTAAAAATTAAGTCTTAAAGTATAAAAGTTGAGTCAAATGTTATTCATGTTAGGTATGTGCTAAAAATTTGTCCTACAGAAAGGGTGAGCCAATTTATACTCCTGGCAAGAGACTGGGAAAGAGCCTATTTTCCTACATCCTCCCCAATACTGGCAAGAGTCATTAAAAAAATCACTGCCAAAAGGAAAAGTAAAAAAATTTAACTCATTTTAAAATCATATTCCTTTGTTTACTCAATAGATTAATCTTTTATATTTCTATCTACTTATAAATTTTTATTATGAATTACCTATTCTAATGTTCTATGCCTATTTTTCTGGCAGAGGTGTTGTGTTTTTATTTATTGAACTATAAAATTTTGTTATTGCTTTACAAAATGTTTAACATGCTCTTTATACTTCGAGTATGTTATCTTTGGCCTGCTTTAAATATTGCAGTGTGTTTCCTAAATTGTCACTTACTTTCTAAACTTGCCTTGGGTGGGTTCGTTTTTGTTTTACTCTCTTCATTTTGTTTGAAGCCTGGAAGTTTTCCATTTTTTATACAAAGCAGCCCACCCATTTTCCTTTCCTTTCCAAGTTTCTTCCTCTGGTATTATGCTTAAAAAGACCTTCTCACCACCGGGTGTTGTGGCGCACGCATATAACCCCAGCACTCAGGAGCCTGAGATAGGAAGATTACCATGAGTTCAAGTCCAGCCTGAATTACAAAGCAAGACCCTGTTGCAAAAACAAAACAAAACAAAACAAAACCCTCTCTATCCCAATATTATTTAAATATTAATTTATGTGTTCTTCTACATTTGTTGTGCTTCTTAATGTGGGTGGACTTTATTTTAGAATAGAGAATAAAGAAGGGATCAAATGCTTCTTCCCAAATATCTTGCCAGTGGTTGCATCCTTATTAAATGAATCCTAATGTTCCCTTGTTTGAAAGTTATTTGTCCATGCAACAATAATAAAATGATTATCTGCTGAATAATAACTAGATCTCAGGGACAATGCCAATTTCTTTTCACATATTAACCCTTTTCAATCCCACCCCATGAGTCGCTCTTACCATCTTCATTTCCAAGGAGGAAACGGGGACAGAAGCATCAGTGAGTGTGTAAGAGTGCACAGTTTTGGAGTGGAAAGCCAGGAGTCCGCTCCAATCAGGATAGTTCCAGAACCCAAACTCTTTAGCTGCTGCCCTCCACTGCTTCTCTCATTTTTGATACTTCCTTGTTTGGTTGGTTTATTCCATTTATTTGTTTTTTTAAATTGATATCTTTATTAACTTCAAAACTTTATGATTTATTTTACTATGTGGTTGGAGTTTCTATGAGTTAAGGCCCGGCGTTAGAGTCCCTTAGCTTGCTCTGTACATCCCAGATGTGATCAACAGGGGAAGGCCCTTCCCCAGCCTGCTTTAGACTCCTGACACGGAGACATGAGGATGTTTTGCTGGGTATCATCTCCACTTACCTCCCAGAAGTGCTTTGGGATTCGGTTGTCCATGCTGGTCCCATCAGATCCCTGCTGCACTCTATCTGCATAATATACAGAAACTGCCATCCATTGTTCCAATATACAGTTATTTCAGTGCTGATTTGGGAAGTAAATGCATCAGCTCAGAACAGTCTTGAGCTGGAATGTGATGATAATTTTTAAGTCTAAATATATATTTAAATTCTGCCTCTATTTACTTGATTCAGAACTCTCTCCTGTTGAAGGATGGCCCCTCTCAACTGCACCTCAACTACCTCTTCTGCCCTCTTCACTCCACTCCAGGTCATTCTGCTGGTGTCAATGCTCCTTTCCTCTCCACTGGCTCCCTGTGGTCCTCCTGAAGCATATCCCACCCTTTATGGAGACTTCGACTCCTTCGTGACCATGATCACTCATCCTTACAGCTTTTATGCAGATGCTACTAATATCCCAAAGAGCAAATGAAAGTACAAATGGCAGCGAAGAGCAATGAATTTCTGGCCAAACTCAACAATGGGCCATGTGGTCTTTCAAGCATCCTATCATGTTACCAAATCAGGAAGTGATTCATTCCCAGTGAGAAATGCTCCCAGCTACGCACGCCAATAAAAAAAAAGCTTGGTTCAGATACAACCAAATGGCAAACAGTTGCATACAAGGCATATTTCCCCATGGAATGTGCCCTATGCAGAGGTGAGGGCTTCCCCGTCTGCGTTGCTTCCAACTATCTTTTATGTCTTAAATTTGCATCGGATTTGCAATGCTATGGGTGCTTGGGGTGGCCTGGGTAGCAATGGAGAATGTTTGTCTGAGGTGCAAAATTTCTTTCATTTTTTTTTTTTTATGTGAGTACTGGGAATCAAACTCAGGACCTCATGCTTGCCAGCAAGTGCTTGTTCCACTGAGTGATATCACCGGCCCTTTTTTTCCTTTATGTGGGTACTGGGAGTCGAACTCAGGACCTCACACTTGCCAGGCAGGCGCTTATGCTGCTGAGCTATCTCACGGACCCAGGTGTAAAATTTCTGACAACACATTTAGTCAACACACAGGCTGATGATAAAAGAAAAAAACTGATGATTAAAAGAAAATTATTAAAATTCAAGGGAGGATTTCTCTGTACTCTGATTTCTGACCCAAACAAACAAACACCCACTAGTACTTAGCCATGCATAGTGCCTGGAACAGGAGGGACCTCATTAAAAGTTTCTTTAATGCGGAGAAAGAATGTATTTTGTAATTCCAAAGAAGTCCTATGGACTGTGTAAAGTTAATAGTGAAAGGCCTAACTCAAGCCTGATAACTTTTGAAAAGAAATCAGGTATAATGAATCTCACTGGGAATCCTGGGGGCTTTCCTTGGATTTGTGCTATGTTGCAGGGAATGATGTAAAGAGAAATCTACAATATACAAGCTCATCTGGAGTTTCATGTAATTTTCATTTGCTAAATTACTTTTTAAAAATCATGTTCTGTCTTGCAAGACCTTCAAAGCTATGTGCCTGTGTGCGAATATGTTTGTTTCTATTTGATTTGAAATTATTTTGCATAATGTAGGCTGACTGAATGAGGACTTTCCCCCCATAGCCCACTTGCTCTCCATATTTTTCTACCATCAAAATATGTGTGTACACCCTTGCACACACATATTCAACATAGCAGTGTTGATAGCAAGGTATTTTACCAAAATATTTGATTAGATTCAGCTGGATTTTCTCCTTTCTACAGCTTAGTTGGAGAAGCTAAATACAGCCAAGCTCAAATCCCCTCCTGTTTTCTTTTATGCCCTATTACATATTTAGTAGATAATAGATTGTTTTCCACCAGTATTGTAATTTTTGAATAAGAATTGGTATCCTTGCCAGCATAAATAAATGGAGAGAAAACCAAAACATTCTCATGTGAAGTACTACATTCAATATCACATTTTAATGGAATTTATAGCTGGATTTTGAAGTTTCTTTATTTTGTTTAAATTGGTGATTATCAGGAAGCAAAGTTTTCTGAATAAGAGTTTTCTAAGTGCTCTAATCCCCCAAGCCCCCCAATTTTTATTAGTACATGTTTGCAGTACACCGTAATTACATTTATCGTGAGGATTTGGTACATGTACATAACATATATTAATAATATTTTCTCATTCCCTAGCCCTCCCAGTCCTCCCTGCTCCCCCTGACTCTTGGTCCCCTTCCCATTTGCAAGAGCTCTATTTCATTATTTTTTCTTCAATTCCCTTTTGCCCCATCCCCTTTCCCTCCCTTCCCTCCCCACTCCTTCCATCTCTTGCTCCCTTTACCATTTGAAAAACATATCCCTACTTCCTACTATCTTTTATTTTGCTCATTATATTTTGTCTAAAGCCCAATTTTTAAGTGATTCTTGCCAGAAAGTGTCTTTCAAAGGAAGATATGTGCTACTTAAACTTTATTCTGAGTGTAAGAGCTTTGATGTAAGGCTTCAAATTTGTTTTTTCAGTAGGGTGTGTATTTTTGTATTGTTTAGCATCAATAGAGTCAAGAACTAGACTTATTTTCTCCTTTTATTTCTCTGTGAAATTGTACAGGTTTTGATGTTTTTCCTGGTTCTCCTAGGAGTGTCTCCTACAAAGCAATTATTAAGAGCCTTGACCCTGGGTCTTTCTCATATGCTCAGTCTAAATTTGCTTCCATGGCAGAGCCATCTTTCAAGGCAATTAAGAAGCCATGCAGTAACTCCTTGAATTTAACCCTTAAAAACCTCAGGGATGGATTCTTAAAATGAAATTGCTTTGTCATGGCCTCGAGGCCCTTAGAAAATTTTGTTAGGATTTTAATATATTCAAATTCAGAGATATAAAATCTCAAAAACATTGTGGTTTATATGGTCCAGTGTGACTCTCACTGCATTGAATATTATTGTTTTTAGCTGAACTATAGAACATATTCCTTGACCTCGTTTTCACTACCCAGTTGCTACCATTCTGGTGTAGTCATAAGTTGAGAGGTAGCAGTAGTGCCCATCACTGCCAATCTGGAGGGATTCTGTACTGGGCACTTCCAGAAACATATATAAGGCAGTATCCAGATGAGCTGGAGATTATTGTGGAGTGGTTTCTAGATAGCCAATTGTTCCTGAAGTGGCTTTATTAAATGATGAGCTTTGACTTGGGTTTTGTTTCTATTCGTTAAGTTCATTGACATCCATAGTTCCCCAAATTAGTTTTATTAGAGCACACAAGCAAACCTTGGTGGGAATACCAAGATTACACACAAAAAAGTACAAATATTTATGAAGATGAATGACCTGATATTGTTTCTGGTGTTCACAAAGTTCAGCTGCAAATATTAGAAAGGTACTTAGAGAGAAACACATTCCTTCCTCTCCTATTGTAGAATTTTAAGAATGGTTTACTTGTTTTGAAGTGCCTAAGATTATTATATTTTCCCTTCATTTACACATGTAACAGACAAGAGATAAAGAAAATAAGATTGTTTAAGTTACAGAGTTTTCATCTGACCCAGTAAAACAGCTTTCTTTTTACTTTTAAAATCCTGACTATATTTTTATTTTTGCATCTTTGTTATTCTCCAGATGTTATTTAGTTTTGAATTTTTTGCCACCATTTACTGACCCGAGGAGGGCTCAACAGTGTTGGAATTTTAATATACAATTCCTGTTATTTTCCTTCTTTTGAATTGATTTGTATATATCAAGAATTGTTTTGGTAACTTACTTCCTGGGGTGTTGTGTGTGACTTTTAGCTATAATTTTTTTCTCTTTTATACACTTCACAGGAGAGCAGTACTTAGTTTTGCACAGCTCAGATTTTATGGTTCAGCTGCATTTTTCTAATTATAAATATCTTGTGCTACTTTTGTATGCTAAGTCAATGACACGTTTGGATTAACTTAAGTAATATAACAGTTTTAAATAGTCAACGATCATAAAAAAATCCCAATCATATTTCATAGTTTAAGTTCAGCAGAAGAAGTTTACATGCTCTAACTACTGTGACAACCATAAGTATTGTTTGAAATAAATAAGGTCATCTATCTCCATAGTCAATGTCTAGTTGTATTACTTCCCGTATTTTGCTTTTCTTGTCATCTCCCCACTTATTACTTTTGGACTGCTTATAACAATAGTTTCTACATCAAATTTAGTACCTTGGAGGGAGGTTACATTATTCCAGATGACTCATAGGAGGGAAAGTAGATCCTGAAATAAACAGCCCTGTTGCCCTGGGCAAGTCATTTAATCCTTGTGAAACCCAGAAAAACAAGGTTGAAGATCTCTAAGGTGGTTCAAAAGCTTAAGTTATATAAACCTCTTGCCTGAGATGGGAGTCCTCAGGGAAGGTATGGAAATGATGCACTTTTCTTAGGTATAATTCTCACTCAAGATCCTAGGTAAATCTCTAGTATCCACCTTCTTAGAGTGGAACTAAGACTGCCAGATTTATGGCGCATGTCCTAAGTATCACATGGGATATACTTATACTGAAAAATTATTCATTGTTCATCTGAAATTCAAATTTAACTGAGTGCCCTGTATTTTATTTGCTACATAACTGCAACCATAACCAGAACCAAGTCTTTAGTCTCCCAAAAGTCTAACACCATTGCATTAGAAGGAAGTTGTACCATTACTTTCCCTGTTAGCCAAACCTTATGTATTTCATAGGGAGAAATAACAGTGCCTAAACCCTGTAATGTCTAGTCCTGAAAGCCCCCAAGAAGTCTTTACTACAGTGATGTGAAATCTTTGAATGGGCAGTATTTTTTATACAAGAGCCCCATCTGAGCTACCCCACTCATTCTGCAGTCTTCATGACTGGGCATCATCACCGGGTTTGTGGCCAGGTTGGCCAGGTTGGTATGCTAGCCTGCTTCTAGTTCCCAGTTATGGAATGTCTCCTGGAAATAAGTTTACGGGGAGATGTAGGGGTGTCCGTTCCAATCTGTCAAATGATTGTGGTTTGTAGTAAACTACATGTTTTGAACAAGGAGGTGACTCTTTGCAGTGAGTTGCTTTTAAATGGTAGAGTTTTATCCTCAAAAGAAGTTTTAGACACATTATCTCCCATCTTGTTTTGTTCGTCTTCTTTCCTCCCTTGTGAATTTCCTTCCTTATGATTCATTTGATGAATCAGAGCTCCAGTCTTCCCCTATGTGGCCAGAATGCTGACAATATATAACTGAAATATTATTCCTACCCTTACTGTCCCTGTAGTCTCCAGACCACTGCTTTACAAACTCTGATGTGCACACTGATCACCTGAGGGACTGGACCTCCCCTGGAATTCAAGTGTACCCCTGACTGTATGGATGCCCACCTTTGAGTGAACCTACCTACAGACTTCACCATCATGGGGGAGGGGGTGTTGGGTTCTGTCTGTGTGTAGGAGAGGAGAATTCCTGAGACTGGTTTTTTTTTGGATTTTGAGTGCAAGGGAAAAAGAGGTGAATATGCTGTGGCTGCCTGCAGTCAGACTGCAATCAAGGCAAGAAGGGAATTGTGGGAACACTCAGGCCTTTTGTCTTAGCGATCATGTGTGAATCTCATGTACATTCTCTTGTTGGAGTATTTGATCTGAGTTCTCCCCAGATACTTCTTTCATTTTTGAGGTTCCATTTTGTTTTTGAGTTTTTTCTGCTTTGATTTAGTTGGTGTTTATTTTCTCTCCATCTTCTCATCTCTCTACCTCATTTTTCAACTCAAGCTTCAATCACAATACTATTTTATTTTTTATTTGTTTCTCCCATTTTTAAAATTCTCCCTCTAAAGTTTTTACTTTATCATATTCTGCTCTTTCTCAATCATTCCTTGTCTTCTCTTTTATTAATCATCAGTCCTCTCTATGATATTCCTTTTGCTCTTCCTTATCTTACCTAGCTGCCTGTCTTTCCTTGCCTCTTTTCCACTTTACAGGTACCCACACATATCAATGGTTTCTGACAACCTCGTAGCTTTCGTTGATCCCAAAGTACACCTCTGTCCTCCTATATCCCATTGTTGCTCCCATAAGTATCTTCTTAAACTCCTCAGTGCTCTTTAATCTAACTTTAAGACCTCCAACAGAATCTGACTCCATGCCTAATGTTTTTCACCTATTATTATTCCTCTATAATAAGAAATATTATTATTTCACCTATTATTATTATTTTTTTTTGTGTGTGTGGGTACCGGGGGGTCGACCTCAGGACCTCGCGCGCCAGCAGGCACCTGTGCCTCTGAGCGATATCACCAGCCCCTTTTTCGTATGTGGGATCCGGGAGTCGAACTCGGGCCCTCGCGCTTGCCGGGCAGGTGCTTAAGCCACTGAGCCATCTCACCGGCCCTTCACCTATTATTATTCCTCTCCCCCTACTGATTTACACTCCTCTTTCACCCATCCCTCCATCTCTCCCTTCCACTTCTTCCACATTGCAGAATAACTGCTAAGAATAATTGAATATAGGCTGCAAGGATTATTGATAAAGGGTGAAAGCGTAAATGCAAGGTCTATTGTATATAAGCAATGTATGATCAGATCTGTTGATGCTGTTACAACCAGAAGTAATTGTTTCCTCAAAACAAAGGGACAAAATCCAAACCACTTAAATTAAATAGCTGAATAGGTAAATACTATCTCTGGACAAATAAAGCTGAAAATGCATCACTGGAAGACAGTATCTTACTAAAAAGATCTTCATATCAATTATAAGCTCTTCTCATCTACTTGATCTCAACCCTCACCCAAAAGAGGAAGAAAACGGGGAAAAAAAGCATATATAAAAGACCCCAAGGTCTCCTAAGTCTCCCAAGGTAGATCCACAGGACACCGATGGAAAGGAAAGCAAAAGCCAGGTAGTGGAGCTTTATGAATTGATTAAAGATGATTTGAAAAAAAAAAAAAAAAAACCTTGAAGAGTTCAAAGAGGACATGATCCAAAAGTTTATGGAATTATCATAGAAAATGACCAACACTCATTTGGGGGAATGAATAAAAATTAGAAGAGCTGACCAAAACGGTTCAAACCTGAATGACAACTTTACTAAAGATATAGAATCCAGAGAAAACTTTCAGACAGAAGTACCAGATATAAAAGTTATATGGAACTCATAAATTGCAGAAATGACCAATGTGAAGTCAGGGTTTCTGAAATCTAGGACAAAATGGTAAATTGTGATGAATTACTCAGAGAAGTCTTAAAAACAGAGAACAAGAAAAACATCATCCAACAGCTACTAGATGACACTAAGAAGACCAAGCTAAGTTAATTAGATTTAGAGAGAAACTAGAAGATATCACACATGGAATATTATGTTTGTTTACAGAAATCATAATAGAAAACTTACAAAGTATAAGGAAAGAGTTCAATATACAAGTAAGCAAGGCTTACCAACCAGATGGAAAAAAAGGTTCCATGACACATTATAATTTTTAAAAATCCCAGAATTTTAAAAGCTGTCAGAGAAAAGCCAAAAAACCAATCACATATAAAGGTTAACCCATTAGAATTACAGCAGATTTCTCAACACAAACTTTAAAGGTCAGAGGAGTTTGTAGTGAAGTATTTCAAGCCCTAAAAGCAAACAATTTCTAACCCATATTAATATATCCAACAGAACTTTTTTTCAAAGTAACAGGGAAATTAGGACATTCTATGAAAAATAAAAACTAGAGATTTATGAATATCAAAACATCACTCCAGGGCCGGTGAGATGGCTCAGCGGCGTTAGCGCCTGCCTTGCAAGTGCGAAGGCCCAAGTTCGACTCCCGGATCCCACATATGAAAAAGGGGCCCGTGATATCGCTCAACGGCACAGGTGCCTGTTGGCATGCGAGGTCCTGAGGTCGACCCCTGGTACCCACAAAAAAAAAAAAATCACTCCAAAAAATACTCAAGAATATCCTAGACAGAAACAATGAGGCCAACAAAAAAATCCTGAAGGAATGAATACATCAAGCAAAGCAAACAGATAAGAGGGGGGAAGAGAGAGAGAAACAAAGGAGTCATCATCAGAGAAAAAGCACCATAAGAATCAATCAACACCTCTCAGTAAAACTCAATGTTAATGGCCTCATCTCTTCAATTAAAAGACACAGAACGATAGAATGGATTAAAAAAAAAAAAAACAGAATCCAACAGTCTGTTGCATTCAAGAAACTCATCTAAACCAAAAAATATAATCACAGACTAAAAATCAAAGAATAGAAAATAATATTTCATGCACCAAGACCCTGAAAACAAGTAGGAGCAGCAATTTTAAGACAAAGTAAACTTCAAGCTAAAACTGATGTGAAGAGACAAAGATCACCATATACTAGTTAAGGGAATAATCTAACAAAAAGAGCTAACATTTTTAAATATGTATTCATCAAATATTGGAGCACCTAGCTTCATAAAAAAAATACTGCTGGACATAAAAGATCAAATAAACACTAATAATCATAATAGGTGACCCCAATTCTCCACTTTCACAAACAGGTCAATTGAACAAGAAAGTCAATAAAGAAATATCAGAGCTGAGCCACACCCTTGAACATATGGATTTAATAGATATCTACAGTGTTCTACTCTACTACAACAGAGGACACATTCTTCTCTGTGGCACACAGAACTTTCTCTAAAATAGATCACATATTATTCCACAAGCCTGCTTAAATAAATATAAAAGAATCCAAATCACCCATGTTTACTATCAGAACATTGTGCAATGAAACCAAAAAGCAATCACAGAAGAAATCACAGAAAATTTAAGAAACATCTGGAAAATTAATAAAACACTCCTGAAAACCCAATAGTTCACCAAAGAAATCAAAGGAAATTAAGCAATTTCTAAAAGCAAACAACAATACCACTACAACACACCAGCACATATGAGAGACAATAAAAGCAGCCCTAAGAGGGAAGCTTATTGCAATCATGTTCGCATTAGAAAAACAGAGCATGCTCAAATAAATAACCTAACAAGAAACCTCATAATACTAAAAATAAAAAAAAAAAAGCAGCAAAAAGAGTTTAAACAGAAATTAAGGAAAAAATGATAAAGAACAGAGTGGAAATTAATGAAATTGAGACTAAAATAACAATACAATCAACAAATCAAAGAGCTGGTTCTTTGAAAGAATAAACAAAATAGATAAACCCTTAGCCAAACTTAGCAAAAGCACATGAGAAAAGATTCACATCAATGTGATGGAAAATGAAGAATATGAAATCATAATGGATACCATCAAAATCCAGAAGAGATTACTAGAAAAATTGTATTCCAACAAATAGGAAAATCTTGAAGAAATGGATAGATTCCTAGATGCACAACAAATTACCAAAACTAAACCAAGAAGACATAAAAATTTTGAACAATCCAATAACAAGCAATAAAATTGTGGCAGTAATAAAAGGAAATCTCCAACTTAAAAAAAAAAAAAGGACCCATTGGTCTTACTGCTGAATTCAACAAAATATTTAAAGATGTTATATCACAAATATTTCTCAAACTCTTCAATAAAATTGAAAGGGAAGGAGTGCTTCCAAACTCATTTCTGGAAACCACCATCACTCTGATTCCAAAACCAAAGACTCAACTAAAAAAAAAAAAAGCTACAGGCCAATCTCTTTAATGAGCATAGACGCAAAAATCTTTAATAAGATATTGGCAAATAAAAGGCAACATAGCATCAAAAGGATCATACATCATGATGAAGTACAATTCATCTCAGGGTTGCAAGAGTGGTTCAAGATACACAAATCAATAAATAAGGTACCACATAAGCAGAAGCAAGGATGAAAACCACATGTCACATCAATAGATGCAGAAAAAGCTATTGACAAAATCTAACACCACTTCATGACAAAAACTCTGAAGAAAATAGGTGCAGAATGACCTTGCCTGAATCTGGTAAAAAGACATTTATGACAAACCAATGGTGGACATCATGTCAAATGAAGAAAGATTGAAAATATTCCCTCTAAAATCAGGAATGAGACAAGATTGCCCACTATCACCTCTTCTGTTCAACATAGTACTCAAAACATTAGCCAAAGCAATCAGAGAGGAGAAAAAAATAAAGGGATACATACAGGAAAGGAAGAAGTCAAATAACCATTTTTTGCAGATGCCATGACACTCTACATAGAATACCCAAAACATTTCACAAAAAATTCTTAGAATTAATAACCAATTTCAGCAATGTAGCAGGATACAAAAATCAACACACAAAAATCAGTAGCATTCATGTACACCAATAATGAACTCAATGAGAAAGAAATTAGGAAAAATACCATTCACAATAGCATCAGGAAAAATTGAATACCTCGGAATTAACCTAACCAAGAAAATGAAATACCTCTACAATGAAAGTTACAGGACTCTGAAAAAGGAGAACAAAGAGGACATCAGAAAATGGAAAGATATCCCCTGTTCCTGTATAGGTAGAACCAATATAGTCAAAATGACCATACTCCCCAAACTCATACATAGAGTTAATGCAATCCCAATCAAAATACCAGCACCATTCCTCACAGAGCTAGAGAAAACAATCCTAAAGCTCATATGGAACCAGAAGAGACCCAGAATAGCAAAAGCAATCCTGAGTGACAAGAGCAAAGCTGGAGGCACCACATTACCTGACTTCAAGTTATACTCCAAAGAATAGTGATAAAAACACCATGGTATGGTAACAAAAACAGACATGTGAATCAATGGAAGAGAATAGAGGATGCAGAAACACCCCCAGACACATTCAGCTATTTGATCTTCAACAAAGGAACCAAAAAATATACACTGGAGGAAAGATAGCCTATCCAACAAAGGGAGCAGGGGAAACTTGGAATCTATATGCAGAAGATTGAAGTTGGACCCATACCTCTCACCATGTACTAAACTAAAATCAAAATGGATCAAAGATCTAAACATTAAAACAGAAACAGCGAACCTACTAGAAGATAAAATAGGTAAAACATTTGAAGCTGTACATGTAAATATGGACTTTCTGAACAGAACTTCAATTGCACAATAAATAATAGCAAGAATCAACAAATAGGATTATATCAAATTTAAAAGCTTCTGCACATGAAAAAAAATCAGCGAAGAGACAACTTACAGAATGGGAAAAAATTTTGCCTGCAGTTCCTCAGACAATAGACTGATATCGAGGATATATAAAGAACTTAAAAAAATTAGACCACCCAAAATAAAAGAACCAGTCAAAAAATGAGCAAGTGAAATGAATAGACACTTCTTGGAAGAAGAAGTAACCAATAAACATATGAAAAAATATTCAGCATCTCTGGCCATTAAAGAAATACAAACTAAAACAACACTAAGGTTTTATCTTATAACAGAAAGAATGGTAATCATTAAGAAATCAAATAATAACAAATGCTGGAGTGGTTGTGTGAAAAAGGAACACTTCTACATTGCTGGTGGGAATGTAAACTAATACAACCATTATGGAAATGGTATAGGGATTTCTTTTTTGGCCCTGCTATTCCCCTTCTAGGTATTTTCCCAAAAGAGGTAAGGACATCATATTACAATGACACATTCATAACTCTGTGTATAGCAGCACAGGTCATAAGAGCTAAGTCCTGGAAGTAGCCTGTGTACCCATCAACAGGTGAATGGATGAAGAAAATGTGGTATCCATACATAATAGAATACTACTTGGCTATAAAGAGGGATAAATTTGAGACATTTGTAGGAAACTGTATACATGAAAAATGTAAAATTAAGTGAAATGAATCAGACACACAAACTCAAATACCATGTGGTATCTCTCGTTTGAGAAAGGAAAAGAGTAAATAAAGAGCAAAATGAAGGATTGATGGAAGGAAATAGGGAGATAGATCTTTTGCAAAGGGGAAGGGATCCAAGAGACTGACGATGAGGGGAGTGGAGAGGGGAAGGGAAAGTAAAAGATTTAAAATGTGTCATGCATATGTCCCAAATACCCACAGTGTATGTAAACATTATATGTCATAAGTATGAACTAAGAATAATAACAATAATAATGAAAATGGAAAAGGGGATCTAGAGAAGGAGGGAGGAAGGTGGGCAGGTAAGGAAAGGGGAATAAAAAAGAATCAAGATGTGTTATGTACATGTACCTATTCCCTAAGATAAGTGTAAACTTCAAGTACTGCAAACATGTACTAATAAAATAAAAATTTTAAAGTGCTGATTCTTGTTTAGTCTGGGGTGGATCTAGATTCTTGTTCGTACAAGGTTCCAGGAGCTCCTCCTGTTCATCTGTGACTACTCTCGGATATCAAGTCTAGCCAATACCACTTGTTGGGAAATTCCTCAGCTACTTAGGGATGGACAAGAGAATCAGTTGTTCCAGAAGGGCATGAGATATGGTCAAATCAGTCTGGGATCTCCTCGAAAATCTCCCCTCACTGTCATCATTTCCCGTATTCCAGGTGGAATTGCTTGCTTGGCAGCTCCAACACATAACACAAGGATAGATTTCACTTCCTCTAAACCAGACCTGAAGTAGATTAAATCTCATAATCCCTGACTAGTTAACACCATGCTTATTTGCTATCTAAAAATAAATCATTAACTGAAAGATCAGGCATGAAACTAGCCTGGAAAATGACACAGTATTATTTTAAATGACTTTACTGATTAGACTTATAATTTTTTCTATTGATATTCTAAGATTCCCTCACTGTCAATTGCATAATCTTCTTAATTTATTCAGAAGACTGTTGATGCTATTATATCAACCAACCTATTTTAAGTGTCTACTATGTCCAAGTTAGTGTGCTAGGTGAATGATGAGATGAGAAACATAAAACACTGATTTTTGTTTTACTCCAAAACAGGCTCACATCAAGTGTTTACCATGTACCAAGAATTTTTCTTGGAATTTTATACATTTTACTTTTTGAATTTTTATAATAAGCTTCTGGGTAGTATTAATATCATTATCCCTAGTTTAAAGTTGACAAAACTGAGGACAGGTTGCTTTGTAAGCTCACACAGCCAGCAAGTGGTGGACCAGGATTTGGGCTCAGAAAGTCAAGCTTGGGTGCCTGGACTTTCAAACAATATATTCTATTCTGTGTGTATCTCTTGAGACAGCCACAGATACACCTAATTCTTGGAAAGGATTTTGACAAGTCAAGCTGGAAGCTGGAGAACAGCTTGCCATATAAGCAAGGATATTGCCACTTCCACTCCAGGGATGGGACAATGAAGATAAAATCCTAAACCTCAGTGTGATAGTTTTTGGAGGTGAGGACTTTTGGAAGTAATTAGGTCATGAGGGTGGAGCCCTTGTGGATTAGATTAGTGCCCTTATGAGAAGAAGCCAAAGAGCTAGCTCCTTTCCCGAGCTATGTGAGGATACAAAAAGAATTCAACATGCTGTATGCTAGACAAGAGCCCTGACCATCCTCACAGCCTGATCTCAAACTCCCAGCCTCTGGAACTGTGAGGAACAAATTTCTATTATTTATAAGATATCCAGCATGTACCACTCATGCATTGCTTAATAGCAGGTATAAATTCCGGGATGTGTGTTGTGAGGAGATGTTGTCATCGCGCGAACATCATAGAGTACATTTGTACAAAGCTACGGGGTACAGCCAACTACACACATAGACTGTGTGGTATAGTCCATTGTTCCTAGGCTACAAACCTAAAGGGCATGTTACTGGGTATCGTAGGCAACTGTAACACACTGGTAAATATTTGTATATTAAAATGTATTTAAACACAGAAAGGGCACAATAAAAATACAAAGTGATAGACATTTTCAGCTCTATGACAATCTTATGGGACCACTGTTGTAACGTATACACAATCTGACCAAAGCACTGTACTTTGGTACAACAGCCTGAACTAATCAGTTTCCTTTCTATGAGAGGACGTAAAAGTATTAGCACCCACCTCATTTAACTGTTACCTTAGGAAACTAAATATTATAGCTAATGTTAAAAAGAGCCAAAATTCCAGTAACAAAGGGGAAATGCACGAGGGGATACAGAGCAAGAACAACTCACACAAATGCAACTTGGCAGCTGACTGTAGAGGGCAAAAGAGAAGGAAGAAGGGAAATCCCTGAGGTCTGAACTTCATAACCAGAACAAGGATGCCATCAACTCAGAAAGCAAAGTCCATTCAGTCTGCAACATTAGAAGGAGATGATATCCTCATCATCATCATTACTATCCTTATTTTACATAAGGGACACTGAGGCTTAAAGAGGGTAAATATTCCACCTAAGTTGAAGCACTTATCAACCAAGTTGAAAGCTCAACCCGCCAGCCTGATTCAAAGCCACGTTCTTAAGCACTACGTAGGCTGAGACCATGGGTGAAAAAAAGAGGTGTGAAGCCAAAATTGATTTCTCCCTCCCTTACAATAGAATCCTTCTTTCCTGCCTGCTTTACATTCTACCTTGCATTAAAGTCGTGTTTCACTTCTAAATTATGAACTCTCTGGCAGCAGACTCTAAACCACTTGAATTCCCTGTGCTGTGGACATAATATGCACCCTCTGACCTTGTGAATGAGTGAATGATTGAAAAAAACTACCAAAAGTCATCAGAACTAGACAAAAAGATTTCAAAGCTATTTTCACAGAAAGAGTATTTTGCATTTTCCTAAAAATAAAGCTAACAATAAGGTAGCAAATGGTATTAGAATAGGGTAGGGGAAAAGTCTGACTGAGCTATATCCCTGTGGAGCATCTCTATTTCCCCAGGCTTCTTACCTTTCACAATCTCATTAAATGTCTCTATGCGTCTCATCAAATCCTATGAAGATCAAGTAGATAAGAAAGGTCCACCATTTGTCAAGGTACTTTTTATTGTGACCATTCATTTTGTTCGTCTTTTTTTTTTTTTTTTCTTTTTTCTTTTACATCTCCTTGTTCTCCCATCCAGGAAAGTGAAAACAATTTTTTCCTGTGGTATTGAACTTTCAGGTGATTGTTGGCAGCGTCAGTCTTCATCCAATTTTTTTTTTTTTTGTGGGTACCGGGGGTCGACCTCAGGACCTCGCACGCCAGCAGGGGCCTGTGCCGCTGAGTGATATCACCAGCCCCTTTTACGTATGTGGGTACCAGGAGTCGAACTCAGGCCCTCGTGCTTGCCAGGCAGGCGCTTAAGCCTCTGAGCCATTTCACCAGCCTGAGTCTTCATCCATTTTTAAAAGTCCTTTTGCAAATCAGAATTACAGTTAATGAAAAATTTGAATCCATTTTTAGTGCAATCAAGATAACTTGCCGACAACGGAAAGGCCTTAGCACAGAATGGGAAATTGGGCTATTTATTCACACAGCAGCCATCCACAGATTCTTTAGAGCCATCTCAGCTCAAGCATCCTCCTGTATTTAACATCTGGGGGTGGGAAGTAAATAAGAGGAGAGCGTGTGTCCTGAGCATCCTTCAGCGGGAATCTGACTTGTAGTCCAACTGGTCCCCTCCCCAGGAGCAGCCAATCACTGACAGATCTGGCCCAAGCTTGCACCTAGAGTCAATGCAGGAGGGCCTTGTCTTCTAGAGCAAAAAAGATCCTGATCCAGAGACGAAAACTTAAATGTGATCTTTTGCAGTACTCAAGCCACTTACTGACAAAACTATCACCTACCTGCGAGAGAGAGCAGAGGGCACCAGAAGGACCCACTTTTCCAGATTCCTCCCTCAGCAGCCTGACACAGGGCCGCTATCCACTGGCGTAGGGCTGCGTGGAAATCCTACACTGGTCACCCTTTTAGACCAGAGTATGACTGCTATGACTTTAAGAGATTAAAATACATATGCCAGCTGGCTGGGATAAGGATTTCCATTCCACCTTTCCTTCCAGATCCAAAATACAAACGTTTCTATCGTGGGAGTATAGGCCAATTGGCATTACCTTCTTGTCTGTTATGTGCCTCTCGAGTTATCAGCACATATCACAGGCCCTGTTGGCGAGCAGATCTTCCAGTGATGTCATGGATTCCGTGAATGTGGAACAAAGAAAATGCATTGAGCATCTAGTATACACCATCGAGAATATACCCCCTGTGACTGATGTCAGGGGCTCTGTTAAACTGTCCTTGCCCCTATGGACACCTGAATTTGATGTGAATAGATCGAGCCAGATTCACTCACACCAGATATCCATGGTGAGCAGACCTCAGGGGTTATCTACCTCAGGATTTACAAAAAAGATAAAAACCATTGATGAAGATCAAGAACGATCGAGCCCATAGTCCTAATGAGAATAAATCCCACTTTTAAAAATATCCTCATATGAAGGGTAGACAATGGATCTTCCATTGGTTTCTAGTTCTTTGTTTCACTAAAAATATTTGGTATTCACCTTAACCAGTGTGACTAAGGCCACTATGCAATTTCTACCTGTGTTCTTTCCTGAATTCCATGCTGGTTTTGTCTTTCAAGCCCCCTTGCTTGGCTTAGCGACCTCAGTGTGGTCAGAGGGACTGAGAAGGAAGTGTTGCTGGGTTGCTGGGTCATAAGAAGAGTTGGTGACACCCTCTGTGGAGAGGCAGGGAAAATCCTGCTTATAGTTCACCCAGAACTGCACTTCTTATTTGACAGTGCCATGACATTCCCTGAGCATCCCTGCTACGCATCACTCAGAGGGCTGCCTAAGTCTTCTGTGCCCAGCAGACCTCACCCACAATCTCACACATTGCTTCATTTAATCCCCGCAAACACCTTGGAACCAACTATTATTATCCCATTTTCCAGAATCTGCTACAGGTGGCTTTCCCAAGGTGCAGCCCATAAAATATCAATCACAAGCTTCTTCACTTGGAAGTCTTCTTGATCTAATAAGTTTGAAAAACAATGTATAATATTTCCAGAGCATATTAATCCTATGGTAAGGGAGCTTATTTAACTTTGTTTAACCCAGGGTTTCCCACACTTTGATTTCAAACACCATTTCCTACAATACACTTTTGGAAACACTGGCCTAGATCACAAAATAAGGAGGGAGAGGAGGGCCTTTTGACCTTCACACAGAGTACCACAGTGTATTTTCCCCTACAAAGTCATTAATATTTATAAATTTATCATACTAAACATAATTTTGTAATTTTTACATAAGTATTTCACACAGTATATCATAGCTATCATTTTCCTTTTACTAGCTTAAAAATATACATATGTAACTTCATCAGAATATCTGGATGAAATACTAGAGGGAGAAAATATGAATTTAAAAGACTATTTGGGGGCTGGTGAGATAGCTCAGTGTCATAAGCGCCTGCCTGGCAAGCACGAGGTCCTGAGTTTGACTCCCAGTACCCACATACAAAGAAAAAAATAAAGACTATTTGGGGCTAACAGAGACAAACATATAAGACCTAAAGAGATTATATCCAAGCTAAGCACATCAGGAATGACTTGGAATAGATAGAGCTGTCCTATGGAAGAAGCTCAGCTGATTCAAGGTTGAACTGTCACCATTAATAATGCCCTTCACATCGTCCTAGCACTCTATAGTTTGTAAAGCATGTATAAAACACAATTTGATTTTCATAGTCAAGATGGCTGGTAGGTATCAGTAGACCATCCTTATGGATGAGGAGAAAAATCCAGAAAAGTCAGGAAGTTCCCTTTATGTCTAGATAGCTTGTATTATAGTTGGGAGTTGAACTCAGGTCTTATTATTTTAAATTCTTTTTTTTTTCCTGAGGCAAAGTTGTTATGATTGTTGAGGAATAAAGCTCACATGGATAGGGAATGCAATTTGGGGAGAAATTGATATGAGGAAAACCAGAAGGTCATTTGTCACACAATCTCCCCTCACACTGGCCACACATTGACAGCTGGTGTGGGCAGTCCCAGGCAAAAAGCTGGCATGCTATTCAGGCAACAGGAATGCTTTCTTCAGCCTTGCTCCTGAGAGGTGTCACTCCCAGCTGAGGCTGTCAAGGCATCTGGGAATGTTAAGGATTATTACTGAGTTTAGAGTAGGATTTTTGTGGTTGGAATCTCTTCCCACAGAGCTGGACCAAGAGCTGAGCAAGGGGAAGAACAGCTTCAAAAGCATGAGAGGCAAGCAAGGAGATCCCAGAAGGGGAAATGTCAAGGGGGTCCTAATTAATCAAGATGGTTGAGGTATAAATTAGTTCCATAGTTCAACAGAATGTATCCTTTCTGTCCTGCATCCATTGCATATAATTCCTTTTGTGTGCAATTTCTTAAAAAAATGAGCATTATGGTTAAAATTTAAAAAGTGGACAGTTCTGTTGAAATGCGCCACAGTCATTAAACCTCACTCTAAAGAGGAAAAGAATAGGAATGGCTACCTTTCTAATCCAAAAACTCAGAACACTCTTGGAAATTTTGTTTGTTTTCCAGAAAATGAAAGTTTAGTTTCTGAAACCTGAGATTTTTAAGTGGAAATAAATATTTGCCAGAATTATCCCTTATCTTTACAGAGTGCTAAAGGCAGCAGTTCCATCTTGTCTGGGGTTTCCACTTGTCCTGATAACTTGTTTCTAAGTCCAGCAAGTACTAGGAATTTGCTGACTGCTATAACTTGGCTCCCAAATAACCCCCAAAGGCCTATGTCTTAAAGGCTTGGTCCACAGGATGGTCTGTTGGGAGGTGCTAGAACCTTTGAGAGGTGGGGCCTAGTAGAAGTTCTTTAGATCATTAGGGGCATGCCCTTGAAGGGGATTGTGGGATCCTCCTTTTTCTCTCTCTGCTTCTCAGCCACATGGGAGTGGTGTTGCTCCACCCATAATGTACTGCATTGCCACAGCCCAAAACACAAAAGCCAGCGAATCATGAACTGAACCCTCCAAAACTGTGAGCCAAAATATAAGTTGATTATCTCAGGTATTTTCTTAGAGTAAGAGAAACTTGATTAACACACTGAACTTCCTTCAATAACCTGGGATACAAATTAAGACCTATCAATATATCATGGAGCATATCTACACATACCTCCACCCTATCTAAAACATTTCAGTATTTCTCCACCACCTCTGTTATGGTTTATGTCTGAATGTCTCCCCAAAGCCTCATGGAGGTTGGGCTTTACAGAAGTAGTTGAATCTAGAGTTTCTGACTGGTTCATTGTCTAGTGCTGGGATTGGGGATGAGTGCTACACCTGCTCTAGGGTGGGTAGCTTGCATACAATATAAGGAAGGAAGAAAGGCTTGTTTATCCTCCTTTGCTCTTGTTGCTTTTGCTGTCTTCTGCCACCATGACCTGTTGCCTTTGTGCCACACTACCCTGCCTTGGAGCCAGCTGATTATGGACTGAAACCTCCACAAACTGTGAGCTAAATAAACCTTTCCCCCTATAACTTTGGGTGTCAGGTATTTTGTCTCAGCAACAAGAAAAGTAACTAAGACAGAATTTGGTACCAAGAGTGGGATTGTGGCTGTGACTATACCTGACCATGTAGTTCAAGAGCCTTTGGGAATGGCTTGTAGGAAGAGATTGGAAAAGTTTGGAGATGCTGGCTGAAAAAGTAGAGCTGGAACTCCTTAGGCTGTTCTGTCTGAGAGATTCTGGTAGAGCTCAGAAGACCAGAAGGCTGACAGAAACTTTGCCAGTAAAGACCAGGCTTGGGAGGTTTCTGCTGGGAAGAAGGACTGCCTTGGCTACTAGACTCCAGACAATGGATGTTATGACTTGGCAGAAAATTTGTCTGCATTTTGCTCATGTCCAGAAACTTTGCCTGAGACTGAGATTAGTGGCAGCAGACTAATGAATCTAACAGAAGAAATTTCAAGGCAGTCAAATGTTGAGGTGGTAGCATGGCTATTGCTGGGGGCTTTTAGCCAGATTTATGTTGAGAATCAAGAGCAAAGACCCCAGAGAATGATTTAAAATCTTTGTGAGTTTGGCCAGAAAGGAAGCTCCAGTAAAGCTGTGGACTGCAAGGGTAGAGCAGAGGAGATCTTGAGTCCTGAGAAAGAATTGGAGAATAGAAAAGATGGCCTGAGGGCATCACAAGAAGCAGCAGGACTCCACCCTTTGCAGCCTCAAAATTGCATAAGTGAGAGACTGCTTTGAGGAAAAAGCCACTGAGCACCATGTTCCAGAATGGCAGCGGCCTAGAGATATTTCCTCGGAATTGGATTCAGAGTGCTCAGTGATCCAGGCACTCAACTCTTACAACAAAGAGAGAGAAAAGGCTGGCTAATACGCCAGCTGCCAGCAGATCTTGGCATCATCCACATGGTGCTGGTTTTAGGTGCATGCAGAATGCAAGAGTTGTGGGGTTAAAAAGACTTCCACCCCATTTTCAGAAGGCATGAGAGGCCAGGCAGTGTCCCCTGAGAGGGCACTGTGTGAAGCTGTGAGTGTGAAACCAAAGATGCAGTGCAGACGTCAGGAGTTTGGAAAATCCAGGAACATGGATCATCTAAGGAAACCTGAAAGGAGGGAACAAAGCCAGCCCAAGAAAGAAGCCATGGGAGCTATATCCACCTGAAGTGTTGTAGGGTTGGAGCCACCCAAGCACTTTGGAGCTCACAACTTGCCACAGATTGCTTCAGATGCTGCTGCACATAGAATTACAGGACTTAATGTTTGCCCTGCTGGAGTTTGGACTTGATGTGGTTCCAATCCTTTGCATTCCCCTGTTTGTAACTTGTGGAATGGAAATGTTTATCTTGTGCCATTGGTGTTGGAAGTATTTAACTTTCTTTTCATTTGTACAGGGGCTCACAGCTAAGAGTTTGCCTTACATCTTGGAGGAGACTTGTGACTTGGACTTCTCAGCAATGCTGAAACTGATAGGACTTTGGCGACTCTTAGAGATGGACTAAATGCCTTTTACATAAAGGGATGCGCATGAGTCTTTGGGGGGCCAGGGGTGGAATGGTATGGTTTGTGTCTGGATGTCCTCCCAAAGCCTCATGCTGTCATGGGAGGGTGGGCTTTTTGGAGGCAGCTGAATCTAGAGTTTGTGATTCATTCTTGTTTAGTGCTGGAATTGGTGGTATGAGTGCCTGCTTACAATATAAGGGAGGAAGAGAGGCTCACTTCTCCTCTTTTGCTCTTATTACTTTTGCTGTCTTCCACCACCATGAACTGTTGCCCCTCTGCCATGCCACCCTGCCTTGGAGTCAGCTGATTATGGACTGAAACCTCTATAACCTGTGAGCTAAATAAACCTTTCCCCCTATAAGTTTTGGTGTCGAGTATTTTGTCTCAGCAATGAGAAAAGTAACTAAGACAGCCTCTAAGGCCTTCATGATGTACCCTCAATCTACCTGCATATTTGGGGAAAATGCTCAAACTGTAGCATTACTCAACATTTATTATGCAATTATTTATTGAGATCCTACAAGATAATGAACATGCAAGGGTAAGCCAAACAAGCACCTAAGGGAGACATCCAACAATCAAATGTCACATATTTAAGAAGCATTTACTATATTAATTACTATTAAAGGAAACAGAAGAATTCTATGAATGCATAACATTACAGGCTGGAGAAGATTTTTTTTTAATTTACTATATCATTTTTTATTAGTATATGTCTGTAGTATATAATATTTACATTCCTTTGGGGAATTGGTACTTGTACATAATGCATCTTAATTCCTTTTTTCATCCACTTTCCTTTCCCTCCCTCCCCCTCCATCCATCTCTTGATCTTCCTTTTTTGAGCACAGGTTTGTAATACATAATAGTTAAGTTCCTTGTGTGGACTTGGTACATGTACATAACACATCTTTTCCTTTTTTTACTATATCATTTTTAATAAAGTAAATTTTAATACTAAGCAGTTTATGCAGACAATTAATATGGAAACCAGCCACCTTTCACACTATATTAAGAACCATGCATATCTTGAGATCCCCTGTTACTGAGATTTGTCAATACATCTTAATCCAATCTTTGGGGAAAAATTTTTGAGAAAGTGATAACTGGGCTAAAATGTAAAACATGAATAGAAGTGAAGAGAGGAGGAAGAATTCTAAATAGAGTGGGAAGTCCTTCCCTGACAAAAAGAGGTACAAAGCATGTTTTCAGGAGATTGAAAATACGAATTGGGGGATTTTAGTCAGTGAATGACATCATAGGCACTGGTTTTCTGAGAATTGCCTCATTCTTATATGGTACCAGTCCTAGAACTTATGAATGTCATTGAATCTGCCCAATAGAATCGATGTTGCACCCTCTCATCCCACTGTCTTAGGAGAAGGAAAGCTGTTTCAGTGGTTCCCCCTAAAGGACCACCTGCTACCAAAGGACGGTCAATTGGATGTCAGTGAGAAATATATCAGGGGGCCGGTGAGATGGCTCAGTGGCGTAAGCGCCTGCCTGGCAAGCGCGAGGGCCCGAGTTCGACTCCCGGAACCCACATACGAAAAAAAAGGGCCGGTGATATTGCTCAGTGGCACGGGAGCCTGCTGGCACGCGAGATCCTGAGTTCGACCGCTGGTACCCACAAAAAAAAAAAAAGAAAGAAAGAAATCAGTCCTTAGAAGTAGGGGCCAAAATTCTAAGGCCAAATTATCTGAAAAATAAGGGCAACACTGGGAAAGAGGAGAGGAAGTGAAGATGAAAGAAGAGACTAGAATCGTGGTAAGAAGTTCTGGCCATAGAAAAGTCAGCAGTGAATTCTTTAGTTTGGTTAGAAGCCAGGCATAATAATTAAGAGCAAAATCCTATGCTAAAAATGGTGAGAGGAAACTTGAACCTTTGGACTCTGTATAAATGGAAGTTTGTTTTTCCATCCTGAAGGGTGTTTGCTTCAAGCCTCAGAGTTATTTGTTGCTGTTAGACCCCTGGGGGATGAGGGAGGAGTTTCCATGGAGAATGGGTCTCAGTGCTAGGAGTCAAGCTGGGACCACTTTGAGTGAAGAGTCTCCTCCAAGAGAAACTTGGGAACCATTTGTTTATATCTCTAATGATAAAAATGGTATTATTGTTACCCTGATCTCATTAAGTCATTTTCTCTTTCATTTTTCTAACTCACTGTGTGGGGAGCTTCCTAATTAAGTTTTGTTTTCCCTTAAACCTCTAAAGTAATGCCAGGAACAGATACATAACGGCTCCTTGCAGGAGAGAGGACTGTCTTCCAACAAGGAAAAGCATGAAGGAGCTGTTCTCTGTTGACTTTTACTCCAAGCCATCATTGCTGGCATAACTGCAGGCGACTGCCCCATGCATTTGTCCAAATATCTGATCTTTCAAGTTTCTCTAACCTGGAAATTCATACTTGACTTTCTAAACAGACCCCAATGCCTCCCAGAAGCTAGAATGTGTACCACTCCTTGACTTATGCTATAAAGTGTCACTGAGGTCAACTCAGCCACCCAACACCTCAACTTGATGAGGTTTGAAAGAAAAAAGTGAAAGCTAGAAAGTGAAAGTCCCCGGAGCAGCCAGGAGCCACGTGGAAGTTTTATGAATGGCATTTGATACACGTCACTGAAAGGAATGTATTTCCAGATTCTCTTCAATGCCACATGCTTATTCCTTCCACTGACCAACGGTGTGAGCACGAGTGACAGGTTGCTCCCCAGTCTTCATTTTCTCCAACTGTACTTGGTCAATATGTGACTTAGCTTCAAAGAATACTAAAATGATCACAGATTAGAAAATTAACTCTCAAAGTTGATTTTATTTATTCAGACTTATTCCTAACTTGACTCTCTGGATTTCCCATGTCATCTCTGAATAGGTCAAGAATAAGAACCAGGAAGTTTTCTCAGGTAGTGATGCACAAGGCCTCTGGCCAGCTGATCTCAAAGAAAAAGCTCGTACTGGAACTCAGAGCACTTCCACCTGGAGGTACTTCCTGTAGCCAAGAATAGGGGAAAATAGCAGCCTCCCCTCCCCCAGAGGCGCTAAGAGCAAAATAAGAGTGGTTCTATATGAGAGCCCACCAAAAACATATAGTCTATCCAGAATATTGTAGTTAAGAAGACAGGAAGAGATTTTGGAAACATTTTCAGCCATGAGTTGTCAGATTTCATTCTTTTAATAGCCATCAAATCTTAATTGAGCTCCTGCCATGTTCCAGGCATTATTTTATGCACATGAACTATATCAGTGATAAACTGAACAGACAAGAACCTCTGTCCTTTTGGAACTGACATTTTTGGGGGATTGAGAGAGAAAAATAGAGAGGAGAGGAGGGAGAGAGAGAGATAGAGAGAATATAGAAAAGAAAGAAACCACAATACACTATGTCAGAAAGTGCTAAGTGTGATAAAATAAATATAGGACCAGGTAAAGGAGGTCAGGAGAAGTTGGCAAGAAGGGCTGGCCTTAAGCAGAGTAATGAGGGAAGTCTCAAAGAGGTTTGGAACTAAAAGAAAAAATTCTCTGATATTTGAAAAACCAAAAGGAGGAGGTTCTGGGGAAGCTAAGAAATCAAAATTCACTTTCTGTTATTTAATTCCTAGTTAGGAATTTGACTTTATATCTCACTGCCCAAGTAAACTTAAATTCTTTTTTAAGAATGAGCTCAGGGGCCGGTGAGATGGCTCAGTGGCATAAGCGCCTGCCTGGCAAGCACGAGGGCCTGAGTTCGACTCCCGGAACTCACATACGAAAAAAGGGCAGGTGATATTGCTCAGCGTCACGGGCGCCTCCTGGCATGCGAGGTCCTGAGGTTGACCCCCAGTACCCACACACACAAAAAAATGAACTCAGATGTGTCCTCTACAGTGCAACAGCTATTCATTGCCATTCAAGCAATTTTGATGAATGAATGACATGTAAATGAAGCACTCTCCCCTGAAAAATCATGGCTTATTTCACTCCAACAAATTGAGCACCTACTAACTTCCAAGTGGTTTGACTATCTTATCCCTGAGAAGAAGCATCTTCTGGCTCTTTGCTGGCAAATTTCTTAAACACTGTCCACAAGAGACAAGATCTGATTGGACCGATATGGTGTTCTTCGCTACAGAACTCCACAGTCCAGCAGCCTCACATCAAGCTACCTCTGTTGATTTTCCTTATGGCTCCTTCCTGTTTCAGTGAAGGCCAGAGACCCCAGCCAGGCTTCTGTGGTTGGGGTGAAAGAGTCCCTGGCAGTAAGCAGGAAGACACTACAGACTGAAGCTTTCAAGATGTATTTCCCAGAAGGAGACCACGTAATATTTTTGAGAACAAGCAAATATAAGTAGTTTCAAGAACAAATTAAGAAATTGGAGAGAGTGAGTTTGAGGTTAGTAGATAAGCCTTTGACTTGCTGTGGGGAACCTCTGTGGTTTTAATATTGATTCATTTCACTGTAAGCTACAGTAATAACTTGAATAGATTCATGCAGCTAACAAAAGCTGGCCCCTGGCCAGCAAATAACTAATATACTGAATTCTCCAATGTAGATTTTTTTTATTATATACATTTAACATACAACAGTTCTTCTCTTATTTAGACTGATAATTTTTCTACGCCATACTGCCCATCTGCAAAATCTCAAAAGTTAAGAGTCAGTGTCAGACGTAAGTGCTGGGACAAAGGCCACGCTTTAGGAAATTTATCCAAACACAAGGCCAAAACTCCAGTAAGAGTTTTATAGAAGTGTTGGCTGTGCACGAAGTTGGGCCAGAATCCGTTCTGAAACATCTGATTTCTATCTACCTTTTCATTCCTTTGTAGGGAGGTTCTGTGGGGCCACACATATGTCCATTTTCTCTTTGTATCCAACTCAGGTTCCCAAAGAAGAACTTGTGCAGAGCGGCAGCAGACAGGAATGTGCTGAGCCAAGTTCTAGCTAGTAGAGGGGAGTGGTGGGTAAGGATGCCTGCTGAAAATCAAGTTCAAAGAGGGGTGAAAACCAACTGCAGTCCTTCAGGTTTCAATTTCAGTGTGTGGTGACAGTGAAGGGCTCTGTACCTGATGACCAGCTAAAGCAATCAGCACAACTGCTTCTCTAGCAAACATGGAAGAGATGTTTGCGTTGGCTTGGCTTTGACACCGAACAAGAGCAATTCCCTTCCCTGGCGGTGAGGCCTGGTCAGGGCTTCTCCACACACACCTTTCCAACGTGCTTCCTGCTCCTCTGGCACCCGCAATGTTCATCAGGCTACTTCCGGTTTAGGAGCAGAAACATGCTCTTGGGCTCTCACAGAGTTGTTTAAAATTTGTAAGATAGTTTCCGGTATTTAAAAAATGGGAAGTTTCATTTAAAAATCTTGATGTTCAACTTATTTTGATAAATCAGAAAATCTAGCAATACAGACAAGAAGGGGCTATGTACCAGCACCCTCCAACTCAGGAACCTTGTCAGTCTTACTGAGTTGACCTTTACCTGCTATGTTTCAGCATGGACCTGACCTGCCTTGCCTTTGAAAGCACTTAAATTGGTCACAAACTGCTCTAATCATTTCCACAACTACTTCTAAACGAAGAGTAACAGCCTTTACATATTGATTGCTTTTCATGTATGAATTCTTTTAACCCTCAAATGACTCAACAAAGAATATCCTATCAGTATCCACAAATTACAAAAAGCAAACTGAGAAAAGAAAAATCATGCAACTAGTAAATGCACAGATCCAAAGAAAACAAATGACAGTTTTTGCCAGAAGCCCAATGTCTGACCTCTAATCTACCCGGCCTTTAAGATTAGTGCAAGGCCCTCTCTTTAGAGCATTTCCAATTTTGTGTTGATGACCTGGTTCCATTCTAGCCTCCCAAGTTTTTCTCACTACATGTATTATACAGTACATAACAAATTTTATATTATTGATACATTATATAAGCATATATCTATATATCTATATATATAGATATATACATATATCTCCTGATGATCAATTAAATATTGAACAGAAAAACTAGACTACAGATATTGGCAGCCATTTTGTAGAAATGAGTCATTGCTTGCTCCATGAGGAGGTGGCTGAAAAGGCTGTGGAGATGAGAGATGACGTGGCTGTCAAGAAGACTGGGGGCTGCTAAACCTCTCTGGCTTTGTGGACTTGACCTGTGCTCTGGCCAAAACCACACACTAAGTACAAGTGTCTCAGGTTCATGTCAGAGCCTTCTTTCTCTCCTCAGGTTCCTAGTGGCCATTTCAGGGCAGTGACTCCCAGACTATCTTCCATGGCCTCGGCGTCATCCAAACTTGGATTTCCCCCAAGCAGCGGTTCCCCAAGGCTCATGGAATCCTTCCTGCTTCCTGTGCCATATCTTTTCTTTTTTTCTGCCAGCTCCTTTACTAATAAGACCTAAAAGCTAACATTATCCTTTTTCTTTTTAATAAAATAAACTACTCACATGCTATTTAATTTTATTTCTGAATATTCCCACTTTAGGGGTGATTTTTCTGTTGTTTTCTGAGGTTTTTGTTATTGTTTGTATAATGAAGCCCAGGCTGCAGACTTGTGGTATCCCCAAGGCACTGCCTCTGGGCTCTGGAATTTTCCTTCAGCCCTAGCCAGCCACACCCTCAGCTTCCTGTGGGCCCTGGCCCAGCAGCCCCCTGCAGCTGGAGGACGGCTGCCTCCTCCTGAGGTCCAGAAAAGGCCTTTCTGGGAACAGTGAATACCCAAGTTCCCATGCTCTTCCCCACACACTCTCAGGTCCCTCCTCTCCTTGGAAAGTATTTCCTATCTTTATTTTTCAGGACTTCATAATTTAAATGGATTACTTTTCAGCAGAGGTGCAATTGATATCTTCAGAAATCAAAACTTTCCAGGGGAAAATGTACAGAATGAGTACTCCTGTAACATATTTGCCTCACCTTCCTTCTAATTTTTATTTTTTTCCATTCATATACAAGGTATGTTACAGGCTGAATATTTGTGTCCCACTCCTACCCCAAGTTCATATGTCCAAGCTTTAACCCACAATGTGGTGGTGTTAGAAGGTGGGGCCTTTGGAAGGTCTGTGGGTCATGAAGGTAGAGTCTTTGTGACAGGATTAGTGCCCTTCTAGGTGGAGAAAGAGACCCCAGAGCTTCCTCTCTGCGAATGAAGACACAGCAAAACGGCAGTCATCTTCAACCAAAAGAGAGAGTCCTTCCGAGGAGCCAAATCTTCACCTTGGTCCTGCCACCCACCAGAACTGTGAAGAGTACATGTCTACCATTGAACCTGCCCAGTTTATTGCATTTAGTTACAGCAGCCCAAGCTGACTAAGCCACCCAAACTGAAAACTCATAAAGACTGGAAAATCCTTTAAATTTTGCCATGCTAGACTTAAGCTCCACAAAAGCAGGGATCTTTCTTTTGTCCACTGATATATCCCAAGTGCTTAGCATTTAATAGGCACTCAGTCAAAAGTTTACTGAAGGGAGGAAAGAACTCATTATTTAAGAGTCATTATCATAGATGAGGAAATATACGAGAGGCCCCTTGATGTAGCTCATTAAGTATAAACACTTAAATTGTCTAATCTATACCAATTTCCTTGGCAAGAAATAAGTTTTTCTTCAACCTAAGCCACTCTGTGAATTTAGGTTATTTTAAGATCTATCCCACTCTTTATTTTACTAAATTTCACATAACCAGGATACCTCCAAAAAAGGAAACATAGTTACTCAAAAAATAAGCTGCTAATGTTTAATCTGAACATGAAATTCTCTTTTTATTATATTCCTATAGTGGAAAAGTTATCTGAATTCTTAAAACAAAGGCTTTTGTCAACATTTACGTCATTTCACAGACATTTCACAGATGAAGAAGTACGAATGGTCAATAAATACAAGAAAAAATGTTCAACATCACTGGCTATTCAAGAAATGCAAATTTAAACAACACTGAGATTCCATCTTACTCCAGAAAGACTGGCTTTCATCAAGAAATCAAGTAATAACAAATGCTGGAGAGGCTACAGAAAAAAAGGAAACTTTCTTCATTGTTGGTGGGAGTGTAAACTGCTACAACCGTTATGGAAATCACTATTATGGAGAGTCCTCAGAAAACTAAAAATAGAAATTCCATTTGACCCAGCTATTCCCTCCTAGGTATCTTCCTGAAAGAGTTAAAGACATCATACCACAGTGGTGTATGCACACCCATGTTTATAGCAGCACAATTCATAATAGCTAAATCTTGGAAGCAGCTTATATGTTTATCAACAGATGAATGGATTAAAAATGTGGTATTTATACGCAGTGGAATGCTACTCTGCCGTAAAGAAAAATAAACTCCAGTCATTTTTAGGAAAATGGATGCACCTTGAGACCATAATGTTAAGTGAAGTAAATCAGACACACAAGCTTAAATATCGAATGGTTTCTCCTATACGTGAAACCCAATATACAAATAAAGTACAAAATGAAAGGTAGACAATAGGAAATAGTGAGATATCTCTTTAGTAAATGGAGAGGGAACCAAGAAGTGGAGGAAGAGGAGGGAAATTAGATTTTAATGGGGAGGGATTGTGAAGTGTTGTGTACGTGCACCAAATCCCTACAAGACATGTGATCATCATGTACTACAAACACACACACACAGAGAGAGATTCCTCATTTAACGACTTACCTGTTTAACTATTCTGACTTATGACTGAGACTCGCTGTTTGGACTTACAAGCTGCCACTTGGACTTATTACCCACATTCTGACTTGGGTTGCAGGAAGGTGAGTATGGTGGAGTATGGTGGCTTCTTCTATAGTACAATACTGTAACTTTTGCTGATTGTCCTGTACAGTACAGCACTGTAGTTTTATGTTCTGTTTACATTACAGTACTGCATGGAAACATTATGCAAATAAAAGCAAAGTCATCAAGTTGGAGTTTCCTTTGACCTTTTCTTTGTTCTGACTATTGTAATGTACATACTACAGAAAATTCCTCACTTAGCGACCAATTCAGCTAGTGATCGAGACACAAGTGTAACTTGTTTGTTAAATGAAGAATGTATCTATCTATTTGAAAGCATCCAAGAGATGTAGAGAGGAGGAGGAAGGACAAGGGAAGGTGATTAAAAAAAGAATTAAGAAATGTCATGTACATGTATCAACTCCCCATGATGAATTTAACCATTATGTGCTAGAAACATGTACCAATTAAAAAGTATATTATTTACTTAATATGACTAATTCCAAGTTCTTCATGAAAGACATTTTGGCATTAGAGCCCTGTTTCTTCCAATAAAACCAATACATGCAAAAATGTATTGTCTAGGGCCGGTGAGATGGCTCAGTGGTGTAAGCGCCTGCCTTGCAAGCGCGAGGGCCCGAGTTCAACTCCCGGATCCCACATACGAAAAAGGGGCCGGTGATATCGCTCAGCGGCACAGGTGCCTGCTGGCACACGAGGTCCTGAGGTCGACCCCCGGCACCCACAAAAAAAAAAAAAAAATGTATTGCCTAACATTTTTATGTTTATAAGGTCTGGGATATAAAAGATAATAATGTTTGTTGAAGGAATGAATTTAGTGCTATTTTCTTATAGGATTCATATAGTACCATATTTTGAGGCCTCAGTTTGACCAATAGCCACTACCATTAGCTTAAAAATGCCATGGAGCTAGGCATGGTGGCACATGCCTCTAATCCCAGCACTCTGGAGGCTGAGGCAGGAGGATCACAAGTTTGAGGCCAGCCTGGGCTACATAGTGAACTCAAGGCCAGCCTGAACTACACAGTGAGACCATGTCTCCAAAAAAAAAAAAAAAAAAAAAAAGCCTTGGAACAACAATCTATTCTTGGATCACATTATTGCTGCATGTTTCCCAAGAAAAACTGAAAAATTCAGCCTCGTCTATCTTATTGTGCAGCAAATGCATTGTGAGAGGTCTTCCCCTCTCTCTTCAGTCTCCTAGACGAATGAGGCTGTGGGTGAGATGGAACTGACTAGAAAGTTTCCTAGGTTTTCTGAGAACACATGGAATGTGGGCAGTATTGAACAGGGTTGACAAGCTTGCTTATCCTTAAGGGAAATTTAATATCCGGGTCAGAACCTAGGAATCTGAATTTCTAATATATACCCTGAGGTGCATTTTTTGCAAACATATATGATTTTCTGCTTTTCTATATCCACAGGATTTACAATGTGTCATTGCAGTGCTTCTCATCAAGATGTGAAGTCTATTTTCCTACCCTTGAGCCTGGCCTGGTCTTGTGACTTGCTCTGACCAACGAAGTATGGCAGAGGTAACACTGGACCATTTCTGAACCTGAATCTCAAGAGGGCTGTCTGCTTCCACTTCTCCCCTGCTTTGCTGCCACAGTGTAAGCAAGCTAGATTATCAGAGACATGTGGCCCCCTACCACCCTGATTTTTAGCCAGCCAACTTTCAAACATGTGAGTGAAACCATCCAAATCTACCTGAGAGCTGAGTGCAAAATACACAAGTGAGCCAGCCAAGATCAGCCAAGTCAAGCTGAATGCAGAACTACTCAGTCAACAGAATCAGAGTCAGCCTGCAGATCTGTAAGCAGCAATAGATGAATGCATTAAGCAACTGAGTTTTGGGGTAGCTAACTGTTATGGCTTCATGGGTCATAAGTGAGGCTTTTGGGAGGTGATTGGATCACAGGGGCATGAACTCATCAGTGCATTAGTCCACTGATAAAGTCTATAGCTAAATGTGACGTTAGGAGGTGAAGCCTGGTCAGAGGAGGTGGGTCACTGGGGGCGTGGCTCGGAGGGATCTATCTCTCTCCCTCCTCTCTTGATTGCTCTCTCTGCTTCCTGTCTGCCATCTATGAGCACTTCTCTCCTGCCATGTCCCTCTGCCGTGCTGACCTGCCTGGAAGCCAGCTGACTGTGGACTGAATCCTCTACACACTGTGAGCCAAAATAAACTTTCTTCCTTTTAGTTGTGAGTTTTGGGTATCGTGTCTCAAGAATGAGAATATAACTAAGACTAACTAATGAACACCTTAAATAATTCTATAATCAAATAATTTTAAGGGACCTTATTATACTAGAAGATGTCTACAACTTTACTGGAGTAAATACATAAGTTTGAATGTCAATCTCCATAAGTTCGTCATATTTGGCTTTTCTATTCTATTAATAGATACAATTGAATACATAATTAGGAAAATTTTATGTTGCTAGTAGCTTTTTAAAATCCATCAAGGGGCATAAAAAAAACCAAAACTCATGACCTTCTATAGAGGAAGGAGGTTAGGTTATAGATACAGCCACTAGCCCTCAGGTGTATGATCCATAACCATTATGAGCTCTCTAAAATACCATTTCCCCGTCCTCACAAATGGACGGCAGAACTGACACACACAGCAAACAATGACTGTTAATTTTTTTTATTTCTAAAGCAAGAGGCTATGGTACATGAATGATTTTCAAGTAGTATAATTTGGGAGCCTACGAACAGGTGCTGGACTCTGTTTTCTAGCAGTGGACACATTCTGCACTCCTTCTCATCCCTTGCCTGGTAACAGCACTGCTTTAGCATTAATGATTAATGCCCCATTGCTGATGTTTCCAGATTAATGGCTTGATGACTGGACAGGAAATCCTGTGCAAGTCCACAGGCAAGTTGCCTTAGCTAGTTATTAATCACCAAAAAGCGAGCTGCACTGAGTCACAGCAGCAAATGGCAGAGAACAAAAGCCCAGTTATATTGATCATTTTAAATTTGCCTTAAGGAAAGGCATTAGAGACAAGTCTAAGAAGAACAGCAGAAAGCAGGCTGCTTAAGCAATTTCACATTTCCTTCTTCAGAGGCTGATGAATGTGACAAGAAAGAACTATTTTTTCAATTAGCACATTGATTAGAGGTTTCACAAGTACATTTTTTTCTCTTTTTATCAGCTAATAGGTTTTCTTATTGGGGCAAAAACATACTGGCTGGCTCGTGCCTATTATAATACTTTGCTTAAGACTCATGATATTGTGGGCCACAATGATGATTCAAAAAGTAACTTCATTTTGAATAAAATTGCTTAGTCATTAAAAAATATTATGCTTTGTTTTGCATAAAATGGGCTTAGAAAACAATGAGTCTATATTCTTTGAGAAACCTCCTTTCTCAGTTGCATGGTGAGATAAATGAACCATATATCAAATGGGAGAAGGCTGAGGGAAAATAAGAAATCTTACTTGTGTGTAGCTTTTATGCTTTGTAAAGCCCTTTTGAATGCATACGGTAACTTCCTTTGATCTCATCTAAGTAGGCAGACCATGTTTTATTGCACCCAAATTATAGATGGAGAAATTAAAGTTCAGTGACATCAACTTGCTAAGTATACAAGTTGCACAGGCTAGAATCGATCATTAAGCACATTTAAAATAAGTGGGTAGCTTCCAGTTTAAGACAACATATTAGACATATTCATGTGTCTCCTCTTTATGCCTCCATCACCTTTTTTACAAGGGAATAATAATAAATACAAACACGCAACACAGAAGAGAAAAGGAGGTTGTCAGTGCATTTAAATTTCAGTAGATTATTTACAAAATGGAAAGCAAATGAAGGAGTTGTGAATGAACCAAGTGAATCTGGGGTCAAGATTGGGTTGAGATGGGCGAGCCTGTGCAAAGGGAGATGATTTGCCTTGAAGAACCTCAGGAAAGCTTGAATTTAGGAGCACCAGGTATAACACAGGGCCAGGCTGAGTTCTAGAGCTAAGTATGGGATAGGGGAGCATCTATATTGAAGATGATTAAACCAGCCTTAGCTCCAGGAGCAGATGCCCAATAGACAGGCATTCGCTTTTCCAGTAAAGAGAGCATGCCCATGTTTATAGCAACACAATTCTTAATAGCTAAGTCTTAGAAGCAGTCTCTATGTTCATCAACAGATAAATGGATTTTAAAATGTGGTATTTATACACAATGAAGTACTACTCTGTCATAAAGAGTGATAATCTAGAGTCGTTTGTAGGAAAATGGATGTATCTTGAGACCATAATATTAAGTGAAATAAATCAGACACTCAAGCTTAAATATCACATGGTTTTCTCTTAAATGAGAAACCCAAAGTACAAAGGGCAAATAAAAGATAAATAATAAGAAATAGGGAGATAAATCTTTTGCAAAGAGGAAGAGGGGCAAAAGATGGAGGGAAGGGGGAAGGAGATGAGGGAAGAGGATGAAAAAAGAAATAAGATGTGTTATGTACATGTACCAACTCCCCACCAAGAATGCAATCATTATGTAGTGCAAACATATACTAGTCAAAAAAAATAAAATAATGAAAAAGAATTGAGTGAAAGATTGAAGAAAACTAAAGTCTTTATTATGGAAGTAGAATCCCCCAAAATGATCTTCACATCTAATATTACAATTTCCAAAATAAAAGATGAATAGCTGTTTTTTCACCCTATGTTAAGCAATAAATAAGCCTCACTCATTTTCATAGAGTTGTTTTTCCTGAAAACTTTTCTGAGTAATTTGATTTCTTAACTACAGGAATTTATTTCTTTAAAAATTGTATTTTTATAAGTTTGGAAATTAAAAACTCAAGTACCTTTCTTATTAAATTTTCTGTAATTCAGAAGTCATTTCCTACTCACTCGTGTTTATTATTTCATACCAATTATAAATGGTGACACTTGTAATTTTTATAATTTAAAAATATCCCTGGGGACTGAAGGTATAGCTAGTGGTAAAGTACTTACCTAGCATGAGTGAGGACTTGGGTTTGATTCCCAACACCACCAAGAAAAGAAAAATTCCAGAATAACTTTAAAGGATATGTATTAATTATCAGAGTGATCATCAGAGTGATCATCACAACATTGAATATTATAGCAAAATAAAAAGTGAAAAAAAGATAATATGGGAATGATTAAATAAATCACATAAATAAAAAGAAGTCACATTTTAGAATCAAATTCATTTTCATAAAAATACGAAATTTACCAGACATTATTAAGTAAAAATAAAAGTTACAAAGTAAGACATAAGGCATTATTGCTTTTTAGTTAAGTTATACTTAAATATTCACACCTACATTAAGGAAAGTCTGAAAAGATATTCAACAAAATGCTAACAGCAATTAGTAAAGCCTTTTACTTACAGTAAATGTTTTCATTTAAAATGTTTTTGAGGGCCTGTGATATAGCTCAGTGGCACAAGCACCTGCCTGGCAAGTGCAAGGTCCTGAGATCAGTTCCTGGTACCCACATAGTAAAATAAAATAAAATAAAATAAAATGTTTTTCATAATGCATTTAGATTCTTCTTTACGAAGACTATGTAACTACGTTATATTACTATGTCATAATTTAAGCATTTGTCTGTTGTTGGATATTTTTGGAGCTATAAATGATAATAAAATAAAAATTGTGTCTCATTTCTGAATTTTTGGAGACCATTTTGCTAGAAACAGAATTTCTAGACCTACAAAAATTAATTTTAGTAAGGCTCATAGTATATATTGCCACATTTTACACTTGTAAATCTTTCCATCTCCAGTTTTTAATAAATTATTTTTTTAGATTTCTCCTTATCTCTGTTATAGTTGTAAGATGAGATTATAAATTTAATTTTTTTTTTTGTAGGTACCAGGGGGTCGACCTCAGGACCTCGCATGCCAACAGGCACCCGTGCTGCTGAGCGATATCACCAGGCCCTTTTTCGTATGTGGGTTCCGGGAGTCGAACTTGGGCCCTCGCGCTTGCAAGGCAGGCGCTTACGCCGCTGAGCCATCTCACAGGCCCTATAAATTTAATTTTACACCCAGGTATTTTAACAAATTTTCTCAACAATGTTGAAAACCATTCCTTCATATTAGATGGAATGTGTACATATTCACATATTCATAGGTTATAGGACTACATATTCTTTTCTGGTGACTTTTTTGCATTGTATTTTGATGCAAAAATGACACTGTTTTGCTCACCATTTTAGAGTGAGTTTTTCTAATACAATCTGTTTCCTTTTAATCTTTTCAAAATTTCTAAGCATTTCTTACTGTATTAATTTTCTATACTTACCATATATTTCTTAACTTACCATAAATTTAATGACTAAAAATAACACAGTAAACCCCTCATAGTTTCTGTGGGTCAGGGGAATCACAAGTTGAAAGGGTTTGAGGAGAGAGTCCAGCTTTCACAGAGCTCATTTCCTTGTGGTTGTACCTTGCCTGTTTCCTTGTTAGCTGACAGCCAGGACCACTTTCAGTTCTGAGGCCACCAGCATCCTTTCACGTGTCCCTACGGCAGCTTATAACATGGCTGATTACTGACCTCTAGGCCAATAGGAACACTATCTCTTTCACTACTTATCTTCCTTTAAGCGTCCTCTGATTAGGTCAGCCCACCCAAGATAATCTTCCTTTCAATGAACTCAACGTCAGCTTATTTGTAACGTAAACATGGGAGTGATACCCCTCACTCTCACAGGTTCTATCCATGCTGAAGAGGGGACGGAGGTGTGTACTAGCCACCAGGGCCAGTAATTTTGGAGCCATGTTCAAATCTGCCTTCTGGATCAGTGATGGTTGATGTATAGAATAAAGAGGTTGAATAAGAGCAAACAACTGCTCCCTGCCTGCCTGTGAGCTAGGACATTGTTTTATTATTGCCTTTGAATTCAAAATAAATCATTACTTCTTCCTCAGTCTCAAGCCTGTTTGGCTTCAAACTAAAACCACATCAGCTCTCCTAGGGCTCCAGCTTGCCCACTTCAGGTCTTGGGACTTCTCAGCTTCCATAATTGTCAGTTCCTTATATATAGATAATTGTCAGTTCCTTATATATAGATAATTGTCAATTCCTTATATATAGGTGTATAAAATTCCTATTAGTTCTGATTCTCTGGAGAACACTGAATAATGCAGATTTTTGTACTGAGAGGGTTCTAGAAAAAACAAATTTTAAGGATGAATTTTCTGAATTTCTTCCAAGGTTTCTGGAGTTGGGTATCTAATATGATCACATTTAAAGACTCTAACTGCTCTGTTTCTGTTAGTTAAGAGAGCACTGATGGTGCATCACATGATCTGGGAGTAGAGATATGCAAACTGTCACCATTAGACAGTCCTAATCAACTCCTTATAAGGACCGATGATCTGGGCAAATGTAAATATTTGAGAATTTTGTGCAAATTAATGAATACATTATAGTAACGTTGGATGGCTACTCTTAATGTCACTGCAAAAGGGATAAAAGATGAACTGAGAGATTTGAATTTGTAGGTCAAATGCCTCATAAATTATCCGAAGCACTTTTGTGTACCCTGAAGGAGATTCTTACCTCTTGTAGCCACAGGATTAAAATATCTATAAATGCGGAGTCTCAGGACTGGATGAATTGCAACACAGCTGAATTTCCAGCCTTACAGCATCCCTACTGTGTAAGGGAGGGCATTGTGCCAGAAAGGATGGAATCCTGAAAGGTGGAATGGGGCTGGGTGGGAAGATTGGGGACAATGAACCTCTAAATTTGAATGAGTCTTCTTTGCCAGTGCTAGCAGCTTCTCCACCCCTGCCTAAAGAAATCAACCCTGCCCTGCCTAAGGAAATCATAGTGGCCTTTTCCAAGGCAGCTGTGACACAGACAATGCTGATTCTCTTCACGGTCTTCTCCACTACCTCTCTTTGCTTCTAGGTCTGTAACTAGACACAAGTCCCAATAGGTCCGTAAAGGTGAGGTACAAAGTGTGATCCGAGAGGAAGTACAGCACACTCTACAGCAACTATTTGAGTTTTCTGATCTATACAAGGGAAATTCAGGGAACATGTATAGGAAGAGATTTTAAGGGTGACAAAAGGAGCATAAAGTTGGGTCAAGCAAAATTGATTGATATGGGCTCACTAAGCAGATATTCTATGTTTAATTTTGGGTCTCAGGGAGTTACAAAGGGCTCCAACAGTAGACTTGGTTGGTTGGCTGAAACAAGGATGAAAAATTTAGAAATGTTGGACCTGCCTTGGTTTATGTAGAGAAAGGAACCCATGGGCTTTAAAAGCCCAGATAATATTAGAGTGGATTCATCATTTAAGACCAGCCCACCCACTCTAGGATGGTCCAGAAGACATACTTTTATGACTATAAGAAATAAACTTGTGTGTGGAGGGGGTTTCTTAGCATCCTTGAAGAACTTCAAATGTTCTCCTTCAGCCAACAGCACTTCAGCCAAACCACTGAATTGGGAACCTAAATGCAATGGGAGTAATTGAATCCCAGGTGACAAAGGCCAAGTGTTGATATTTAACCATCAAAGGCACAATGGGCCTGGTCACCACGATGTCCAGCAGAGTCAATGCATCAGTCAGAATAATCTCACTTATGCAGAACTCATGATTTCTGACTAGCTGATCATGGTGTTGCTAGAAGTTAAATAGATTGGCAATCTTATTAATTCTTACTTGATCTGTGTAAGTAGAAACATTATAGAGTAAGTGAGTAAGAGGTTAACTTGAGCAACAAGAAAAAGCTGAGAGTCTGGCCCCTCAACCAATTGCTGGACTGGAGCCAGTTTACACACCCAGAATCCCCTGATGAAGAGAAGGCCAAGTCTTGAGAAAAGACCCTGCTATGCTGCCAAAAGTGTGTACTTTAATTTCAAGCTCTTCCCCCAAAGGACATATGGCCTTTTCCAGTACAGCTGTGCATTGGGAGAAAGGAAATAAACAGAGTTTTCGTGACTCTGAGTCCAAGAGACCCAAAATGCCACTGTAGCTCACCAGTTAGAGTAGGGGCTTAGAGATGTCAGGTGATCCTTAGAGTTTTATCTCAGCTCCACCTCACAATAGCCCTAGTAGATCCTCAAGCCCATTCAATGGTTATTTCCCAGTTTCAGAGTGCATAATTCCTATAGACATATTCAGAATCTTGTAAAATCCCCATATTGGCTCCCTGACCTACGGATTGAGGGTCATTATGTGCTCAAGGTCAAGTGGAAGCCATTAGAAGTGTCTGCCTAGGAAAATGGCAAACCAAAAGCAAAGCTGCATGCTAGAGTGAATGCAGACATAGTGCCACCATCAAGAACCTGAAGGACATAGGAGTGGTGGTTCCCAGCACATCTCCGTTCAACTCTCCTATTTGGTCTACAGAGAAAAAATCTAGATCTTGGAGAATGACAGTGAATTCTTACCCAGATGATAACTCTGATTCCAGTTCCTATACCAGAAGCAGTTTCATTGCTTGAGAAAATTAACAAACTAGTTGGCATCTGGTATTCAGCTGATAAAATGGCATATACCTTTTCCTTCATCCCTGACAATAAGATCCTCAAGGAGCAGTTCCTTTCTGGGTCATCTCTGAAGGACAGTGGTGAAGGGAAATCCTCCCAGTGGGCAGAAATTTGAAATTGCACCAGGTCAGTAGTTCACATTGCTTAGAAGGAAAAATAGCTGGACACGTGATTATATACTAATTCATGGGCTATGGCCATTGGTTTGGTTGGATGATCAACAACTTAGAAGGAATATACTTAGAAAACCGGTGACAAGAACAGTTGAGGAAGAGATGTGCAGGAAAATCTCTGAATGGTTTATAAAAGGGAAGAGTGACCTCAGCAGAGGAGAATTTTAACAATTAAATAGTTCTGATATCCCACTGCGTGGATACCAGTCTGCTTCTTTTCCAAGACACCTTCATTGTTACCAAGTGGATACATAAACAAAATGGCCATGGTGGCAGGTATAGAAGTTATTCATGGTATCAACAACACAAACTGGGTCGGTGAGATAGCTCAGCGGCATAAGTGCCTGCCTGGCAAGTGCGAGGTCCTGAGTTCAACTTCTGATACCCACACAAAGGAAAAAAGGGCCGGTGATATCGCTCAGTGGCACAAGCGCTTGCTGGCAAGCACGAGGTCCTGAGGTCAACTCCCGGTACCCACATAAAAAACAAAACAAGAAAACTCCCACAAACTTTCACTTGCAAAAACTGACTTAGCTATAGCCACTGCTGAAAGCCCAAGCTGTCAGCAACAGAGACCAAAATTGAGTGCCTAATATGGCACCACTCCTCAAGGTGATTGGCCAGCTATCTGGTGGCAGGTTAGTGCAGTGGACAACTTCCATCATTGGAGGGACAGTTTTATTCTGATTGGAAAAGGCTTTTACTCTGGGTATGGGTTTGCCTTCACTGCAAGGAATGCTTCTGCCAAAACCACTATCTGTGAACTCACAGACTCCCTTATTTACTGTCATGATATTCCACATACCATTGCTTCTGGTGAAAGAACTTATTTCATAGAAAGTGAAATATGACTATGGGCTTGTACTCATTAAATTCACTGGTCTTACCAAGTTATCTACCATCCTAAAGAAGCTATATGGGTAGAATGGTGGGATGCCCTTTTGAAGACTCAGTTACAATACAAACTAGGTGGTAATACCTTTCAGAGCTGGAACAAAATTCTCTAGAAGATGGTATACGCTCAGAATCTTGTGCCATTTCTCCAATTTTCAGCATTCACAGATCCAAGAATAGAGGGGTGGAAGTTGGAGAAGCACAACTGTTCCCCCAGTGCTCCACTTGCAAAATTTCTACTTCCTGTTTCTGTTTCCTATTCCAGTTCAAACCATAGCATTATGCTCTGCTGGCCTAGAAGTTTTGGTTTCACAGGAAAGAATATTTCCAGGAGGAGACACAACAATGATTCTATTGAGCTGGATGCAAAAACTGCTGCCCAGTTCCCCGCCTCTGACTTAAGTAGGCAAAGAAGGGAATTATACTGGTTGAAATCACTAATCTTAACTTCCCAGGAGGAAACTCAACTCATCTAATCCTCCACAGTGGAGGTACAATAGAGTATGTTTGAAGTACAGGAAATCCCTTAGGAAGTTTTGTTAGTATTACCATCCCTTGTCATTAAGGTTAATAGAAAACTTCAACAATTCAGTCCAGGTAGAACTAGTAATGGCCCTGACCCTTCAGGAATGAAGGTTTAAGGTAACCCCACCAGGTAAAGTACCATGACTATGTAAGGTGCTTGCTATAGATAAAGGAATATAGCTTGAGTAGTATGATTATGTTACCATTACAGAAAAGACTGAAATTGCCGTGTTGATTTCCTCCTTATTGTTTTGTATGTATATGTGCAATATATGCAGGATAGTTAGACCACTTTAGGCAGAATTATAATCCCATTGTCATTATTTGGAGATTAAGTATGATTTAAGGAGATGAATATGGGTGCCAAGTTGACCAAGGGTAGATTCATAGCAGTTAATTTTGTGTGTCAACTTGACTAAGTCATAAAGTACACCAATATTTGGTCAAATGTTGTTCTGTTTACACCTATGAGAGTATTTCTGGATAAAACTAACATCTGAATTTATAAAGTGGAGCAGATTGCCTACCTAGTGTGGCTGGTCCTTATCCAGTCAGCGTGAAGATCAGAATGGAATAAAAAAAAAAAAAGCTCAGTGAGATAGAACTGCTGCTGCCTGACCTCTTTCAAGCTTAGAAGTCAGGTTTTTCTTGGCTTCAAAACTAAATGGAAACACTGCCTCTTCTTGGGTCTCAAGCCTGCTGGCTTTAGGATTTTGGATGGTAATTATATCACAGGCTTTCCTGGTTCTCATGACTTTGGACTTGGACTAAATCTTCACCACCAGTTTTCCTATCTCTCCAATTTGCTAACTGCAGATCTTGGGACTTGCCAGCCTCCATAATCACATAACCAATTCTCAGTTCCTCATAACAAATATATTCTGGATAGATAGATAGATAGATAGATAGATAGATAGATAGATAGATGCCCTGAATAATACATACATTACTTTATCTTCTTCCAAATAAGCTTCAGAAGGTTTGGCCTTTTGAAATAAAATTCCATGCAAATGTTTCATTGCTTGTAAATGGTGTAAACATCTTACTGAAGTATAGGACATACATAGAAAAGTATTCACATACAAATTACCAATGTACATTTGAATTTTTACAAAATTCAATCCTTTAACTGAAAGCTAAATCATGAGTCCCTAGGAGCCCTTATATATTTACTCCCCAAGAGTAACTACCATCCTAAAACCATGGATCCACACTGCCTACTTTTGAACTTATGTAAAGAGTGTTATACAATGTACAATTTTGTGTCTGGTTTATTTTACACAGTATTACATTTGTGAAATTCATGTATGTTGAAACATGTAGTTGGGCATTCTCATTGTTATATGATATCTTACAGCAATTTACTTATACTTTTTATAAGATTATTTCCAGCATTTAACAATAAAGAATTCTGCCATGATCATTCATGAATACACGCTTTGTGGAACATACATCCATGGGCATTTTAATTAGAATATAAAGTCTACAAAACTTTGCAAGAATTAAACATATGCTAACACTGATCCAGGAACATGACAGATCTCTCCGTCTACCCAGATCAAATTTCCTTCCAATAAAATTTCTTCTACACTCGCCCCAGTATGATATCCACTGGCTCTAAAAATGGAACGAAAGAGATGGGAAGGAGATGGAAAGAGAGACATTCAGTATGTCTTTTACCTGTTTGTGTTCTATTACTTTGACCAAACACTATTCTGGGCCATCTTGCTTATGTTTCTGATTCTGACAATGAATATGATGTCTTTACTTCCCTTTGCTTCACAAGTATTCACTGAGCGCAGCCATTACCGGTTTTTACCCTTTTGCTTGGGTTCTTGGTTACCTCTTATTCATTCATGACCTTTTGTGCATGACCTTTTGAAATGTATCTTCACTGGAGGGCTCCCTGGGGGACCCCGTGTTGTTTTAAAGCTTCCTCTTCTGCCTCATGAACTTTATGCTCTTCTTTCTTGCATCATATTTTGGTTTACAATCATTTCTTCACACTTAAAAACATCTGCATTCATGAAAATCTTGGACGCATGTCTTATTATGACTAAAATTCCTTCAAAAGAAATGGTCAGCAAGCCACGTCAGGAAGTCACCAAATATTCTGTCTTAGGCAACCCAAGCTTCTGGATGATGGTAAAATGGTGAAGCTTTCTGTCATTGTCACATCTTCTAAACTGAGCTGGTTTTATAAATTTGCACTAGAAAAGCACCTGTCTGGCAGTGGTGGGGTCCAGACCTGGAGCATGGGCTTGTGTTTTGGGACAGTGAATCCACTCTAACCCTCTCCATCTGGGTTTGCCTCCTTTTCCATCTGATCAGAACGGCAGCTCTTCCGCTCTTTCATGCTCCTCTCTCCCTGTGCAAAAGGAACACCAAGGTTCTCTAAAGGCCAAGGGAAATACTCCTCCTCCCAGGCAGCCAAAGTCTTTCCTCACCCCCTTTAGCCTCATCTGCGTCATTAAGCTTCTCACCTTCAGACTATTCCAGCTGAAAAGGAAACAACACTCTTGGTGTTAGCTGAGGTCCCGGGTCCTTTGGAACACATATGAAGCTCTTACCCTAACCCTTCCAGCACCCTCCACTCCGCTCTGATAGCTGTACCAGTGCAAACCTGTCCACTCAGCAGTTTGGTCAATCAGCAAACAGAGGACAGCCTCCTCTCCGAGAAAATCCCTGAACTCTAGGAAAAACTCCATGGAAGCACAGGTCATGAGGTAGGGCAGGTGACGGTAGGGATGGAGGAGACAAGCACCACCAATATACAAAGCTGACTCCCTATCTCTGTGACCTCCTCTTTCTTTTCTTCCAAGAACCCCCACCCTCTTCCTCTATGCTTTGAGGGCAACTGCCAACCTGCAGCCATTTGGCTAGATCCAGGGGAGTAGCCTGGCTCTGATTTTTTACTGCTATTTTGAGTATTTAGGAATATGTAACAACTTATTTGTCCTCAGCTCTGATCCTAAGTTTCAGATAATATATAATGCAACTATTTCAGACAGTTATAAGCATTATGAAGAAACAAAATAGGGCCATAGCTTACACAGGGACAGGGAACTACCTCAGATATGGAGGTCAAGGGCAGCCTCTTGGAAGTAGTGTCTGAGCATCCACCAGAATGATGGGAATCAACAAGCCCTTTGAAAACCTAAGAAAAGACCCTGACAAAGCAAAGGGAACAGTGTATGCAAAGACTTTGGGGGGTGGAAGGACGGTTGACTTCTTTGAGAAACAGAGAGAAAGCCAGTGCTCCTTACGGTATGCGTTTTGCCTAGAGATGGGAAAGATTAGCCCTGCCATCCTCAGTCTCCCACCTAAAAGGTACCATTCATCAATGGAAGTTGAGATTTATCAATTTTGTCTCAAAGATAGCGAGGAGAGGAGACAGTCACTGAAGCCATTCTTAGAATGAGCAGAAGAAAGTTTGACGTGAACGCACAATTAAATCTTGGACTCTTAGACACCCTTACTGTAAAAACCATTATTTTCTACTTTCATGGGATATTTATCAGTGGAAATGCAACACTGGGTTAATCACCCCCTATTCATGTCTAGACATCCTTTAAAACGAAGTAACTGATTAAAGTTTTCATGGCGGTCCCTGGTTTCCCCGGAGGCAGCAGTCTACAACTCCAAGCAACACAATCAAGGATGCTTTAAACAGATGAATCACACAAAGAAAAATATCTCTTGGTATGCATATTATAAGTAACAAAGCAAAATAAGCTTGTGAATATGTCATTGCATCTTCTAGGAACATGTGTCTAGGAGTAAGAGGTGACAAAATAGAAATTTCATGATTTGCATTCTTAGCTAGGATTATAAAATGTCATTGATATTTCTTTTTAAAAAGTGAGATATTCATTTTCAAAAAAAAAAGAAAAAAAAGTTTTAAGAAGGCACTGAAATTCCCACCCCCATGACCCCCCTGTTTCAGAAGTACTGCCAAGATTCCTTGCCTCAGCTACTCTCTTTCCTCTGCGGTTCAAAGGGCCTGGAGTGCTGGACAAATCTGATCCTCTTCTGGGAGCTGCATTTCCAGCCTCAACAGGTGAGCAAGCATTGTAAGGTGCCCTGGAAGGGCAATGGTCACCTCCACACTTAGTTACTGAAGCCATAAATCAATACTATGGGTTGGATGCACTGTAAGAATAGTCCAGATTAAGAGGAGAGGAAACAAGCTGTACCTCTTCATGTGAGAAGAGATGTATGTGTACAGGTTGGGAAAGAATTGTTGTGAGCTATCCCTGGATACTCACTACCACCTCCACTTTAGCCCTTGCTTCCTGCCTAGAAGCCAGGGAATTCTCCTAAATTTAGATCACACTTGTATGCTAAACCTCCTCTCAAGACCTTACAATGATCTACAGGGGGCCAGACAACGTTCTCAACCCTAGACCTCTCCTGAGTCCAGCCTCTCGTCCCGCCCCTGGCTCCTTGTGCTCCAGACCCACTGGTCTGGCTGATTTTCAAATTCCCCAAGTGCATCCTTACCTCAGGAACTTTGTCTTTGCTCTTTTGTCTGCCCGAAATCTTTCTCCAATTTTCCACAGAGTTCCTTCCTTCAATTCTTTTACTGTTCAGATCAAATGTCAAGGAAGCTATCTTGACCATCCTTCTCAAAATAGCAACCTCCCTCATCCCACTACAATGGGATAAATTGCGTTTCTCCAAAATTCATATGTCAAATCCAACACCTCACTGTGAGTATATTTTGATGACACAGCAAGAAAGCAGTCATCTGTAAACTAAAAAAAAGTCCTAACTTGGAACCAAATCAGACAGCATTCTGACTGGAAGAAACTGTGAGAAAATTACATTTCCATTGTTTGTTCAAGCCATGCTGTCTGTGGTATTTGTTACAGCAGCCTGAGCTGACTTGTACACCAAGCAACACCTTCTGCCCATTACCCTATGTGGTTTTTCTTCATAGCCCTTATCCCTACCTGCATGAGTATATGTTTGGTCATTTGTGTTTTATCAGTCTCTCTTCAGCATACTACTCCCTCCATGAGGAGAAGCTATTTAATCACTGCTGTCTCTCTAATCCCTGAAAGACACAACCCATAAACAGTTGCTGAAAGACTTGAATGAATGAGAAAATAAGGATATTTTAGAGCATTCATTAATAAAGAGAAAACAGCATTTTTCCTTCACCAGCTGAAAGCATAACATCTCTCCCATTCTCTGGCAAAAATAGCAGATGCTTTTAAAGGGAGGGATGCCATAGGCTAACACCTCATTTAAACCCCATGAGAACAGAGTGGAACAGGAAATAAAATGATGATTTTGGACAGTACATGGCCGAGAACCTCTAATACGGTGGCCACTTTTCATTTTCATGTCCATTCATAACGATGAGTTGCGTTCAAGTGCCTCTCGCCCTCAGAAACCTGTTAGTTCAGTTCAGGCCAGGTAGTTCTATCTGCTGGAAAAAAGTGGCTCAGTTCTCATTGCAGACCCATGATGTGTGTTTTGAATCTGTGGCAACACTAAAGGTATACCTTAGAGCATCCTTTAAGGACCCTGGGGATTGGTTTCCGTAGCAGGCTTGCTGATGGTGTCCACAGAGACACTGCTTCATGATTCTGTGCTAGACTATTTTGATGCCGGCTCATTAACCCATTATGGGGATTGCATTAGTCAACTTTCCTGTTCCAGAGACACAATACCTGACACCCGCAACTTAAAGGAGAAGAAGTTTAATTTGGCTCATGGTTTCAGGGGATTCAGTCCATGTTGGCTGACTCCAAGGCAGAAACATCATGGTGGACAAGCACGGCAGAGCAAAGATATTCAGTTCATGGCAGCAGTGAAGCATAAAAGGGGAACAGTGCCAAAAAGGAGGGGAACAAAGACAAGATATGAACCCCTAATCACACCCCCTGGCCCATGCAGACACACCCAGAAGTGTGTCTAATCCCCTGGGCTGGGTGGCTCCTGAGCCAATCGAGTTGACACAATTAAGCTTAACCATCACTGGGACACCACAAGCTCTGTAACACCAAAAGACAAGCCTGCAAAACCTCTGGCAGAGGTGAACTGTGAAGTAGCAGTGAAACCTGTTCCTCAGGCTGAATCCATCTCACACTTCTTAAATTCAGACTACTTAGTCTCTCTGGCCAGTGGCTGAAGAAAGCAGCCGGTGTTAGGGTCTTGGTTCACTGCCCAAAAAATTGACATTGAATCAGTTGTTTAAGGTCAGGTCACAGCATGAGTTAAAAGAAGAATTAAGATGAGGAAATGATGAATTCAAACTAATGGTCTGCTTCTTAAGCAGTTTTATATTTATATTTCCCAGCAAGAACATAAAACCTACCACCTAAGAGCCCACATTACGGGATACAATTTTAGTGTCTAAACTAGAATATTCAGTTCAATTTCCCCTTATCAAATTGTTTCTTTCCAGATACATCATGGACCCCTGAGAGAAACCTGAGAGCTATAGGAAGTAGATCCACAGAAATAAATTTGACAGATATTCAATATTAATTGCCTAGAGCTACTGTAACACATTACCATGAATTTGATGGCTTAAAAGAGCAGAAATTGGTTCTCTCATAGTTCTAGAGGCCGGAAGTCTGAATTCAGGGCATCAGCAGAGTTAGTTCCTTCTATAGGCTCTAAAGGAGGTCTCATTGGCAATCTTTGGTGTTCCCTGGATTATGAACTCATTGCTCATTCCTCAAGCCTTCATCTGGCTTTCCTGTGTCTTTGTTTTCTTTTCTGTATCTTATAATGACACCGTCATTGGGTTTAAGGGCCCACTCAGATCTAGGATGATCGCATACCTTCATGAGATCTGCAAAAGTCCTTATCCCAAATAAGATCATATTCTGAGGTTCCAGAGGTTAGGGCTTGGGTACGTCTTTTGGAGGAAACTATTTACTTACTATACAGTCATAACCCAAAGCTCTCAGCAGACACCAGTATTTTAGCCACAAATCTTGGTCATTATTTTGTTTTAAATCACAAATAGGCTGGATGGCATTGAGCTCTTTGTAATCTGAAACGTTCTCCCTTCTCTCAAAAGCCCTATTTTGTTCTTTCTTCAATGTTCTTCTCAGTTCATGTCTTCCCAAATATAATACAGTAATTACTATAGATTCCAGCCATTGCCTCCCTCAAGCCCATTTGTTCCTCAGACATCTCCCTTTCCACAAATTTATATCTGTATTCTGAAAAGACTATGGACTTTAGATCCTGACTCTGTCACTTATTGCTGTCATGTCACCTTGGACGAGGTACCTATCTTCTCCGAGGTTCAGTCCCATTATTTGTAAAGTAACAGCTGCCTAAGAATTAATGCCATTATATATAAAGTACCCAACTGAGTGCCTTGCTCATTACAGCAAAGGCTCAGTCAGTGCTAGCGATATCATTGTTCTTCCAGGAAACACATCTTCTCTGGGTGATATTGAGCGTCTAGTCTAGGTATGGCATAGCCATGCATTGTGGGAGTGGTCTTGAGGCCAGAAAGGAGACATCAATGCCCTTAGAGAACCCACACGTGGGTTTTTCCCGTGTGCTGAAATTCTTAGATGAAGAAAGTTTGGCAATGTCCTTGAATCAGAATGCACGGATCATGGTTTTCTCTGTGTTTAGGAAGACATGCACGTTCACCATTAGTGACAATGGGAATTTATCCTAATTTAACACCATTTCCAAAAGGAAATTACCTTTCAATAGCAACCTTGTCTCTTCTTACAATGTTTTCTATAGCAGCTTCCTAGCTATTCTTGCAAATGAAATAATCCTATCTCCCTCTAATTTTCCATGTGATTACTGAATTTCAACGTTCTGGTCAGTTTTTAGTCCTCTTTTGTTTTTTTTGTTTTAAGTTGCAGCATTTTGGTTTAACCAAAAAATTCTACAGATCTAAGCTAGCCATAGCAAACTACCTATTAGTACTTGTACAGTGAAATAGAAAAAATCCTCTTTGACTTTCTCTGGTCCAAGTGATGCCCCAGAAGCATTGCATGTTCCTCCTAACATGCAATGGGATCTTCTGGGACAACAATAGTGAAAAAAGAACCCTCATACATATGATCACCCTTGTTTGGATGATAAATACATTTCCTTTTCTGCTACTTTCATCAAATTGGCAAATCTGCATATTGTTTGTAAAATAGATTGTCATCATGATTCATAAATCACGTTGGTAAGCCTATTACTCTGTTCTCTGATCCTACTAGATAGTGGAATACCACTATTTTCTAGGATCATTCTAGCTGCTGCTACTTAACTCTTGCATCTACTTCCAAGGCCAAGAAAAGGGCTCAACACTGTCAGCCCATAGAACTTATTCAGTCCACAAATAAATTTTTATGGATAATACAGCACAAGTATTTTTGTGTTTTTTGTGTTTTTTAGAGGAAGGTGCTCTCTGATTCAAAATGGTCCCTGCCACTCTCTATCATATTTTATCCATTTATACTATTGCATGGTCCCTAAAGTCATTTGAATTGGTGATCTCTGGAGAACCTTAGCAATTTCACTGGAAAATGTTTGATAATACTAACTAGAAGTTCCAGTTAGCGTTACTAACAACTCTTCGTCTGCTAGGCACACCTAGGCAGAAAGGACTTTGTCAGCCTGACTCATGGGTTCATATTTCATGTTTACTCAGAGAATTAATTGTCAGATTGTTTGACTCCAAGAGTCACACAGTAAGTTTCATCAAGTTATGGGATTTCGGTATTTCCTAAGTGGTGGCATTTTGGTATTGTGCTATAAAAAATACCAGTAATAATGTGCCTGGAATTTTCCCTCAGTAAAATATTTAAGCTTTCAATTTAGTATTTTAAATAAAAGCTAAGCTGGCCCACTAAATCACAGAACAAAGTGAGAACTCTACCCAGGAATTTGTTTATGTGGCAAAGCAAACACTGACCTACCAGACATCTATGCCTTTCCCACTTAGATTTGGCCAACAAATTCTATAGGTCCAAACTAAAGGTGGCAAACCCTATTAAAACTTGCATGGTCAAATGAAAAATGACTTTCCATGAGTTTCTCTGGTACATTTTGACTGTTGGTCAAAACGATGCCCCTGAAGAACTTCAGAGCTCCTTCAGAATATTCAGAGGCTCCTTTTGTAGGCGAGAGCTCCACAGAATAAGATTTCCCTGCTGAAATACTTTTGGCAAATTCTGACAAATCTAGGTAAATAGTATTTTTTTTTAACTGTAGGATGCTGGATTTTTATGTGCCTAGAGCTGCATAGCATATACCATTTCTCAAATTCATTTGTCTTGCAAACACTTGCACAAAACATCTGTTTACTAGTGTTCCCAGACACAAACTTTGAGAAAAACTGATGCAGCGGGTGGACAGAATTTGTGACAAATACTGAATACTTCATCCTTATCCCAGTGACTAGGCCACCCCAAACCAGTTACAGATCTTCATGAGATCTTAAGCACATCTCAAAACTCTGAGTCATTCTTGTTTCATCTGATAAAGGAATAGGTGAAATTTTCTCCCAACTCAAATAATTTCTCATTTGACCTAGATATTTATAATATTTTATCTGATTACTTTCACTAAATGATTAAAAAGGAAGGAGAATAAAAGATACTACCTTATAAAATGTAATTTAAGGGGTTCCCTGGCCAACTTTACAAAAATATAGTTAGGATCCCAAACTGAAACAGTTATGATTTTTCCAGAGACCCATTGCATTTTCCCATAAATGGCACTACAAGTCTTTAAGTGTTCAGATCTGCTGGTGGCTGCTTCATTGAGCTAAGATTTTTTTATGGAATTATCACCAGAACCCTTACACAGTGGTACCTAAGAGGCTGAGAGTAACTAAAGGACTTTATTATTCAATTCCTTAACCTCCACACAGTAGTTCTGAAGTTAGGATTCCTGGGGCTTGCAATTTATTCATGTGGTGGGGTTTTCTTTTACTGGAGTGAATAAGAACAAAAAAGGAGGTCACAGGCCCATCTCCTCCCCTCTGAGGCTTCACCTCCTAGGGTTTAATTCTAATGACTCATCTTCAGGATTAGTTTCAGTGGCTTGCCAACAACCCAGTATTTTCAACAGTGGTTTGTCTTTTGATCGTTTCCGGAAGAAGTGGGAGCGGTCTGTACAAGTCAAAAACACAAACCACTGACCTTCCCAAAGTAGGACTCTTCTTTCAGAATCCAAGAAATAGAAAATCATATATTGGTGTTTGTTTCACAAGCTAAGAAAAATAGTTTTTGTTGTTGCTATTGTTGTCGTTGCTGCTATTCCTGTTGTTGTGAATGAGAGCAAAGAGTTATCCAGGTGGGTAACAATGAAAAATTCCTAGTAACTCATTTTTAGCACTGTTCATACTTACCTGTGATCCAAACATGTACTTTAGCTTTTCTTCTGAGTGATAATCTGTACTTGAGAATTGCAAGCCTTCTGTTATATATTGGAGGTAATCCAGGAAAACCACCTGACTGTCCTTCATGAGAAATGGCAGTGTTTGGTGGTGGATGGAAAGACCACCACCTGTTGAATGTATATTTAATTTTTCTAGCAAGTTTTGATGGAAATGAAAGAACCCATATATTTGGAAAGTTATATTAATCCAGATCTATTGCTTTCAAGAGATAAAGCCACTTAAATAGCACTTGAGCAAAAAAATAAATAAATAATATGTCGGCTGAGATGTGCATCACATTCCTGTATACAAGAAGCTGGAGCCCAGTTTGTGATTCTCTCTCTGTCTCTCTCTGTCTCTCTCTCCTTCCCTCCCCCTCCCTCTGCTGGTTTTTAATCTCAAGCTTTCTTGCTATCAAGGAGCAAAATATTTACAAGTACTTATAGCCCTGAGCTCATTTTGTCCTTACTACTCCTAATCCTGAGGAAGAAGAAACTCTTCAGCTTGCACATACTAAATCTCATGGGAGAGCTCCAGTGAGCCTTGGTTGAGTCATGTACCCTGGCTGAACCAGTCACCGTAGTCTGGCTACTCCAGCTAGTCAGTCTTGGATCACGAGCTCATCTCAGAGTCAGGGCAAACAGGGCCATTGTCCTAACAACATGGATGAGGACAGTTTTCTAAAGGAAGAGAGGCTAGTAGAGACACCCAAGAGGGGACCATACCAGATGGTAACTTTCTCACAATCAGAGCACTGGAGAGCTCCAGGTAACATCTGAGCGCAGCCCGCTTCCTCTTTCCTACCTGAGGTTCTGCTGAGGACCTGAACATCTCTGGTGACCCACAGTACACTTCAAAACCTGCTCCCCTGTCTATTACTATTCTCTAAGATGCCTACTGATAAAAGACTGAAACCCAGACACTCAAAACTTCAATAAAAATGAAATTATTAGAGACCAGAATACATTATTTACTTATTTCTCGGTAAATTATGTTTCACCTAGACTATTTTTCTTTTCCTTTTTTCTTTTTCTTCCTTGCTTTTTTCTTTTTCTTTTTGCTGCCAGATTGCAATAACATCAGGTAAGGTTAAAGGAAAATGTCCATCATACTATCCTGTCATGTCAACTAGTAGAATGGTGAGACCTCTCCTGAGTGAGCACCGATTGCCTGAAAACCTTTGTTGAAGACACTGGTGAAATGAACAATTCCTAGTTTAAGGTTTTTCTTTAAACTTTGACTTGCTTTCTGTGTCATGGTTTTCACATCTACAGGGATCTCTGCCTTGAACGCTCATCTCCTGTGGATAATTGGCAGCCCACTCTCTTCCGCACACTGCCTTTTGTAGACAAGCTCTCCTGCCCTGTCTGAAGGAGGTTGCTCCCCAGTTATTCCCCAGCACAGAGCCTCTTTTGCTTTTCTCATGAAACTAACCCAGGTTGACTACTTGTGCATTTGCTTCTTACTGTTGGTCCTGGATTATAAACCCCATGAGAGCAGCACAAGGTTCTGTTTTATTTGCCAAGGCCCATCCAGCAACTGGCATAATGCCTGGCACTTTGTAAAGAGCAAAAAATAACTGAATAAAATATACAAAAAGAAAGGAGTAACCTAGAACTTCTTGGCCCTTGGCCAGGCTGAGAAAAGCAGGGGGTATATCTTACTAGACACAGAGAGTTTCTTTTGGCTGAAACTGGGAATATGCTGAGCTGGAGTGAGGTGAGGGGGCAGAGCCTCTGCCTCACACACCATCTGTGGTGCCTCCCATCCTCCGTGCATGTTTTAGTATGCGTCCTCCACTCTCCGGCCTGACAAAAGTTGCTCTCAAGAAGAGCAGATAAACTACTTTGCTGTGTTGTACATGACCAAGAACAATATGCTATTGGGGTTTTCTGAATTTTAATACAAGCCAGAGCTTCAAATTCTTATGTGTGAGTTCAGCCATGGGGTTGAGGAAGACAGGAGATACACGGGGTAGCCTTAAAGTCTGGAAAAACAGGCAAATGTGCATAATGTTATCAGTGATATTCTCAATTTGTAAAGAAATCATATATTATCTATGCTTCTATACATAACAGACATCCTATACTGCCTATTATATACATTTTTTCAAATACATGTATATAATCTAAGAACAGTGAAGTTTTAAGACTCTTATCTTTAGGAGGTTCTGGGATGAAAGAAAATCCATTCTTCTTAACTAGAAGTAAAAAAGGGTCTGGCAACTAGCTTAGTGCCCTGAAGAAACATTCTTAAAAGCCTATGGGGTTAGACACAAGCAGAAGAGTGGGAAGACACAAGGGAAGGAAGGAGGAAGAAGGGAAGGGCAAAAGGTCTCTTCATCCTGGTGAGTTCTAAGAGGGAGCTAGGAAATAGACATTTCTGTCTGCAGTGGATGAACTTACATGTGGGAATACTTTTTCTTTGTCCTTATTAGGGCTGGAAGCTAAACTCCCAATAAACCCACCCTTCTTAACCACTGTACCTTGGCTGAAAGAGCTGTCCAACCAATTTTGATGGAATTCAGATTTTCAAAGTAGTCTACCCCTCCCAGAACACACCCTGTGTTGTGGTTTATATCTAGATGTCCCCTGAAGCCTTAGGCGCTCATAGATGGGGCTTTGGGGAGGTGACTAGATCATGGGTGTGTGATACTCATCACTGGGTCCACCGATGTGTTTATAGCTGGGTGTGATATTGGGAGGTGAAGCCTTGTGGGAAGAGGTAGAATGGTGTATATGTATCCCTCCTCCCCCCTTGATCCCTCTCTGCTTCTCACCACCATACCTTGAGTGGTTTCTCCTCTGTGATGCCATGCCATGTCATGCCATGCCTCTGCCATGCCACCGTGCCTTGGAACCAACCAATTATGGACTGAAACCTCTAAAACCTCTACCAACTGAGTCAAAATAAACCTCTGCTCCTTTAACTTGTGGGTATTGGGTATTCTGTGCCTGCAAAAAGAGAATAACTAAGCCTGTTTTTACAGGTTTTTAATTTCTATTAAATCACAAAAGTGCAATTAATCTCTCTGTAGATGTGGGTCCAAGCTGGTGGTGAAGACCTTGTTGTAGTGCACTATGAATGAAAGCACTGAGTTATCTATGGTCAGGTGGATAAAGTTTTCATCCAGTAGCCTGCCACTTGGTGTAGGGGCTGTTATTTCCCAATCAGCCATTCTCAGGTAATCGGGTATTTTAAGTTTTTTCCCAATACTTTGTTTCCTGTCTGTCCCTACCTTTTCACCTCAGCAGCAGCTCAGTTCTATGAGAGTTGGTTAGTTAGTTAGTTAGTTAGTTAGTTAATGAAAAAGTGGTTTTCAGTTTTTGTATATGCAAAATGGAGACAGTTTTCAGGAACTGGGCGCATATTGGTTTTAATTTTATGCTATCATTTTTATTCTTTCCTTATTACTCTTTTTATTGGTTATGCAGATTAATGAGTTTCATTTTGGCAGATTCCTATGTGCACATAATTTACTTTGGTCATTTTCACCCCCCATGGCCAGCTCTCCCAACTAGTTTCACATTGTTTGGGTGTGGTTTCAATGTTTATAAGATATTTTGCTCATATTCATCCTCTTATTACCTGCCCTTATATCCCCTTTCCCCTCCCTCTTATTATGTCAACTAAATTTTTGATTCCAACTTACTTAGGAAAATGTAAGTAATGCTACCAACAAAAACAGGTTCTGGGCCTTAAATAAATTAGCTCTCTTATTTGTTTCCTTCTGGGTGTCACCATTAGAGATTGAAGGGTGATGAAATGAACAGTTGGATACCAGCAAACATCTTAATACCAGAAAAGACTTGCTGACACCACAGATTCCCAAAGATCAGAAAGGACTTCCTCCTACTTGTGGTAGTTAGGAAAATGGCATTGACCTGCACAAAGAGATCTGAGCCTTCAACCAGCAGCTCAGCGTGGGTCTGGGTCATGCATTCTCGTGAGCCATGGTGACCACTGTTCTGCGGTTTCCTTCTAGGCCTCAGCTTAAAGAACATATGTAATGGTAATTTGATGCTTTCCTCCTCACCAGTGAGCCTGTGAAGGGAATTTCTCAACTTTTCAATATCTTTGTTCTTAGCAAGAAAGAACAAGTTGATACCTCGGTAAATACTGTCATTTCTTTAAGCATTTGAAATATTTTTTAACAGACCACAAAAGCTTTGAATTTCCTGAATCATTCATAACTATTTTGAGTAAACCTTGATGCTTAATTTAATTTGTATTGGGGATTTCTACACTGACAGACCATATTTTCTCTGTAAAGTGGTTTTGGAAATGGTGGGAATTTAATTACTTGGACATATTTTTCCAATAAGGGCTTGTTCAGTTTTGGTCATAGATATGCCTGGGATCAAAACAAGTTGCTCTATGAAAAATAAGGTATAACCAATTAGAATGAGGAACTCTCAGTTTGAGGCTGTAGTGTGGACTAACACACACACAAAACTCCAGAATGTGCAAGGTCAGTTATAGCCACGTAACTCTGGAATTATGATGAACCTCTTCTAAACTTTCCATTTTATGGATGAGATCCAGAGAGTTTAAAAACCTTGTTTAGTCACAGAGCTAATGAATGGCAGAGGAAGAATCAAACTCTACACCATGACTTTAAAATGAAGAGTTGCCTTTGCCTTACGTTCTTTTTTTTAAGTCAAATCTTCATAAATTTAATGAATAATTAGCAAGGTAACAGGCACTGGGATTTGACTGTGAAACAATGCAGACTTTGTCCCTGCCCTTGTGGAGGCTAAATTCAAGTGAGTGAGACAGATGAACCAATAAATAACTATGAATTAGAATATATACCTAAAGGTGTTAATCAAGGGGTTGAAAGACAATAACAGAAAGTGTCCAGTTTAGATGCAGCAGTTACCTACTAACAGTAGCATTAGGCTTGAAGATCCAAAGGCTGAAAAAGAGAGAATCATGGGATGAGTTTGGAGAGGGCTGAGGAGCAGCAGCTTCCAGCATTCAGAAGCACCTTCAGTATTGTTGAGGCTGAGGCCAGTCTAGAGTCTTCTGAGAAAGGATGTTCCTATGGTGCTTAAGGACAAACTATCTGCCTGACCCTCATTTGCCTGGTCAACTCCTCTTTCAGCTCATGCAATGCTTCTTATATCCACAGGGCCTCTTTCATGGCTTAGGACGCAGCCCACACTCTCACACACCTTTTCCTCTGCCCTGTTCATCTTCCACATGCAGCTAGTGGAAAGCAGCTATAGGCATATTGGTTTCTACTGCTAGCCCTGCTTAAGGAATCTTGACTCTTCCATGATTTAATTGAGGACAGATCTTCTCAGCAGAGGAAAAAATAATAATAATAAAATATAGGACTTAGGAAATTATTTAAATAGTTCCTGAGTTGATGAGAATTCCACCTGCCCTCATCCATTATATTTATAACATAATGAGTTCAGTTCTCCATATTTTACACATTAAACAGATCTACAAATGAAAATGATGCTTTAAAAATACACTGGGCCTGCTGATTTGATGACATGAAACATCCTGACTACATCTGAACCCATGACTTTCTTCAAATCTGTCCCATTAAAATAGCACAAAGCCCCTGATGTTCATCTTTAATTTTTGTGTTTTAGGCATAAATAGGAATGCTTTCTCCAAGTTTCAGCCAACGCCCCCATTTAGACTCTCTAGTGTCAGATCTCACACACTATGGTATAACATTTTGCATAGAACATGGACATAAAGCCCCCCTCTCTACCTGATTTAGTAAATACTGTAACCTGACCACTCCAGTAACCTAAGATTTTACCACTAATGCTTGCCCGAAGCCTGGTTGCTCTCCAGCCAGTTGGTTCAGCTGGGCTGGTACTAATGAAGCTGGAACTGTAGATGCAGTTCCTCTGGGGACTAATTAGCTTCACACAGAGAAAATTCTTCCAAATTTCCCTTGTAACCTAGTCACCTATTTGGAAGTGCACTCACTGGGGAAAGAAGGATCATCTTACATCATTCTCCCTTTAAATTCTACATAATTCCTCTCCTTCTCCAAAAAGTTTCTTGCAAGAGAGGTCTAGATTTCCTTATTTCAGAGTTACTTCTTAATTGTCTGAATTCCTCCCTCCACCATCACCATCAAAATTGTTCCTACTAAAGCCACCAGCAATCTGCTCACTGCCCTGAGTGGGGGGGCCATTTGTGGCTGATCCATTTCTCCAGGGAGGGAAAAAATAGCAACTAGAGTCACACTCATTGAAGATAAATGCTATGTTACCAGATCCTTCCCCGGATGCTGGGATATTTGGGGGCTGAAAGCTCTTAGCCGAGCCGCCTTCTGGGAACATTCTGGGAAGATGAAGGAAGGCATCACTATCTTTCCCAGTTTTGTGTCTTATGGGGAACAACCAACATCCAATGACTGGTTGTTGGTGGATATGTATAAAGGTCCAGCCCTCTTCCTTAAATTAAGAGTACCCTGAAGGATCATTCCTGTTCCCGAACCCCGTGTGAGATCAGTTGAAGCCTTTGTTGTAATTGTCCTCATATAACATCATCCCTGGACTAAACTGACTACAGAGTGGCATGGTGACTACATAAAACTTGTTCCACCATGAAAAGGACCATGATTGATTCTGACAGACATATAGTTACATTTTGGAGTTTACTGTTTTGCCTTTCCTTCCTGCAGAGCCGCAGCAGGCAGAACTACCTGAGTGCTTACAGAGCATCTGATTCACAGACATGGGTCCTATATAACAGTCACCTTGGACCAAAGAACTCACTTGATAGCAAAAAGGGTGTGACAGGGTCACATGATCATGGAATCTACTGGTCCCATTACTTACTGCACCTCCTAGAAGTTGCTGGCCTGATAGACATGAATTTTTGAAGATGGAATGGGTTGGATTTTTGAAGATGCCGTTAAGATGCCAACTTGGGGGTGGCACCCTGCAAGGGTGCCCCCTCTCCCAAGATTTGACATTCTAATTCAGTTACCATTATATGGTGTTGGGCCTCCAAAATGTAGACTAAACGTCCAGAATCAAAGCATAGCTCCCACTATAATGCCCAAGGATGCAATTTTGGTCCCCATAACTCTAGTTTCAATGTATTTAAAGATCCTAGATCCTACAATAAAAACACTCACACCAAGGGGCAAAGCAAGAGTCCTATTAAACTTTTCGCTACCGGGCTGTACCCAGTCACTTAAGGCTTCTTTTGCCAAAAGAGAAGAAGCAAATCAATTTATCTCCATCCCAGCAGAAGCAGTTGACTCTAATCATTGAGAGAAGTCAGAGCTGTTGTTACACAGTGGGGAGAGGGAAGAATATGCTTGGCATGCAGGTCACCTAACTGAGTATCTCTTGGTCCTCCCTTGCCCAATTTTGATAGTAAATGGATAAATGCTGCAGCCAGGGCATGAGAAGGGCATATTGATTAGTGGTCAGAAAGCTTTGGGTTGAGAATCTGGATGATATCATTAAATAAAACACCTAGACCAGCCAAAGTGACAGCTGAGGATGAAATAAATCTAGAATGTATAAATGAGGTGCTGGGTTAAGGCCAGCTACTGTGATGAGGCTTGAAATTCGTCCCACTAACTTCTTTCTTAGAAGTTTTCTCACAGAAGGAGATCTATTAGAATTCTGAGAGAGTTGTTCTCACAAGAAAAAATCACATGCCCCCAGTGAAAGGGGTGAACCGTAGTTCGCATTTTGGTGAGGCACTCAGATACGCTCCCATGAGGCTCTTCACCTAATTGCTGAGAGTGTTGCTAGCTGAAGATCTCAGATGAGTTACCCTTCGGAAATCACCCTGTGTCGAGTAGAGCCACCTCACACAAGGTCACGCTCTCTCCTCATTAACAGGGCCCACCTATGCCATGACTGTTTAGTGTTAGGAGAGTATAAAGATCGTGTGCTTTTCCTCAAGACAAGACACCTAAGAAGGGCCATTCCAGCCTCTGAGCTCCCTATGAAAGAGATGAGACTTTTGTGAGTACATCACAAACTTCTCTTTCTAACCAGCTCCGTGTTCGTCACTCCCACATGCATATTGATACTGGCAAATCTCCACCATCACTTATTACCCAGCATTCTGACTCTGAGCCTATTTTCTGGAGAGTTTAAGACAGGAGACTTAATATGGAAAGAAGCTCTAACCGAGAGTTTAAGGGCATGGATTTCGGAGTCCGATAGAGCTCGTGAAAATCTCAGCTTTCCGTGTACTACTAATCTGTGAATTCTTAAGCGAAATGTTTCCATTCCCTGAGCTTATGTTTCAGTGCCTGTGAAAAGAGGATAATACTGTGAGACTCAAATGGCTATTGTTAATGAATGAATTATATATGATAAAGCGCGTAGCACAATACTCAATAAATGCCAGCAATATATTCAAGTGAATCGTCTGTTGAGTCTCCCTGAGGCAGATTCTGAGCAGAGAATTTGAGTGCAGGTTGTTTATTGGGGAAGTGATTACATGAAGTACCTGTAGGGGAGAAAGAACGAGGTGAAGAAAGGAAGAAGCTGATACTGGGTAGTTAATGAGAAAGTGACTGCTATAGACAATTAAGGCTCAGTCACACCAGGGACCTCTGAAAGACTTAATAGAACTTGCTGTTGGACCTTCATAGTAAGAAGCTGGAGTATCTAACCCTAATTCCTATCCATTATGGGTTGACATCTTTTTTCCACAGTAGCAAATCCTTGGCATTTTTGGTCCGCCTTATCTGCTCTTGGACAAAATGCAATCCGCCCACCAGTAAAGCCTTTAGCCAGAAATTCAGTGGTGCAAATTGATGAGTATGAGAATGAGGGAATATGGGCAGGGAGTGGAGGTGTTGCCTGTGGCACCTTTACACGTATTATACAATACCAGCAGTCTTCTCAAACATTTTTCCTTTATTCACAAACTTTTCTCTTGATTCTCTCACTGTTTTCTGTTTGGGGCATAGTAAGTTGCACAATATACCCCCAAAGATTTGTGTGTGTTCAAACCCTGGAACCTGTGAATGCAAACTTATTTGAAGAAAGGATGCTTGCAGGTAGAATTAAGCGCCCTGATTAGATCACTGCCTAAACCCAGTGACAAGTGTTCTTATAAGAGAGAGATAGTGAGAGTTTGAAACCAATGAAGAGGAACAATGTGGCCCAGAGGCAGAGTTTGGAGTGAATCAGCAAAAAGCCAAGGGTTGCCTGGAGCCACTGGAAATAGCAAGGAAGGTTTCACCCCTGGAGCCCTGGCAGGGAATGTGGCCCTGCTTGGACTTCTGGCCTCCAGGACCATGAGAAAATAGATTACTGAAGTTTCAAGCCACCCACTTTGTGGTCACTTTTACAGCAGCTCTAGGAAATTCATACAGGGAAGCTTGGGGGAAGTTTTTACTAACCCTTCCTCAGGGGATGCCACTAGCCTTTATAGCAATTTAACTTTCATGGCATGACTTGCACTTAAACCCCAGTTATAACCCAGTTTTTGCATAAAGGACCTCCACTGACTTTTTTCCATGAGTGTTCTGGGAGATCCTAGACTCATAGTCCTCAGGCACCAAACTACAAGCATAGCCCTTCTGTGATATTATATTCTCTGGACATTTCAGAGGAGCTACAGACACAAGGTCTCATCTAGACTTTCCAAGAGAGCTTGGGGGAAAATGAGTTAATTTAAAGCTCATTGACGAACCTGATTTCTCTATCAGAAACACTTCACAGTGCTTTCTGCAAATTGATGCACAAGTCAGATATTTATTCCACAAATATTTATCAGCTTCTATGGTGGTCCTTGAATTTCTGCTGGGTACTAACTTCTCAGAGGAAGAATTCTTGAAGGAAAATGAAAGTTGTCTTATTAAATATACATTCTCCAAGACCCACATTCTTACTCCAAGCAAGGGCTGTGTATGTGGTGTGTTGGGGTGGAGAAAGCACACTTTGACTCTGTTCAAAGAGAGATAGCCCTTCCCTAGAGTATTCCTTCTCAACCTTCAATCCATTTGGTCCTGGGTACACCATGTAGACATGATGTGCTGGGAGGCACTGTCCCCAGAGGACACTGCATGCAAAAGGCTGCAGTGCCCAGGATCTCCATTCACATTTTAAAGAATGTGACATCTATAAGTTTGAAGTAGAAGGAAAAGATGATCCTTCTCTCCCATCTTTCCTGGAGCAGCTTGTGCAAACTCTTCCAAAATGCATGGTGGACTTTTCCACCCAAGTTATCCATTCACCTCTGCACTGACCATGGGTGCCGGCCCAAACAGTTTTGTTGTTACTTAACTCTTTGCCCCAGATCATGGGTGTGCACCTGAAAAGCAGGAACAGGACCCAGCATGGTCCTAGCTCAGTGCTATGGTTCAGATCTGGAATGCCTCCCAAAAGCTCAGGTATTGAATGCTTGTTCCCCAGTATAGCTATGTGCAGAGGTAGGGGTCTTGGAAAGATAGTGAATCATGAGTGCTCTAAATTCATTGGTGAACTAATCCATTGATGGGCTCATAATTTGATGGCATTATTGGGAGGTGATGGAAAAGGAGAGGGGGCCTAGTTGAAGGGAGTGGCTTGTGGGGGTGTGGCCTTGGGGACCCACCCCCTCCCTCTTTTTTTTTTTTTGTGGGTACCAGGGGGTCAACCTCAGGACCTCGCGCGCCAGTGCATTTTGGTTATGCAGAGTAATAGGTTTCATTTTGGCAGATTCCTAGGTACACATGACCATTTTCATCCCACCCATCCTCCAAATAAGTGAACCTTCACACTTCTCAAAGCCCCACACTGGCTTCCTAGCACGCTCAAAGGAAAAGCCAAATTCATTGAGATGGGCCACAAGGCTCTCTGAGGCCCAGTTTCATGTCCCCATTCAGACCTTATTCCTCTGGTCTTCCCCTTGCTCGCCCATTGGCCTTCTTATTGCCCCTTGAACACATCAAGCACACTTCTTCTGCCTAGCACCTTGACAACCTCACAGTATTTTTTATAGGCTGTGATCCATCTCCCCCTCTTTCATGTTGACCCCATATAAGCAGGGATGCATGTCATTTTTTGAAGTATTTTTCTCCATGTCTAGGAAAGAGCCTGGCACAAGGTAGCCTTTAATAACTACTTGTTGAATAAATAAATTTGAATGGCTCACAGTTTGCTTTAAAATGTTGATATATAGAGAATCAAGAATTTGCTGTTAAATTTCCATGATTGAAATGTTAGTATTACCATGCTTCAAGAGTAAGACAGTGGAACCCTTATCCTTGCTTTTGCTTTGCATGGTCTCACTTTTCACAGTGCGACCTACCCACTGTCAACCATGATCCACAAATATTGTCTTGAATTTTTCAAGAGAAAGAGACCACAGTCACATAACTTTCATTACAGTATATTGTTAAATTTCTTTCTATCTTAATTATTAGTTATTGTTCTTAACTCTTACTGTGCCTAATTTACAAATTCAACTTTACATAAGTATGTATGTGCAGGAGAAAACACAGCATCTGTAGGGGTTTGGCTCTCTCTGCAGTTTCAAGTGTCCACTAGAGGTTTGGAATGTGTCCCCTGTAGATAAAGATGTTTTCCATAAGAAAACATCTCTAATGAAAAGAGAATTTGCCTGACTCTTAAGCTTTTTTTTTTTTTTTTTTAATGTGGGTACCGGGCGTCGAACTCAGGACTTCATGCTTGCCAGCAGGTGCTTGTACCAGTGAGCGATATCACCCGCCCTTTTTTTCCTTTATGTGGGTACCGGGAGTAAAACTCAGGACCTCACACTTGCCAGGCAGGTGCTTATGCCGCTGAGCCATCTCACTGGCCCTCTCAAGCTTTTTCTCCCTTTGTGCCACGCTGAGTGGCAGCTTGGAGACATAGGTATCCCTTATTTAGAAGTCACAGAGGAACACTGACGCTCTCCTCCTTTAGTGGACAGTAAAGTACAGCGTCACAAGCCCACTTCTATTTGAGTCAGAAGATGTGCTTGACCTTGACTTTTGCGGGCGTTGTTGTGTGGGCCATTTTGTCTGTAATTGACAGTCTGGGGAAGGCAAAAATGAACATTAGTAATTGAGGGGATGACCCATGGTATTCCATCCCACATTCCACTTTTCTATTTGGCCCTTGCCCAAGGATAAGGAGATGAACTGTCCTCTGTTTTACTACAGAGTTCAGGTATAAAGGAAATTGTAACTATTGTACAAGCTTCCAGAAGAAGCATACTGTTCTCACGTCTATTTCATAAACAAAAGAAGGATGAGGCATTGCCTAGAAGCATCTAACAGGCAATACCCTGGTTTCTGAGAAGTTGACCTAAAGAAAGACAATCTAGCTTATCCACCCAGTATCCAACAGGGCAACTCTTGCCTTCTGAATCTTTACCCCAAGCCGGTGTCTGAGCCAGAATAGTTCCGGGTCAATCTCAACACAAAGGGGCTCAGAACCTGCAGCTCTCCAATGCTCTGCTGGTGAAAACTCTGTAACTTTCTTCTGCCCCCACCACTGCCACCACATAGGTCTGCTTCCGCCACCATTTGCCTCACCCTGTGCTAACCAGCACCTGTTCCAGGCTCTGCCTCAGGCTCCAATCTCCAGGTTTCCTCTCACTCATTCTGAAATTGCGGGTGAGATCTTGCTTTCTGCCCCAATAAGTATCTTATGATTGTCTTTCAAAGCCCGCTGTCATCTATCTACTTTTTCCCTGTCTGATCAGCTTCCTTCCTTATCTCTCTAACTCTCACTTTCTTTTCTTATCTGTATTTACCTCCAGGCATCTTTCAACCATTCTGAAAGCCAATCCAGCCTTCAAGAGCTACTTCAACTTTGACTGACTTCCCTTTAAATCTCCTGGCCCCAAAATTCCACATTCAGCATTTGAATATGCACTTACTGCATTTTAATCATTTCTGTTGCCTTTCCTCCCCGACTAAATTACGACTGACTTAAAATTTGGAGTACATATGTGGAAAATAAATAATATATCTGACAATTGATTTATTTTTAAATCGCCCCAATGGCACAGGTAGCATCACCTCTATACTAATAATCACACCATTGGTTCTCTCCTCCAAGCAGTAAGAAAATGAGAGGCCTCTGCCGGTTTGGTGGCTTCCTGAGACTGGACTTGAAACAAGCTTATGTGAGCAAAGTTAAGAATTCTGCAATATTTTGATACTAGCTCGATAAAGACTAGTACTTGTGCCTCTTTTGGGTGTCAAAAATATTTGCTAGATGCTTATTATATATTATCTCAAATCCTTGTTACAGTCTTGTGCAAAAGAATTATCCCCCTTAATATTAAAACAAGTTGGTTCAGGTAGGAAATGCTCTTGAGTTCTCACAGTTGCTGGAGAGTGAAGTCAGGATTTGAATACTGGGACTTTCAAGCCCTTGAGCTGTGGCTTTCAGGCCCCTCCTTCCATTCCATAGATACTCAGGATTCCAGACACTGACACTATCAAGAGAGAACTCAGTGAACAAATGTGTGGACCCAGAGGAGCTGTCTGTCAAATGCCCAAACAGACTGGCAGTGTTGTACATCTCAAATTAGTCAATACATTATTTCTTTACGCTTCCATGGATATTTGAAAAACAACCAACGTCTTCAAAGAACAGAACATTTGCTCAAAATTTTGACCTGCTGGATGGGCTGGCACCCAGGTAATATTAAACATGTAAATATGATTGATTCTCCTCCTGAGAATCTATGTTTTACTTTTCCTCCAGTTTTGTGGAGTTTTTTATTAAAAAATAGAAAACTGACTTCCTTTAGAAGTCCAAATGCTTGATCCAAGTAAGACTGCCACATAGCTTCATCTCACAAGTTGTGTTTAAAAATGTGTGGCTCAATAGCTTAAAAAATGTCTTTATGGAAATTTCATTTTTTGCCTGCATTTCTCAAGAGGCTTCTATGCAACTTCAATGTAGAAAGGGAATGGGGATGAGAGGAAATTGGGTTTGGAAATGGGTTCCTCCAGGAATTTCATTGTTTTTGATATTCTTATTTGCTAAATTCCCAAAACTTTTCCTAGTACTCAACCTACATGACAGTCTGGGGAAGGCAAAAATGAACATTAGTAACTGGGATGACCCATACTATTCCACTAAAAGAATTGTATTTTTTTATGTAGGGAATATAGAATCCCCCCTGTCTTAGTTACTTTTCTCATTGCTGAGACAAAATGCCCAACACCTAAAGTTAAAAGGGGAAAGGTTTATTTAGTTCACAGTTTGTAGAGGTTTCAGTCCATAATCGGCTGTGACCAAGGAAAGGTGGCACATGGCAGAAGAGCAACCATTCATGGTGGAGGAAGACAGCAAAAGCAGCAAGAGAGGAGAGAGAAACAAGCCTCTTGCTGTCCCTTATACTGTATCCAGTCTATTGGGATTAGGGCAGTGCCAATCCAATCAGTAGAGTTATCCAGCAATCACCTACTCTTAATTCCAGCACCCTTAATCCCAGCATTGCTCTATGAATGGATCACACAGTCTAGATTCAGCCTCTGAAAAAGTCCTAGCAGAAGACAGTAGAAGCAACAAAAGCAGAAAAGAGGGGAGAGACAAACATCTTTCTGTCCCTTATATTGTATGCAGGCTACCCACCCTAGGGCAGGTGTAGTACTCACACCTTTAATCCCAGCATTGGACCATGAATCAATCACAAACTCTAGATTCAGCCACCTCCAAAAAGCTCACCCCCCTGACTGCGTGAGGCTCTGGGGGGACATCCAGTCACAAACCACAACACCCCCTTTATCTACATTCTACATTCCACTTTTCCAACCTTTTCCAGTAATCTCCTTTCTGGTCTAGCATCCACCTACCCTTCTCTTTTGACATTACACATATGCACCCACATGTACACACACACAAAGAGATGAGTAGGACTACAACATTTATAAGGGTAGGAAATTAATTTTAAATTAATTGAGTGTGGTCTCAATTTCTTATGCTTCTCTGTGTCTACACTTTTTACAGTGTGATCTCATAGTTCTTCTAGACAAGCTGGAAGTAACCATGCCCTGTGCTGAACTCAGATCTCTAAAGTCACTGACTACTTCCTCTTCCTCTCTCTCTTTCTTTCCTCAGAACCTTGACATGGTTATGTGGACAAACCCAGAGTTATTGTTGAAAAATGAGTAAAGGAGCCTAGCTGTCCCAGCTAAGAACATTCTAGGCCAAGCTATAGCCAACAAACCCAAACATGTGAGATCGTGTCAAGGACAGCAAAGCAAGCCATCTGCTAGGCTCCAGTTATCACAGATTCATGAACAAGCCTAGCCAAGAGCAGCAGAAGCACTCAATCAATCCAAGTCTCATGAGCTAAATAATGTTTGTTATGTTGAGATACTATTTTTGGAATGGTTTGTTACACAGCAGTAGCTAACTGAACCATTAGTAGTAGAGGACAAAAATCAGAGGGGAAACAGGAAGTGCTTACTTGTGAATAAATGTGTTTCCTTTTGGTACAGGCTGATATTTCGGTGAGCATCTCTTAACAGGAATACTGGGATTTATTGTGTCATCATCATTTCCTTCTTTTGTTCTGATCAAACAAACTTTCTAGTCCAAATGTAAAAGATATTCGTAGGCTTCCTATTATAAATGCAGAAATCTATTTTAACTCCTACTTAACCGTAATAATTTAATCTGCAACCTTCCTTAAAAGCCAAAACCAAAGCTTTTTTCCACCACCTATGTGGCTACTGGTCAAGAGTCTCCTGATAAAGGGTTTTGCTTAGAGAAATGCCTACTATGTCAATGCAGCATTTATCATAATCTGTGAAAGTTTTATGTGTAAGCAACAACAACACGTAAGTCATTGGTTTTTGACACAGCACTAACAAAATCTACATACTGACTGCATCCACTTAGGAAATATTTCCCTTCTGAGAATATTTGTTTGACTTCAGACACTTTGCCTATAAATTATTTTGAAGTCAGGATATATACCTCTGAGTCATTGCCCAAAGAACTACTTTCATCACACTCAAATTTTATCTCCATAATATACTCTATAGCTCAGTTTTACTGAAGTAATTCTATAATAAAATAATGACAATAAAGCCTATTCTCAAGATTTAACAAGCAAACACACCTCAAGATAATTGGAATAGGAAATTATATATAATGTCACCATCTGGTGACTCCTCTAAATTGTTATAACTATCTTCATGCCAATAATCAATATTTTTAATGCCTTACGTCAAGAAAAGATAATTTTTAAAGGACATACAGAAATTATTTTGTAATCTTTGATAATATAAAGAATAGTGTATCCAAATGTCTTTGGGGGTTATTTTTAACACAGAAATCAGCAGTAACTAAATTAAGCAAAAAGGAATTTACTGGAAAGATGTAGGATGGCTTTCATAATCATAATCAAAGAATAGCCAAAAAACAACATGGAAAAGTGCCATGATAATTATTATTTTCCTAGGAAGCCATATAAGCTAGACAGGCCTAGAATGGGTATTTGTTTATATTATCACTGTATACTATATCTTACATGAAAACTCAGGTGTACCTAAAAACAATCCCAATTTTTGTATCTTCTAAGCTGGTTTTAGTTGAATGATTTTGTATTCACTCCTTTGTACCTAAACCGACTCTTTTTTCTTACAGATTATTTAATTTAATTTTATTCTATTATTAGTGATGGAGAATACCATATCACTACCCTTCTTATAAATATCTCCTCATATGTCCATGGTTCTTAATCCTGTTCCTGATCTTACCATCAATCAAGCAGATTGATTAAACAACCTCTCCCACTGATCCTGTGTACTAAGTCTTTAGAAAGTTTTCTGAGAGAGAGTGTTATTCCCAATGTGGTCCCAGGAGAGGCAAGGACCTATTTATTCTGCACCCAGAGTAGACATGATAAAAGAGGAAGAGTCATGCTGAGCTGATTTGAGAGTTGATCCCCATCTCTCCCTTAAAGATATGTATCCGGATTCCTTTCACACACATGCCAATTCCAGGTTTTCCTAGAATATATTACTGCACCTCAGCCTTAGAATATTGGACTCTCAGCATCCCTGATTGGTGGGAAAGAAGCAGAAGTAATGAGAAGAAGAAAAGTAGGTTCTGGGCACAGTGTTGCACAACTCCAATCCCAGCTACTTGGGAGGCTGAGACAGGGAGCTTGCATGTTCAGGCCTAGCCCAGGACATTTAGCAAGAATCTGACCCAACATTAAAAAATAAAAAGGGGTGGGGATGTAGCTCAGAGGTAGAGCAGCTGCCTAGTGTAGGTTCATTCCCCCATACTGAAAACAAACAAACAAAATGGAGGTGGAGCAAGACAAGGGAACAGCTTTGACTATAAGACCACCACCCAACCAAATCAGCTAATAATGAAATATAATGATAATATCAGGGCAAGTGCTTTCCATTCATGATCTTACTTAATTCTCTTATCCACCCTTGGTTTACAGTTATGTTTTCTGAGCTACAGGTGAAGAAACTAAGGCTCAAAGGGAAAAGAAATTTATTCAAAACTACACTTACAGAAAGAAAGCACCAGAGCAGAAGTCAGGCTGGGTAGTCTGGCTCCAGGGCCCAGGATGAAAGCGCAGCACTCTCAAGGGCAATGGTACCCAATGCTGGAGGTGAAGAAAGTGCCCCGTCATGTGGGCAGCTGCTGGAGGTTCTGGAGGAAGGTAGAAGCCCCGTGCCCAGGAAAGGATATGAGGAATCCAGTCAAGCCTGCAAGAACCTGGGCCTGGTCCCAAATCTTAGCAGGAACCCATATGCCCATTGTAAATACAAGAGACCTAATGTTACCTGCTGGGTCATTCAGGCAGAGCTGAGGAGCCAATGGGAGGGAAGGCTGGCCACATAGTAACAGCCCCCAAAGCCGAGGGCCATGCTCCATACCTCGTCCTGAGCTGAGGTAAGAAATCTCCAGGGTCCCTGAGCCCCACTCTGTACTCCCTATATGAGCCACAGCCCCAGTCATAACCAACACTGTGTGTGTCCAGTCACTAAATCCATCCAGCTTCTTAATGGGTCTTCCATTCCTTGATGGACCCAAGTCCTAAAAGCCTGCCCCATCCTTCCCTGCCCAGTTCTTCCTCTAGTGAGCTGAATCCTGTCCCTCAACCCAGCAGCCACTGTCAGTTTCATTCAAAGTGCACCCTCCCTGGATCAAAAATACTGCTGTCCATTGATGCTGGCTAGCAAGACTATCAGAGACCTCACTCCTCTGTCCTCAGCCACCATGCCGGACCCCTTGGCTCCTGCTGCCAGATCAAATTAAACCCTGTCTCTCCTGGTAATTAAGACAACTGGCTAGCCTCCTTAGGCAGGGTGCCCCAAATGGTCACTCCCAATTGTATCTGCCCTGAGGCTCCAGTCCAGCTGACTTTGGTTCATTCTCCCTCTTTACCCATCTGTGAGTTTTCGAGTTTCCAAATACCTGAAGACCAAGCTCGAACATGTCATCGGCATACGGGAAGGAAAGCAGAGCACTTCATTGACTGGCCATCTGCGGTGCGGGGTAGGCTATAGTGAGTGTTCACATAGGATAGCAGCACTCACCTGCAGCCCAGGTTACCAAGGTGCGGAGGCCTACCTGACTCTGCACAACGTTCATGGATGCAGAACACGAAGACTGACACACCTGCTACCTCTTGCATGCCCTCCTACTTCTCAGCATATGTGATGGACCTGCCTCCCCTTGCCTCTGCCTGAGCTTTCCCCTGGATATCCACTAGACTCTCCCACTTTTAAAGCATGTCTTCTCTGCACACCAGTTTTGGTAAATACTGATCTGAAAGCCCTTCTTGCGTGGTCCCCTTGGACCACACCCAGGCAGAGGGGCTACTGCTCCTTTCGGGCATTGGATTGTTAGAGCTTGTGGCTTCCGTCATTTTGGGCAGTGTTGAACCACCCCAGGCAGCACCTGCAAAGAATAACCTCGGCCTCAATGCCACCCACTAGCTGTCAGAAGCTGGGTGAGAGAAGCAGTATTTGCAGAGGTCTTCAATGATTCCTCTAGCGCCGGGACTGTGAACCTTGGGACAGAGGATGTGTTTTTGGAGTCTGCAGTCAGGATCCTCCGGACTCGTATAAGAATTTTTGAATACGCATTTTCCTGAACCAAGGGCTCATAGACTCAGTCAGACTCTCTCCCTAACTACCCTGCTAAGTCCTGTCAGTGTCACCCCTGGAATGTGTCTCCACTGGCACTCTCTTACTATCACCCTGGGCAGCTCTCAGCACCGCTACCAAATCCTCCCAGCAGCCTCGTGACCTGTGCTCTCACCCACCCCCACAATCAGACTCATGCCAATGAGCCAGAAGGCAAATTAAAATGCAAATTAGATTGCGATATCCTCTCAACTTGAGAGTTCTGGTCTTCCATTTCCACTTTCCCACTAAAATACTTTGCTTCTGCTGCATAATTTCCACCTTTCAGCTCTGCCCTCTGAGGATGTTCTGCTTTGCCAGCCCAGTGTCTATGATTGCTGGGATCCTGATTCCCAGGAATGTATGGAGAGATGGTACACAGGGAGGTGGGAGGAAAAGGTAAAACTGTGCCCAAACAATGGTCATGCAGGCTGAAAGTCGGGTAAAGAGGAAGAGAGAAATAGGAACCGGGGAATGATGTGGTGAGAGCCCAGAGGTGCTCTAGCCAGAGGGGAGAGAAGTGGAGGGCTTTAAGCTGTGCAGTATTAACTATATCCTGTGTTGATCATTGTAGTAGGTTGAATAGTAGTATTTCCTCAAAATGCATGCCCACCTGGAGCCTCAGAAAGTGATCTGACTCGAAAACAAGGTCTTTGTGGACACAATTAGGGCAAGGTCCTGCTGGAGTAGGGTGAACCCTAAGTGTGACACTGGTGTCCTTATAAGAAGGCACAGAGACACACTGAAAAGCCCTTGGGAAGACACAGGTGGAGTCTGAAGTGTTCACCAGCCAAGCACCTCCCAGAATTCCTGCAACCACTACGTGGTAGGAAGGAGCAAGGAAGAATTCTTTTCTAGAGGGAGCATGGCCAGGCTCACACCTTAATTTCAGACTTCCAGCCACCAAATTATGAGAGGAGAAATTTCTGTTGCCACCCAGTTGGTGATAATTTGTTACAACAACCTGGGGAGCTAATACAGTCACATTTCACAGCACAAACAAGCGCCAAAAACTCGGGACCTTCAAAAGGGAATTTTATTCCATATGTTCTTTCTCATATGTGGCTGTTTAAAAAATAAAAGTCAATCAGGATGTAAAAGAGTGAGTACTAGAGGCTGGGAGGGATGGGAGGGAGGAGAGAGAGTGCGGGATTAGACAGCAGGGACCCAAAGCAGGGAGAAGGGCTCAATCACTTCTAGTGTTGTGCGGCACAGTGGAGCGGCCACAGTTCACCATAACTTATCACAAATCTTATTAAGAACCGGAAGAGAGGAGCTCGAAGTAATGATAAGGAGGAGGAGGAAAGTTAATTACCCCGATTTGATCAGTGCATAGTGTGCACACGTATTAAAATACCACACTGTACCACATAAATATGTATAATTGTTGTGTTAATCAAAATAGTTCAAAAAATTATTTAAGGAGATGGAAATATTAACTATCCTGATTTAATCCTTACTTACTCTATACATGCATCTAATTACCCCATGCTACACCATAAGTTTGTGTATTTAAAATAATACATTAAAAAATAAATGTATATATAAGAAAAATTTTAAAACAGTCTATAAAGAACTGGGGTTAAGGTGGAAAAGTAGTTTGATAACTTATTCATATTCTCTTTTAAAGTGTATCATCGGGCCGGTGAGATGGCTCAGCTGCGTAAGTGCCTGCCTGGCAAGTGCAAGGGCCCGAGTTCAACTCCCGGATTCCCACATGTGAAAAAAGGGCTGGTGATATCGCTCAGCGGCACGGGCACCTGCTGGCGCGCGAGGTCCTGAGGTCGACCCCCCGGTACCCACAAAAAAAAAAAAAAAAGTGTATCATCGGCGGTGAGATGGCTCAGGAGCATAAGCGCCTGCCTGGCAAGTGCAAGGGCCCGAGTTCGACTCCCGGATCCCACATACGAAAAAGGGGCCGGTGATATCGCTCAGTGGCACGGGCGCCTGCTGGCGCGCGAGGTCCTGAGGTCGACCCCTGGTACCCACCAAAAAAAAAAAAAAAGTGTATCATCAATTCTCAAAAAAATAAAATATAAAGGATACACATGGTGGCATACACCTGTAACCCAGGCACTGAGGAGACTGAAGCAGCAGGATTATGAGTTCGAGGCCAGCCTGAGCTACCTAGTGAGTTTGAATCCACATGCCTGGCTCTCCCTTTACTGTTAGTTTCCCAGCTGTGAGGACCTGCAAATGTTTACACATACAAGTTCAACTTCACCAAAAACATAATTTTGATTACATCTGTTCAGGAGAAGGAAACCAAAATTTGACTTACAAAGCTCCCCATTTGAAGAGCTCATCTGGTTGATGTTTCTCCAGGAATTTGGAACTTCTGCCGCAGCGCTGCCATTATGTAGTGTGGGAAGTGTGAGCCATGTAAATTCACTGCGTAATTTAATTGAAAGTTGCACTTCTGTAAAGTGTGTGCAAGCTGTTTCAAATAGCACCTGCTATCTGCGCTTTATTTCCATACAGTTTTTTTATGTTTCAGGCAGTAATAGAATGAATAGAAGGGGAAATCATGCCTTATTTGTTGAATGGTGGGAGGGGCTGCTTCTTTCTTACCTTGACCTAAATTCATTTATTATCAGTTAGTGCCACTGAATCTCATGGTTGGGAAAATAACATTGCAATTAATTATTATCAGAATAAAATGTTTGGTTTGGATTCTCTTCCATTCTTTTTATTAGTACATTTTTGTACTGCATAATGATTACATTTATGTGCAGAGTTGATGCATGCACATAACACATCTTAATTCTTTTTACTTCCCTTTAGCCTCCCCTCCCCTCCCTCCCTGGTTTCTTTTTCTTTCTTTTTTTTTTTTTTTGTCTTTTTGAGACGGGGTTTCACTATGCAGTTCAGGCTGGCCTTGAACTCGCAGCCATCCTCCTGCCTCAGCCTCTCAGGTGCTAGGGTTACTGGTGTGCACTACCACACCCGGCCCTCCCTGGTTTCAATTCTTAATTGGAGATTAAAATTTAAAAGGGGGGAGGGGATTTCAATTCCTACACAAAATCTGCCACAGGTGACCAGCCCTCTTTTATCTTGTAGCTATGTCACCCAGAGAGATGACCTCCAAGGTCACTGAGAGCCAAAGGATCACGCAGAATGTTTTAAGAACCCGACTTGGAAATGGTTTATATCAATTCCTGCTAGAATCCAGTCCCACGGTCTCAACCAAATTGCAAGCAAGGCTTGAAATGTGGAGGAGCACAAATGTAGATGGTTGAGCTCTAACACGCTCTGCTGAAGATCCACCTCTAAAAGGCACACATAATATGAACTACTTTTAATTGCATATTTTGATAGTGTTTTGCTTCTAGAAGCAACATTAGGGGAAGATTGAGCCCTGAAATGCCTGGAAGGAACTTGTAGAAGCCTATTATACCCAGAGTAGAGACCTGTATGCATTCCTTTTTTCTTTGAAGACAGGAAGATCTTTTCTATGATCTCCAAGGTCTAATACCATCTGGACGCTGTCAACCTCTTCGATGTTTGAAGCTACACTCCCTCCCTCCATCTCTTTCCTCCTATCCACAGCCCTTCTTCTGCTTCCTCCAGGAACTGTGCGCATGCCACACCCCGTTCCTAAAGCACCCTCCTTTGCTTCACTTGCTCTCTGACCCTGATTCACACATTGTCGCCTAAGTCTTACCTTGATAACATTCCTTCCCAGGATAATTTGTGTCTGTTAGTCTCACGGAGGTCCCCATACTTTCCCTTCTTCTTAATAACCATAGTTTGGCCTTACGTGTGTGTGATTATTTGATCCATGTCTCTCTTTTGCAGCCATCTCTTAGTATTCATTTTAAAATGAATGGATGTGTTATGAAGCTTTGGGCTGCAACTAAAAGACACTAGTCAATGTTTCCAAGACGAGAAGAAAGACTTATTCTCTTACCTAACATGGAGCCTTAGGTAGGGAGTCTCCTGGGTTGGTTAACTCATCAGCTCAATGACTTCTTCCAAAGCCCAGGTTCTACATCTACATTTCTCTTCCATCCTCAGGGTGTTGCCTTAGTTTCTCAGGATAGCTGCTGCCATTCTGGGTGTCAAATGGAAGAAATGATCTCCTTTTTATCTTTGAATATTTTTCTGTCACTAAGACAACCTTTCAGAAGACTTCTTGCCAAGTGACTTCCCCGCAAATCACTGGCCAGAAGTAAATCACATTTCCACCTCTAAACTGAACATTGTCAAAGAGAATAAAACTATGATAGGCTAATGTTAGCCAGGAGTTTCTCCTAAACCAGGTAGCAGAGAGATGGAAGGATAGATGCCTGAACAAAATCTAGATTCTGCTAAGAAAAAAACAGGTGGTATTTACAGAAGAATAACTATATCTGCTACAGACTGGTTGGCAAACAGTGTGTTACAGAATACCACAAACCTGCCACCACAGGTGTGCTGCTAGATTTTTATCTGAGTACATAATGGACCATATGAACATCCATTTTGGTATGTTAAAAGGCATCAGTTAGAATGCTATATTGAGTTGATTGTATTTTTGGGGTGTGATAAACAATATGTTTTTCCATGAATAAAAGGCAGGAGGCATAAAATATCCCCAAGATGTGTGTGCTGGATCATATGAAAACCTTTTCTCTTCAGTAAATCAGATTACATATTCAGGACAACAGAGACAAGGATAAAAAGGGACCAAGTGGTTCATTTCATACCTACTGACATAATGTATGCACCGATATATTAGCATTCAAAAAATGTTCCATGCCTCAGCGGAAACATGCACCCACAGGGCCCAGATCTTGGTTTCTAAATACTTTCCTTCAATAAAAGGAACCATCTTTGGGGATGGACTATAGAAAATACAATATGAGCTTGGAAACTCTTTTAGTTCCAGAAAGCAAGATAGTCATCAAAGACAGAGAAAAAAAGAAGATGCGACACATTAAAAGGTACATGAGAAGAGCTCCCAAAGGCTGAAGCCGGAATATTTTGAAGAACAGAATGGATAGTATGGTATCGGGTTATAACCCAAAATATAACATGCACACACATAAATCCGTATTGATATAAATACATAATTGAATTAAATAAATAGAGAAGAGACAAATCTTTCCTTCAGAAAAATTCCATTTAATAGAAGTAGATATTCCCACCTCCAGAAGGTGGAGCTTAACTTCCACAGGTGTGAGTTGGGCTGAGTGCCATGAATCCGAAGAACAGAGTCTAGAAAGGGGGAAGTGGGCGCTTCACAGAGGAAACATGGCAAACGCCGCCTTAACCAAATGATCAGGTGATCATCAGTGCCGGGTCACACTGATGTCAGGTAGCCCCGAAATGATGTGATTAAGAGGAGGTGAGAGATCCATCTCGTCATCCTTTCCACCAAGTCCCCAAGTCCCAATGGAATCATGAGAAAACATCAGACAAAGGCACGCTGAGGGGTTCCACAAAACACCTGATTCCTCATCACTGTCAACATGGGAAGGGCAGGAGGACTAAATGCACTGGGTATCTTTGAGGGGACCCAGGAACTTGAAAGAGGACATTCGGGGGAAAAAGCAGTGAAATCCGTAGACAGTATGGAGTTTAGTTAGTGATAAGGTTCCAGAGTCAACTTCTATATTGTGACAAATGTCGGATGTATCCTCTATGTCATCCTTTGCCGTGCTTCTGCTAACCTAAAATTATTTCAAAATAGAATGTTTATTTTTAAGTGCAACTAAAAGTAAAAAAAAAAAAAAAAAAAACTTAAGAAGCACTGCTCTAAAAGCTATCAATGGATTAGACAACAAGATTGAAGAGCTGAGTTGCCAGAATCCTGAAACAAACGGTGTGGCCACCCTGCCTCCACCCCTCCACGGCAGCACTTTCTCCTTGTGCTTTGGTGTCCTGCCATCAGCTCACAGTAAAGACATCATGACGTTATAACATAAAATTGATCTACTACGTGTTGCCATATAATGTAGTACTGCTTCCTTGAAGATCCACAAGGGATAATTTTTAGACTTAGTGCCGAGGATAGTCATATTTCTCCTAAACAACTTACCTTAGACCCTAGTTGCTTGGAAGCTTAAAGCCAAATCTGTCACCCACCTCCAGGAATTGTAAAACTTCAGGCACATATTTTGTGTGCCATTCCAGCTTCGTGGTACCATCTTGCATTGGTCTCCCTTTATTCAGATCACCAAATACGGGTATTAGGTTGTCTGTCTCTGGACTCACAGCAACCAACTTGGGGCCTACTTCATAGTAGTAACCACTGTTGTGGTTTAAATCTAAAATGGCCCCCAAAGCCTCCTGAGTGTGGAAGGTGACTGGATTGTGGAGGCTTTAAAGCTCACTTACTCTTAGGAGGTGGGGTCTGGCCAGAAGGGAGTCACTGTGAGTGCAACCTGAAAGGGTGCATTTCCCTTCCTGGCTCCTCCCTCCTCTTTCTCTCCGCTTCCTGGCAGCCACGACATGAACAGCTTTCCTCCTCCAGTCCCTTCCACCATGCCTTCCTGGCTTGGAGCCAGCCAATGATGGACCGTCAACGTGAGCCAACATAAAGCTCTCCTCCTTTAAGTTGTGGGTGTCAGGTATTGTGTCCCAGCAATGAGAAAGTGATTAAGACAACGACTCACACATTGCTTATTCTCTGCCAGGAACCCTTCAGACATTTAACATAAATTCATACACGAGAACTTCACAAAAGCCTTATCAAGCAGCGCTGTTCTCAACCGCATTTTTCAGGTGTGAAGTGAGCCACAGCAGCTTGACTACATTGCAGAGGGAGTGAATGACAGAGCTTGGGTTTGAACTTAGGAAGTCTGAGTCTGAAGTTTGTATTCTAAACCTGCTGATGCCAAATGGTTTGCAAAGTAAGAGAGAAGGAGGCAGAAAGCAAACAGTGGGGAGGAGAGAGGGCGCTTAGCGATTGTTCAATAGAAGATAGTGTGGGCTGTCATCTGTCGCAGAGTTTGAGGAATGCTGAAAGGATACCATTGTCACTCCACTCAAAACCGTCCACACCACTGAATGACAGTTGACTCATTCTTCAGGATTTAAGACAAGAGAAGACGGCACTAAACTGCAAATATTATTTGAATGGAAGTGAAGCCAGCATTAAAACTGATCCGTCACCTTAGCTGGCCAGTCTTCTAGAATGAGGCAGAGGCCAGGGAACTTGTGACGTGTGGAAGGCAGGCCCAGCATCAGTGGGGCTCTCCAGGAGGCTGCTCTGGAAGGCAGTGAGAAGCTGCAGGAGAACGCTGGGGGCCAGAGGAGGCAAAGCCCCCAAGGGTGAGGAAAAAAAGCAGCCTCAAAGGCTGAGGAGGCCTGGGCAGAAGCCTCTCCCACTCAGTTGCTCCCCCAGCAGCTGGTCAGTTCTTCAGGTCACCACGGGAAGGCAAGCAAGGGAAACTCAGGAAAGCAGGAACCTGCGATCTCACAGCTGAACCACGTTCTGTTTACTGTCCTTTGGAGGCCCCCTCTCTTGTCCTCATTCTTTCAAACCATGGAATCTAAATTAGATATAATTGCCTTGAAAAGATCAGATTTATCTATAGTCCTGTTTCCCACTTCCTGCATGCAACAGAGGACTCTAAAGAGGCAGCACAGCATCAGGAAATTGAAGTTAGCATACTGGTCATAATAGCTGTTGATTAAGAGTTTTCTGGGTGTTTTACAGGTTTTTATTTTAACTTCCCAAGGAGCCCAGGAGGCAGTATGACTGTTCGTTTAACAGCGAATCATTTGAGGCTCAGAGATTTTCAGGGAACTACTTAAGATTTCAAGCCGGCAAAGAGGAGAGCTTGGATTTGAGCACCGGCCTCTCTGACTCTAAGCATGGGGTCGTACTTTGTTATCCACGCAACCTTCTGCTTTACCTTTGGAATTTGGGTCAAGTCAGTTAGTTCTTGGACTCCAGCTGCTTGGTATATTCGGTAAGCAAGTTAGGTTGGTCTTTTTACACTTTAATATTTCTATGACTCTACAGGGCAACTTGTTAAAAAGCAGGTCCTGATGAAGTGGATCTCGCAGGACCTGAGATTCTTCACTACAAATGGGCTCCAGTGATGTTCATGCTGTGGTACGCAGACTACATCTTCAGCAGCGAGGGCGTGGGCTATTTCAGTATTTACACTGAATGTCCCCAAATGATACCTAGCAGGCTGTTAAAGATTTCAGATTCAAAGGGTTTCCAAGGGAGTAGATGTGGAGATGGATTCCTAGATGAATTTTTACCAAGAATCTCAAAGTGTATCTTGCAGACCATCCTTGAATGATACCCTAAGATCCACTGGGCTGGGTGATCTGTAAAGTGCCTTCCTTATGCTAGAAGTCTATGAAGATATGTTCAAGGCCAGGTGACAGCAGTACTGGATGTAAGTGTTAACTGCTATGGTCAACAGTTCATACTTAGGATCTCTTTGTTGTTTAATGGCTTATCTCTAGACCTTTAAGGGTAGATGTCTAGAAAGCGCAACGTGGAAAAGTGGAAAAATGTCCTCTATGGAATAATGGCCTTAAGGGTGATCATGGCTATGTCTGGTCAACTTAATTGGCTTCTATTCTTTTTTTTTTTTGTGGGTACTGGGAGTCGACCTCAGGACCTCGTGCTTGCCAGGCAGGCACTTACACCGCTGAGCCATCTCACCGGCCTGGCTTCTATTCTTTAATAAGCACTGGTCTTTCCCCAGAGCCTCATAAACATGGTGATGTCATCATCCTCGTTCAATCCACAATGGTGTGCAAGTAGAGGTGATAAGTGGAAGCAGATGAGGGAGGTAAGATATAGGGTCCTTGGTCACAATAGAGACTCTGGTGGCCTGGAAGAATGAGATCCACTGTTCACCAGTAATACAAGATGCAGTGACGTCAGCTCTTGCCCTGTAACCAGCTAGAGTTGGTTAAACAGCCTGTGAATTTTAAAAATTAACTCATTATGATGATGATGATTTTTCTTAACTCAGAAGCTACTTTAGCAGTTAGGTTGTCTCAGCTGAAAGCTGAGATATGATGACACAGGGATCTAAGTATTTGGAGACAAACCAACATCATTTTCAGAAAGCCTTTTCACCTGGCATGAATTTACACTGAATATCCCCAAATGATACCTTAGGAACCTAAGAGAACAAATCCATTCCTTCTGCATACAATTGGAAATGTCAAGACAATGGTCTTCACTTTGCATTCCTCTCATATCTGTTAATAGGGATTGGGAAAAATATATTAAATATCATGTGTTGATTCCACAATATGCCAGAGGCTATAGGAGCTGCACCAGAGGGCTGGTCTAGGTGCTATAACAGAATATATTAGACCAGGTAGATTATGAACAACAAAAGCTTATTTCTCAGTTCTGGAGGCTGGGAAATCTGAGCTCAAGATACCAGCAGATTCAGTGTCCAGTAAAGGCCATTTTCTGATTATTCATAGACTGTCATCTTCTCTATGTATCTTCTCAAGGCAGAAGGAGCAGTGGTATCTCTCGGGGTGCTTTTTTTTTTTTTGTGGGTACTGGGGGACGACCTCAGGACCTCGCGCGCCAGCAGGCGCCCGTGCCGCTGAGCGATATCACCGGCCCCTTTTTCGTATGTGGGATCCGGGAGTCGAACTCGGGCCTTCGCGCTTGCAAGGCAGGCGCTTAAGCCGCTGAGCCGTCTCACCGGCCCATCGGGGCGCTTTTATAAGGGCACTCATTCCATTTCTGGGGTCCCCGAATCACTTCCTAAAGGCCCCACCTCCCAATACCTCCCATTGGTGACTAGGTTTCAACATATAAATTTTTAAGGGGATAAAAACATTCAGATCATAGGAATCAGTATATGGTAGGAACAGCAAAGAATCAAGCTGGACCAATGACAATTAACACTTGTGTTTTAGAATTAAGAATAGTAAGGATATTTGTGAAGTTCTTTGGTGTTTACAATGTGCCTCACTTAATTTACTATATTTTTTCTTTCAAAAACCTTACAAAAGATATTCTGTACTCTTCTTTTATACATGAGGAAATTGAGTCCCAGAAAAGAAAAATGGCTTTCTGAAGATCACAATAAAGAAGTAGGAGAAATGGGACAGGAAGCCAGGTCTTCTGGTTCCCAGCTTCTGAGTTCTTCTCCTCACACCGTGCTCTACAGAGCTGGAAGAGGTCAAGGACTTTGGACACATAAGGAGCAAAAGTATGCAAATTACCTGTCTGTCAAATGTAGGTTGGTCTTCAAGGGCCTGTAACCTCTGGGAATAGTAAAATTAATTGCATGCTTCATTCATTCAGTAAACATTCATTATGGTTTTCTCTGTGCAGGACACTGTGTGAAAATACAAAGATGTACAAGGTTCATTTCCTTGCCATTAGAACCTAAAGCAAATGCTTAGATCCAAGGCAGGATATGACTGTATGAATAAGTAGCCTACTCTCAGAGCTCCAGGAATGCTGAGTGAGGAGAGATTGACATTGGCTGAGAAAAACTGAAGGATCAAAATGATTTTAGTGGCAGAAAAGGGTTGGTTCCCATCCTGCATACCCTTTGAAAGATGATTTTGCCATTCCTTTTATGAACCGAATTGTGTCTTAGTTACTTTCTTTGTTGCTGGGACACAATACCTGACAGCCACAACCTAAAGGGAGAAACATTTATTTTGGCTCAGTTTGTAGAGATTTCAGTCCATAGTTGGCTTGATTCAAGGCAGGGTGGCATGGCAGGGTGGCATGGCAGAGGGGCCTGGCAGAGGAGAAGCAGCTGATGGCATGGGAGACAAGAAGCAGAGAGAGATCAAGGGAGGAGGGAGGGAGATAGACCCTTCCAGGCCACACCCCCAGTGACCCTCCTCTGTAGACCAGGCTTCACCTCCCAACATACTTAGCTATAAACTCATCAGTGGACTAACCCACTCATGAGAACCACACCCCACGATCCAATCACCTCGCCAAAGCCCCATCTATGAGTAGCATGAGGCTTTCAGGAACATCTAGATATAAACTATAATAGTCCCCCATCCCTAAATTTATATGTTGAAGCCCCAATACCCAAACATAGTGCTATTTGAAGACAGGACCTTTAAGATAATTAAGGTTCAATGAGGTCAAAGGGTGAGGCTCTAATCCAACAGCACTGCCATCCTTATAAGAAGAGGAAGAGACACCAGAGATGATACTCATAGTCTCTCTTCTCCTCTCCTCCCCACTCCCCTCCCCTCTCCCTCTTCCTTTCTGGAAAAGGAAAGACCACGTGAGAACATAATGAGAAAGTGGCCATTTGAAAGCCAGAAAGATAAACATCAAGAGAAATCAGCCCTGCTGACACCTTAGTCTTGGATTTCCAGCCTCCAGACTGTAAGAAAGAAACGTCTGTTATTTAAGCCCCTCAGTTGCTAGTATCTTGCTATGGCAGCCCAAGCTACATAATATACTTTCAGCAAGAGGTGAGGTTTTCTACTCCTTCTGAGTCCCAGAGAGCCCTATGACTTGCTTTCAATAGTGACAGAAGAAATGACACTGTACCAATTCCAAGACTAGTCCTTAAGAGAACTTGCAGCTTTGGCTTTCACCATCCTGTAGTCTGGAGCCAGCATGTTAAGTCTGGTTACTGCTTTAAAAAACAAAACCAACAATAACAGATATGTAGAAGAGAAGGCTTTGAGTATGAAGTATGACAAGGTGGGAAAGGCCTGTGAAGATGAAAAAACTTGAGAGACGACAGAAGTCCAGCCATCCCCGAGGGTCTACACATGTTAGCAAGGCCATCGTGATGCCAGATAGCACAAGGTGCATCAGACATGAATGTCCCCCCAAACCCTATCCTGCCAACCCACGGAATTGTGGACAAATAAAATGGTTGTTATTTACACTGTTAAGATTTGGGGTCCGGTGAAATAGCTCAGAGGCATAAGCGCCTGCCCAGCAAGCGCAAGGTCCTGAGTTTGACTCCTGGTACCCACATTTAAAAAAAAAAAAAATTGGGGCTGGTGTGCAATACAACACTCAGTAACTGATACAGGAGGAGAGAAAGAGAGGCGTTCAAGGCAGAAAGAATGGTTTGAACGATGGTACAGTGGTAGAAAATACAATATGGATATTAGTGAGTAATTCTGATTGGTAAAGCCTTATGAACATATCAGAGAAAATGAGAAGATTATGACTGAACTGATGCCTGATGCCTGATGCCTGGCTGATATTAGGTTTGGAGAGCTTTCATCACAGTGGTTTTTATTGTGTACTTCTTTTCCAGGGACTGACTTCTTAATCCTCACATAGCCCTAGGACTTGCCTATTCCATAGTTATTCCCTGTTTTATAGAGAAGGAAACTGAGGCTCAGAAATTAAATGACTTGAGAAAAATGACATAGTAATGAGACTGGGATTTGAACACAGGCAGTTGAACTCCAGAAGCTGTGTTCATAACCTCTTCAGAAGATTGCCTCAGCCAAAGAATTGTGACCTGGGGGACAAACATGGAATTATTTAAAGCAGGAGAATGGCATGGCTGAAGCATTACTTTAGAAAGACTAAGCTGACAATTGTAGGTAGACTCTGGATGGGAGAAGAGGGAGGTGCTACTGCAATAATCCAAGCACAAGTAATAAAGGTCTGAGCTAGGCTGAAAAAAGTGGAGAGGGGATGAATAAGAAGGATTGGAGAAGAATATAGTAATAGCACCCAGGGACTGACTGGATATGGGATGAAAAAAGAGATGAGGCACACTGGTAGAGAAATATAATATATATACAGGTGATAAAATTCTGATTGGTGAAATCCTTAAGAACATAGCAGAGAAAATGAGAATATAATGCTAGAAAAGTAAGCTGGGGTAAAATTGTGGAGTGTTTTCATTCCAGTGATTTTTATTGAGCACTTACTATGTGTCGGACACTCAACTAAACTCTTTTCATGGATTAACTATTTAATCTTCACTATTTAATTTCACACATGAGTAGTAAGAATCCATTTCTTTCTTTCTGGTGACTGAGAGGGCAGTCACTCCTGTAAAATACTTAGAAAGCACAGAAGGAAGAACTGGTTTGGAAGGTGAAGATAATAAATTTGGTTTTAGACTTACTAGATGGAAGGTGATGGTGTGATATTAAGTGCAGGTATCTTCCAGGCATTTGGTGGCATATAAATGGAACAGTGGTCAAGGCTATCCACGGATATAATTTTGGAATTCATCCAGAATTAAGCAAAGTCACATGCATCTTGAGTGTGTCACTTAGGGATCTGTGGCTGTGAGCAACAGAAACTGAATGTGGTTAACAAGAAGAGGCTCATAGAAACATAGTTCACTGTGGATCTGTGCTCGGAAATGCATGGACAAGAGCAATACTGAAACCAGATGGGAAGAACATATAATCTCACTGAGCTGGGATGAGCCAGCTAGGATTACTTTTTCCACTCCTTTCAAGATTCAAAGTACTGGGAAGGAATCCAGTTAGCTTGGTCATATGCCCACCCCTTAGCTAGGGGGCTTGGGGTTACCCTGATTCCCTTCCCAACAAGATGATGCGTTAAACAGGAGACATGGTTCCACTAGAAAAAGATAGGGAGAGTAGATGTTGGCTGGCCACAAATACATTAATGTTCATTCCATCAAAAGAGGGTGGAGGAGAGAGGTGAGCCCTGAAGGCAATCAACTGCACAACTCTTGGGGAGGAAGAAGACGTGATGAGGAAAAGAAACAAGGCAAGAGAAGGAACAGTAAGAGAGAGTTAAGCAGAGGAATTTTAAAAATAGGCAAAACACAAGAATTTAATGCTCCTGAAAGATCAACAGCAATAAAGAATGATGAGCAATTATTGGGGCTGTCAGTGGAAGTTACTGGTAACTTCTGATAAAGAAGAAAGGATGGAGGAAGAAGGGCAGAGAAAGAAGAGATGATGGGGGGAGAAGAGAGATGAAAGGGACTCAGCATCCACTATGTGGAAGCAAAAAAAGGGGAGTGGTTAGGCTGTTGTGGAAGGGGCCAGTACCACAGCGATTCTCAGAACCCAGCGTTCCAGCCCAGTTGGTCAAATATGATAGATTCTCTCTGAAGCTGTTGGTGAAAAGTAGACAATAGGAAAGAACAAATTGATGTTCTGGGTTAATCAGTTTCAGAAGTTACAGAAAAAGGAAATTGGATTTATTTAAAAGCCAACTTTAAAGGGAAATAAAAAGCCAAATGTCTTTTATAAGCTAAAATAATGATCACAATGACAAAACCATCATGCAACAGTCCCAGAAAGTAATTGTATAAGTGAACTTTATAACCAGTCTCCTTTCCCTTGGTTGAAACAGTCTCACAAAGTAGCATGTAAAATGTTGTGTAATAAGTTGTCTCGTGCAATATCATTTAAAATATAGGTTAGATAGGAAACACCTGTTATCACTGTCTTATTATCATAAAATCCATCAGTTTTCCAGACAAAACACCAAAGCCCTGTTGGGAGCTAAGGACAGTTTTCACTTAAACACAAGGTTACACTGTTTGGGTACATGGGGAGCAGTGGAGGTGGGGTGGGGGGGATTTACATTTATTCCAAGGCACTCAACACTGGACTCCTTCCAAGAGAGGAAACGAGACTAAATAGATCATTTGTTTTATTCCTTTTGGGCATTTCTTGCGTTTCTCCCAACTGTGGCTTGTAGACATAAAGCCAAACTCAGAGTCTGGCTGCAGCTGGCTAAACTCCAGGTCACTGATTTTTTATTTTTCAAGGAATAAACAATGTGAAGCTGTATTTGCAGATTAAGGCAAGCCACAGGACTGAAGAAGGACGAAATGAAATTCTGCTGTGAATGTGAGGTCAGGAAGAACGAGCTAGGTAGGAGTGTTAAGTGATTTTGATTTCTCAAACAAAAATGAGGTACAGAAATGTCAATTGGAAGTTGGTATCTATGAGAAATACTTTCCAAGAGCATCAAATACCGGAAGAGAAAGGTGCTGCTCACCGGTACCAAGTGAAGTAGGAACACACCTTCTTCAGCACAGCCCTCTGATGACGGGGGTCTTGAATGTCATGGAAGGTGTACCCTGGCTTATTTCTCTCGCCTTCTCCTGTTGGCATCAGTAAGCCGGCTGACACCAGCCATGCACACTCGGTAACGAGAGTAGTTGGTATTCCCAGCAGATCTCACCAGGAGAATGCCGCTTTGTCTTGAATCTTTTCCTTTGGGAGATGCTCATAGTCAGTCCCATCCAATATCCAAGGAGAGAGAAAGCAACCATAGTGGCCAGGCTTATTTAAGCATACTCGTTAGCATTGCATTCTGATTTCAGAACTGCCAAGTCATGTACAATATCACTCAAAATGTTCCTTGGACAGTACTGGGGGGGAATAGGGAAGTGACTGTCAGTCATTAAAATGTAAACAAAAGAGGTAGGTCCTAAAGCTTTCCAAAATGTCTTCTATAGATGAGTCTGACCCCTATTTTTATTCTAATTGGAACAATAGTGTTTTGTTTTGTTTTTTCTGAAAGACACTGGGTTCATTACAAGAGACTGAAATCCCTTAAAATAATATTTGTGCATTTCTCTCAAACACTGTTTTAACTCTAGAGTAACTTTACTAAAATGTTAGAATTGCCATCAAACAAAGTGTTTGGGATATGAATCAATCTATCCATGCTAATATCCTGAGCGTGATACTGGGCAACAGTTTTTGCTAAATGTTACCATTGAGGAAGACAGCAAAATGGTCACGGGATCTCTGTATATTATTCCTTACAACTGCATGCACAATAGGTTCGATTTAAATTTTCAATTTAAAAAAGAGATTGAGATAGAACTGGGCGCAGGGAATCTGGCAAACTTTCCTACGCAGGCTTCACTCATATTTCCCAGAACTAGTTTCTCTCTCCAACTGTTTCTTGAGCGATGCCCTCCCGTCCAAAGGAAGAGATACTTACTGCTCCCAGCTTCTCCAACACGCGGAGAGAGCTCCATCTAAACTCTGGGCTTTCGAAACCTCCTTCTTCCCTCACCCCCACCTCATCTGAATTTTCCCCAGCCCCAGCTCACCCTTTCTGATGGGCCAAGTCACAGCTCTGTGTCATCACATCTGACATTTGTTCATCCCTTGTCAATACATACTGGGCAACTACCGTGTGTGCAGCATGGCTCTGGGCACTAGGGACGCAGTTCTCTTTTCTGTTCTCTGGGAGCAGCGTTTAATGAAGGAGAGGGAAGCAAAGGAGCAAAAATCAACAACAACAACAAAAACAAGTTTTACAAAATCAAATCATGTTGAGGGCTACGAGTGGGAAGTCAGAGGAGGAAGGCTGTAATCTTAGCTCAACTGGCCAAGAAGGCTTTCCTGATAAGATAGGATCTGACTTGTGGCCCAGAGTAGGAGGAGACCGTCATGAGACGATTCCCGGGGAAAAGCTTCTGAGCCAGAGGGAACAGCAAGGAAAAAGGATTTATACACTGCCCAGTAACTGAATATGAGTATCAGGCAGGACTGAAAGCAATTAGACAGGTTTTCTTTCGGGGGGATTGTGTTTCTTTACTTGGGGGCTGAACCTCCCATGGCTTGTTTCCCTACGGGGGACTGTGAACACCCTCAGGCTGGCCCAGACAGTACATTTTTAAAAGCAACCCTTCGCCGAACACGCACACATCCACTGTCTAGGATGGCCACCTACTGCCCACGGGTGACTGCAGATTGGTCTTCCCAGTTGCTCTAATCAGTAGAAGCCACCTTAATTCAGGTCTGGGTCCAAGGACAAGTACCACGGTGCTTCCTCACAGCTGGGGGCCTGCTACTGGGTTTTGCGCTAAAGGCAACATAAATTGTCTCATATTTAGGTTGGGTCCCCTCAAACCTAACTTGGGACAAAAGGGGACTAAAGACAGAGCCCGGAGTGGGACAGTCATCTGTTGTCACCCTGGATCTGCACCCGTCTCTTCCGCTGGGGGTCCATCTGCTGTAGGGACCGGTGGAGAAGGGCTTGATTCCCAGGGCTCCGTGTGTCCTCAACCCGTCACCTGAAGGAAGGAATCCAGTTTTCTGGACTCTCTTGTGTGCCATCTGCTTAAGGCGACCCCTCGCCCCCGCTGCTCCTCAGTCCCCAGGCAGGGTGTAAGTAGGGTCTAGGGTCCTTGGCAAAACGCCTCCTCCTGGCACCGTTACCTCCATTGCTTGCGCGCTCCCTTTCCGGGGCGCCCCTCCGTCTCCTCCAGGGGGCGGCGCAGACGACCTGTGCTGCGCCCCGCCACTCCCCACCCACCACCCCGGCGACCCACGTGCAGCTCGGCCCCCGCCGGCGCCGCACCTCGGGGTGGCCACGAGTGCCCGGCGCTTTCCGGGCGCGGCCCCACGACGGGGACCCCCAGGGGGCGGGCTCAGGGCCGGCGGCGGGGCGGCGGCGGCGGGCACACAAAGGCGGCGGCGGCGGGAAGGCGGGGCGGGGCGCGGGCGGCAGGAAGCGGCGGGGGCGGCGCGCGGCGACGATAAAGCCCCCGCGCTCGGCCGCCCGGCTGGCGCTGCTGGCTGCACGGTCGCGCGTCGTCTGCAGGCGCCACGGCCGCCTCTGCTGCTCGGCCGCCGCCGTCCTCCCGTCGCTGCCCCGGGCCGCAGAGACCCAGCCCGGCCGCGCCGCGCTCCGCGGAGCCACCTGGGGACCCGAGCGAGCGAGCGCGGTGAGTGCGGGCGGCGCGGTCCCGGCTCCGCGACCTTGCGCCCTGGCGGGGCTGCGGGCGAGCGGGGCCGGGCGCCGACGGCGAGGCGGAGGGAACTTTCCCAGCGCCGCAGGCTGCCGCGCCCGGGGCCACCCCGCTCCCCGTCCGGATCGGGGAGGCCCCGGTGGCCCCGGGCAGGGCGAGGCGCGGGCGCGCGGCGTCGGGAGCCCCGAGCTCGGCCCGCGACCCTGAACCTGGGAGAACCGCGTTCGCGGGCGTCCCCTACCCCGGGCTCAGCCTGTGCGCGCCGGACAGGGAGGGAGAGACGACTCTGTACTTGTTACCTCTGCCTGGGCGGGTGGGAAGAACCAGTGGGCTAGGACAGAGCTTTACATTTTCCTCTGCAGCCGGCTTGCTCTTCTCTAGCAGGTCTTTGCTGGTTTCATCGGTGGAAGTGCTTAGTGACTACAGGTAAGGAGAAAGTACTCCGAAATTCTGGGAGAAATTAGGTACAGTGTTTGATTTGCCCACGAGCTGAGCGGGGAGAGAAAGCTTCTATTACATAAGCCAGCGCTCCACCTTCAGATGCTACTGGAGGTGCTGGGGAAGATTTTAGTGTTTTAATGACCGAACATAGTCTTTGGTGTGTGTCTCTCCCGAGAAACTGCAACTGCTGGGACTGTGCAGAGAGCGTTCTTACATTTAGCGTCAACATAAAAAGGTGTGCGAAGGTTTCTCTTCCTCCTTCAAGCCAGGAAGCAGTTTACTTCTCTGAACTGTTCTGGGAACAATTTATCTGATAATTTTGTACTTTGGAGGTTTTATATGGGAAGCTGACCGTAGATAACTGGAAGAAATGTCAGCATCGCTAATTTGTACATCTAAAGCACACTTAAAAATTGGAGGTACTTTCAATGCTATCTGCAAATCTAAATCAGTCATTCTAACGTGTTTGCAAAAAATAAGCAAAAAGAAATGTTTTCAGCCGTTCGACTGTAGGTGCTAGTCTTTAAAGGGAAGGTTTCGTTCAACCCCTAAGTTTTGAATCTTTATTAAAGTAATGCTTGAAAATATTGTACAGTGCAATTACTGAAGGTCATCAAGATGTCATCCATCTTTTATTCTTAAAAAAATGAACCTAAGCAGAAAATCTCTACCTCCTGGGAACTTCACGAATTAGTACAATTTTTGAAAGGGCAAAAATTCCTGAGTCTCCAAAGGACATTAATTTTCAGCTCCACATGAGGTGGTTAAACACTGGTCAGAGAGGTGGTAACCTAGCCAGGTCCCCAGCCACACCCCCTCGTTACTGACCTCTTCCACCCTGTCCTTGTTGCACAGTAGGGGGACTTTGGTTCCAAGAGGAGGAGGAAAGGCTTCTCTTTTCCCAAGTCCATGTGGGCGATGCTTCAGAGTCTCCCTCCCTTGACCATCTCAAATCCAGGGGCCTCCGCCCTCTCCAGCTGCTCAGGCCTCTAACCACATCCGGGTCCTGTCCTCATCGCGAGACGCTCAGCTGCTGAGGTCAGGAACTCCAGTGTCTTAGGGTCTCCAGACCACAAGCTCCTTCCTTCAAAGTTGCAAACTGAAGCTCCCGTGTCACCTCTTCAGTGGCGAGATCTCCAGTGTCTTCCCTCCTTAGGGCTCAGCAGGTGGCCTGCTGGCCCACTCCGCTGAGCACATAGAGGTCATCAGACTTGCTGCGTGTTCTACCCCTGTCTCTTCCCTACTACCTTTTCCATATTTACCCCCTCATCCAGTAGATCCGACTTCTGAGGCTGTGTGTTTTGCCAGGCCGTCATACATGGTAAATATGGCAGGTCCGTGTTGTCTTGGAGTGGGTATTCTTGTGGGAGAAGACAGAAAGCAAATGTAAATATAGTGTAAAATATGATTTAAAAAAAAATGAATAGGGTGGAATGATGGAAGAATAGTCAAGTTGGACTGCAAACTTGGAGAACATGAGAAAGGAGTCCTCCTCAAAGCAGTGACTTGTTGGGCCGGTGAGATGGCTCAGTGGCGTAAGCGCCTGCCCGGCAAGCGCGAGAGCCCGAGTTCGACTCCCGGAACCCACATACGAAAGAAGTGGCCGGTGATATCGCTCAGTGGCACGGGTGCCTGTTGGCGTGCAAGGTCCTGAGGTCGACCCCCCGGTACCCACAAAAAAAAAAAAAAGCAGTGACTTGTGTCTCCAGCTGTGTCTTGCATCTCAACACCTCTTTCTGCGCAGGAATTGTACTTTTATCTTCAGTCTCTCTACCTGGGAGTTCCTCTTTTTTTTTTTTTTTTTTTTAATTGTGGGTACCGGGGGTCGACCTCAGGACCTCGCGCGCCAGCAGGCACCCATGCTGCTGAGCGATATCACTGGCCCTTTTTTCATATGTGGGTTCCGGGAGTTGAACTCAGGACCTCGCGCTTGCCAGGCAGGCGCTTATGCCGCTGAGCTATCTCACCGTCCCCAGAGTTCCTCTTTTTTAGCAGTATTTTATAATGCCCTAGACTTGTTCCTGTGTTCCTACTTAAGCACTCATTGCCACCATGTCTCCCCAAGCTTCTTAGTTAAGCCCTGCCCAAGCTCCCCTTTTCTTCTCAGCCCCTGCAAGCTGGCCAGAGTCTCCCCAAAGTAGAAGACCCCACTATTTCCTGAACAGGTAGCTTCCTACCTACTCACAGACCTCTCTGTGGCGTCGACAAGGTGCTTCTGTGCCTTTCTGATGCTTTTCTCCTCTCTGCGCCATCTTCTAGTTTTCTTTCTGTTCCCTGGCATCTCTGCTATCTGCTGGGCTCCCCTAGGGCTCTCTCCACCGCTTTTCTGCTCTCTGTAGTCTTTGGCTGGTCCGTGTTCCCACAGCTTCAGCTCTCACCAGTCTAAAGTGAGTCCTGGCTTGGCATCCAGCAAAGCATTCTTCCCCGTTCCAGCCGGTTACCTGCACTCCAGTAGACTTATTCAAACAAGAAATCCAAAATCGGTTTTAGTTTTTACTGTCCACCACATAAGCACTTCATCATTAGCCAAAAGTTTCCCTGTTTTTTTGTTTGCTCATTCATGTTTTTCTTTTCCCTTTGTTGGTGGTGCTCCCACCATTCCCTGGTGTTTGAGCAGGAGCCACACAGTGGTGCTGGACTTGTGCATTCCTGCCTCCAGCAGGTCACCAAGTCCTGTTGCTTCTCTGCGCTGTGAGAGCCCATAAATCTCTATGGTGATCACCCTGGCCCTGCCTTGCTTTAATGTAGAAGTGGCAAAATAGTGCCACTGCCAGCTGGCATATGTGTTGTTGGCCTGAACAAAGTATAAAAAAATTGAGTTAGTAGACATCTGGAGGTGTCTCTTGGATTTATAGCTTGTCTTTTTTTTTTTTTTTTTTTTTGTGGGTACCGGGGGGTCGACCTCAGGACCTCACGCGCCAGCAGGCGCCCGTGCCGCTGAACGATATCACCGGCCCCTTTTTCGTATGTGGGTTCCGGGAGTCGAACTCGGGCCCTCGCGCTTGCCAGGCAGGCGCTTAAGCCGCTGAGCCATCTCACCGGCCCTATAGCTTGTCTTTTAAAAGTCGGAAGACCTGGAAGATGAGTCTCGCGTTCCCAGATGGTGACACACGTTACCGTTGCTGTGTTTCTAGTGCTGTCTGCGCTGGAGGTTGGTTGCTTTCTGGTTCCCCCGGGACCATCATTGACAGTACCTTTCCAGCTCCCATTGGTTCCAAGCTAGTGACCCTAGGCTGAGACAGCCATTGGCAGCTGAGAATCCCAGGGGCCTACTGCACAGCTTCCTGCCTTGAGTTTTGTATCTTTGCTACATTACGGCTGACGTAACTTTCCTCCAGCTCCCTGAAAGCTAAATCTGCTCTGTCCCTCCTGATAGAAATTCAGTGTGCAGGATAAACCCCGAGGAGCTATGTCACGTCACAGTAGGTATCTCGGGTTGCAAGGTGAGGTTTGTGTTGTCATTATGCAGTGTCCTACCTGAGTTTCTCAGAATGCTTTTGAACTTGTGTAGCTGGGTAGCTGATAGAGAATTCCAGTGTTACCTCTCCTGTGTCTACGCTTCAGCCTCTATAGACCTCATTCACTGCTGTCCCATTCCTTCTTCCCCCTACCTCAAGGAGATGGGACAGGGTGAATCCCACACCCCAGACAACAGTGGGGAGACTAAATGTGGAGACACCGGCTGCACCAGGATCCCTCAGCCGTTGGAACATCATGGGCCCAGAGTCATCCAGTGTGCTGCCAAGGTCACTTAGCTGCCTTTGGACAGTCTCAGCTCAGAGCTCGAGTTCTTGTCAGCACACAGCTGGAGCGCTTTCCGCTGTGCCCCAGCGACTCACCAGGCTGCTGGCTATTTGTGATGACCTGACAGAGTCTCAGCTTTGTTTAGCCCCTTCCCATCTCCCTGCCTTGCTGGCTTCCTGAAATGATTTCCTTGCATGCTGGACTTCCGGTAGACTCACGTATCGCGGTGCTACACGTACTCTTGTGTCTCTGTCAAGGATTCCCTGTCTCCATCTATGGTCAGTGTTTGTCTAATTTTCCAGACTCAGGTCTAGTATCACCTGTTCCAGAATATGTTTCCTGGTGATCACTAACCCCACCTGTCTCTGGCCCGCGTGCCCTGTGCACATCCAGGGACCCCCTACCGCATGCATAGCTCTGTGGCGGCAGCTGCTGTGTTCTAACAGCATGCTTTACCTGCTGGACACTGAGCCCGGTGAAGCTGTGCCCGTGTTTTAGTTTTGGTGGCAACGGCAAAGGCGTTTCACAGGTGTCTGAACCACACCAACCATCTTCACGTGTTTTCATAATCTACTGTGTGCTTTATGGAACAGTGCTTATATTTTAGGCTTAAAGGGGACTCTTCCCCCGAGACTGCCACTTCTGGGTTTGATGCTTCTGAATTTATTATTTATATTCATGCTTTTTAAATTTCTGATCAACCACGTCTTTTGAAGCAGAGCATTACCTAGAAACCAGCAGTACGGGAGTGCTTTCTGTGCCTGTGGCCACTTGGATTATCCTCATCTGAACCCTTTTTGGCTTGGTTCTCTCTTTCTCGAGGTCCATTGGCTCGGCCTTTCATGGTTTGTACAAGGTAGAAAAACTCATTTTGGTTTATTTCCATTAACGTTCCTGGAGATGCTGATTTATAACCACTTAGTGACCTCTTTTGGTCATGGAAGTCTTGTGGCTGGTAAGCTTGGTAGGAAGAGCCCTGGGGTGGAAGAGAGTTTGGGCTATGCCTCTAACTTTCCATGTAGACCATCTGGAACTCTGTTTTCTTGTCTGTATAGTGGGTATCATTGAAATGAATGATCTCAAATAAATGTCTTATTAAAGAAAGCTTACAAATTTTTAAAAAATCTGTAACCTCTTTGCTTTTTTTTTCCTGCTTCAGCTCTCTCATAAATATAATATCAAGTCTAGATGAAATTTTTCTCAAATGCATTATTCTGTACTGAGGTGTCATGAAGTTCTTGTCTTTCTCTCTCTTTGTTAGGCCCATAAAATCATTCTGCATTAGTACTCAGAAATACGGTTGTGGGCCAACATGAAGATTTAGTTTGTATTCCCACTTGGAGGTGCTTACAAAATTGTTTTAAAAAATCGGGCTTCCTAGGCTTGGATCTTCTTTGTAAACCTATTCTCCATAAATGTTCCCAACTTTTCTTTCTAAATCGTCTTTCTTCATGAAGCAATTGTATGCATGATCTGGAAGTCAATGTTGGGTTTTTTAAAAATGCTCTCAGGCGCTGGGTAGAGTCAAATGCAATAAAGCACATTTTTAGGTTATATCTTTAAGTTTCCAGTCTGTCTAAGAATACTGAAAGATTAGTGTGGTTTTATTACTCTCTGGAGAAAGGCTACCTTCCACCAGTGTGCCGACTTTACTCGTACGCCATGAGTCTCCTATTTATTCCCCTGTAAGTATCAGGTCTGGAGGCAAGTCCCGTCCAGAGAAGTCAGCCTCCCTCCTGGGACTACTTTTGTGCACTGGGAACTGAGACCTAAGCAATCCCCTGACTGTTAGTAATGTCGTTAGCAGATTGTAACAGACACGTTCCCCATTTCATCCTTGAATTCCTCCGGACTTTGGGGCAGACACCCTCATTTAAAATCAGATTAGGATCATCCAGGGTTTTGGCTATGTTTGACCTCAGACTTTGCTCTTGCTTCAGAAGATAATTTGAGAATTGGAATCCACTGTGCCCTTCTATTTTTATTAGTTAATTCTTAGGAGAAAGATAATGTAGAGGTGATTTTAGGGTAAAAAACAAAACCCTATCAAAAAGCTGAAAGGATTTCTTGTATTGCATGCAAATCTCAATAAATTCAACTTTGTTTTGATCCCCCATCCGCACCCTGCAGTGAGAACTTTGACCATCTGGGGAATTTCTCCTGAGAACATACCAAAAATATCATCAGTGCCCTTCCACGTTTGCCCCTCCATGTTATGCCAACAAATATAGTCTTAGGAAAAATAACCACTTGTTTTTATCCTAAGTTTTCATGGTCCAAATCTTAAAAGTGCACATGGGTATGTGAGAGGGCTTAATGCCAAGTACAAATCCCACTCCAAAATGAATAAGGTGACTGCAAATGAAAATAGATGTTTCTTTCTTTCAGGAGAGGACTGAATAATGGCAGTGTTTGCTTCTACTAAAATTCATCTTTTTCTTCATTATTAAAGCAAGGAAGCTACTTAAGAAGTTACTGTATTTTTATTAAAGATTCACTACCTGTTTAGACTATATGAGCCATTAACTCCTATTTTATCTTTTCTTTCAAGTACAGGAACCTAAATCAGAATAACTCATGCAGAATGGGGAGATGATTGCTTTGCGTTGCAGACCCCAGGCCGGGCGGAGGTGGCTCTGGCTTTGAAGCTGACTGGAACTGGAGACTGAGGGCCTTGAGGCTCTCTGCCCTCCCCCCTTGTCTCTTGGCTTTGCTTCTTTCTGCTGATTGTCTTCTTCCCCTCAGAAACATGACTACAAGCGTCTCTAGGCTTACTTCCCTGTGGCCTCCTGGGGCTTCCTTGGCAGTTTTATTTGGAAAAAATCCTAGTGAGGAATCTGATTGACTCAGTTCTGGTCCTTTGCCTTTCCCCGCACCAATGGCTGTGGTCAGGAGAATGGCGGGGCTCTGATTGGCTGAGGCCAAGTCACTCGCTGGACCCTGAGATCAGGAGAGGAGAGAGTGTTGAAGGGGATGTGCTGGGCAGGCAAGTTACCCAACTGCCATTAGTGTTCCGTTGACAGAGGCTCTGTGTGGTCTTGAACCTCATGCCTGCCTCTGGGGTAGGTGCTGATGTTCCACATTGTACAGCGGGGAAAGGAGAGTGTAGAAAACCTGACTCGTCCATGATCATAGATCCTATATGTGTGCGTTGGTGCCAGAGCTGGGACCCAGGTCTGTAAATGTATGAACTATGAGCTGAAACCAGAGGTTTCAAAGACTTATACACCAGCAGTATTTATACCTTCTCAGAAAGAAATTCCTGCCAAACCACACTCCTCCTTCCAAAAGATATCTTCTCACTGTGTACACGATATCCTTCGGTACACAACTGAACCAAGAGGTGGAAAGATGCCAATTTCTTGATGTTGTTTGAAGTAGGTTTTTTTTTTTTTTTTTTTTGTGGGTACCGGGGGGTCGACCTCAGGACCTCGCGCACCAACAGGCACCCGTGCTGCTGAGCGATATCACCGGCCCCTTTTTCGTACGTGGGATCCGGGAGACAAACTCAGGCCCTCGCGCTTGCAAGGCAGGCGCTTACGCCGCTGAGCCATCTCACTGGCCATGAAGTAGTTTTTATGTCTTTTGGCCCTCTGGTTCATTCCTTACACACTATTTTTTTTTTTTTCCCTGAGACCAGAGTCTAAAATTAGTACTGACCTTTGGATTGAGAAGGTAGAGTGCATTTACACAGAGTCCAAAGGAATAACTTAGGCTGTGCTGGCTAAAACTCAGCAGAGCCAAAGAGTGAGTGTGACATGGTTTTCAAAAGGTACTAATTGAACTCTGGGACTTAACTTTTCTTTTGTTATAGTATATAGTTACCTTTATTTTAGAATTTGTCACTTCTAAATAACAGAGATTCTCTCCTCCACTCCCTCCTTCTCCTCCCCCATGGTATAGTAGTTAAGGGACCAGTAGGCTATGGTTTGTATCTGTATTTGATCACTTATGATCATGAGGCCATAGCCAAGTTTTTGAACTTCTCCAAAGCCCAGTTTCTTCATCTGTGAGTTGGGCATGAAGTTAATCACTCTTCCAATGTGAGGATGAAGTGGAGTGTATATCTTAGGTGCTGGGCCCAGTGGCAGAAATGGAGGTGATTTAGGAGACACCGGGCCACGGTGCCAGGTTATATTTGTGACAGGAGGACAGGTGCACATTTGACTTCTCTGAGATTCATGTTTCCTTCGTCTTTGACCCGGTGAGTGAGTGACTTGCTGTGTGTATTTGCACACTTTGTTTCCAGACCTATGGCCATCTGTCCTTCCTGCAGGCTGTGGGCGCTCTCCATGTCCCAGCCAAAAGTGAAGGATGGCCGATGCATGAAAGATGTTCTCTCTGACCACCACGCTTGCCTGTGGCAGAAGAACAGCCCTGTTTGCAGGAGTTCTTTGGAGGGACACATTGCAAGAGCCCTGGCAGGCTGGGTTCATTTTCCCTTGGGTTAGAATGAATAAAAGTTTGCGGAGTAGGAAAAATGATCTTTTTGGTCTAATGCATAGCCCTTTGCAAGTGTAGCGTCCAGAGACTTCTCTTTTCATTCTTGTTTATCAGTCTGTGAAAAAGTCATTCTCCTGCGCCAGATGATGTCGAGATATCCAGAAATAACCATTTTAAACTTGCGCTGAATGTACTTAAGATGCATGGTCACTTCATTGTGATTTGATTCCCTTCACATGAGTTCCGAGAATGTTGGAATAACCTTAGCAAACGTTCCCAAGTGTATTTTCTGTCACCATTTACAGGGTTTCTTTTTAGACCTTTACAGGCAAATATCCATCTGGGACTTCGTGCAGCACTCCAAGTAGATGCCACACCTGAATTGTTGCTCTGTCAATGGGATGGGAGAGGACAGGGAGATTTTGTGTGATGGCCTAATTATAAAGAAAGTTTTCATTCTAACTATGTGGCTTTTCTCTTCGAAATTAATTATATCATCTGCCAAACCTATGTTAATTTCTTAATGATACGTTGATTAAAATAGCAATTTGGAGGGTTGGCCGAAGGTGCTAAAATATTCATAATAAACTTATTCTTGTGCAGCAAGGTGGTAAATTATGAACATCAAAGTGCTGATTATACTAATGTGAGTTAATTTAGCGTAGTGGAATGTATGAAAACATAGTTATTCCCTTGCATATATGTCACTTATTAGGCTAAAATTTCTTTGAGCAAGATAAGTACATTTTTTGCAGGTATGTGGCAAAATCATGCTTTCGTGCCTCCCTCTCTACCTTGCATTTTAGTTATGTGTCTGACCTGTTGGGATCCCTCAAGTCTGTCTTATCCTGGGCTCCTTCTCCTGCACCTGAAACAGAGATGCCAAAAAAGATGCTTCAAAGGGAAAAGGAAGTGAAAAACTGGATCATTAGCATGTCGAGTGCTGTTAGGTGTATTTTATGCACGACCTGTGGAATCTTAACAACCCCCATAGGGCAAAGTTAGACCCAGTTTATAAGTGAGAAAACTGAGACTCGGACATTTAGAGCAACTTGTTCAGATGCTCGGCGGCAGGATGTAGACTCCAGGTCTGCATGCCCCTGTATAGATATTTTTTATTCTAAAACTCTGTTTTCAATGACTGAGGCTAAACAGCTTGACTGACTAACAAAGCAAAAGTCCCTGCAGAATAAAGGCGAGGACATCGCTAGACAGAGAATGAATTTGGGAATCAAATGAACTTAGGCTTAAACCAGGTAGTCACTGTGTGGCCTTAGGCCATTTTCCCTCTGTGCTCCATTTCCACTGCTGGAAAATATAGATTATGAGGATGTTACACTCTCTTTGCAGAGAAAGATCACATTTGTCCTGTTTCATAGGCAGGGAAATAGACGATTCAACGACTTAAGTCACTTTGCAAGGTCAGGGCTATGGCAGATTGAGAACTGATATCTGTGACCGCTGTCACCTGTTACCTGTCCATGTGCCAAGTCTGTGTATGGTTTGGTACTAGCATGTTGTCACTTGTCACCCTCTCTTGATTATCCACCTGAATCCCCACACACACACACTTGGGAACTGTTACCATGTTTCCCTAGAGCCATGTAGCCAATCCTTTGTTCCTGTTCTCTATATTTACTGCCAGATTCTTGCACAGGATCTTCCATGACAGTAAAAGAGATGCCACAAGACTTGCTCTTGATAACTGCCCTACACATGACCTCTAGGAGTTGAAGGTGGCAGCCCTATTATACTTGGGTGACATTCAATTTCAGAGCAAATTTTTGAGCATGTAAGTGCTTGGAGGAGCACAGCAGCATATACAAACCAGGTTAACCTTTGAGGATCTTTTGCACTTAATAGGAAAGGCGCATCCATAGTACTTTAACAATTCAAGATAGCTGAGAAGAGTGATACACCATACTGTGTGTTTGGGGGCGTGTTCCAGTGCATTGTCTATAGAGGATTTCAAAGCAACAATCACATTCTCTTAGAGTTAGTTTGCTTTGTGTTATCTTCATGCACCATGGTGATAAAATGTTCCTCCACCAGACAGGATGGTCCTATCATCCCCACCCTCCTGCTAAGTCTTGCACTAGGTCAGTAACGAGCTGCCAGAATGAGTGACACTTAGGAGGTGTTTGGAAGGTCAACTGTGGTGAACGTAGACTGAGTCTTTGGAGAAGGCTTCCCAGAAGTTCTCTTCCTCCGTCTTCGTGATGAAGGGACTCCAGGAGAGCAGTCTGTGGCCTTGAGGACCAGAGCAGTCCTCTGTGCCCTACACTGGGGACTGGGGGCTGAGAATGTGCTCTCTGCATCTACCCAGCAGCCCTGAGAAACTGGCGCCCAAGACACTGTGTAGACGAAGTGATGGAATGTCTGCAGGCTCAGGGTCCTCTGGGATGTGGAGCAGCAATGCCCAGTTTTTATGGGGCTGACTGGGAGACTCAGTGGTGCCAGTGCAAAGCCCTTCACATAGAGAAGTGACTTTAAATGTCAGGAGTGCGAGCAAGAGGTAAACTTTCTAGACATGGAGCAAAATGTCAGCACGGAGCCAGTGAATGGCCTCATGGATAATACGGTCCTCATTTTTTTTTCCTTTGACTTTACTCTCTACAAAATCCTTTTTTGTCCTAAATTCAGTAGTATTGTATCTATTGATTTATGTTGGCTATGAATTGTTTGTTTGGCTGTCTGTGGCTGAATGCAAGCAGATAACTGCTTCACGGAGGAGAAATGAGTTCTCTTAAAAAAGATGCAAGTTTTAGTGGGCAACGTTGATAAGGTGGGAAATGTTACTGGCATGACTTTTACTTTGATTAAATACACATGACCGTAAGACGCAGGCGCACACAGAGCTACACGAAGGCCTGTCTCTTCTGAGCCAGGCACACGCGTGGAAAAACGGTGCCTGAGAAGTGCCTTGCAAGCCATCAAAAGGCACTGAAGTGTAGGCGTTTTTCTGAAAACCTGACCCAGCTTAAAGGCTCTGTGCCTGAATACAAAGTGAAAAATGTCCCCAAATTGTTCCTCAGTAAAAGGGAGTTGCTGTCTCATGGGGTCCTTACAAAATCTTTCATGTTACGGAGGTCCCAAGAAGTTCATTATTCAGAGTTTACAAAAAGGCCCACATGGGGCCGGTGAGATGGCTCAGCAGCATAAGCGCCTGCCTGGCAAGCGCAAGGTCCTGAGTTCGACTCCTGGAACCCACATACGAAAAAAGGGCCAGTGATATCGCTCAGCAGCACGGGCGCCTGCTGGCGCGCGAGGTCCTAAGGTTGACCCCCGGTACCCACACACACACAAAAAAAAGAGGCCCACATGGATAGAACTCTTCGTGGCTGCCTGAGAGTTACAGGGAAGGCACATGGGCCACGTTAGCCTGACGCGTCCTTAACCAGTCTTTATAATATGGCTTATAGAGGTTGCATGATGAAAAAGGTTTCAGTTTTTAAAAAGAAGCAAAGACATTGAATACACATTGAGTGTATGTCACAACAGCGACATATTGACTTTTGTATTGAAGTAATGCTGGTTGCTGTAACAAATAAACCCAAATATGTACCATTTCTCAAACTCAGTGGAAGGTTATTCTCTGAAGTGGGTGTGTCTTTGTGAAACATGGTGATTCAACGCATACTGACCTTCTAATGCGTACTGACCTTCTAACATCTGGCTCCACTTTAGTTAGCAGGCAGTTGCCAAGGTCATGGTTCTGGCAGCAGAAAGACTGTGGAAGATGGCATCTGAGAGGTTCTGGTGGGTCAGGCCTAAGAGAAGCCCAGCATCTTGGTCACCTGCAGCAGAGGTGAGGAAAGGGAGCCCAGTGCTGAGGTCGGGAAGGCTGTGGAGCTAGCAACTTTATGTCAAGTGAACAGACTATTAAAAGTCACTTTTTAAAAGTTGCACAGTCAGTAATCTGCTGTAGGTCATGAATATGTTACGACTCTTTGGATTCTTGTGCTCTGTCAAAAGAATCAGAAGCAACTTTGCACAGAAACAAGGCTTTGATTCTTCTGCCCGAGCACCAAGGGAAACCAGTGAAGGGCAGGAACCCCAGGCTGGCCAGGATGGAGGTGTATAGCTTTTACAGCACCTACGGAGCAGGCAGGGACCTGGCCTCTTAAGGTCATCACATGTGGAGGTGGAGTTTTAGTTGCATGTGACACCTCTCATTACCACTTCAAGCCTCTCTGCCTTGGGGTGTGATTTTTTTTTTTTACTATGCTAATAAAGTAAAAGTAATCATAGGTTACTTTAGTGATTATTCTATAAGTGTGCCTTTCTCACACACACACACCATCATCGGGGAAAGTTTCTAATTGGGCTTTAAAGGAGGGCCGATCACTCCCCTGCCTCCGTGGGTTTGATCTTAACGATCTTGTCTTTCCTGGCCCTGGCTTCTGGGTATCTCTGCTGACCAGATAGGCTTTGAAGGCTGAGCTGACTTCCCATCCTCCCCTCTCCAGGTGTGTGCTTCTAATTTCATAGCTTTGAAGATTGGCCCACCCTTTTTGAACTCCCAGCTTTCTGGTATGTCTGTTAACCCCTTAAGACTGAGGGCTAGCCCAGCTGTCTCAAGTATATTTTTACTTCTGAGGGCAGTTGTCCCGTGGCACCGTGAAGGGCTCCTTATGGCTTTAGGTCAGTTTTTTGGTGGTAACGTTGCACATAGCCTTGGAGAGTGCTGTGTCACAGGTAGCTTGCACAGTGAGGAAATGCTGTGCTCAGGAAAGTGGTTAGGAACTCAGAAAGCATGGCGGGCCTGGAGATGCCTTGGAAGAGTCTGAATTCAATTGCTTCTTGGAAAATGGGAATGGAAAGAGTGCTATTTCTAACTCAAACGTGACTTCACGTATTAGTCATTAAGTCTGTTCGTTCTGGCTGACCCAAGCTTGCAGGGCCAATGGCAAGGCTCTTCTCAGTGGGATATAAAGAGGGTGGGGTTGTCTTATCTGACAAGTGCCTCTTATTCACACGCAAGTAGGAGTTGGAGGCCAATCAAAGAAATAAAGCATTTGTACTGGAAGGAGGGGTGCTGGCTCTGTATGGAGAGTGTTGTCAGGCTCCAGGTTTGATAGAAACTTGTTCTGCGTCTGGGAGTAAAAGGAGAAGCCAAAGTTCAGGAATGGCAGCACTGCCAGTCCTATGCCTGACTGAGGGAATGACAAGGGACCCCTATGGACAAGATGGGGGATGCAGGGATGCTCTCTCTACAAGAAGTCTTTGCTGTGCCAGACTCATGGTGGACCCATCCACATGCTCTCTCACCTCTTTCCCGCTGTGTGACGTGGACAGATTATGCAGCCTGTATGGATCTCTGTGTGTGAGGTGCATGGTGACAAGACTGTGCACATAGTAGGAGCTTTATAGTACAGTGCCTGTGTCTCCCATGATCCACACAGCAGCTGTCCGAGCTCAAGGGTGGAGGAGGGTTACCACCGACTTCATAGATAAGGAAACCAAGTCACAGAGCAGACGTGAGATTGAGCCTAGGACAAGTCCTATTCCACAGTCATGTTAAGGTAAACTTGAGTTTCTTCTGGGAAATAGCTAAACAGACTGACGCCTCCAGAAGCCTTCTGAAGGCTTTAGCATTGACTGTAGCTAGGGAAATTGAGGCAGACTAACAGAAGAACCTCGGGATTTGACTAAAGTGGAGCCCTATTTCCCGACACTTCAGGTGCTTTCTGCACTTCAAAGAACTTTTCTGGATTAAGGACTGTTTGCCAGAGGTCGGAGTGGGGGGTAGAGACCCAAACCTATAGAGTAGTCTTTTTTTCTTAACATTCCATTGAAATTTATTTGTTTACAGATTTTTAGACTGAAAGAAGAGAGCAAAAAAGAGCGAAGAATTGGCAATCAAAGCACGGGAGCCTTCTTCTAGTGGAAGCTGTTGGTTCTCTTCCCTAGGCCTCCCCATTGATCATTCCTTTTGGGAGTGATACTGGGACTGTCTTAGGCACTAACTATAGAAAATACAAGGAAATAGCCCCTGGTGACAGGTTATTGAAATTGCTAGTTTCGGGGTCCTTTCATTGTTTCTAATTCTGTTTCTTAGTAGAGCAAAAAGTTAAAGGTTAAAGATTTGCATATTTAAGGAACAAAGCTAAATTGTGGCTGGTACTTTTATTTACTCAATAAATACATATGTATTTATTGTCCGTTGTGTTCCCTAAGTCTAAATTCTAGTGATTTTGGTCTTTGCCCCTTGATTATTATTGCGAGTTATACCTAGATGTCTCCCCAAAGCCTCATGCACTCATAGGTGGGGCTTTTGGGAGGTGACTGGATCATGGGTTTAGCACAGGGTGTGATGCTGGGAAGTGAAATCTGGTAGGAGGAGGCGGGTCACCATGGGCTTGGTCTGTATATCTCTCCTGCCTTGATTGCTCGCTTCTTCCTGTCTGCCATCCCATCCTGCCTTGGAGCCAGCTAAAATCTCTACAAACTGTGAGCCATAATAAACCTTTCCTTTATCTTGTGGGTGTTAAGTATTTTGTCCCAGCATTGAGAAAGTAACTAAGACAGTTATCATTTACTAGGTACCCCTCTCTGGTGGTTCATCTTGCCTGGTAGGGGAAGGATGGCTCACCTCATCTTCCGGTGCTCACCTCCTTTTACTAATTTGCTGTGTTTTGGGGCACTAACAGTCAAAGGGTGTTTCACTGCATGTAAAGACAACAGTCACCTTCCTCATTTGCCTAAAACTCTTAATCCTACGCATCACTTTCTGACTTGTTTCTTGGTCATTAAAGGCTTCTATCTCCTGTCAGTCTGTAAGCTCTTAAGGGGATTCTGCTTTTCTTTAATCTTTGTAATAGCTACCATTGTTGCTTTTCTCCTGGCATAAGCCCTCAGTAACTGTTAACTGGGAGAACACATGAGCTCTTTGTGCAACCCTAGGAATGAAAGGTGATCATAAATTTTGTAATGCCCTTTATTCCTGGATCACTGTGTTCTGGGCACTTTTTCTTGAGCACATGTTATTTCTACATGTCTTCATTCACGTGAACTCTGCTCTCAATCACCCTTTGATCCATCATCTTGACCTACCATTCAGGAGGTGGAGGTGGTCTTTCTAACTCCAAGGCAGCAGCTCCGGGCACTTACAAGACCAAGTTTTGACTCTGTGGTGAAGGATGATCTTATCCATGGTGCCTTCCTCCTGGCAGGCATCTCGCTGCTATTTTGGAGATTTTCTCTGGGCCACACAGGTTTGAACCAGTCAAGTCTAGGAGTATTTGTTTTCTCAGGAAAATAATACTATTAAAGCCATTGTTTTAAAAGTCACCTGGAGCATTAAAAACCTCCAATCATCAATTCACAGTATTAAAATTTAGGAGTGTCTGGGGCTACAGGCAAGCAATATTGAAGTAAATGTGTGGAGTACTTTAAGACAGCATTTGATTGTACGTTTAAAATAGGGAATGCAAATTGAAATTCCTCCCGGGTGCTTTAAATCATGCATTATACGTGCAGTATTTTCAATTAACTGCAGGAAAAAAATGTGTTCAGTATGGCTCTATTTTTACAGCTGGGAATTGCTCCGAGAACACAATTGACTATTTCATACATGTGAGATTTATTTAAATGACTTGTGGGGCATTTATAGTTTAACCAATAATTGAAAATATTATTGCAATGTGGCAGGTGAAACTAGGAAGTCATTTTTGCATTCCTGAAGAGGGGTTGTGAGCTCAAGAGAACATATTAGTCAGAGAGGGTTGGACAGGGAGTTAGGTCAGTCAAGACTCGGTCCTTCACATTTCATTCCTGGGCTTTGCCCCAGTGTAGAAAAGGGGAAGAATTTTGCTTTCTGCAAGGAGCCAAAATACTCTTTTAATGTGCCAAACACACAAGAAAGTCAGATCAGATGTACAGAGCCCAGGCCTTCACCCAACTCTTCTCTGACTCCCTATCCCCCTCCCCCCACCTTGTATCATTTCACTTCCTATAGCCTGAAATATTGATGCAGGAAGAAAGGTTGAGTCTCTCGGGATGGATCAACCCACCTCTTCATGATTGTTTATAAACATCACTAGAGCTTTGAAACGAGTGTTCCTATTGAAATGATGTTATAAATGGGTTAACACTGTATTAAAACTCATTATTACTCTTGGGATTCAGACAAAGTATAGGTTAACTAGGCATTTTGTGGGCAGGATGAAAATCTTAACTTTAATTCACCAATTTCTAACCTTTCTCTATGACAGCGGTTCCCAGTCAGGGGCATTCCTTCCTCTGTCTTCCAGGGACATTTGTCAATGTCTCAAGGTACTTGATTGTCACAGCTCAGTGGGCGATGTTACAACCTACTCATGAATGAAGGCAGAGATACTGCTAAACATTCTGTAATACACAGTCTCCTAAAATAAAGTTATCCAGCCCAACATGCCGACAATGTCGAGGTTGTTTAAAGAAAAAAAGAAAACTTGCTCTATGAATGTGCAGGACAGCATCTGTAATGGACTGTAGTATTCCATGGGAATAAGCTGATCATCAGTGCCATAATGATTGCTGAGGTACCTTGGTAAACAGGACAGTGTCCCCGCCAGGCTCACAGACACAAAGAGAAGGAAAATGACAAATGTTCCATTCAGGAGAAGCTTAAGCGTGGATGTCTGCACTGAAAAGAGCCTGGCAGGCTCAGTGTATCTGGAAAAGGAAGCCAATCCAGACCAGGGCACTGACTTGGGCCTGGTGGGGGAAGGTTTCTTTGCAAGAGAATAGAAAAGCCCTTGGAGAGTTTGACTCCAGTCTAGGTGCACAGAGTCACGACCAGCTTTCCGTGCCAACATGGTCACTAAACTAGTGTGGCCAGTGAGTTGGGTTAGAAGACCCAACTGGGTCTTCAAAGAGCTTTTCTTTGAACTGGGGAAAAAGGGGCTGGAAAGAGATAGACTGTCCAAGATATATCCAAGAGGCAGAATGAAAGAGCTCGTTGATGGTTTGAATGGACTAAGTGAAAGGATACTTCTCAGACTTTTATAATAGATTCTTGGATGGATGGTTGGTGATGTCACTTACTGAACTGTGGGACCTTGGAGAACAGCAAGGTTATGGGTAACGAATACTTTTTCCTCCCATCCTAGAATTTCCATGAAAACTACTAAGGGGAAAAAAAAAAAGTATGTATATATATGTTTCTATCCTGTTTTTGAAAACAGAAACACTGTGTTTTAGGGTCTGCTTGCAAAAATGTAAGCTCTTTCCCCTGGATCACCTCTTTTTCCGGTGACCACCCTAATAGGTTTTCCAGTGTAGCTCAGCATTATTTCTAAGTGATCTGTTCGGGCAATCATCAAGCATTTCATTTCAGGTTATTTCATCCATCTAAACAAACAAAACAGTGCCGAGAGTTGGCTTAAAAGCCAGACTTCCACCATTGAATCTCTTGACCACCGAGACAGGACTTGTCTGGCTGAGGCACACTAAAACTTTTCAAAAAATTACTTCAGTCTAATCTCGCCCTCTTTCAGTTTCAGGCTGGTAGGAAAACACTTCTTATTCATGAGCTTGGCAGCCTTGGAAAAAGCACAAGGAAAATTGCCAGAGCCTGAGGCCCATTTCCCAAGGCCACCTGTGCCCTTTAGTTATCTCTGACCTTATCACCAGGGCTCTCAGTAGAGACTGCAAGGGGCTGTGCCACTGCCCCCGGGAAGACAAGACACTGTCCCTGCAGGTCACCTTCCCTAAGGGATGTGAAACTCTGTGATGTCACACACTAGACCCTTGAATCCTTCTTGCAGCAAAAAAAAAAAATAAAGGAAATGGCTCGCAGTTGGAAAAAGACCATGAGTAAATAAAAAAGCCAACTTTAAATTCCTTTTGATTTTTGAAGATCATAATTTTTTCAGGATATTGAAGTTGAAGTAACTGTTAAGATGGGCTCTAGTGTGCATCTGACTAGGCCAAAGAGATGACCTCAGCCGTTCCTGGTGACCATGGTAAATGATAATAACGGCAGAAGCCAGCTCTGATGGAGGCCTTGAGAACTGACCTAAGAACTCAAGACATCACCTTTTTAAATCTTCATAAAAACTTCTGAGGTAGGAACAATTATTACACCCCTTTTACAGATGGAACAACTGAGGCCCAATAAAGTGAAACAGTTGTCAAAAGTCATGCAGCTGGGCCGGTGAGATGGCTCAGCGGCTTAAGCGCCTGCCCGGCAAGCGTGAGGGCCCGAGTTCGACTCCCGGAACCCACATACGAAAAGGGGGCCGGTGATATCGCTCAGCGGCACGGGCGCCTGCTGGCGCGCGAGGTCCTGAGGTCAACCCCGTTACCCACAAAAAAAAAAAAAAAAAAAAAAAAAAGTCATGCAGTTAATTAACTGCTGGTGAACATGTGTGGTTTGTCTCAGGAGCATGGAGAAGCCAAATACTGTGTCCTAGATATTGTCATTTAAGCAGGACTCAGTTGATGCTGTCACAAACTAAACAACCATGAAAATGTATGATTACAGAACAACATAATATTTGGTACATTTTTAAAAATCTATAGTTTCAGTGGGCATATAGCATTGGGAAAGAAGGCAAATGATAAAAAGATTTGTCTTAAGGTACAGTGGTATTTGTTTGCCAAATAAAATTTTAGATTTTGTCTTTTCCTTTTGAAATCATCACATAACATATGATCTCATTATTCTTGAAATAAATCCTATGGTATATAACCTTACGGGATTGGCTTTTTTACTCACCATAGTTCTCTTGAGATCCACCCAACTGCAAGTCATTGCTTGTATCAATAGATGGTTCTGTCGTGTTGCCAAGTAGTATTCTGTGGTTGGATGTACCGCAGTTCATTTATTCATCTGTTGAAGAACATTTGGCTTGTTTCTAGTTTGGGGCTATGACATTTGTGTACCTGGGTATATAGATTTTTATGTGAATGTGAGTGTTCATCTTCTGGAATAAATGTTCAGGGTTGCTGATCATGTTTAAAGCACGTTTAACTTTGTAAGAAACTACGAAACTGTTTTCCAGAGTAGCCTCTTTGCAATCCTGTCAGCAATTTCTGTGTTATTCAGTTTCTCTGCATCCTCACCGACAATTGGTGTTTTCACTGGTTTTGTTTTAGCCACTCTTAATTGGCGAGTAGTAATATCTTACTATGGTTTTAACTTGCATTTCCCTAATGGCCACTGATATTAAACACCTCTTCATAGGCTCATACGTCCTCTGCAGTGGATGTTTCTTTGTGTCCTTTGCTTATTTCCTAATTGGATTGCATGTTTTTTATTTAGTAATCGGATTGCGAGAGTTTGTTATGTATTCTAGATACTAGTCCTTTATCAGATATGTGGTTTACAAATATTTTCTCCTAGTCGTTTCATCATTTTTACAGGATCTTTTGCAGAGCGAAAGTTTTAAATTCTAGCAAGATCCAACTTCATAGTTTTTATCAGCTTTTCTTTTTTATGACACATGCTTTTAGCATTAAATCTGAGAAAGAGTAGAGTTTTTGATTTCTGCTCTTTGGAACACACAGTGATTGATGGCTGGGAAAGAAGGCAGTGGAGCAAGGGCTGGTACAGTGTGTATGATCAGCTCTTCCCTCTTCTCTGTGGTTTGAGCTTTGGATGTATTGCACTGAGCTGCCAGGATTATAGCCACAGGGTCAGCTGTTCTTTGCAAAGGCTGTAGGATCTGTTGGTGTCTTAGTCACCTTCTCCTTACTGAGACAAATACCCAACACTCACAACTTAAAGGAGAACGGGTTTATTTCGGCACACAGTTTGTCGAGATTTCAGGCCGCAGTTGGCTGGCTCCAGGGCAAAAACAGCATGGAGGAAGGGCCTGCCGCAGAGGAAAGCAGCTCACATCATGGAAACCCAGAAGCAGAGAGTCCAGGGAGAAGCCAGAAAGGGAGATGCACCCAGGTCCTGCCCGGCATCCCGCCTTTTCTGACCAGTTCCCACCTCTTAACAGCGAGTTAGCTATCAGCCCTCATAATCCCATTGCCACCCAAAAGCCACCTATGATCTCGTGAGGCTTTGGGGGGACATCTAGATATAAATCATAATAATGATGATGGTATTACCCCTACAGGCATTTTGCCCTTGAGACCCCCTTACCTGGCCACTTCCCTGCCCCCGTGCCTCCCCTGACCGCTTGCTGCCCACCACCCCCACCTGGGTGTGCCTCAGCTCCCTTTTCTGTATACTCTGCTTGCTGTCAGAGTGTGGTAAATGTGTAAAAATGCGTGAAATATCAATTCACTAATGTGATGATTTGATTAATGTCTGTTTCCCCTCCAGACCAGGCATTTTCAAGATCAGCACTATTGACATTTTGAAGCATACAGTTCCCAGTTGTGGGGCTATACAATGCCTAGTAGGGTGGTTAGCAGCATCCCCTGGCTCTACCTAGTAGCTATCATAGCACTTTCCTCTCCACGCTGACCTGGTTGTGAAATCCAAACATGTCTTCAGACATGGCCAAGGCTCCCTGAGAGATGGACTCACCCAGAGGGAGAACTAAGGCTCTAGAATAAGAGCCTGGAGAGGGGAAATGTTAAACACCCCAATTTGATCAGTGCATGTTATATGCATGTGTTGAAATAGCATACTGTATGTAGCTCACTAACTTGTGGGATTATTACACATTAATCAGCAGGGGGAAAAAAGCCAGGTGAGTAGCCACCAAGTGACATCGCCCTTGTTCTCTCCCTCACACCCCATCACAATGCTGGAACACTGCATTGGCATTTGTGGAACAAATGAATGGACAAATATCTTCCGTATTCTGCACTTAAGTATTTTCTTTACATGGCAGCCTTGGAAATACCACCCCAACTGCAAAAGAACCAGGTGGGTTTGGCTTTGAATTTGAGCCTAGAAGGCTGAGTCCCTCTCCACATACTTGGATGTGGGTTTCCTCACCCTTCGCCCCAGCTGACTGAAATAGGAACACACTAGCCTTCGAGTTCCTGACTGATTAAAGCCCACATCCTCTGTTCACGTGGCCAAAGCAGAAAAGCCATCTCTGTTCTCTTTGCAGGTCTGAGATGTCTCCCCCTGCTTAGCCTCTCCTTCTGAGAAAAAGAGGGTGCCAGATGGGTGAAACCCCCTGCAGGTGGCCTTTTTAGGCTGATTTGGCCCAGGGCCATCCTGGGGACCTAACTTGGAGCTCACTTGATGAGTCCCCGAGTAGGCAAGGAGTTGTTAGGCTCAGTTTCACTTAGCTAAGCAGGCAGCTGGATAACTTCCCAGGGAATAAGTACAGTGGTCAGAAGGATAATTTAGGGTATGTGTGAACATTCGAGGTTTGCTGTCTGTGCCCGGCAGTTCTGTTCTCTGCACCTGAAAGATAAAGCTACTCTAGTTTAGCAAACACAGGCAGCTGGTGGGGAGAACCGGGGCAGCCAGAAGGAGGACAGGCTGAAGGGAGGGCATGAGCGGTCCTGTCAGCCTCGGCTCCCTGCTGCTGCTCTGAGGGAGGCATTTCATGGGGTGCACAGCATCAGGAGGCCAGGCCTGGTCCTCCTCGGGGCGGGGGGGGAAATACCCAGTGACTCAGCCTGGTGTTGACGCCTGTCCCAAGCCTTCCGGCGAGGAGAGGACGCTACGCAGAGTGCCTGCCTCCTCACCTCTGCCCACAGAACTTCTCAACAGGTTGTAGACCAGCTCAGAATGATCAGTTCGATGAGGTGGTCTGGCAGGCCACAGCTTTAATTACTAGTCACACAAGGCCTCTAGGAGTCACAGAAGTAATTGGCTGGATTCCTTCCTCTCCCACATACAGAAGCCTCCAGTTGAAAATTCCAGGCAGAGCCACTGTGTGTACTGGTAGCAACAGTCTAGGACTCCAGACTGAGAACTTGGTTCTGAAGAGGGTAAGTCAGTGGCGAGGCTGTGTGACCCAGGTGGATGGGGGAATGTGTGCTCTTCTCTGTGACATACCGATGTGCAGAGCTTGGGCGCTGTCTTGTATACTGTGGGATGTTTATACTGCACATGTGACAGCATCCCTGACCTCCACCCGCTAGATGTCACCTTCCACCCAAGTCTAGCAACCAAAAATGTCTCCAGACATTGCCAAATGCCCCCCGGGTGGAGCAGTGTCACCTTCACCCCGTGATGAAAACCACGGCACTAGAGCAACAAACATGTTCCGTTCCAGTGCCTTCTAACACTGTGGTCACTTGTTTACTCCACATGTTCGGTGACTGAAGCCCAAGATGGAAAGGTGGAGGAAGACTGTGTTTCTCCACCTTTTCTTCTGCTGGCCTTTGAGCTCCATCACAAGAAGCAGTGTGACACCGTGGCAGAGCTTCAGATTTCTTCACCATGTCTGAGCTGCACAGTCTGGCCAGGTTACTGAATTTTTCTGTGCCTCAGTTTCCATCTTCCATAAAATTACTAATGCTCACTTCTTGAGTGGAAAATTTAACTAGATATTGATTATAAAACTTCAGCGTGTGGCATATAGCAGATGTCTTATTCCACTTAGGCTGCTAGGGTAAAATCAACTGAGTAGCTTGTAAGCAACAGATATTTATTCCTCACAGTTCTAGAGCCTGTGAATCCATGATCAAGATACTGGCAGAGTCAGTGTCCGATGAGGACCTGCTTTCTGGTTCATAAATGGCGCCTTCTGGCCATTACTTCACATAGTGGAAGGGACTGTCTTGCTTTCCGGCATCTCATTTATAAGGGTACTAATCCTGTTCATGAGGCTTCACCCTCATCTGATCGTCTCCCAAAGGCCCAACTTTTAATATCACCTGGGGGCTAGGATGTCAACACATGAATTTTGGGAGATTACACAAATACTAAGACCACGGCAGTAGGCATTCAGTAATTGATGGCTATTTTTCTTGAGGACTTAAGAATGTCTTCTACAAGTTCTAAGTAAATTGGAATTGGAGGAGAACACAAAGCAGTGACAATTATTGCTGCTATCTAAAATAAGACTGGAATAATTTTCATGAATTACAATTTATGTCATAAACAAATATTGAGTTCCTACTATATATTAGGTACAGTGCTAAATACAAGGAATATAAAAAATTAATAAACCATATTCTGTGCTGTTACATAGCTAATATGTAGATTTAAAGACATAAATAGCCAACTCATGTTCATTGAAATAGAACCACCACTTACTAAAAACACAAGGTCGAGGGGGGAGGGGACAGGAAAGGGAAAATAAGGAAAGATATGCCATGTACAGGAACCTAATAACCTCAAGGGATGTAAACAGTATATACCATAAACAGAAGCTAAGCTTAGTAGTATCAACAAGAATGAAAATGGGTAAAGGGGATTAGAGGTGGAGGGGGGAGGAAAGGGGATTAAAAAAAGAAACAAGGTGTATTATGCACAAGTACCCACTCCCCAAGATGACTGTAAATGGCAAGTACTGCGAACATGCACTAATAAAAAAAACACAAAAAGTCTGTGGGTTGGAATGGGGCGTAACATTCATCTTAGCGTATATAAAAGGATTCGCTGTATTATTTGTCAACTCTTCCAGTAACCAGCATCTTGCCATGACACTTTTCAGTGATCCTTATATTTAGTTTCTGTTCCTGTGTTCTGTGGCTTTCTCTGCTGCCCTTCAGAACACCTTTCACCTGACCCGGAATCCAATTTCCATCTGCTTATGCTTTTATAAACAGAAGTGGGGGGCTGGTGAGATGGCTCAGCGGCATAAGCGCCTGCCTGGCAAGTGCGAGGTCTGGAGTTCGACTCCCGGTACCCGCATATAAAAATAAATAAATAAATAAAAATAGGGCCGGTGAGATGGCTCAGCGGCGTAAGCGCCTGCCTTGCAAGCGCGAGGGCCCGAGTTCGACTCCCGGAACCCACATACGAAAAAGGGGCCGGTGATATCGCTCAGTGGCACGGGTGCCTGTTGGCGCGCGAGGTCCTGAGGTCGTCCCCCCGGTACCCACAAAAAAAAAAATAAAAATAAAAAAAATAAACAGAAGTGGGAGCCTTGTTTAAGTGTGCGTTCCATTATGGAAAATTTAAAAATATAGAACAGTATACAGAATAATAAACTGTTGCTGTCAAGTCTATTTTTCTGTACTCATCCATCATTTGTACACAGTTGATTACACCACAGTTTTCTTGAATAAGATAGATCCAGAATCTTCGAAGATGGCTCTTAAGAGTGGAGTGATCCTGTGTTAGGTGGCTATATTAACTGTCCCATGTTGTTGACTGTCACGTCACCAGTGGTCTCCTAGAAGCAGGCCCTGAGTCAAGGTGCAGGGGGTTCATTACGGAAGTGCTTCCGGTCAGAAACAGTAAGGGAGTGGGAAAAGTGGGAATTGGAAAGGAAGAAGCTAAGTAAGAGATGGCATCAGGCAAGGTCCCGCTGAGAGCTTATGGGGAGCTCCAGACAGTCAGTCGCACTGAGACCAGGAGTCCTTGGCTCCTGTAACTCTCAGCTGTGTAAGGTGCACTCAGAAAAACGGCTCCCTGTGCCCACCAGCAATTGTCTGAAGGTAGCAGGTGCAAGCCATTAGCAGCAATGAAGAACACAGAAGTTAGAGGATAAGTACATGGAGCTAATAAAAGATCACCCACCTCATAGGAAGCTGAGGTTCCAGTTAAACCTGCTAATGCACTTATTTATTGCAAAGAATATTCTTCAGTGGCTTTGCTATTAGAGATAACTGAACATTTTGGTACCCAGAGTTTGTTATTACCTTACAGTTGATCGATAGAAGGGGTATATATAGATATAAACATTTGTAATATTAATTCTGCATACCAAAGATTGCCTTTCAGAATTTCATCAACTTACACTTCCAACACTTGCAACTCATTTTTTTACCAGCAACAATCTAGAGAGTGTTGCTTTTGCATCTGTGAATCAAGGAGCATAAGTGTTGATCCATGGATCAGCAGCACTTGTTATTATAAGGATCAGAGAATTCATGTTCATTATGCAGCTTTGAGTATAGACTGAATAGATTTACAGTACATAGCATTTTAAAGTGTGTCCAGCTTTTATTATAGGTAAAAAGAATTGGCACTTTTTTCCCCTGGCACTAGAGACTGAACCCAGGACCTTTTCACTAACCTATATCCTTAGCCTTTTAAAACAGGTTTAAATTTGAGACAGGGTCTTACTAAGTCAAAAATTTGCCCATTCTAACCTCAAACTTGTGATCCTTCTGCCTCAGCCTGCTAGAGAGCTGGGACTATAGGCATGCACCACCATGCCCTGCAAAAATTTGCATTTTGTTAAAACATTTATGAATTCATGATCGTTATGTATTTCCAGAAGTACTAGAAATATAGTCACAATATCTGTAATAGTTTTTATATGCAAAAAGGGTATTTCCTTGTTTTTAAAGACTGGGAACCACTAGTGAATATCACTGTAATGTTTTGGGTCAACTTTTGGTAGTTAATTAGGAAATCACCCATATGAAGCATTAAATCTTAATAAAGATTTGTCAATAATAAAATCTGTAGGACTTTGTCCATGAGTAAAACAGAGCTAATGACCTAAGTCAGGAGACTACAAAAGATATCCTAAAATTATTAAAGGCTTTTTTGAGACATACCTACTTGCATCCCTAGCATTGTCAACCACTTTTTCTTACAGGGACATCACAATATACTGTACCAGCATTGTGTTTTTCTGTTTCCATGACTTAAATAGTCTCAGGAAACTGTAAAGATACAGCCATGGCTTTATGGAGGTAGGAGTATTGTGTCTGACTCATATTCTTAGCCGGATCCCTGAAGCTTTCTAAAGAGTTGTTGAAATAAAATCAAACTATTTGAGGTCTTGAGCATTGTGGAAGACAAGGGGAGGGGAACCAGCATTTATCGAGCACCTGCCCTGATCCAGATACCATGGTAGTTGCTGTCTTTCTGTTTGTGCTTACTTAATTACCATCACCATCCTTGGGAAATGACTTCCACATTGGTAGAGGAAAAAAACAAAGTTTGGTAAAGACTGTGACTTGCCTTAGATCTCCTGGAGTGGTGCATGGTAGAACTGAAATTTGAACCTTAAATAAGTTTTTCCTGAAACTTAGATGAAAATAAGATAGATGTCTCATAATCTTGTATTTTAAAAGGTAGACAATTTGTAAATCCCCAATTCCCTCTGCTCTAGCTGCCCCCAAAAGAGATTTCAGAATGAACAATATGTGAATAAAAGGCCCTTGGATGTATTAGTAGTGTATTTTACTAATACAGGAACATTCCAGACATTATTACCATATATTTTATTGGTTAAAAATTTCTTTCCTCTGCATTTTTAGATCCTTTTTTGTTTGGGCCAAAATAACTAGTATCATGGATTGAACATACACATACATTTTGAAGTCAGGTAAAATTTTAAGAAAAAATTCAGAGAACTCTTAAGCCTTCCTCCAGTAACCTGAAAGAACACATTTTAAAACCACCAACCCGCTGTCCCTTTGGCATTTCCTGTTTGTTCTTGTGTAAGTTGTAAAGATGCTGACTCACTTTGGCAATGCTCTGTACATTTCCCGGGGATATCAAAACACACTTTAGTTCTCTTGTTCATTTGACTTGGATATCTTAAGAAAATGTAGTACGTAGTATTTGGGAAATGAAGACAGCTCTTGGAGGACATATTTCAGTATGTTTACAGGGTTTAGAGATCAAAGTCTTGGCCTCATAGGGCCATATTTGAGGCTTAACTCCAATTACTTGTGCATTAAAAATTACTGCCACTTTGCAGATTTGGCCTTAAATATTCACAGGTCAACTCTTGAATGGTTTCTGGAATACCTCTTGCCAAACATCCTTAAGAGTTAGACCTTTGCCAGTTGGCAAAATCTGATGAGAAGCGTTTGAATTGACCACTGGGCAGTACCGTCCTATTTAGACTTACAAGTCTTAGTTTGGCAACCTAAATTAAAGGCTTTCCTATATATTTAGTTCTTTTTTAATTTTTATTTCTATTAGTATATGTTTGCAGTATATTTTTATTAGTATATGTTTGCAGTGCCTAATGATTACATTCATCATAGGGAGTTGGCACATGTATAAAACACATCTTAATTCTCTTTATGCCCCCTTCCCCTCTCTGCATCTCTTGGTCTTCTGTACATTTCTTTCTTTGGGAAGCTTGTCCGAAACAAAACAAACAAACGAACAAAAACTATTGAGAGATGTTACCATTTGAATACAATCTGATACCCAGTTTTGTCTTGCATCTGTAGCACCATCTAGCAAAAATGGCTAGTCAGAGGCAGATTAATAAGGAGCCTTAGATTCGAAGGACCAGAATCCGGGAAACATAGAGACCAAAAGGATATCAGCACCTTCGCAGTGCCTGAGAAGATGTCAGCTTTCATTGAAGAGAGGGGCTGGGAGAAGTTGGGGGACCCTTGTTATACTGTGTGTCAGTTGTTCATTCCAAGTGCCTGCGTTGTGGTGACCCGACTTTCAGGGTGGCCTGGGTTTGGGAGACTCACTGATTCCACAGGAGGGTGGTACACTTGGATTATCCTAGCCCAACTTGGAATGCCAGCTGACTCCCCATCTTTTCCCTCTCTGGCCTGCGTGGCCCGGTGGTAAGCCAGGTCGTGTGTAAACAGACTGTCTTTCAGAATTCGAATTTCTGTATTTGGATGTAGTCCAGAGTATGATACAAATAGATTTTGGTTCTTCTATGTCACCAGTATTTCTATGGTTTATTTAGAGTTCTGTAGATGAGGGTGTTCAGATTGTCATCTCTAAATATTCTCTCCCACTGAAAGGAAGCAGAACTTCCTGAAGAACCACCTGGTACTACCTGGGACAGGAAATGTACAAATGAGTCTGTACAAATGAGTACAAATGTACAAATGAGTCTGGGCCATCTTGTCAAACCAGGAAATGAGGGAGCTGACAAAACTCTAAGATTGTATAGAAAGGTTCAAGAACCAGCCCAAAGAGACTTGTTTTGAGCTTCAATAAGAACACCATTTAAAGTGGATCAAGCGCCTTAAAATGTGTTGAAAAATATAAGTTCAAAATGACACAAAAACAAAACTCTGGTCAACTAAGAGGTTAGGTAACCAACTCATTTTTAATTGAGAACTGCTAGACATAGGGAATGAATCAAGCATTCATCCTGACCTTTGCTGTGCAAATGGGACCAAATAGTCAGTTATGGAAAGTTTCTTTTTATAGAAATATTCCAACTAATGAATGAAGAAGAAACGCTTGAATTCCAACAGCGCCCACCATTTAGCAACCCCTAATAAAAACACACTTGGGCAATAATCATGAATAGTTGCTAACATCCCAGCAAGAGAGACAGTTGGCCACTGTCTTGTGATTCCAACACCTTGTACAACACCTCCACAAAATATTCTTGCCAGCAGAGGAGTTGCCTTGAATCTCATCAGCCTTTAGAGTAGGGGTCAGCAGACTTTTCCTGTAAAGGGCCAGGCACTAAACGATTTTGTCTTTGCAGACCATAAGGTGTTCTGTGCACAAGGCCACACTTTCTGCTCTCTGCTCAATTCTTGATATGAGCACTAATTCAGCTGTAATAGACAAAACAAGAAATGTGGTCAGGTCTAGCCCTCGTTCCATGGTTTGCAGGCCCCTGTTCTGGAGCTAAAGCCCAATTTACAGGAAGTGCAGGAGAAGGAGCTGCTTAAGCAGTGTCATGTGAGTGCAATGTTCAAAATCCAGGTGGGGAAACACTACTTTTTCTTCAACAAAAACGTTCCAAGGAAAAAGTTAAAGCAACTAGGGGAAGAGTTAAAAAACTAAAAAATAAAAAACAAGAAGGAAACAATCAGTTGTCATGTATAGAGCTCATTTCAAAGTTTTTTTTTTTTTGGGTACCCGGAATCAAACTCAGGACCTCGAGTTTGCCAGGCAGGCACTGTGCCACTAAGCTATATCCCCGGCCCCTCATTTCAATACTGATTCAAACAAAACATAAAACATTAGAAGACGATCAGGACAATTTGAACACTGGATATTTGGCATAGTCAGGACCTATTCATTTTAATTTTTTGTGTCATTTTGAACTCATATTTTTCAACACATTTTAAGGGGCTTGATCCACTTTAAATATTATTCTTATTAAAGCTCATATTGTGGATCTGTATTTTAAATCCTTAGATTTAGAATAAATGTTGAAAACATTTTGAATGCTATCATAGTATGTCTACAATTTGCTTCAAAATAATCTTTGAGAAATAAAATAAACCGTAAGTTGATCATCGTTTTATCTAGTTGTTGAGTACCGTAGGTTTTTTATATTTTTGTATGTGTCTGAATCTTTCAGGATATAAAGTTTTAAAGTATATACATATATTTTATAAAATAGACCTCACCAAACATTTTTCAAAGACTCCAAGTGTAGGAAGTACTTCCGTTTTTATTGGATGCTCCTGGTCCCCCCAAACAGGCTGCAACCTGGGTAAGAGTGGGACCCAGAAGAATTTTCCAGTGCGCTTTCCTCCCTGAGCTGTTGACATACAATGTGTTGTATTAAATAGAGCTGGTATCTGATATATCGATATGGGTAAACTAGATTTGTTAGGAAATGACCTTCACCATTTGTGAGGCTAACCTCATCTCCATTGTTCAGTCAGTTAGCACTGGTTCAGTTCAGGGGTCTGGTCACCAGGGCTCGCAAGCCGTGGGTGACGAGTAGTGGCAGCTGGCCTGGCAGGGAGCAGCAGGGGCACAGGGGGCAGAGGCAGTTGCAAAGCATGTGTCCAGCCTCTGAGGTGGTAGCTGCACTTCAGGAAGTTTGCTGTGGGAGCAAGGGCCCAAGGGTAGCAGAACATCCACCCTTTTTCATTTTTCCTTAGAATCACTCTAAATCGAGGCTTGTTTGCAAGATCTCCTGACTTTAGTTACTTAAATTGTTTTTTAGAACTCTGTATTCCAAACCAAACCCTTGAGCAGCGGGATTGGTCCCATGGTTGTGCTTCAATTTAGTGTCTGCCAGCGGGAAAGCTCTAAATTAGACCCTGTGGGCATCAGGGCTCTGAAGCCCCATGGCCCTGCTCTCTGTGAGTTTCCCGTCTAGAGGGGAAGGAAGAAGACAAACGCTGAAAACAGCTCAGGTAAGAGATGCAAGTAGGAGTTCAGAGAAAGACGTGAATAACCTACCTGTGATGATCAGGAAAGCTTCACCGGGCCCCCTTTGGACCTGGGAGCACTGGCAGTCTGCTAGATGGAAGATGAGAGAGAGAAGCAGAGGAAAGATCAAAGCCTGTCAGCAGAAAATACCAGACCAGTGGCCCTCCCAGCCCGGCCATGGAGGGTTTTTCAGGCCGCAGTAGTGTTCTGAACAATCAGGTGAACAAAGGCAGCCAACTGTTGAGAGTATGGCACTGAGACGCAGCAGAGGATTCCAGCATCACCCGTGTGGAAGGGATAGTAGAAGCTACTGGAACTGTAATGTGCTCCTGTAACCTCTGCCATTGGCCAATGGTGCGTTTAGCAGTGTAGAGATGCATTTGGAACCTGGCATTTGCAAACTTACCCATCCATTATTTACTACGCTAAACCATGTTTAACACCTAGAGCAATACCCAGCTACTTCAAAACATTCCTTATGCTGGAGAGAGAAAAGCTTTAGAATAAGAGAAACCCAACATTGGGAGGAATATGCTTGTGGCAGTAGCTTTGTCGTCATTGATCTCCCTCAATGATGACTCAAACTATATACTTATTTTATTTTTTTTATGTGCGGGTACCGGGAGTCAAACTCAGGACCTCATGCTTGCCAGGCAGGAGCTTATGCCGCTGAGCTATCTCACCGGCCCTATATACTTATTTTTAATGTTGTAAAAACATTACTCAAGAAATGGAAACACCTAAAAGGATTTATGATCCTCTGTATCAATATGATACAATACATTTGAGCAACACTTTTATTGTGTCTCTCTTATATGATACCTGAAAATGTGATTTTTCTTAGAAGTGAAAATAACAGGAGATCTCCGTGTTCTTCCCATTATGGAAATTTTCTTGTTCTAGAGATGAAGCATTTCAAAGGCCAAGAACTGCCGAAGTTATTTCATGTAAAAGATCGTCAATGTGGACGCAAGTATGTTTCATTATAAGGACTTGTACAGCCTAAAGTAATTTATGGGTCAACACCTACTTTCCTGGCTGCTAAACTTTGGAGAGAAGTAGAATCTTATTCTTAGACCTGTATACAAGCCAGATGAGTTTAGCCAGATGAGCATTTGGCCCAGGATATTGAGGCCAAGAAGAAGTTATGCCCAGGACATCAACCAAAAATAGTTCTGTTTCCAGGTTCTGCACAGCCCTGAGACTGTCCCCGAGATGGCATAGACATCTCTCAGAAACGTTCCAGGTCCAGGAAATCAAGAAAAATGCCCATGGCCACTTTCCCCTACATCATAATGAAACTGTTCTTGTAGCAAAAATTCACAAGCAAGCAAAATTCTGCTAAATAAGATAGCTATTTATTTGGGAGACAGTTCTTGCTGACTTTAAGACATTGGAGCTGTTAAATTTCTCATCGTCCCTGGATCTGTTCCTTATTTTACAATGATATATAGATACAGATATTTAGATAGGTATCCACGTAGACACATAGGATACGCAATTATCAAATCATAGGGATATAGATATAAATACATGGCATTTTAGTTAATCAACTTAAAACCACTAAAGGCAAAACAAATTGGGTGTCCTTTATGCCTTGTGAATATTTATTCAAATAGTCACTAATCCAGTAGGATTTCTTCGGGCAGGCTAGAGTATGGCATGCTGAAGGTAGATGCCAAAATCAACTATAATGCAAGTGTCAGTAATTGAGATTGATGCTGTTGGCACCAGTCACTTAATTTGACCATTTGCAATAAAGATTGTACAAATTGTTTTATATTCGTGATCACTTTGTGGTGTTCTAAATTTTAAAGAGGGTGCTTACTGCCTTTAGGAAAGAGAGAGGGAGGAAGGAAGAGCACAGCTCCTAATTTTTAGATGAGTTGAGTAAAGCTCTCGTGGTAGTCTTTGGAAGCTCTCCAGTGTCCACTGGGCTCCAGGACACTCCAGGGATTGTCGTGGTATTAGAGCCATCGGAGGTGCCAAAGTCAAGATAGGCCACATTGGCCTTAGTCAGAGCCCAAGTGGGAGCGTATGTAGGTCACTTACATGTTTTGAATTTAGACAGGCTGAGTTTACATAATTCTTTTACAATTATGCTCTGGAGAAACACTGAATGTTCTGAATTTTTAAAAAGGTGCTTGTTTCACAATATAGAAGAAAATTGCAACACCCACTTGAATGACAGCCTCTGTGGCTCACTGTGTGCCGAGGAGCCGGCGGGGAATTCAGTCCTGGCGCGGCTGCTGCTTGCACTTTCCTCGGAGAGTGTTTAGAGCAAGCAGGGAGGCCGAAGACTAAATACAAGCATTTTCTTAGCCACGCTCAATAAACACTATTTTGAGGCAAGGAAAAATAACAAAAACAGAACTGAGCGCTCAGGAGCCGCCGGGTTGAATCCCAATGTGTTTGTTGAACACGTGGGAAATTCTGGGGGTGCAGAAAGGAAGTGGGGAGACACCAGGCACAGTTCACCCGCTGCTGTCCGGTGACCTGCTTTCCCCTCATGGACACTGTTTTCCCTCACCCCAGGCCACCTGCCTCTTAAAATCCTTCTCTCTGCTTCACTCTGCAGATATTCCCAGCCTCCCACACATCAAAGCAAGTGACAAGGGGCACAATTTGGCTCCACGGGAGCCTTGCGCCTGCCTCTGGGGGAGGAACCAAATTAGCAACACCACAAATCCCACTTTTGTTTTATCCAGCTGCCACTGTTATGTTCACATTTAATGAAAGTAGTTTTTTCATAAATACATTTGAATTTTTTACCTCTTTGGCTGTCGTAGCTGAAGGAAGCCCTGTAAGCGGTAATCAAAGAATGAAGCCTGTTGAAAACAAATCACTGTAATTGAAAATAGTGTAAGCTATGCCCTCTCACAGTTTACGGATTTGCCAATTGTTCTTCCCCACGATAGCTTTGAAGTTGTCGCCGAAATTTACTTTAATTAAAAATTCTTTAATTTAAAAAGTTATATGCTTACGGTAAAAGAATCAAATCCATGTAGTTATAAGATGGTCATGGCAACCCAGAGGATTCACTCCTTGTTTCAAACCCTCCAGGGTTTATTGTGGCCCTCAGAATGAAATAAATCCTCACTTTGTAGCCACACTGGCGCCTGGCAGGACACATTTGTTCCTCCTTGGGATCTTTGTCCTGCTGTCCTTGTGCCTGCCATCCCCCTCCTGCATCCAAGTGTGGCTGGCTTCCTCATTCAGATCTCCCTGGCCACCCTCCCCGGTATTGCTCACACCTAGCCCTCCTTCCACCCACTTCACTTCGCTTTATTACCAGGGCCTTCATCCCCCCTGAAATCGCTTGATTGCTTGCTGGTCTATTTTCTGTCTCCCTTCTAGAATAGAAACTCCATGATGGCAGGGGTGTTGCCCATCTTATTACTGTTGATTGCCCAGCCCTTAAGACAGGGGCTCGGCATGCAGTAGTCCCTTCATAATACTGGTTTAAGTGAACAGAGAGTAGATATGAGAATTAAATCATGATTTGAATATAGTTCCTGCTATATAGTGAAGACTCAACAAAGGGAGGTTTGTTATCTCTCCCCATCTGCCTACACCTGTGTACTGAGGACTGATTTAATCCACACTGTGCTGTCGTGTATGCCTTAGAACGGTGTTCCGTTACACTGAGTACAGTACAACCCTACCTAGCTGAAGATAGAGTCGTCCTCCCTTTGTGTTCATTGAAGTATAATGCAGATATGTTTTATGTGCTCTTTCAGGCCATCCTTGCTGGAAGGAACCATGAATTGGCATTTTCCCTTCTTCCTCTTGACCACAGTGACTTTGCCCTCCTTGTGCTCCCAGTTCAACCCACTGTCACTTGAAGAACTAGGCTCCGACACTGGGATCCAGGTTTTCAATCAGATTGTCAAATCTCGGCCTCATGACAACATCGTTGTGTCCCCTCACGGGATTGCATCTGTCTTGGGGATGCTGCAGCTAGGAGCTGATGGCCGGACGAAGAAGCAGCTCACAACAGTGATGCGATACGGCGTGAACGGTGCGTGCTCTATCCTCACTTGCTGATGAGGAGGCCTCCGCCACAGTCCTGCCTTGGGGATGGTCATTGCTTGGTGATCTAGTATAGCCCTAGAAGCAGGGTGCCCAGGAGGAGCAGTGCTGGTGCAGTAGAGCTTAGGTCTCTTCTAAAGGGAAGATGCCATGGTGCCAAGGCGCCAAAGTTAGAGGAAGTGAATTCCCGCCTGTGTTCTGTAGCTTTGGGCTTTGTGTCAGCCATGGGCTCTCAGTGTTGCAGTCCTCATCTCTAAGAGGAAAACTCTCGATTTTACCCACCTCTGCGGTCTACACAGCTACAAAGCACTATGCCACCAGTGTTCTTGTGAAATGTGAGGAGAAAGGTGCCACACAAATCTGCATGAGTGATACCGTCACACACAGGCATGCACAAAAACGTGAGAGAAATCAGAATGAGCCCTGTGGATTGCGCCGGTGCCAATGACCTGATGCAGCGACCACACCAAAGGGGAAAACTGGGTGAAGGACACATGGGACATCCCTGTCTGTTATTTTGAAACTTCTTATAAATCTAAAATAAGCAGCTAAAAACATTTTTTCTTTTTTTTTTAGTTAAGGCCCAGTGAGAAAAATTTAGTTTTATTGAATTAAAAGCCTGTTTTTAATCACCAGTTTGGCCACAGAAGCACGCGTCTCGTTTCCCTTGAGCCTTGGTGCTCTTATCAGAGCTGTGTCCTGCCTGCACTCTTCCAGGTGTAGCGCACAATGCAGCAGCTGTGGCTTCTAAACCCTTCTCTGCCACCAATATGCATGGTGACCTCAGACAAGTCACCTTGCGCACCTAGAGCTCGGTTACTTCGTGGAAAATGAGAGCATTTTCCTGCCCCGTTCTCGTACCCCTGCTAGTTCTAAGAATCTGCACTGAGCGGGTGCTTCTAGCTGGGAGAGTAAGATGAGACGGAGATAGGGACTGTGTCGTGCAGTGCCTGCTGCTACACTCGCCCGCTTTGACTGTGTGCCTGGCACAGCCTCTGCCACCAGGCTGCCAGCGCCCCTAGCTGCACCTTGCTGTTGACACAGCATGAAACTTGTGTGAGTTTGCAGTTTGCTCACCTGTTGGAAGTGAGGAAGGGCTAAATTCTTGGAACACCCTGTTCTGCCCCTTGCTTGGAAGTTCAGAAACTCCTGGCGATTTGTAACTTCACAGTGAATCATTGCTAAACTCTACGGCCTTCCCTAGCGCAATCCAGGCTCTGTTAGCCAGAACAGTTCCAAAATAGCAGCTGGGTTTTTGTTTATTGTGTCCATGCTGAGCCACGTTGATTTTAAGTCATTGTTTCTGATGACGTGATATTGGCCTGTTGGCCACCGAACACCCTTTCTTCCTCCAGAATCATTAGCAGTCAATTCAGAATGTGACTTGAGTGTGCATCAGCGACATTCAGATCTGTGACATGCTGATCTCAGGCTGCCACAGGGGCTGGCCTCTGAGCCCATGCAGCTCCCACTGCGGGAGGAGGCCGATCGGTTTGGAAAGGTAGAGGAAGATCTGCCATGGCCTTTTCTCCATGAGAAGCACTGCGGCTTATGGTAGGAGCCCTGCTAAAAGGGCCTAGTGCTGGCCCTTGACCTTGGAGGGTCTTTCAGCCTCTGCGCTGCCCTACAGGATGGTGAGGATGGTCATGCAGGTCTCCCGAGGGCCCCTTTGCATCTAAACCCTTCTTTGTGACCCACAGGAAGACCTTTGCCTGCCCTTATTGAAGGGGTCTGAGGAAGACACATGTTTAGAGTGACAGGTAGGTTCTTCAGACAGCTGCCAAGGTGACTCCAGAATGTTTGAGGACAGTGTCATTTGGAAAAAAACCTCAGCGATTAGGAAGGATCTATAATTCAGCACTGTGTAGAAACAGATTTCATCCTTATGACTGATTTTTCTCTTTCTCATGCTGCAAAACTAAATGGAGCATGTATGAATGGCTTGTATAAAATAAAGCGTACGTTGCCATAAAATTAATTTCTTTACTTTTTTGAGCTGGATATCAAGCAAAAATCACATTGTTCTGGTTGGTGGCACATGGCAATTTTTAATAGTCTTTCTAATGCTTCTTTTATTCATTTTTTTTTCCTCAAACAAAAAAATCACATTGTTAAATCCTTGGCAGGAAAGGAAATACTGCTTAAGATTGTTAGACAAGAAAGAGAATGAATTAGAAGTTCCCTTTGATTTATCCCATAGGGCTACAGAATCGAGGCACATCCCAGCATTCCTGTTTACCCGATGCCCAGAATGGCTACCAAGAGCATGTGGTCTACACTAGGAGGGTGTTGGGATAATATTGAATATACCTGTTTTGATCTAGAAGCACAACTGATTTTTAGGAGCTTTCATAGTTTAGCCCTGCCCACCTCTCCTAAAGAAAGAGGCCACTCTCAAGAGAAAGCAGACTTAACCTCTTCCACACATACATCTCTTGCTTCCACTGTTCTTCTTTGCTATAATATAACGGATTTTTTAGAAAACTTTTCTAAATCCTTACATAAACACTGCTGATTTCCAATTTCTCCTTTAGGAGTTGGTAAAGTGCTGAAGAAGATCAACAAGGCCATCGTCTCCAAGAAGAATAAGGACATTGTGACAGTGGCAAACGCCGTGTTTGTGAAGAATGGCTTCAAAATGGAAGTGCCCTTCATGACGAGGAACAAAGATGTGTTCCAGTGCGAGGTGCGGAATGTGAACTTTGAAGACCCTGTCTCCGCCTGCGACTCCATCAATGTGTGGGTTAAAAATGAAACCAGGGGTGAGTGCTGCAGCATCTTGTATGAGTTCGGGTTTTGTAAATGAAGGTGTGAGACTCAGAGAGCGGGCTCTCATCTTCCTTGTCTTTCTCTGCAGACCCCGAGGACTCCTGCCTACTGCCTCTCTTTCTTGTTGGCCCACTGTTTGTGCCCTTGGGGTGTCTTCTCCCTGCAGTAAGGGAGTGAGGCAGACCGTCTCTGTAGCTCTCTTTCCCTGCCACGTCGCATCTCCAGAGCTCTGGCCCACAGGCTCCTCTCTGCTTCGAAGGTTTTCTTGCTTATCACTTCCTGCTATTGTACCTGCTGTTTTTGTTGCCTGGAATGTCTTTCTCATCCTTCTGAAGGGTTTATCTCTTCACCTTCCAGCCTCTTGATTTTGCCTTCACTGAGCTGTGGGTGCGCCCTCATTCATTATATTTGGCCTGTGATTACCTCTTGCAAGCCTCACTATTATAGCACTTTCCACACTGCATAATGATTGCTTGCTTAGGCGCCTCTTCTCATTAAAAGGAGGAGATGTCTAACGTCGGCGGCTTAAACCTGTTGATTTGTAAACCAGACATATTGGTAGAAAGCTCAGGAGGGGCTGAGGTCAAGAACATCAGAGGAAAGCCGAGGCTGGCGGTACAGATTCGGGAGGCTGTTTCCGTAGAAGGGACAGATAGAGGCACAAGAATGGGAGCAGAGGGCCGGTGAGATGGCTCAGTGGCATAAACGCCTGCCTGGCAAGTGCGAGGGCCCGAGTTCGACTCCTGGAACCCACATACGAAAAAAGGGCCAGTGATATCGCTCAGCAGCATGGGCGCCTGCTGGCGCGCGAGGTCCTGAAGTCGACCCCCAGTACCCACAAAAAAAAAAAAAGAAAGAATGGGAGCAGAGAGATTGGACAGGAAGAAGCCAAAAGACAAACCTCGGGGAAAGGCTGGCCTTCCCAGCACTCCTGGTGCCCGTGCATCAGAGTGACCTGGGTATGTTGAGGATGCGGATCCTGGGCCCCAACCTACTGAGTCAGAATCTCAGAGGAGGGGCTGGGAGCCTGCAGTCTGTCTTCACCACCCACCCCTTACAGACACACACGAAGGTGTGAGAAGCCCTGGAGGAACTAGTGATCAGGCGGAAGAAGAATGCTCAGGGAGAGTGGAGGAGTCTGGTGCTATGGTAAATCCATAGCGTCCCTTTTCGATTGTTGTCCAATCCAGTTCCCTTTCTGCATCCATGCCATGAGCCGGAGACAGCAGTGTGAGTGTTCCGTGGAGTTTGCTAGACTGTTTGTTGCAGGCTGTGGGCTGGAAAGAGTGGTTGGCAGTGGTGCATGCAGGACTAAGTTCATGCTTCCGACTCTGGCTCATGACTGCGTGATGTCATTGCACCCCCCTGCCCTCCACCTCTGGAGAGTGCCAGGTGTAGACCATGGTAATATACCACCTGGTGGTGACTGTGCTGGGGAGGGAGAGCAGCGAGCCTCAGGCAGTGCTTTTCCACCCATCAGACTCAGCCCCATCCTTTAAAGAAATAATTTGAATAGTCCCTGCTATCCTAAAAAGAAATTCACTGATCACATACCCTGTGCACAGATACAGATGTTTTAAAAAATTAGTCCAGTGCCAAACTGTAGCACAAGGGGAAACAGAAGTAATTTATGTATGTAGTTTAATAGCTCAACCTTTGGGTACAGTGACACAGGAATACAAAGCAAAACACAACCACACAGGAATGCAAAATAAAATACTCTGAAAATAACTGTGAATTATGGCTACGAAAGCAGCTGAGGCAGATATGTTACATGTTATATGGTGACGTCAAAACCACGGGCTGTGTTGCCATTGCTGATGCATAGTTTTCTACAGTGGTGTAAAACTCTTGATAAATTTCTGAACAAAATAAATGGTGGATTTCAGCGATCTTCAGGTCAGTCGCATTCCTAGAAAAGTCCAGCATACGGGAAGAGTCTGTTTGAAAAAAACATACACATGTAGTTTGTATTTAAACTTGAAAAAAAGAGTGAAGTTCTAGACTGAGATAATTATAAGCAAGCTTCCCACCAACGTGAGTATCTGGTGGGACATTCGAAAATGATGCAAGAACCAGAGCAGTTCTTCGCTGTGTGGGGCCGTTTTGAACATGGTGGGACATGTAGCATCTCTGGCTGCTGCCCACTCAACCAGGAAGCCACCCACAATTTCCCCAGCTGTCTGCATCTAGAAGGTTGCCGAGCTGGCCCTGTGGAGATGATCTTTCTGTCCCTGCAGGGAAGGAGCCAATCATGAAGGCCCTGGCAGCCCACTAGAGATGGGCCTGACCTGCTGGCCTCCCTTATTCCCTGTGTGCCAGCCATGTGGGTTTCTCCTGGTCCCCTCACTTGCCACCCTGTCTCCTGTCACAGACCTGACACATGCATCCAGCAGCCTGGAATGTTTTCCCATAGCAGTGCCAGCTCATTGCTACACCATCACCGGTCGCTTCACAGGTTCTGAGTTTGAAGCCCAGTTCTGCCACTTACGAGCTGTTTACTTTGAGTAAGTTACTTAACCTCCCTGTATCTCAGCGTCCTCATCTGTAAAATGGAGATATAATAATAATGCTACCTATTAGAATAACCATAACAAGATGAGAACTGTGATGAGGGTATGAACGGTACATATGAATCATTTAGCAGAGGGCCTAGCACTTGGGAAATATTCAAGAGGTGTGAGTTGGCTCAGCTCAGTGGTGCACTCCTGTGATCCCAGCCACTGGGGATGCTGAGGCAGGAGGATTTTGAGTTGGAGGCCCACCTAGGCAATTCAGCAAGACTCTGTCTTAAAATAAAAACGGCTAGGGGTGTAGCTCAATGGAGGAGTACTGCTGGAGTCAATCCCTAGTACCAAAAAGAAAAGAAAAACTGCGAGCTGTTTTTATAGCTTAAATAATGCTTCCTCAAGGACTGCATCTACCCCGGACCTCACTGGCTAAACCAGACCCCACTTGGATTTGTCCTCACAGCCTGGAGCATTCCCACTCTGAGCTATTGGTTAAAGTTGCAGCTTTGTGCCTTTCATTTATGGCAGCCTCTGCCCCTGTCTCATCCATGGCTCTTTGACGGCAGGGCCCAGTCTATTTTCTTATTTACAGATGTCCCTGGTATGTGGTAGCCATGCAGGTATTCAAGGACGGACAGGCGGAAGGATGATAGATGCACGTTGTGGAGGTAGCCCGTTGTGGCAGGGAGCCTGTGTACCTCTTTGCCTCTAAACTATGCATGTCTTACCTTTTCTTCTTTAGCTTTTCTTTTCCTCTGTTTCATCATGCCCACATCTGTCCTGAAAGCAGCATTGGAGGCATTGTTTATCTCTGCACAAAGGGCTGAGGTGGTCTCCTCAGACACTTATTGAGTGCTAACTGTCTGCTTAACTTAGTCCTAGAGAAAATAACTGGCAGAGCCCTTGCCCTCGTGCTGTTCAGTCTGGTTGAGAGAGACAGCGACATTGAAGTTGGCTGGGATAATTACCACAATGTCATGGTGGTGCTTAGCCTTGAACTCTGGGGAAAGCACAGGACGAGTCATCTCTGCAAGGGGGGAGGAGAAAGTCAGAGGAGGCTGACAGGTAGATAGAGAGGGGACCCTTGAGCTACGTCCTAAAGGGAGTTGCAATCGGACTGGGTAACATTCCCAACAAAGGGAAGAAGCGACGTTGACTGCTGGGAACCAACGCTAGGGAGCTTGCTGTTGGAGGAGCTTCAAGTTCCCACTTCCATCCCCAGGATGCTTGTCTGCAGAGGCCAGCCTTGGACCTCAGCGAATGATGGCTCTTTAAACGCCATTGACACGTCCCTTCCAGGCTCTGATTTAGAGTGGCGTTGGTGCCCCCTTGTGGAAGTAACAAGCGGGGTGGTGTTGTCTGAGCTCACTGTGGGTCAAGAAAACATCACCTGTTTGTTTTCCATGACTCATTTAAACGTTTGTTCATTGTACACCAGGACTCTCGTGAGCATCATCTAGAAGGTCTTAACGCGCGCTCTGCTGAATTAGACATTCTGGTTTCTTCAGCAGCTGTTCATTTTAATCTCCACATTTGAAGTATTAAAAATAGTATGTATGTTATGCATAGTTTTATATATATGTGTGTGTGTGTATATGCTTTGAGATATATATGCTAAAAAGTTCAGTGGACTGATTTTAATAGATTTGTCTATAAACACACACACACAGCCAAATTTTCAAAGATCAAGCAAAAAGAACCCAAATGAAAACCCAGAACCTCAACCACACATTGCCCTTCAGGAAGACTTTGTGAGCATCCTGGGATCAAAAGAGTTTTGTTTGCTTCTCTGTTTCTGACTCTGATAAGATGGACCATCCCCGGCACCTCGAGAAGAACACTTGCCTTCCAAGTTAGGAGTTCTTTTATGCTGATTCTATTTCCTCTTATCTCCATAATATTAGGGCCTAGCTTGAGGCCTGACCCATAAATGGAGACACCAGTGTTCAGTTTCAGTCCTTCTTTAAATAGTTGTGAGGTCTGTGATAACCCAAGATTCCAAGCTAATCCTCAACGTCTCTGAAATCCTCTGAGAAATTAACCAGTTACCCTGGTCACATCGCACAGGCTGGCGTGTTTATTTTTGATTGGAGTTAAATCAACCCAGTAGTTAAAAACAAAGCAAAACACAACCTGTTTATCTTGTGGAAGCAGCAGTCACGTGGTGGTCATTATCAGTAAAAATAAGGAAAATAATCATTATTTGGGCATAGCTTATTCGGATGAGTAAACTTTCCTAAGACAAGGCGCGTAGAGGAAATCAGCTGTAATGACTTGATTCTAAGTTCGGTAGCCCTAAGTAGGAGATTGCTGCTCTCATTTCCAGTCTCTGATTTTTAACTTGTTTTCTACTTTTCCTTGAAAATTTTAAATTGAAGGAAAATACCAGGAAGTATAAAAGGGTATTTTAACAAGTTCCTTTAAAAATCCATTTTTTTTCCATCCTGCCTGACTGCTGCCATTTGTCCCCAGCTTGGCCACCAGTCCTGAGGTCTTTCCCCGTTTGTGCTTGGGTTTTGCAGGCATGATTGACAACCTGCTGTCCCCGGATCTTATCGATGGCGTGCTTACCAGGCTGGTTCTCGTCAACGCAGTGTACTTTAAGGGCTTGTGGAAATCGCGGTTTCAACCTGAGAACACCAAGAAGCGGACGTTCGTGGCAGCCGATGGGAAATCTTACCAAGTGCCCATGCTGGCCCAGCTGTCTGTGTTCCGCTGTGGTAAGTTCCCGCCGAGCTATGCCTGTTCTAGAATGTGCTAGAGGCCGAAAGGCCCTTGAGTGCTTTGACTTCACTGAAGGGCAGATCTTACTTATCTTTTAAAAATGTAGGGAGAAGGGTGGGGTGATAGGAAGTGGGATTTTTAAAAGCACATATTAAGTCTTTATATTATACATGGAGGTTACATATTAAAACATAACATGTGCAGGCCTTTTTGGTTGAAAACTTAAAGATGAAAAGACAGGGCCGGTGAGATAGCTCAGCAGCATAAGCACCTGCCTGGCAAGTGCGAGGTCCTGAGTTGGACTCCTGGTACCCACATAAAGGAAAAAAAAGGCCGGTGATATCGCTCAGCGGCACAAGCGCTTGCTGGCAAGCGTGAGGTCCTGAGGTCGACTCCCGGTACCCACATAAAAAAAAAAAAAAAAAAAGATGAAAAGATAATTCATGAAATAAGTATAAATGGCCATTAAATATGAAAGCATTATTCATGCACCATTGACAATCTTACATTGCCAAATTAAAAGTAAAAATTATATTTATTTCTCACTTATTAGATTAGCAAACATTAGGAAGATTGCTAGAACCCACTGTGGCTCTGGGGTGGGGCGGAGGGTACCCCTTGAGCCTGGCTGGTGGCAAGTACCTGTGGCCTCTAGGATTTCTTCAGTGCTTGTCTCAGCAGTTTCACTCCAGGAATTTATAATCGCACACTAGAAAATAAATAGAAGTCAGATTCAAAAATAGAGTCAACCTTGCGCATTTGCAGGTTCCGTATCTTTGGATTCAACCAACCTTGGATTGAAAAAAATTTAATTGCGTTTACAGACTTTTTTTTTCTTATATTATTCCCTAAACAAAATAGTATGAGAATATGAGAACTATTTACAACATTTTCATCATATTATTAGTAATCTAGAAATGATTTAAGGTACAGTACATGGGAGGATATGTATAGGTTATATGCAAATATTTCATCATTTTATGTAAGGGACTTGAGCATGTGTGGGTTTTGGTGTCCTTGGGGATTGTGGAACCAATCCCCCATAGAAACTGAAGGATGACTGCGTAATAGAACATAAGTGATAATTAGATGTATATTTACATAAATAGAAAGATTATACAATACGTGGTTGGTTTCAGAAAACAAGTTATAAAACAACAGATGCTGATTTATCTTACACAAAATAGTTTCTGTACAGAAAGATATTTTGGAGGGTGCTCACAATGGTATGATTTCAGATAATTTTTTCATCTCAGGTAAGTTTTGTACCTATTGGAAATTGTATCACTTTTACAGTCAGAAAAAAGAAAATCACCAATGCCCGACATCGCTCCCCATAGCATAGGTGACCACATCCAATGTTGTCTGAATCTCACTTTGTTAAAGCATTCTTGGTCCAATTTGCTCTCTTCTTCCCCTCTGTGAGTTAGGATTTTTGTCTCTGTGCTACATCTGGACATGTGAGTCCCAAATACTCCCTTTGCATATTCAATAGACGTGGTCTCCGAACAAGTGAACATGTGGCCAGATGCCAGCTTTTGACATTAGGGAATGACTCATGAAGGGCACCATTAATGGTCACTTTCCCTCTTGTTTATGCATTGTCAGCCAAGTTTCTGGGAAAAAAATTGCCAAACCTTTCAGTTGGTAGATGTTCTTTAAAATATAGTATGTACTTACCTGGGCATGTTGGTGCATGTCTATAACGCCAGCACTCTGGGAGGCTGAGACAGGAGGATCCCAAGTTCGAGCCTAGCCTGGGCAACATAGCAAGACCCTGTCTCAAAATAAAAATTTAAAAAAAGGTTTGGCCCTTAGTGCAAAGGTCCCAGGTTCAACCCCCAGTACCACAAATAATAATAATAATTTAAAAGCCCCACAGAAGGGTATTGCCCCAAACTAGCTGAGTGCAGTAAGTAGCTCCTTTTGCCTGAAATTTCCACTTACAACCAGACCTCCCTGTCCTGAGCATGCTGCCCATGAGAGCATCCCTGTAGGCCCGGCACCACCACCAGCACGTATCCTGGCATAGCGGTTTTATTTTAGATCTGTGTTTTGTACGATCTCTGCATCTGTACAAAAATAAAAAGTTCTCCCTTTCTATGTTTGTTTCTATTGCTGAAACAATATTAAGCCAGGGCCAGTGAGATAGCTCAGCGGCATAAGTGGCTGCCCGGCAAGCGCGAGGTCTTAAGTTCAACTCCCGGTACCCACATACGAGAAAAGGGCCAGTGATGTCACTCAGTGGCACAAGCGCTTGCTGGCCCGCGAGGTCCTGAGGTCGACTCCTGGTACCCACATTAAAAATATATATATGTATATATATATATATATATATATATTTTTTTTTTTTTTTTTAAGCCAGTAGTCCAAGATTAAAATGCAAAGTCCCTCGACATTCCTATGGAAAATTAAAACTTTTTTTTTATAGGACTAGAGCATGGTTTTCCCAGAGAGGTACCTGTCAGGGTAGCTGTCAGTTCAGAGCTGACCTGTCTGAGAGATGGGGAGAGAGAGAGAGAGAGAGAGACAGGGACAAGTATTCTGATTCATCCACGTTCAAACCGGACAGAAGTGGGGGCGTGTGCCAGGTGTCTTCCCCTTGCCTTCCTGGTTCTTGCGCTCTCCTCTGAGCTCCCTCTTGCCCTGTCTGAGCCCACACGAGGCTGCCTCAGTAGGCTCCCCTGCCCTGTGGCTTCCTCGGGGTTAGCTAGTAGGGAACCAGCCGGTGACAAGGGTGAGGCAGGAGAAAGGTTGGGTAGTTGACTTCCCAACACCCCCCTCCACAGGGATCCCAGCTTCTGCCCTGCGCCCCTCCTGAGGCCAGCATGATGCCCACTGTTGGTAGCCCAGGGCACCGACTGACCCTTTCTCCGTATCCCCGAGCTGTGTAAGGAATGCCTTCCCACGCTCTGCTGCACTGACCCAGTTTGCTGCCACGGCTGCCTCCTGCCCGCCCCGACTGGTCTGTTCGGAATTCAGGGTGCAGTGAGAACGGCTCCCAGCTATGGTCCCCTTCCCTCTCGGGCAGACAGGGAGCAGGTTGGCATCGCCCTCCTCGCCCTTCTTCCTGTGCCTGCCCTCAGGTTTCTACTGAGTAGCAGGATTGGAACCCGGCTTCTGTCCCAGGGTTGGCGGGGTACGAGGATTCTCACTTGGCCCCCAGAGCAGCTAGTCGGCCCCACAGGGCAGGCCTGGCTTGCTGGGGCAGGGAGGCGGGCACAGTGCGGCTCTGCTTGTCGCCCTGCCGGCCTGCCCAGCACGACCAGGGCTGCAGTGCCACCTGCCGGACATTTTCTGGGCCTCTGCCAAACCTCGTTGTTCTTGGTCACTTTGTTGTAACACTGCCATTCAATGTATCCGCCTCTGTAACTTTCCCCCAAGATACCATCGAGATCGTGCGAAGATTCACTTGGTAATATTAGGGAGAGAGGGTGAGAAATAAAGGACAAGAAAACCCTTCTGAATTATGCTCCATAAAATATAAGCAGCTCAAGGATGGAGACTTTTCTATTGAAAAAAATAAAGGCTTTAAAATTTTTTAGTAGATGTTTGTTTCATGCTCACTGCAAAATCAAACACCACAGGGCTGGGGATGTAGCTCAGTGGTAGAGTGCTTGCCTAGCATGTACCATAAAAAAAAAAAAAAAAAAATCAAACACCACAGTATATGAAGCAGAAAGGAAAAATTCTCTTATAATCCCATATCCCAGGATAAAAACTCCTGTGAAATGCGAAGTGTGTCATATGCAACATTTCTGTGGATATGTAAAATAGGTCTGTGAAGATTTTTGCTTACGATTACATGGAATTTCTGTTCCATAATCTATTTTATTCATTACCTAGTATGTCATGGAAAACTTTGTCAATTCATGAGGATGTACTAGATCATTTTATCAGCTGCATACTATTCCAGAATTCCATAGTATCCCATGCTATAAACTTACCCTAATATTCTATGGATGCCCCTTTACTTTTTTCCTATAATAAACAACATTGTGATGAGTATTCTTACATAAAAATTTTTAGATAATCGTTTCAGACTTCTAAAGATAATTTGCTGGAATAGGAACTGCTGAGTCAAAGTTGTTACATATTTGTTTCTATAGTTACAAATTTAGATGTGAGAGACTTAATTCTGAAAAAGACCACAAAGAATAACTAGACTTCTACTTCCAGCTTTTTTTTCTCCTCTAAGTTTCCAACTCATAGCTGTCTGTCTACCTGTATTACTTCTCTGCTTAGATGTCCACTAAGTTCTAGTTCCCTGGACTGAAGGTATTCTTGACCTTGTCTGTCTCGATAGCGCCCCCCATTGGCCATCTCTGCCAAGCTGTCTTGGACGCTAGTCTAGAATGTAGGCAACTACCTATTGCGGATGTATTTGTTGTTGTTTTTCCAAAATATATATTTCAGTTTCCACTAAAGTGTAGTTTGACCAATTTCTTAAGAGCTCAGGAAGCCCATAAATTTACTTTGTAGTAGAAGGTAATTAGAGAGTGTGTCATCTATAAAGCTGTCATAATACTAAATATTAAAAATATTCTTTTTGATTTTACAGCCTCAGAGGAGTCCTTAACATTTTAGTGAATTTAGTTACATCCTCTTATGTAGGACTTTGGGAGTCAGTATTGTAGAGGGCTTTCCAGGAAAACAAGATCATCCCAAAAGTTCCCCTTCCAGAAAGTTCTTGACTCTTCTCCACAGTTTTAACACTTGACTCTTTACCAGTTATTATTCATTGAAAGTTTGGTTGATCACCATGTAAGAGCAAAGACTTCTCTGTTCCTGCTCAGAGTGAATGAACCTGATTCACATTTTCTACACTGCAGAAATTGTCCTCGTGAAAGAACACGTAGTCCACTTTGCCCATGCTGGGGACTCAAGGCCCCTTCAAGGAAAGGGCTCTGGCACCAGGAGAGGCTCTGTGCCCTGACCCAGCCTCCCAAGTACCCTCTCCTACTCCAGAGCAGCAAGTGTGGTTTCCCGGGATGGGCTGAGCCCGTGAGCAGCCACCTAACGTCCAAGAAGTGAGGGATTCTACAAAGCGGAAGTAGAATCCTTCAGTAGGCGAAGTTTTTGTCGTGTACCAGGCTGTCCTGAGCACTCCTTATGTGTTATCTCTCTTGGTTTTCATGTAATTAGGTATTATTATCATAGCATTTTACAGATGAATAAACAAGGACCTGGTGCTAACTGAGCTTGCCAGAGTAATAGCGCTAGGCAGATTTGACTTTGAATCCAGGTCCTGTAACTCTAGATCTTGTGTTAACATCAGCATTTGTCCTCTGTGATAGGATGCTGTGATGCACTACTGTAGTGACCAGGGAGAAAAGGAGAGTGTTAATTTATCTCCCGGCTCCTCAAGTGACCAAATAAAGCTAAGCATGGGTGTGGACGGGTACATCCTGGCAACAGTAGTCATCAGCTGCTTTGCAGAAATAGTCAGGGAAGTTCAGTCAGCAAGCAGATGTGAGTGACAGGTGCAGACTGGTTCATAGTCACTAGTATTAATATCCAGTCAAGGATGGGTTAACTAGTGTGTGAAGGTGACACCTCCCACCTCAAACACACCCCATCTCATACTTTTTCATTATTCGTAACCTCCAGGCCTTCTTTCCTAACAGAGCAGTAAACACTTCTAGAACTAATTAATGCCTCTAGGTCCTTATTCTATGCCCTGGAGCAATAATTTATTAACTGCTTCCCACATTTTACAGTTTCTAAAAATTAGTTCTGCCAGCATAGGGACTTAATGTTTTTTTCAAGGATTAAAAGGTTCATTAGGAAGTGATTTTTTTCCCTCACTTTCCCATTGATTTTTCAATTTCCACACAGCCCATTTTGTTACACAGCCTAAAAGTAAACATGTAGGATCCTAACTTTGGTTCTTGGGTAGCCCCGAGACGAGAGCCAAGGCAGGTCGTGCTGGGTCCCTGAACAGCCCTGCAGGCCAGAGCAGCACATGGGACCAGGAGGGACCCGGCAGCTGCATCAGTTTCAGACATATCCTGCAGGAGAAACTGTAGTGTCATCTTGCAATGTTGGGAAGCCTAATGGCTCCACTATGGCTGAAAGTCCTCGTTATAAAACAAAGACAGAGAAGTTCTCTCTGTCTGTCTTCCTCTCTCCCTCCAGCGCCTCCCATGGAGACCTGGCCTGTGGAATTTCCCCACCTCAAATGCAGTGATGAGCAAAAAGAAAAGTCCAAAGAAACTCAGGAAAGAAACTGGCTTTTTCTTCTCTCTTTCTTAACTGTGTTGTCCTTCTGGATCAGTTAAAGAGGAGGGGACAAGCATTCACCGGCCACCAGCATGGGCCAGGTCCTGCTAAAGATCTTCTGTGTTTTTCCTCATTGAATCATCACAGCGGTGCTACGAGGTCCACGCCGTTCACATCCTGATATCTCCTTTGCAGGCAAGGAGGCAAAGAGAGGTTAAGTAACTTCACTAAGACAGCAGAGCTCATCTTAAAGACATTTTAGAATCCACTGTAAATCTAGACATGCTGGTTTTTCATGTATCTGGTTAATTTTTGTAGCTCTTTTCATTCCATGCTTAATTGAAAGGTTTCATAGGATCTCCAGGCAGGCTTTGGGGAAAACTCTTCCCCGGTTGCGGGTGTGGGTATTACTTGTTGCAGGTCCCTTGGTTCGAGCTGGGCAGTAGCTGGCACCCTTCATGACTGCTTTCACTCACCCCAATCGAGTTGTGCTCAGTTGTGCTGCTTGCTCATTCTCTTTGTCTGTTTTCTGTTGCTCTAACAAAGTCCCCAAGACCAAGTAATTTATGAAGAATAGAAGTTTATTTGGCTCACTGTTCTGGAAGCTGCATCTGCTTTGCATCTGGAGAGGGCTTCCTTGCTGTATCAAAATGTGGTGGAGGCTTAGCGCAGTGGCACACACTTGTAATCCCCCACACTCAGGAGGCTGAGGCAGGAGGATTGCAAAATTGCGAGTTTGAGTTCAGCCTAAACTGTATAGTGAGACCCCGTCTCAAAAAACAAAACAAAAAAAAAGTGGTGGAGGGCATCACATGGAGAGACAGAGCAAGCAAGCTTGCTTGGGTCTCTCTTCCTCTTCTTATAAAGCTGTTAATGCCATCATGGGGCCTCCCTCAAACATCAGCAGATGAATTTAGGGATTACATTTCTAACACAGGAATTTCAGAGGGTATTTTCAAACCATAGCATTGCTAAGTATTTTGAATCTTTTACATAGAATAAGATCAAATTAGCTTGGGAAACATGGAGGTAAATAGAGTTAAGCACTTTTCTTGGCTTCAGAGTATATCCGAGCCTTTACAGTCCTGGTATAGATATGAATCTGCAGGAGGACTCATGTGTCTGCTTCCTAGACTCCCGGAGACAGGGCGTCTGCTTTGTCTATGGAGCATCTCGCAGGTAGCATGTGCTCTGGCATTTTGAGAAATGCTGGTTTAAATCATCTTCCAGTTTACAGTAAGATACCTGAAACTTCTAGTGCAGCTTACTGGAGTGCGCGAGTAAGGAGTCAGAATAATGGAGTAGGAGAAAGCCTCTCCTTGCTCCCCACTTCTTAGCCACGCATGGGTCCTTCAGCTGGTTACCAAATTTCTTCAACTGTAGCCTCCTCCCATAACACAGGGCTTGTCACACCTACCTTATGGGTGCTTTCTATTCTGTTCAAGTGGCTGGAATAGGCCCTAAAAAAATAGGAGCCACTTATTTCCTCCCTTCTCTTCCAAAACACACAGAGGCTTACCCAAAATAAAGATTATCACAACAAAATTTTACTGTATTTAGGATTCCTGTTATATGAACAAATTTTAGCTGCTCTTGTTACAGAATACCCAAAGAAAGTATAACTGTGTGAGATGATGGATATGTTAATTTATTTCACTATGGTAATTATTTTAGTATTTATATATGTATATCCAGTAAATCCATGTTGTTTACCTTAAAATGCACAGTGCAATTTGTGTTTTAAAAAGCTAAATGAAAAAATGATTGCAAGGCAGCTTGAATTCATTCTTTTATTTATATAAAGGTCAACTTCTTGCAAAGCACTGTACTATGAGGGTCTAGTGATCTAGTTACATTCTATTCCACAAAATTAAAGTGAATTTAGTGATGCCCAAAGGCATTCTGTCGAGACTGGAGAAAAAGAATTCTGTACCATGGAAGGAAGAAATCATTGTCCTTATCTTTGTCTTGTGAGGAAGCTATTTGGAGAATAGAAAGGTCCTTCAACCGAATTGCTGGCTTCCCTGAAGCTCCCCCAGCACCACTGTGACCAGCCAGTATGCATGGTCCCTTTGAAGTCACCAAGGATACGCTGAACCTGCCTGTGATTTCTCTAGGGTCTGCAAGCACGCCCAGTGACCTATGGTACAACTTCATTGAGCTGCCCTACCACGGGGAAAGCATCAGCATGCTGATTGCCCTGCCAACCGAGAGCTCCACCCCACTGTCAGCGCTCATCCCCCACATCAGCACCAAGACCATCGACAGCTGGATGAGCACCATGGTGCCCAAGAGGGTGCAGGTGGTCCTGCCCAAGTAAGTGGCCCCTCCCCCAGCAGGAAACAATGGGTTGTTTGTTCGGTAGCTGTTACGCAGGATGCCTAACAACACGAGGCCAAAATGTGGCACCTCATGAAGCTTCTTTTATTTTGCAGAAATCACATGGTGGGAATACAAGGCTGATCTTTTCTGAATGTTTTTATGTATTCCCTCTGCTTCTTGTGTGGTAGGATAATGATAAGAAGAAAGGAGAGAAGGCTCTGGTCTCCAAGCCTCTCCATGAGCACAAGCTCTTCATGATCCTGGGATGGCTTTTAGTATATGTCACTCTGCTCAAAAAACTGAAAAGCGCATTCAGGTCATCCTGCTATATCACGGAGCACCAGGTGTCTTGATAAGGGGCTTCATTTTAGTTATTTAAGTTTCAGTCAGAAGTTGCCAGAGACCAAGCTAGGCAGTGAGTAAATATTTTGGAACCACCCAGGCAGAGGTCTTCTACTTGTGTTTACGCAGTTTTTCTATTATGCCCTAAAAGTAAAATATGGATGGAATTTGAGCTGTTATGACTGAAGCCAAAGGAGAAGTGTTCCCAACTTCTGTGTGAATCCTGATTTCTAACAGGTCGGAAAATGCTTTGCCCAGACTCATGGAGGAGGCAATGGATGTTGTCCCCTTCTGTGAACTTTCTGGCATTACCATTCCACACTATCCAGAGCATTAAATTACCCAGGCCTTAGCAGTAATGCAGGTGGAAAGTTCTAGTAGCTTTTGGTGCTCTAGTTACTCGGTTAAGTATCACAGTAATACATATATAATACATCTTAGATCTCCCAAGATTTTTTGTTGTTTTTGTGAAACAAAACAAGCCTTCACCTGAGCAGCGCTTGATATAAACGAATGTGATGGGGGTGGTATAGGCCTCAGTGGGTGAAGAACAGGTAAATTACCACGATAGTTTGCCTGGGATGAGAATCTGCTCACTTTCTTCTGCTGCTCTGCCCTGCCACAGGGTGAGATCACATCTGATGACAGGCTTAATAATGGACATTTATATATATATATATCCCCAAGGCCAGTTTGGCCACACATAGGCAAGAAACTAATTTTATACCCAAATGTAATAGCAGGTCACCTATTCCTAATGCTCGTTCTTGTTTTAACAGTAAAAATGTTTTCAGAATCCCAATACATGCTGTTGGGAATGTAGCTCCTCTCTTTGTACCATCTGCAATTCCAGTAAGGATGGTGGTTCCTACAGCAGCCGCGAAGGTGGCTCTTCAGTTGGATTCCAGAGTACCAGGAACTGTTTCCCCCTGAACCTTTACATCAATATAATGGGAAGGGCTCTAGATCTTCTGAAGTGTTGAAAAGGGCGCCTGTTGCACACATGTGGATGAGAACACCCATAGCTGTCAGTATGTACTGTTCTGTTCCTTTGCTGGCTAAATGAGAGAGGAGTTGTTCTCTACTTACCTGGTATTTAAATTTAGGATTAAAAGTCAAGATACAGTTCAGACCATTCAAATTGTCCTTTAAAAGATACCATTTGTAAACAGGCACTGATTATATCATTTTGTATCATTTATAGCCTTGTGATTCTCCCCTCCCCCCGCATTTTTCTACTTTTGTGCAGGTTCACAGCTGTGGCACAAACAGATTTGAAGGAGCCGCTGAAAGTTCTTGGCATTACGGAGATGTTTGATCCATCAAAGGCCAATTTTGCAAAAATAACAAGTATGTCCAATGTATAACTTATACTTGAAGACGTGTTACAGACTGAGTCTCTGATTTGTTCATAGAGAAAAGATGAGAATTAAGCCAGACACGGTGGTGTTGCATGCCTGTACTCCTAGCCATTCAGGAGGCTGAGTCAGGAGAATTGCAAGTTTGAAGCCAGCCTGGGCAACTTACCAAGACCTTGTCTGAAAATAAAGTAAAACCAAGGTGGAGATGTAGTTCAGTGGTAGGGTGCTTGCTTCACACCTGCAAGACCCTTGGTTCAATCCCCATACCAGAAAAAAGAAACAGAATTAGAAATGTGTTGCCCTAAAACTGTCCAAGTTTTAATTTGATATATCACCAAATCATGCTATTGACCATCATCACTTACATCAGCATATGTCACTCATGCCTACATTTCACGTGTTGGTTTCAGGCAAAGGCTTAGGGACTGCTCAGTGAAAGAAGTATTTCATGATTTCATGTACCACCTCTTTAACCTAAAAGTTGGGCTCTTAATTAGATGTTTGTCACTCTTTACTTTTCAAATGCAAACTTTCTCCTTAAACTTGAAAAAAAAAAAAAAAAGCCAAGATTTTTGAGCTCTCCAATACTTCCATCAAGCAATATTCTAGGTATGCATTGTAGCCAGATATGTATTTGGGGTTAATGCCCATTAATCAGGAATAACATAAATTCAAACAAGTCCAATTAGAAATCTTCTTTGCCAAAGCAACTGTGACATCCCTGGCATCGTGTAGCCTTCATTTGCTGGTCTGTGTCACCTTTTCTAGAGTTTATGTTTGAATGGTCAGTTCTTTGCCTTTTGAATTCAGAACACAGCAACCTCTTTCCAAAGAAAAGCCATGGCTTGAACGTGAACTGTACTCCAGTTCGTGTTTTTCCCCTTTACTGGTAAGAAATCAGTTTGTTACAGTCTTAGTTACTTTTCTCGTTGCTGAGACAAAATACTTGACACCCAAAGTTAAAGGAGGAAAGTTTTATTTAGCTCAGTTTTTAGAGGTTTCAGTCCATAATTGGCTGGTTCTGAGGTAGGGTGGCAAGGCAAAGAGGCAACAGTTCATGGCTGCAGAAGACAGCAAAAGCAAGAGAGAGAGAAGCAGACAATCTTCTTTCTGTCCCTTATATTGTATCCAGTCTACCGGGATTAGGGCAGTGCCAATCCAATCAGTGGACTGATCCAGCAATCACCCACTCTTAATCCCAGCATCGCACTACAAATCAATCACACGCTCTAGATTCAGCCACCTCTGAAAAAACCCTATGACCGCATGAGGCTTTGGGGGAACATCTAGATTCAAACTGTAACAGTTACCATCTCCAACTAGTGGCATGATCTTTTTTTTTTTTTTTTTTTTTTTTGCTGGTACTGGGGATTGAACTCAGGACCTTGTGCTTGCCAGGCAGGCACTTATACCGCTGAGCTATCTTGCCAGCCCATAGTGGCACGATCTTGAATCCGACCCAGACCCTGATTCAGGTCTTCATTTCAACACAACCCTTTGGCCCAGCGCAGCTTGGGAAGCACTGTTGGAACCTGCACCCCCTCCTCGGGTTACCTGCCCCAGTAGCCTAAATGCCAGTGACTGGGAGGTGTGGATAGGGGGGACCAGATTCTCCTACGGCGTTCTCTTTAACCTTGCAAATGACTTGGGCCCTATAATAACTGTGCATCTCAGTCACAGCCAGTCATGTTAGAATCAGGCAGTGATGCAGACAACTGAAAACCAAATGACACAAAGGTCCCTTTGCTGGGCACCCAGACCTCTGTCCCAGCAGGCTAAGGTTAACCTCAAGTGGCCTGCTGCTGGAAGGTGACACGGGGGCTACTGCTGGGTGCTCAGGCTTCACGGAGAAGTATAGTAAGTGCCCTGACGGTCCCTGAGGCACAGCTGCACCTGTGTGTCCAGCCCTGCCCAAGAGCCTAACTCTTCAGCACCCTTCTCCTGCTGCTGTCCCATGATGTGCGAGGCTGCAGTGGTGAAAAGCCAGCACTTACTCTGCCACTGACTAGCCCTGGGACTTGGGGGCAGATTTCCTAAGTCTGAGCCTCAGTTTCCCAATCTGTAAGTGCTGTTTGAAATCCTTTCTGGGCCTGATATTCTGTAAGTGAAGAATAATATTGTTGTCTCGCTTCTTCTGGAAAACTTGGCTTCTTTTAAAGCTCAAAACTCTTTTTTAAAGCTCTACTCTTTAGCCAGGCATGCTGGCACACACCTATAATCCTAGCACTCACACAGGAGGCTGAGGCAGAAGGATCACCACGAGTTCAGGGCTAACCTGGGCTACGTAGTTCAAGGCCAGCCTGAACTACATAGTGAGACCCTATCTCAAAAACACCAAAAAAACCTCTATACTCTTTTATTTTTGTAATAAAGTTGAGTGATCAGAGTTGAACTATAGGCACTAAAATATTTGGGGTCTGGGCCTCCCTTGTAGAAGGGAGTATGGCAGTTTACTTAGAAGAGATCAGAGATCGAATTCACCACACATGACAGCTGCCTATGGCCTTGTTTCCAGGACTGTCAGAGGTCCCTCCTCTTGACACATTTTAAGAACTAGGATTTGCCATGGCTTTGAGGCTACTCAGTTATACATCAGACAAGATACTCATTTTATTTTGCTTTCTGCAAACAGGGTCAGAAAACCTTCATGTTTCTCAAATCTTGCAAAAAGCAAAAATCGAAGTCAGTGAAGATGGAACCAAAGCTTCCGCAGCAACAAGTAAGTGGCAGGGGTCACAGGGCGACTGGCTCCAGTTCATTCAGCAGCTTAGCCAGTGGCCACAAGGCCCTGTTTCCAGCCAGGCTCCGTGAGTCGCGCCTCGGGAAATGACAGAGACTATGCATCAACCCCGTCTTCCACTGTCTCTCTGTAAGTGAGGGAAATGCAGGATGACAGTCAGCAAACTTCCGAAATAGCCACACAGTCTGCATTTCAGCTGTGCCGCCATACTGTTTCCATCACAGCTTCTCAAGTCTCTGATTACAGCGCGCAAGCAGCCATTGATGATTCAAGCGAATGGGTGTGGCTGTGTTTCAGAGAACTTCATTCAAGCAGACAGCATTTGGTCCTGTAGACTCGGCCTAAGGAAAGTAACTCGCTGGCCCCTGCTCTCACGAGGATAAGGCACATTTGGGCTTCTTATTGGCAGAAAAGACCCATGTTCAAGTTGAAACATAAAATGACGCAAGCACTTACAGGAAGATAGCCAATAAGATCACTTCAGGACAGAGGGAAGATTTAGTGAGCATCTGTCGCTCTGTGGCGGGATTGCTCTGCCACTTCTTTGATAATTAGAACATCTACATCTGCTTTCTCCTCAGTGGCTTCTATAGTGCAGGAGAAAATAGAATAATCTTAAGTGTTCCTCTAATTATCCATAGGAGATTGGATGAAAAGATCTGGCCAAAATCTGTAAGTTCATAAAGTGAAGAACTTAGCTACACTTTCAGCTGGGTCAGATACTTAAGGTCATTAAAAAATACCATCTAAACTCACAATAGACACTTTATTTCTTTTCTCAAATTAAAAAAAAAATCTTTATTACTTTAAAATAGCGTTAAAGGAAGACCTAGAGTAAGAGACTTGGAATTTTTAAGGTGATCTTTGTTCTTTCTAGGTGATTGTAAGTGACATCTAAACTTTGCCAAAGTTATTGACCAGTTTTGCCAACTAGAATAATCATCAGGACCTGCTGTACAATTTGAGGGGCCCTGTGCAAAGTGGAAATATAGATCCCCTTGTTCAAAGTGTACTAAGAATTTCAAGGCTGCAACAGCAGAGTAGTAAATGATGTATGGAGCCCTGTGTTGCCACCTGGGTCCTGCTGTGTTAATGGAGGACAGGCGACCATAGCAGATGCCATAGATGGAGGCTTAAACGACAGAAATTCACTTTTTCAAGCTCTGGAGGCTGGAAGTCCAAGATCAAGTTGTGCCTGGCAGGTTAGGCTTCTCCGTGGTCTTTCTCTTTTGGCCTGGAGATGGCGCCTCCTTGCTGTGTGTTCATGTGGTCTCCTCTCTAGGTCTCTCCGCCTTCTAGAAAGGACGTTACCCTTGTTGGATTAGGGTCTCGCTCTTAGGACCTCATTTGTCTTTAATAACCTTCAAATATACTCATATTAGGGAACTGGGAGTTAAACGTGAATTTGGTGAGGAGCAGACACACAGTTCATACCACCTGCTAGTCACTATTCGTGGATTTTTAATAACCATGGGTGGTTTGCCTCAGAGTAACTACCGGTGTTTCCCATTTAACATCAAGCCAAAGTCACTAGGTTTGGGGAAGAGGACTGAGTGATTTCCCGTAGGCATGTGATAGTTATACACTTGCCCTCCCTTAGGGCCTTGTCATAGGCTTATTGAATGGGAGCCACCATTGGTTAACGTAGCAAAGTAAGAAAGTCAAAGACCCATGAGCCTGCAGGAATTTGCTTTCTGAGTCAGGTGTCTATACCTGAGCTACCGAGCGGAACGTAGGCCCGGGTGAATGCTCTACGTTCTGGTGCAAAGGAAACCTGCATGATGTGCCAAAGGAAAAGGCACAGACAAAACAGCTGAGAATTGAGCGGGGCCTTGATCTACAGAAAGGATTTGGAAAGATTAAGAAGGACCAGGGCTATAGGAGGAGGAGTCTAAGAGATGGAGGGAGGGGGAGAAAGGGGAAGGGTAGTAGATAAGAAACTAATTAAGATGTGTCATGTACATGTACTGCCTCCCCACGATGACTGTAATCATTATATACTACAAACATGTACCCATAAATAAAAAATAAAAAGGACCAGGGGAAACCAGACATGGTGGTGCATACCTGTAATCCCTGCACTTAAGAGGCTGAGGAGGGGAGATCACAAGTTCAAAGCCAGCTTGGACTACACAACAAGTCCCTATCTCAAAAAAAACAAAACAAAAAGTTACCAGGGCCTTCATCAGCACAGCAGATGGTATGAATAAAAAATAGCTAATAATAGCAGTGAATATGCACTCAGTGTTCACTTAGTGGCAGTTACTGTTTTAAGTTTTATGTCATTTAATCCTCATAAAAACTCTGTAAGAAGTAAGTATGTTTATTAGAGAAGATGGTGCCTTTATTGAATAAATGAGACAGTAAATGTAAAGGACCTGGCCCATGGTAGGCATTCAGTAAATGTTGCCATTGAGACCATTATGTGGCACAGGAATGAAGTGTCCTCAGACACCAGCAGCTGGCCACCTTGCTGGCCTCATGCTGGGCATGTAACACATTTTCCTTGTATTCCTCTAGCTGCGATTCTAATTGCAAGATCATCGCCTCCCTGGTTTATAGTGGACAGACCTTTTCTATTTTTTATCCGACATAATCCTACAGGTAAGTGATTCTCCTCTTCAGTTGTTCACTGCACGTTAGAATTCAGAAAGGTGTACGGACATGGTCATAGTCGTGTCCAACAGTGTTGCCTTTCATCTCTTTCCCTTCTGTCAACAACGTAATCATCCTCGTTAAAGAGACAGGAAAATTAAAGCTGTTTACGGAGTGTGACGCAATCCTTTAAGCATGGACAGGTTTCAGGTTTGGGGTGGTGGTGGTTGCTTTTAACAGAGAGACTCAACATCCCTTGGGAATACTTCGGACATCTCTCAGTTGTCCTGTATTTTTATAAATATATGAGTTAAAACTTTTCCAAGAAGCCACATGTCTTCAACTTTTATGTGCTCACTCTGTCATTATGACCTGAGAATTTTTAACACATTTAGCTTGGCTCTGGCCTGTGTCCTCATCTGTAAAATAAAGATAATAATGTCCTTTTAGTACAGTTAGGAAATAGGAGATTATCTTTGTGGAAAGGTAGGCTTCATAGCGGTACAGAGTAGGCACTAATAGTTTTAGCTTTTACTGTTACTTTAATCAACACTAGGAGATAGTTCTTTATCCTCTTATCCCATTGCATCTTTAATGTCCTAATAAGTATGCTTCGATGCCTAACTTAAAATTACTTGAAATAAAATATTCACATTTCAAGCATTCAGTCACCATGTATGACTACTGGCCACCATATTAGACAGGAAAGATAGGCCACTTCTCTCCTTGTAGAAAATTCTATCAAACAGCACAACTGAGAAATCAGTTAAATATGGCTTCTTGCCTTCCCTTAAATGTAATATTTTTCATCTTATTTTTAAGTATTATTCATTATCTCCTTTTAATTCTCTAGGTGCTGTCTTATTCATGGGGCAGATAAACAAACCCTGAAGAGTAGACAAAAGAAACCACGCAAAGACTTCTTGCAACGAAGAAAAGACTTTTCTTACATCTTTCACAGTTCTGTTAAATATTTTTGTATGTTGCTTTCATTTTCAAAACTTAGTTCTTAGCAACAGACTCGATGCAAGCATTTCTGTTCTGGGAGAGAAGGGCAGGATAGGTGGACACTGTACTGAGAAACAACTAGAAAGGCTTCAAAACATCTAAAAGATTCTTTAAACTACTGAACAGTTACCTAGGTTAACAACCCTCTTGAATATTTGCTGTCTGTCCAGTTCAGGATTTTTGTTTTGTTTTGTTTGTATTTGTGGCTTTTCAGAAGACATTTAATCAGTGTGACAATAAATAAGGACATTTTAGCTTTTACTCTTTTATGAAAAAAAAATGATTTGCCTTTTTAATTCCTTTCCCCCATCTTCATCCAAAGTCTTGACAGCAAGCATTATTTTGGGGGCGAAAATAGCAAAAACGTCTAGCCTCTTTGTGTGATTTTGTTGTTGTTGCTGTTGTTTTATATAATGCATGTACTCACTAAAATAAAGTTTTAAAAACTAATGTCTTGCTAGGCAAGGTCTGCTGTTGTGCAGTGTGCCTGTCACTACTGGTCTGTACTCTTTGGATTTGCATTTTTGTATTTTGTACAAAGTAAAAATAAAGTGTTATGAGTAGTTAAGAAAAAAGCCATTTCTCTGCTGTTTGAAAATACAACAAAGGACGCGGCCTTTTAAAAATACTTTAGCTTCTTCTAACAAGCCTTTGCACATAGGCGAACAGCAGCGCGTTCAAAGCCACTGGACTTTTTTCTATGCTTTCCTCTAAACCTGACAAGAAGACACTATTCCTTGCCTCCCCACGTCTCAGTTTTTAGATCACTTCAAAGGAGTAACTGATTACAGTAATCCCAGGTCTCTCGACTGCCCTTCACTTAAGCAAGAGCTGAGTATTTTCAGCAAAGATGGGGATTTTGTACAATGCAGAAAAAAACGCTGCTGGAGACTGATATATACTGGCAATCTGAGGCAAGAGTGACAGTTTCATTTTTTAATGATAGGCTGGTGTGTTTGATTTTTGAAACAACTTTTGTTTTGCATTGTCCCTTGGGATAATTTTCCAAGTTGAACTCATTATTTCACCATTTGCCTGGGTTTTGGTTTTTTTTTTTTTTTCCCAGTAATTTCCTCAAGATTTTTGTCTAAATAAGAATAGTTTAAAAGCTTTCTTACCCAAAGTTAAAATATATTTTCTTTTTTTAAGCCCATGATGTCTTTTGTCGCTGTTTATACATTAAAACATCACCTTGAACACTGCATCTCTTTACCATTTGTAATTCTTATTTGTAAAGTGGGCTGAACATTGCTGTTTACAACTATTGACAAATGTGTACTTCACAACCAAAGGAGAAGAGAGAAAGGGGAGAACTCTTTTCCTTTTTAAGGAGTAAATGCCAAAAAAAATATTTTAAATGGCTCCCTCTGGCCACATATATTCTAGCTAACACGGAAATCATTACTGGTATCTTTTAGAGCCCATCTTGCTGGGTTTTCCAGTATTCTGCTCCCATTCAGTAATATTAATTTGACTTTTTAAAAATAGCAATACTGTTGGCAGTAAAATGAAAATTATAATTCCCATTCATTATTTATTCAAGTGCTGTATTTTTCAGGGTTCCTCACAGAAACAAAACTCTTGGATTTTTATTTCTGTGACAAAATACCAGAGAAAAATAATTTAAAGGAGGAAAGGTTTATTTGGACTCATGGCTTTGGACCATGGTCACTTGTCTCTATATAGTTTCTGGGCTTGTGGTGAAACAGGGAAAGCTGCTCATCTCTGCAGAAAGAAAGGCTCTCAGGTTTCCTCCTTCCATTTTTATTGCATCCGGGGCCCCAGCTTATTTGGGTGGTGCCGCCCACATTCTGGGCGGGCCTCCCCTTAATTTGCTGTCCCACCTGCCAATCACCTCTGGAAACACCCCCGCAGACATACCCGGAAGTGTGCTTTAGTAATTTCCTAGGCGTCTCTCCAGTCAAACGTAACTCACCAGAACCAGGAGAATAAAGATACGTGGGATAGGATTTGCTATGGGAATTGGCTCACATGATTCTGAGGGCTGAGAAGTCCCTTGATTGCCCGTCTGCAAGCTGGAGACTCAAGAGAGCTGGCGGCACAGCTGTCTGAAGACCGGAGAACCAGCGGAGCTGTGCGCTCCGAGGCAGCAGGCCCGAGAACCTGAGGCTTCGGTGTCCACCGTCAGAAGATGAGCGTCCCAGCTCCAGAAGACAGAGTGAAATCCCCTTTGCAGTTTCTGCTCTGTTCCTCCATGGACTGAAAGATCACACTGAGTAAGGGCGGATCTTCCTTACTCAGTCCGGTGACTGAAATGGAAGCACCCACGGACATACCCAGAAATAATGCTTTACCTGCTATCTGGGTATCCAGCCCTTACTCCAGTGAAGTTGACACCTAAGATTAACAATCACAGATGCCTACCAGGTTCCACATACTAGAGGACCCAGGGATAAATACATCTTTTCCCTAAATAAGTTCATCTTGGGAGCCAGAGAAACAGTCATGGCACTGCAATGTATCCCACTGCTGCAAGTGTGTTTATCCGATGTGGAAGGAGCACTAAGTGGATATGAGTCCCGGAGAAGATGGGCAAGAGGCTGCAGGGACAATGATCCCTGGGCTCCGGCAGTGTTCATTCAAGAAAAGATGAGGAACTTCACCTTTCTATACAGCCAGAGCAAATCTAGATTGTGACATAGACAGGGTGATCCTCAATAGTATGCTGGTCACATTTTACAGGGCACATTAAATTTAGATGTACCTAGTCCTGTTTCTGAGTACCTCTAATTATTAACAAGGTTTCTAAGTTAACCAATATACAGAACTTAGCCCAGTATGGTGGGGCATGAATGTAATCCCAGCACTCAGGAGGCTGAGGTAGGAGGATCCCTGCAAATTTGAGACCAGCATGAGGAACATAGTGAGTTCATAGCCAGCCTAAACTACGTAGTGAGACACTGTCTTCCCCCACCCACAAAAAAAAGGTATAGAACTTAGAAAAACCATATCAAGATTACCAGCCTATATATCTTCTATTTCCACTTAATCCTTCCAACTAATTCTTCTTTCCTCAGCCCTCTATAGTCAATGCTCAAATTCTGATCCCCGCTGACTTTTGGAACCTGTTTACAATCTGGTCTGGAGAGGGGAAGTTCCTCTCAGTTCACCTTTTACTTTTTGATATACTTCTCAGTGAGTCTGCAGATCTTTTCTTTGAAAATACCAAATTTCTGAAAACTCCTTTCTGTGAGGGAAACTGGAATAAATTTAAGATGGAGACCGCCACAAAAATTACAGGCCTCTGATGGATCGTTTTTGCTCTGTAGATGTGTTTGAACAATTTATCGTAAAGATTAGATGCCACGCTGAGTTTGAGTGAGAGACAGGGTGCAATTTTCCTAATGTAACAAAATGGTAGACCTAGGGAAAAATGGAGCCAACCACCAATGAAGTCGCTGTTTTGACACTTAATGAGATGGATACTTTCAGTTCTGCCTGAAACACAATGGAAAAAGATAGCAGCACTGACCCAAATATGTTGCAAATTCTATGTCTCAATGGCCCTTTGAGTCTTTGTTCTAAAAATGAGATACTGACAGGTGACCTGGAAAAATTCCCAATCATGAGAACTTTGCAGAAAGATCCAGGGAGTGTTCTTTTGTATGTCCCTTTTAGTTTTTCTGTAAATGAAAAACTGAGTGACACATGAGTTTCACAGTTAGGGATCTGAACCAGTAGAGCAGTGAATCCCCCCCCCTTAGCCTGATCATTGGTGACAGCTGGGAGAGGTGAGCCTGGGCACACTGGCTGGTGACAGTTGTGTGTGCAGACTCCTGCGAATGCTGAAACACTGTGTCCCTGGCCTGCACAGACTCTACTGTGATGAAAACCATCACTGACTACACAGCCCCATTTCTTTGGCGACTCCCAGGCTGTACACTCTCTCTCGAATCTTAAAGAAAAAGAGGGAGATGTGAAAGTTTGCTAAATGAAAACTCTTTGCTTTTCATCATACCAAGTACATTGTTGGTTAGATTTTGCAAATTATTGAATATTAGGGAGAAAAATGGAAATGAGTTTTTTAATCGCCTAGCATTCTAATCTTCTCCATCTGAAATTTATAATCCCAGCTACCTAAGGTAAAAGGAAGCACCACAGTCCTTTGGACCTGTCCTTCCTACACAAGGAAACTATTTTCAGGTCAAGAACTGAGTCCTAGGGACAGACTGCCCAGAGTCCCATGAACATCACTAATGTCATTAATCTGATGATGGCTGTTGGCCCGCTCTGGGGGCCCAAGGGAGGTTTTCACAGGTGAGGTCCCAAGGTTAAAGAACGCACATGTGCAAGACATCAGCAATAACAGCAGGCAACATGGAGCAGAGCAGAGCACAGCACAAGAGTACAAGAGCACAAGAGTGCAAGAGCCGCCTGCGTCTTTATTGTATAACTTTTTTTTTTTTTTTTGTGGGTACCGGGGATCGGACTCAGGACCTCACATGCCAGTAGGCGCCAATGCCGCTGAGCAATATCACCGGCCCTGTTTTCGTATGTAGGTTCCAGGAGTCGAACTCGGGCCCTCACACTTGCCAGGCAGGCGCTTATGCCGCTGAGCTATCTCACCGGCCCCTATTGTATAATTCTTATACAGGTTGTTATCTCATATTTACATTCTTACATAGTGCCGTAACCAGCTCATGCGTGTTTACCTGTGCTGTCATGGTTACGTAACTGTATCCCACTGCGCGCCTGTGCTAGACAAGCGGGGTCGTGTCCTTAGGTGTCCTTAGATGCCCCTGAACTTTGAAGCAGTCTGAGTGGTTCCCCACAATGGCCAGCTGCCTTTCCTCTAGATTTGTCTCAGTGACTGTGGTTCTACTGTGAAATGTTCCCTGGACGCTACTGATGTGCTGTCTCAGTGTGAAGATGATGACATCAATAACTTAGGTAGAGGAAGCATCACCAGGTCTGGCAAACTCTCCTCTGACTTAGAAAATACCCTTCTCCAGCTGTCAATGAACTATGACTCATCTCTTCCAGAGCAAGAGGATCAGAATAAATTCATTAGTGTATTTTGCAATTTTATTTTATTGCATTTTACACCTTTAATGTACACCAGCTCTGGTAAATATCCTGTGAATAACCAAACAACAGAGTTTTTCCTCAGTAAAAGGAGAAAAAAGTTAACATGTTTTATTTTGCTCAATTGCTTTCCACCCAGAAAAATTTTCTTATAAAAAATGTTTTTTTTTCGTCTTAAACCATTAGTCTTTTGTTAGTGAACATTGTCAGGCAGTCAGATAAGTGAACAAGAAAAAGTATTAGTGAAAGCACAGACACTACCAACAGTAAACACTTCTTTTTTAGGAGCATGTGTGCTTGTGATTTCTTTGCCTTTTAAGACAGGATTTTACTATGTAGCTCAGGCTGGCCCTGATCTTGCTAGATAGCCCAGACTGGCCTCAAACTCATGATCCTCTCACCTCAGCCAAGTGCTGGGACTGCAGGTGTGCACCACCACACCTGGCTTGTGATTTTTGATTACATGAATTTTCTGCCGGAAAAATTGTTTAGTTTGCAAAATGGGACTAAATCAAGCAACTGTGGTTGGTATTCTAGAGAACCATGGATTTCAGGTGGTCTGATGCCCAACTGAAGTCAAGAGCTACATTTTTAAGTCCTAGGGGACAATGGTTGAGGATCCTAGCAAATGACAGAAAATAGAGGGATAAGCAGAGGGAATGAAGTGAGTGTATGAGCGCAGATGTTGGGTGGCCTGCTGCCAGCTGAGCCTCTGCAGCTAGGCATGCTGTGAGCGGGCTTCAGTGGCTGGAACGTTGGGCTTCAGCAAGTGTCAGGATGGACACTAGGATCCCCTTGCCTGTGCAGCGCATTAATTGTCTTTGTAAAAGGAAAAGAGAGAACGCAACAGTAGTAAAGGGGCTGGAGGGAAAACATGGCCTTCTAAAGTTTTATTTTTGGCAGTCCTGCAATTTTTCCTCTTCCAGTGAACAAAAGAGGCTCAAACACCCACATCTTGGCGTCAGAGGTGAACTGTTCATACATCAAGGTTCTGACCGAATCCTGAGGGGAGGGGAAGGTGGGCTGCCTCTTGCAGTCATACTCCTGGAAATGCTGCACAGGGCCTGGAAAAGTTGAATTTCATTGTTATCTTGTGTCCTACACAGTTTCTTTTTAAGTAGAAAATAGTGTTTCTCACGATGGCACGGTGCATCCTAAATTGTGCCACAGGACTAGAGCACCATCTTGTGGCCAAAATCAATACCATGCCAAACACAAAAATACTCATTTGTTTCATTCTTACCAAGAATTGTAATTTTAAGATCATTTTCACATGGCCACACATACGAAAAAACCTTTCAGAATAATATTCTTCATTTTATAATGCATATAATAAGAGAGAATCTGAATTTTAAAATTGCAGTGCATATGAATTATGTAATTGACTCTATAGATGTTTAAATTTTGGGTACCAGAACTTTTTGGTACATTTATTCTATGGATTTAGGAAACTGAAGAATGGGAAGAGGTGGAAAAAAAGTAAAAATTTCAGAGAAGATGATTACTGTCTTCCTCTGGTGCCAACCCAAGTTCAAGCTTTATCTCAAAAACCATCCGATAGTCGTCTTTACAGCAGGGATTAACATTGGTCCAAATGGTCAGTGAGTGTTGCTTTTCAGTTCATATAAATCATATTTGTGAGGAAAAATTCTAGAGTAAATGTGAAAGCCCAAATCAGGAAAATTCAGATGCTATGGTCTCTGTTACCATGCTTACAAGTGCTCCAAGATAAAGTTCTAGATACCAAATTACAAATAGAATTTTTAGATCATTACAAATTCCCTGACTACAAAAAATTCTCTAAAGATTTGTAATCTACTCCAGCCAGCTTTTGTAAACCATAATAGTTATAGTCACAAATATTTTTTATTTGTATAATTGGAACAGTGTAAGAAATTATTATAATTCATCACAAACATTTATAATGTTCTTTTTGATATAAGCTATATACTTGGACAAAATAAATTTGAAGTGTGTTAAAACTGCTTTTTGTTTGTTTTGGTTTGGTTTTTTGAGACAGATTCTCACTATGTAGTTCAGGCTGGCCTTGAACGCTCCACAATTTTCTTGCCTCAGCCTTCCGAGTGCTGAGATGAGAGGCATGCACCATCACCAGCTTTGCTTTGAAAATGTGGTTTACATTCAAATTTTTGAAGTGTTTTATGCTTCATCTGGCTAAGTTGTAGTTTGGCAGAGCTAACAGTATATGAACATGCTGTAATTTTAAAAGATGCTTTGCATACAAATTTAATTTTAAAACAGATGTTCAGTGAATGGCACTTGGTCACACATCCCACTTGATAACACCCTTATGCCCGCATGTTCCAGTTAGCCACATATCAAGCTTACTCATTGTTTATTCTCATAGGACAAGTAAGAGTTACCAGAAATTGATTTTAAGTTTCCAGTTATTTCATATGGAACGGCAAAGTATGTAAATTTTCTATATTCCAGCCCATTACGTATTAGTGGGTGCTTTTAAAAAAGTACAATTTAAGCCAGGTGCGGTGGCGCACACCTATAGTCCCAGCATTCGGGAGGCTGAGGCAGGAGGATTGCCACAAGTTTGAGGCCAGCCTGGGCTACATAATGAGTTCAAGCCCAGCCTGAACTATATAGCAAGAACCTGTCTCAAAAAAAATAAAAAAAAATTTAAGTTCAACAAAGATTTTACTTAGAAATGTGTTGAAATCACATTTTTATAAGGAATACGGACCTCTTTACTTGTGAAGTAGTTACAAGTACTAAGCATGGTTTGTTCCATATGCAAACCAAGAAGCAGCCAGATTGAAGAGGCTGAAACCCTTGGATAAGAAGAGGTCCCCTCTGATTTTCCAGGTTAAGGGCTCCAAATGCCCAGACCAGGGGGCTGAATTCCCCACACTCCCTGGGGCAGGGGAGGGGTGGAAAGGGGGATAACTGAGTTTGCAACTGAATTCTCTAGACATTTTTAAAAAATGCCCCAAAAATGCTATAGTATCTAGCTAGACTACGACATTTCACATATAGTGGATGCACATAGTTGGGCAATGCTGTCCTTTGCTTCCCAGAAACTTCCATTCTGTAATCTTTTCCCTGCAGTGCAGTTATTATTTTCCCTCATAATAACAATGAGTTATTATGTTTACTTGCAGATGACAAACATGAGCGGTGTTTTTACTACTAGGTTTGGTCCTTGAACCTTGTGTTCAACTACTGGAGATGGAGTCAATTCTCAAAAAATGAAAGGGAACTTACCAGTTTAACCATTAGATAGGTCTCTAATTTTCCCCTCGGAACAACCCTCCTTCGCTTGCCACAGCTGTCGATCCTCTTACATGTGACCCGAATTCCTGTTCCCTAGCAACCTCGGGTTTGTTGTTTCGGTGGGCTGAGAATGATGGGCTGTGGGCAGGACCCTCAACCGCTGCCCACAGGTTGTCTGGGAGCAGAGACGCCCTTAGTCTCAACACGTTGTCTTTAAAATGCACTGCAGGCAAAGCTGGAACCTGAGGTGCTGCTTTCTAGCTTCAAAAAGAATGTTAAACTGATGACTTCATCCTAGGCACGGGGATTCTTGTTCTTCTGTTCATGGGGACAGAGATAAACACAAGACTGTGAACCAGGGGTCAGCCCTTGGCTCTTCCTGCCAGCTCGCAAGGAACATGTCACACTGGCCAGCAAGCTGAGTAACAGGTTGGCTTTCTTCTGTCCGCTTCTTCAGATGAAGCGCTGCTCTTCCCAGCTGGCTGTCCTGCAGGCTAACTTTTATGGACTGTCTCTGCGAGTTCTCCCTGCTCTGTGGCTTGAAATGAGTTTTGGCCAACGCGAGCTCCTGGACAAGCTGAGGAAACAGCAGGATGAGGTCAGGGTTTTACTCCCCCAGTCACTGTGGGTTGGCTGCCTCTACCAAAGGGCACGGATCTTGTCAGGCAGCTTCTGCCTCGGCCTTTTCAGCTCCCTCCTGTGCTACCCGGACAGCACTGGCTACCGTTTTGGGTCCCTTAGAAGTCCTTTGGTAAGCTCGTTGTATCCGCCTGTGCCTTTCTCTTTAATGCAGTACACTGACTTGATACGGCAAGGAAAGCCAACATTCTCCCAGAAGTTCCCCTCCCCACATCTCCTTCCAGCTCCATGGCCTGCTTCATGTTTAGATAGAAGGGGTGGGGGGAACAGTATGACAGGGAAAGATTTGTTAAAATTTTCATGACAAAATACAGTTGGCTTTAACATTTTTCCTCTTTCCTATTCTCAACTCCACTCTTGTTTTTCTTGTTAACCTCTGGGAGTGACTACCAGTATCTTCAACTAAAAACTGTTACTGTCGCCCATCTTGGTTACTTTTTTCTCATTGCTGGGACAAAATACCCGATGCCCCAAATTAAGAAAGGAAAGGTTTATTTAGCTCACAGTTCATGGAGGTTTTAGTCCATTATCAGCTGGCTCCAAGGCAGGGTGGCATGGCAGAGGTGCAACAGTTCATGTCGGTGGAAGACAGCAAAACAACATAAGCAAAATGGAAGGAGCAAGAGAGCAAGCCTCTATCCCTCCCTTATATTGTATGCAGGCTACCCACCCCAGGGTGGCTGTAGCACTCACACCCACAATCCCAGCACTGGACCATGAATCAATCACAAACTCTAGAAGCCTGCCCCCATGACCGCATGAGGCTTAGGGGGGACATCCAGACACAAACCATAACATCGCCAAAAGGTAAAATGAAATCAATCAAATTTGCAGCTGGAGGATTACTGAGCTGAGTACAAAGGACTAAAGAGCTAGAAAGACGCTAAGACTGCCCTTTACTGAATTAAATGTGTTCTAACACTTAGAACAGTGCTTGGTACAAAATAGCCATTATTATTTCCATTAGCAATATTTTAAGCTGCTTTTCAGTTTCATTTTCTTAGAATGGGCAATTTCTTAAAAGCATAATATCTACTTTTCTGCCATTTATTTTATGGAAATTGAATTAAGAAGCATGTGTACAAAAAATTTTAAACCTTGACTCTAGAGATCATGTAAATAGCTGTCAGTTATGATCTATATTTTGCATATCTAGCAATTTTATAGCATTACTGTCTTAAAGATACTAGAGAATGAAAGTTGTAACTTCCTATTACCCTGGGTACACCAAGTTACACTGCAACAGGACGCTGAAAAGGATGACTGTTTCATTGGTATTAGAGCAAAGTTCCCATAAGACATATGCCATGCTGGCTTGAATTTTAACACCTCACAGCTGGAGGGGAATAAAACATACCGAGCTGTATACATGATATAATTAGGGAGAAAAAGGACTTTGGAAAAAATTCTTTGGAAAAAAATTCTTTGAAAACTTAAAAAAAAAACAATTTTGACAAAACAAAAAGATTCAAAATGAAGATGGCAGGGTGGTGAGCACCAGGGAACGAGCCTGAGAGGTGGTGTCCAGACACTGGGATGTAGCAACACGAGGAAGACAAGGAGGAGGGAAGTGGGTCCCCTGGACCCAGGAAGGATCTGAAGTGAGAACTGCAGGCCATGGGGAGAGCACAGAGACAAACTTCAACCAAGGAGGTAGCTGGTGGAGTCTTCTCCCCAGGTCGGGACTCACTGCTGTTCAAACCTGTGGACACAGGGTGACTGCTGGCAACACCAGAGGCCTCCACAGAGAAACACAGCACTGAAAGGGAACAGTGAACGGGAAGGACTGCACTAGCTGGGGGTGAGTGCCGAGAGCTCGGTCGTCCCACATGAGAGAGTGACTGGCCTGGAGCCATCTTGGAGAGGGGCCGAGCTCAGAACTCAGACCAACTGCTGGGTCCATGTAGCGGCTCCCAGCTGAGTTTAACCCGAAGAAGGTATGCTGATGGCTGCAGACTTAATGGGTCTGGCCTCAGCCTCATGGCCAGAATCCAGCCTGAACTTCAGGGGAAATAAAGGTGCGGGCTTGCTGAGATTATCCACTACCCCGCCATAAAGCTACTGCTGGCTTGCTGGGATAAATCAACACAGACCTGGACTCCATCTCCACGTTGTCCACCAGTGACAGCAGAGACAAACCTGGAAGTGGACTTTTTTTCCTTTTCTTTTTTCTCCTTCATTGTTTGATACTGTTTTTATATGAGTGTGCATGTGGTTTCTAGCTTCGTGGTGGTGATTCTGTTCTTTTACTTCTTCCCTCTTTCCCTCCTGTCTTCTGCACCAGTTTCCCAAAGTTGGCATGATCCCTTTTGTCCTCCAGCCTTGCTTCTAATCTCTTTTTCTCTATTTTTTCCCTAACCACTTTTAAATTTTCTCTCGTGGGTAAAATTGGCATATTGAGAACTTTATTGCATGTAATTTTCTAGTTTTAGATTTTGTTATATAACCACAAATCTAGTTCATACAGTTAAAGGTGGCAAATTAATGGTTGCCTCAATTTGTCATTTTCTAGGCTGTGTTTGATGCTATTATTATTGCTGGCTGTACCACTTTAGCCAGTGACATAATTGTTCTAACTGTTCTTCCTGGTATGCCAAGACTGAGATTGCCTAAGGGTCACAGAAAATACTGTGGGCCAGTGCCAAGGAACCAGGGACTGGGCCAAGCAGGTAGCTTCTCTTCCCCAACAAATTAAAGAGGTAGGATCTTGCAACAGATGTAAAAAACAAAAAGCAGCTACACCTGGAAAACACCTCTGAAAAGTACTCATTTTCTGAGGGTTCTAAATACTAGCAATAAAGCAACTCACCATAGGCAATTTACAAGCATCAACACAGGAATTAAACCAAAGAAGGAAGGAAGGAAAGAGAGAGAGAGAGAGAAAAGAAAAAAAAAAAAATGAGAAGACACTTAAACAAGATGCAATCCCAGACATTCAGTTCACCAAAGGCAAACCCGGGGGCAATGAGGTGGGATAATCCGAAAGCCACCCACCTGGCCTTTCTGAAGTGGTTAACAACAAAGCAAATGAATGAGGCTCTAGAAAAAATCAAATCAGAAATAATTTCTCAGATAACAATAGATAATGACCACAATAAAAACCATGCTTAGTGACTCAGCAGATACAGATAAAAAAATAGAGGAAGTTAAGAAAATGATGGAAACCATGAATGCCCAACATAGGAAAGAAATGGAATCCATAAGACAGATTCAAACAGATATCCAGGAGAATAAAAATTCCACTGAAAGTATCCACAGCAGAATGAGCCAATGTGGACAGAATCTCAGATACAGAAAACAGGCTTGCAGTTAGCGATCAGGAAAAGAAAGATTTCTTAAAAACCACAAGAGAGGGCCAGGAGTATAGCTCAGCGGCATAGCGCCTGCCTGGCAAGCAGAAGATTGTGAGTTCAATTCCCGGTACAAAAAAATCAGCAAGAGAAATCAATCCAGCAGCTGCTAGATGATGCAAAGAAGAATATCATGAGATTGACTGCAGTCAATGAAAAAGCAGAAGATAGCACAAATGATATTAAAAAAAAAAAAAAAAAACTGTTCACAGATGTCATGGCAGAAAACTTCCCTGGCAAGAATTTGACATACAGATAAGTGAGTCATATAGAACTCCAATTAGCCATGATCAAAAGAAAATTCTACAGCCAGGCATATCATAGCCAAGATTCCAGAAATTCAACACAAGAATAGAATCTTAAAAGCTGTTAGGGAAAAGAAACAAATCACCTATACAGGAAAGCCCATCAGAATCACAGCGGACTTCTCAACACAAACCCTCAAGGAGAGCTTGAAGTATTTCAAGCACTAAAGGAAAACCACCTCCAACCCAGACTGATATATCCTGCCAAACTACCTGTTAAAATTGATAGAGAAATACGACACTTCCATGACAAAGAACACCTCAGGAAATTCATAAACACCAAACCAGCACTCCAAAATGTTTTGAAGAGATTCTAGAAAGAGATAACAAGGACTACAACTCCATGAATCCCAATAGAAAGAATCCACCAGGCAAGGCAAGCAATTAAACAGAGGGTGGGAAAAAGGGAGAGCCAACAACAGGAAAATAACATGACAAGGATAAGTCAATACACAGCAGATACAACCATCAATGTTAATGGTCTCAATTCACCAATCAAAAGACACAGACTGGCAGAATAAATCAAGAAACAAGATCCAACAATATGCTGCATACAAGAAACACATTTAATTCAAAAAGAAATTCATAGACTGAAAGCCAAAGGATGAAAAACAATACTCCATGCAATAGGAACCCAGAAAAAGGTAGAGGTAGCTATTGTATTTGGAGAAATAGTGGATTTCAAGCCAAGACTGATGAAGAGACAAATAAGGTCACTACATCCTTGTGAAGAGAACAATCCAAGAGGAAGAGATAACAATCAAATATATATGCATCAAACACTGGTGCACCAAACTACAAAAAAGAAATATTAACAGATATGAAAAACCAAATAAGCACTAATACAATTGTAGTGGGGGAATCTCAATACCACATTGTTATAAATAGATCAACTAGACACACAAAAAAGTCAACAATGAAATATTAGAACTGAACCAAACTTTTGAACAAATGGACTTAGTAGATATCTACAGAGTTCCACTGCACATCAGAATATACATTCTTCTCAGCTGCAAACAGAACATTCTCCAAAATAGACCACATACTAGCTCACAGAACATACTTAAGTAAACGCAAAGGAACTGAAATTATCCCATGCATATTATCAGACCATAGTGCAATGAAATTGGAAATCAATGGCAAAACAAACCACAAGAACTTCATAAACACATGGATATTAAATAACACCCACCTGAACAACTAATGGTCACAGATGAAATTAAAGAAATTAGACAGTTTCTACAATTAAATGATAATGACAAAACAACATACCAGAACTTATGGGACACAATGAAAGCAGTCCTATGAGGGAAATTCATAGCAGTGAATATCCACATCAGGAAACCAGAGCAAGCTGAAATAAACAACTTAATGTTGAACTTCAAACTTCTAGAAAAGAAGAGCAGGTCAAGACCAAAGCTTGTACGAGGGAGGAAATTATAAAGATCAGTGCAGAAATCAATGCAATGGAGACTAAGAATACAAAGAATCAATGAATCAAAGAGTTGGTTCTTTGAAAGATTAAATAAAATCAACACTTAGCCAACCTTATAAAAAAAAAAAGCAAAGAAAAGACTCAAATCCACAATTAAGAATGAAAAGAGTGAAATCACAGCAGACCCTACAGAAATCCAGATCATCTATACCTTCTTTGAGAAGTAGTATTGTAATAAGATGGAAAATGCAGAAGAAATGGACAGATTCCTAGATACACATGAATTACCAAAGCTGAATCAAGAAGATACAAAAAGGCCTAAATAAACCCATATCAATAAATGAAACTGAAGATGTAATTAAAAACCTACCAACGGGGGCCAGTGAGATAGCTCAGTGGCATAAGCACCTGCCTGGCAAGTGCGAGGTCCTGAGTTCGACTCCGGGAACCCACATAAAGGAAAAAAGTGGCCAGTGATATCGCTCAGCAGCGCAAGCGCTTGCTGGCAAGCGCGAGGTCCTGAGGTCGACTACAAAAACAAACAAACAAACAAACAAACAAAAAAACTACCAACAAAGAAAAGACCAGGTGCTGATGGATTCACTGCTGAACGCTACAAGAAATTTAGAGAAGACCTAATACCACTATTTCTCAAACTCTTTAATGAAATTGAAAGGGAAGCAATACTCCCAAATTTATTCCTGGAAGCAAGCATTACCCTGATACCAAAACCAGAGAAGGACCCAACTAAGAAAGAGAACTACAGGCCAATCTCCCTAATGAACACAGATGCAAAAATCCTCAGTAAGATATTGGCAAACAGAATGCAGCAAATCATCAAGATTATTCATCATGGGCCAGTGAGATGGCATAAGCGCCTGCCTGGCAAGCGCAAGGTCCTGAGTTCGACTCCCAGTACCCACATACAAAAAAAGGGCCAGTGGTATCGCTCAGCGGCATGGGCACCTGCTGGCGCACAAGGTCCTGAGATCGACCCCCAGTACCCACAAAAAAAAAAAAAAAAAAAAAGATTATTCATCATAACCAAGTTGGATTCATCCCAGGGATGCAGTGATGATTCAACTACATAAATCAATAAATACACCGTATTAACAGAGCCAAGGACAGAAACCACAGGATCATCTCAATAGACGCAGAAAAAGCTTTTGACAAAGTCTAACAGCCACTGATGATAAAAACCCACAGGAAATTGGAATAGGTGGTCTTTATCTCAATCTGATAAAAGCCATCTATGATAAACCAACAGCCAACAACATACTAAATGGACAAAAACTGAAAGCTTTCACTCTAATATCAGGAATAAGGATGTCCACTGTCACCACTCTTATTCAACACAGTTCTAGAGACTTTAGCCAAAGCAATTAGACAAGAGAAAGAAATAAAAGGAACATGGACAGGAAAGGAAGAATGTAAAACATCATTGTTTGTGGATGACATGATACTCTACACAGAAGATCCCAAAAACTTCACCAAAAGAGTTCTAGATTTAATAAGCAAATTCAGTAGTGTAGCTGGATACAAAGCCAACACTCAAAAATCAACAGCATTCCTATACACGAATAACAAACTCACTGAGAGAGAAATTAGGGAAACAACACCTTTCACAATAGCATCCAAAAAAACGAAATACCTAGGAATCAATCTAACAAAGGAAGTAAAAGACTTCTACACTGAAAACAGTACTCTGAAAAAGGAGATTGAAGCAGATATCAGAAAATGTAAAGATATCCCTTGCTCTTGGGTGGGAAGAACTAATATAGTGAAAATTGCCATACTTCGAAAACTGTTATACAGATTTAATGCAATTCCAATCAAAATTCCAACAGCGTTATCTCACATAACTAGAGAAAACATTCCTAAAATTCATTTGTAACCAGAAGAGACCTAGAATAGCAAAGGTAATTCTGGGCAACAAAGGCAAGGCAGGGGGCATCACAATCCCTGATTTGAAATTATACTATAAAGCTACTGTGATGAAAACAGCATGGTACCGTCAAAAAAACAGACCTGAGGATCAATGGAACAGATTAGAAGATGCAGAAACAACTCCAGATATACTTAGCCACCCTATCTTTGACAAAGGGGCCAAACATGTTCACTGGAAGAAAGACAGCCTCTTTAATAAATGGTGCTGGAAAAACTGGCTCTGCACATGCTGAAGATTAAAACTGGACCCATATTTTTCACCATGCACTAAAGTAGAAATGAATCAAAGATCTCAATATTAAAACAGAAACATTAAATTTGCTGGAAGATAGAATAGGTAACTCTTGAAAACATTGGTGTAGGCAAAGACTTTATGAATAAAACCCTGATCGCACAGGAACTATCATAAAGAATCAACAACTGGGATCTCATCTTATTAAAAAGCTTTTGCACAGCAAGAGAAACCACCAGCAGAGTGAAGAGACAACACAGTGTAGGAAAAAATGTTTGCCAGCTGTTTCTCAGACAACGGATTACTATCAAGAACATATAGACTCAAAAAAAATCAGAACCCCCAAATTGAAAGACCCAATCCAAAAATGGGCATCTGAGATGAATATACAGTTCTCGGATGAAGTACAAACAGCAAATAAATATATGAAGAAATGTTTAACCTCACTGGTCATTCAAGAGATGCAAATTAAAACACTGAGTTTCCATTTTACCCAGGAAAGAATGGCTATTATCAAGGAATCAACCAATAACAAATGCTGGAGAGGCTGTGGGGGAAAAGGAACCCTTCTCCACTGTTGGTGGAGTGTAGACTGGTGCAACCACTGTGGAAATCAGTATGGAGGTTCCTCAAAAAACTAGGACTAGAGGTTCCATTTGACCCAGCTATTCCCCTTCTGGCTATCTTCCCAAAAGAATTAAAAGCATCATACCACAGTGATATATGCACACATACATTTGTAGCTGCACAGTCTGTAATAGCCAAATCTTGGAAACAACCCAAGTGCCCATCAACTGGTAAATGGAAACAGAAGATGTGGCTTTTATACGATGGAATACTACTCTGCCATAAAGGATCCACTCAAGACATTTCTAGGAAAATGGATGTACCTTGAGTCCATATTCTTAAGTGAAATAAATCATAAACACGTGTAAATACCGCTGCTTTTCTCTGGTTTTGAATCCAAAAGTGTAAATAAGGACCAAAATGTGTAATAGGTATTGCAAAATAGGAAGAAAATGTTTAAATGGGGAGGGGACCAAGGGAGAAGGGAGGGAGAAAGGAAAGAAGGGGTTAAAAAAAAAAATGGAAAAGAAAAAAACAGATTCAAAACAAAAACCTATGACCTAATACACATTTATTTTTAGGAACACAATACGAAGAATAAGACATTTATTTACATTTTGAAACTGTTTAGCTTGGAACACTTCCAGCATTTGTCCCCCTGGTTCCGCTCACACAGGGCAGGGTGCCACATCTCTGGCTGGGTCAACTGGCAGTGCTGATGGTCTTCACTCTCCAGTTCTCCTTGGGCTTGGAATAGTCCCAGGGCCTTCTATTCTCCGTGAACCCATACAGTTTTCTAAGTGCCACTCGAGCGGCTTCTTCTTCTGCAACCAATATTGTTTCCCCGGGTCCTTCTGCAATCAACTTTTTATCACTAAGAAGAAAACAACGGTGGTCTTAAATGACAGGGTGCTCCATAAGACAGTACACAAGATAAAGAGAAATATAAACAATATACTAGGCCCGGTATTTTTCAAGTCAAAACTGCCGAAGCAAATGCATGTAACTATAGGTGCATTTTTTAATTGTTGATGAGAGAACTGGAATATACATCTTCTTGTGAAAACTAAAACTATTAAAAATGTTCCTGAGAATTATGACTAGTTATTTTTAATTCTTGGAATGTGCAATATAACTTGAGGAAAGACTTTGATGAAAAATTATGGCTTTAAGTGCTTGCTTTGGCAGCACATATACTAAAACTTACGGCTTTGAGTTTTGTTGTTTTGTTTCATTTTATTGAGACAGGGTCTCATCATATAGTTCAGGCTGGCCTTGAATTCACTATGTAGCCCAGGCAGGCCTCACACTCGTGACAATCCCCCTGCCTCAGCCTCCTGAGTGCTGGGATTATAGGTGTGGGCTACCATGCCTGAACAGCTCTATGTTTTTAATTAAGAACTTGAGATCTTCAGAAATCAAAACTATGATTTTAAAAATATTTCTATATTTATGATATACTCTAAATTATTCCCAAAAAATAGTGAGAAAGTACAGTGAACACTATATATTGGCTATTCATATTCTATTAAAAGTAGATAAAACTAAAAAAATTCCTTGGCTTTACTGATATTTCTATTATTACTATGTATAACTCGCTATCCTCTTTAAAAAAATGTTGTTCCTACAAGGAAGCAATGGATATGAACATTGAATAACTGTAATCCTGTTTGTTTTGCTACTTCTCAATTATATTCAACTAATTCCTAGAAACTTTCTGATCTACAATTCCACCTGTACAACAGCAGCATTCCTCTGAAAGTTTCATGCACAGCAATGCCTGCAGTCGATGTAAAGTGACTTGGAAGTTAAAAAGACCAAAATCGAATTAAAGGGAAAAAAAGTGAAGCTACATAGTGAAAAAACATACTACAACACAGAAGAAATTTGCTAAGAAATATTTGCTATGATAGCAAGTTAAAATGAAACAAAGGTTAATCATATGAAATTAAACTTTGTAATAATATTATACACACACATATTTGCAAAGTGAGCAACACAGAAAATCATCTAACTGCATTTCAAGCCCAGAAGATTTACGGTCATGCTTTTAGTCTAATGATGTTGCTATTCTATCATCAGTTATCTTCGAAAGTTATCACCTAAAAATCTAGGAAAAAACTAGTACCCAAAGATAATCAGTGTTTGTAATGTGGAAAATTACTATTTTTTAGTCAAAAGATTATTCCCCAAAAACTCTCAATGTCATTAAAATTTTGTTTAAAATGTCACCTGTAGTAGCTGAACTATGTTTCATCATGTGCATACATCTTTTCCCTTCTTTTTTTTTTTGAGACAAGGTCTCCCTATGTAGTCCAGGCTGGCCTTGAACTCGCAACACTCCTCCTGCCTCAGCCTCCCAAGTGCTGGGATTATAGGCATGTGCCACCACACTTGCCTATAATTTTATTAATTCCATAACTATTTACTGACCATCATATCCCAAGAACTATTCTAGGTATGGGGTATAAGAGGTTAAAAAATAAATAAACAAGCCTGGCATGAAGGCGCACTCCCATAATCCCAGTCACTCAGGAGGCTGAGGCAGAAGGATCATAAGCTTGAGGCCAACCTGGGAACTTAATGAGACTCTGTTCAAAATAAGAAAAATAAAAAGGGCTGGGGATGTAGCTCAGTGCTGTCTTAGTTACTTTTCTCTTTTTGCGGAAACAAAATACCTGACACCCAAAGTTAAAGGGGGAAAGGTTTATTTGGCTCATAGTTTGTAGAGGTTTCAGTCCATAGGTGGCTGGCTCCAAGGCAGGGTGGCCTGGCACAAGGGCACGGCAGAGGAGAAACAGTCCATGATGCCCACAACACAGCAAAAGCAGCAAGGGTCTTTAATAGTGTCTTTCTGCCCCTTTTATCTTATCCAGACTACTTAGGGCCAGCAGCACTCACACCCTTAATCCTACTGCCCTTGAGCCTAGTGTTGCACCATGAATCAATCCCAGCACCACACATTCTAGATCCAGCCACCTCTGAAAAGCCCCACCTATGACTGCATGAGGCTTTGGGGAGATGTTTAGACACAAGCTGTCCCAGTGGTAGAGTGCTTGCTTGTCTAGCACGCAAGAGGACCTGAGTTCACTCCCCAGTACCAGAAAAGAAAACAGCAACATCTTTGTCTAACAAAGTTTTGTAACCTTAAGACAATCAAAAAGAAATATCAAATTAAAGGGTATAAAAATTTTAAAGATTCCTAGCATTCTGTCAAAATCTCTTACAGTCATATTGTACATTTTTTCTTCTATTGGCAGTGTATGAAGTGCTGACAAAGGATGTTTAAGGTTTACCAATTTGATAAGCAAAAAGAACATATCGTTGTTTTTTTGCCTTCCACTTCAATTAAAATTGAAGATAAAACTTTTACAACACTATCTACTTCCTATTATGTCTTCCAATGCTTATACCTGATAAGGTCCTCTGTGATGCAGAGTAGAAAAATATTTACCTAAATCTTAATCAAGTTATCTTAGATATTCAATTGAATATATAAGATATTTAATATCTAGCTTATTTATTTACTTATATTGCGTTAAGAGGAATGAAACCCAGGGCCCTGTGCTTGCTAGGCAAGTGCTCTACCACTGAACTACACCTCCAGTCCATTTTCATCTTAACACTTGCAACCAATTTGGGGCAGGTCAGTTTCTCACTAACAAATTAAAAAGCTCTCAATATGGGTTGATCTATACCTTTTGATGGACAACTAAGCCCTTTCTTTTTCACTTCTAGGCTCAGTTAAACTTGTTTACAAGAATAGACTAAGGTTAAAACTGTAACACGTGAGTCAAAACTTGTGTTTGTATACAGAAAATTTTAGGTTAACATATATCCCATAAAATTCTATAGTAAACAGTTGTCTAACAAAAACTTCTAAAAGCAAACACACCTTACTTGCCTTCCATAGAAATAACCGAAAAGGAATAGAAGTGATAAGTACGCGATCATGGGGATGAGATTTTTAGAAGTCTCTTCATGTTATCAGAAGTCATGTTAAAGAAATGTGAAGAAAAAAAAAAATCCAGGCATGGTGGCACAAGCCTGATAGCCCAGCTACTCAGAACCCTGAGGCTGGAGGATCTGGAGTCTGAGCCCAGGGTGGGAAATATGAGAACCCTGCCTCAAAAAAAAAAATAAACAGAACTACAAAGAGTCCAGAGTCTATTTTTAAGGCTTCCAATCAAAGTTGTGAATTTAAGGTTAAAATTTTACTTACCAGTATAAACCTACAAAATACAAAGGCAAAGCTGTGGTGCTTCCAGACTGCCTGGTAAGTCTAGATTCAGGAAGTGAAATGTTTCTCTTCTTCAGTTCTTCCACCAGCAGTCCCATGGGATTTATTATCTCCCACATCTCAAAAAGCTCTTTTCCGGTCATTTGAGTAATTAAGAAGTCCTGTGTATACAACAGTATTTAAGACATTTCAATTAGTATAAAGAACTTAAGGACCTGAATTTAAAGCACATATTTAACAAAATCTTAATGGAAAATGAAAGACACTATGTAACACCCTAGTCTGAAAATCCAAAATCTAAAGCAATCCAAAACATCAAAGTTTTTGAGCACTGTTACGATGCTCAAAAAGGATGAGATTCTAGAGTAACTTGGATTTCAAATTTTAGATTTCCAGATTAGGAAATCTCAATCTGCAAAGATCTGCAAATATTCCAAATCTGAAAATATCAAAACTCTGAAACATTTCTGGTACCAAGCATTTTGCATGAGGGATCCTCAACCTATATTCTTTTTTGTTTCTATAGTTCCCCCCGCCTCAGTGCTAGGGATCAAACTTAGGATCTTCTGCATCCTACACAAGTCCTCTACTACTGAGCAATATCTACAAGCTCTCATATAATTTTTTCCATATCAATCTCATTACAAAAATCATAGTTAAATTGGAGAGCCTAAGAAAACTATTTTAGGCAATATGATCTACCAGAATTACACAAGAGGTAAGAATCCTACCTTATAATACAGAATTATATTCCTATCGGTAAGAAAAAAATTTTTAGAGTTGAATTAATGAATCAACAGTAATAACTTCTGGCAGAAACTCGCGTAAAGACATGCAGAGCCTATAGATAACAATACTGTTAATTTTTGAAAGTCATTTAAATAATAATTTCATATATGTTACCTTTTAAAGCTGTTTGACTTGATAATATTTCTAATTTTCACAGCAATTTATATACTGAAATTAACTCATATGAACAAACATCAGTAATATAACACGATGGAAGAATGGAGGCAGGAAGGAAGAAATTTAAAAAGATCCTTCAGTTCATGAAATAAGTCAATTTCATTACAACAGTCTTCCAGGCACTAGAACTCTGTTTCAGCTTCATCAATAGAAAGTATCAGGCCGGTGAGATGGCTCAGTGGCATAAGCACCTGCCTGGCAAGCACGAGGTCCTGAGTTTGACTCCCGGAACCCACATACGAAAAAGGGAGCCAGTGATATCACTCAGCGGCACAGGCGCCTGCTGGCGCACGAGGTCCTGAGGTCGACCCCCGGTACCCACAAAAAAATAAAAGAAAGAAAGAAAGTATCGCTCCTATTATAGGGACTAACTGGGGAAGGATGAAGAAAGGGCTTAACTAGGAACAGTCTGAAGTGTTGATCAATATAGGTGTAATTTTCTAACAAAATTATCAGACTCATCTAACTAGATGAGTAGATGCCAACAGCAATGATGCTGGTTTAAAGGACATGGCATTCAATGTCTAAATCAAGACTGTTAGCACTTCAGGTGATTATGTGAACTCTTTATTAATGAACTGTGAACATCTTTTCATCGCACAGAGGATAAAACTTTTCCCACTTAATAAACTCTGATAGGACAATCGAAGTCAAGGGGTACTAATTACATATGAATTTCAAGCAGGGAAGTTTCTGGCCAGAAGACAGCTAGTGTACATCACAGGGACTCAGAAATCTAAAGCTTTATCACTTGAAAGAGCAAAACAAAGGCACTTAGGCATGAAGTTCCTAACCACCCTACATCCTTGCATTTCTGATGATGTCCTCAATAAAAGACAACTAACATAATTCAAGCCCCACCATAAAAAAGCTTTTAGTTCTTGTCAGTTGTTACTGGGAGAAAAATTCATTTCCAAGGTGCTATATCAACAAAGCAAATTAGAAAAGGGGATTTTTCCCTTGTGTCCACGTCAAGCATGTCCAAGCACACGCCACTGATCACATCACTACCTACCCTGACGAACAGTGCAGTCCTTTCAGGTCCACTGCTCTGTAGCAGGGCTCCAATCACTGCGAAAAAAGTCTGCTGCAACACAGGCGGAGGGACTGGAAACTCCGCACTCAGTGTCAACTGCTCCACAGCCAAATTTCTAGCCACGTGACACACGACTTCCTCACCAGTAAGAAAGCTAACTAGATTTCTGATGCCCTCAGTGGGCAAGTCTGGGTACTCATCTCCAAGAAGTTGTGTGAGGCACGTTTCTGAAAAAGAAATTCCTTGTTCAGACAGTTCTTTATTGTCTTTAAGATTCAGAAGAACAGCTTCCTGCTCTATGCCAAGCTTCTGACGTCTTGCCTCTTCACTTTTAATATAGCAGTTGTTAACAAATGCAGTTTTGAGAAGATCTAAGGAAAAGTTTTCCTGTAACCGGTGTCCGAAAGCTTGTATCTCGGCATGGTAATCCCAGTTCGGCTTCTCTGAACTGTAAAATGTAAAGACAGTAAGAGATGGTAGAGCGAACACTACCACAATGTCAACATTTTTCAATGTTCTGTAATTTTATGAATTATATAGAAGAAATGAAAAAGATTATGCTTCTTGAGCTGGGGATGGCGGTGTATGCATTCAGGAGGCTGAAGCAGGAGGACTGACTTGAATTTGCCAGCCAGGGGTACATAGTGAGTTTAAGCTAGTCTGAACTACATAACTCTAGGCTCTAATATTCTAAATATAAAGCCTCAAAAAATCAGATGAACATTGTCAGTCCTTTGCTATGTTCTACATGTATTGTAGGATTAAATTTTCCCTTTGACTCAATTTGACACAATTGCCACAATAAAGTGACTATTCAGAGGCCAAGCCATTGTTCTTTTAGATTCCTTATTTCTGCTTTAACCACTGAATTATGTTTTCTTTCTAGGTATGAAACGTAAGTTAGGATTTCACAAATCTGTGAAATAAACAGTAAATACATTATTTTCTACTTCACTAATTTAAAATTTAGAAATATTCCTTTTAATTAGCAATTGAACATCTAGTATATCAATATTATAAGTAAAAGTTCACAATTGTGGACTGGAAATAAAGCCCCACAGTAAAGCACTTCCTAGCACACACATTAACCCCTGGGTTTGATCCCCAGCACCACCAAAATCCATCATAACTTCCAAGAATGAACAAAAGTAGATTTTTTCTAAAGGAAGATAAACCCAAAACAAAACCCTTTTAAGAAAAAAAGAAAAAGCAGTGAAGTATAAAGAGCTGGTTAAAAGTCAACATATAAAACTACAAAGTTTATAAAGGTCTGACTTTAAAAGCTTGAAACACCTAGCCTTCTAATAAGTAACAAAAGGCAAATTAAAACAAGATTGTGTCTTGCCTATAAGGAAAAGAACACGGTCTGTGTTAAGAGGAGTGTTTTGGTGGTAGAAGTATTAACTGGATCAGTAGTTTTCTTTGGAAGGCAATATTAGTTATCAAAATTTCATACTATAAGTTTCCAAAAATGAAATAACCTCAAGTATGTTCACTGTTTCATTGTATAGCAATAATGGGGAGGTCTAACCCCAGTATATGGAACTATAAAAAAAAAAAAAGCAAAGTGCATCTATTCATATTTTTGTCTGTGCCTTGACATGTCAAAGACATATTAAAGAGAAAAAACAAGATATGAGAGTATATGTAAAGTATGATATTTGGCGTTAGAAAAACTTGGAGTTAGAAAAATTTAAACGTTTCTTTTTTGACTGCAGAAAGATTAATGAGGGGAAAAAAAATCGAATCTAAACGTTTTTACTCCGGACAGTGGACCTGTTTGCCTCCCTCGTTCACAATGCTGTGGAGTGATTTCTCCGCTCTTATCCGTACCCGAACCACCCTCGGTCGTTACAAGACGGGTCTCCGACACCCAGCCCCACAGTAACGTTAGCCTACAGCTAATCCGCCTCCTCCCAATTTCCACTTAGTAAGAGTCTAAGGGAGTTCTAACGTGTCGGGGGCAGCCCGGGCACCATCGCCCGTGACAGCCGCTTTCCCTTCGCTTCAGGCCAGGCGTCCACGTGCCCAGCCCCTTCCTTCTCCACAGCACTCCCGCTCCGCTCCGACCGGCCCGCGCCGCCCGCCCCTTCCGGCCCAGGCTCCTACCGGCGCACGGGCGGCGGCGGGCAGCGCAGCAGGCGCCTTCGCTCCAGCTCCTTCTGGAAGCGGAAGGCGGCGCGGAATCCCTTTTTCACTCCCCGAACGGGCGGAACAAGCGTGGGGGCGGCCGGAGCCAAGAAGCAGCGATGCCCCAGCAGGAGCAACCGCACCAACCCGGATGCCATGGCTAGGGAGAAAGCAGGAAGTTCCCTCTCGGTCGAAGGAAGACAGTCGGACCGGTGTCGCGAGAACACAGGTCCCCAAGCCTTAGTGAAGAGGAGAGGCCGGGGGCGGAGTCAGCACCCAGGGGGCGGGGCGGCTGCGCTGTGTTTTACTGCGCACGCGCAAACGCTGAATCCTGCCCTCTGGGGGTTACTTTCAAATAAGCGGGATATGAGAGGACAAATTGGACGCTTCTTCACCCTGCTACCTGCTCTCTTGTTATTTTTTTTTTTTTTATTTTTTTTTTTTTTGTGGGTACCGGGGGTCGACCTCAGGACCTCGCGCGCCAGCAGGCGCCCGTGCCGCTGAGCGATATCACCGGCCCCTTTTTCGTATGTGGGATCCGGGAGTCGAACTCGGGCCCTCGCGCTTGCAAGGCAGGCGCTTATGCCGCTGAGCCATCTCACCGGCCCTTTTGTTATTTTCTCATTAGAGCAAAACAAAATCTTGTTACACTTTTGAGTTTAAACATTTAAATTTTCAAGAGAAAATATTTGTTTGTGTTTAGTCTTCAAGTTGCAGACCATTGACCCAGCCCCTATTGAACGTTCTACCTTTTCTTTTTTTTTTTTTTTTTTTTTTTTTTTTTGTGGGTACCTGGGGTCGACTCTTCAGGACCTCGCGCACCAGCAGGCGCCCGTGCCGCTGAGCGATATCACCGGCCCTTTTTCTGTACGTGGGTTCCGGGAGTGGAACTCGGGCCCTCGCGCTTGCCAGGCAGGCGCTTACACCACTGAGCCATCTCACCGGCCTGGAATGTTCTACATTTTACCCCGCACATCTCTGTAGAAACCTTGCTCTCAAAAGCCTTAGATTCAGAAATGTGTTAACATACCTTAAATTAAAATTTCTATTTAGCAACAGCCTAACACTACATTTTTTAAAACATCAGGGAATGGGGCTGGGGATGTGGATCAGTGATAGGGTTTTTGTCTTGCGTGCACAAGGCCCTGGGTTCAATCCCCAGCACCACCAAAAAAAAAAAAAAAAAAAAAATCAGGGAAAATCCCGGGGGTGGGGCGAGGGACATCAAAATGGTAACAGTAAAATTAAGAGTTTTTTTTCCTTCCATCTTTATCTCCTACTCTTCAGCAGTGCTATTATATTTCTTTCCTACCAAACAATATAATTTAAGATCTTTATTAAGTCACAAGGGGAATCTTGTCTGAATTCCAAGTTTTGAGTTGGTTGCTGAACTAGGGGACATCTTTCTACAGCAGGTCCCCTGTGGCACCCAGATTGGTCTCCTTGGTCATGGGTTGTTCCTGTTTCCACACTTTCTTATGTTCAGTTATAAAGTCCTTTTTCAATTTACCTCTTTCCCTGCTTTTTGTAATTGGCCTCCAAGCAAGCCTTGTCCCTCTCGCCCTGCCCCAGACAGAACTCACCTACATTTGTCTCCCTGAAATACAAACCAAAGCATGTTAGTGCTTAACTCAAGAATCTCAATGCCAGGACTGTACAGCTCAGTTTAAGTTTCTCAGCTCAGTCCTTCAAGACAAAGAATCCGAATGGTTCATCTTCACCTGTACAAGGGTTCACACTGGAGAAAGAGGAAGAAAAGAGAAAGTCAGCATCTATCACAAAACAAGCCAATAGATTTCTGGTTGAAGCAAATATTATGAAAAGGGACAAAAGGGTATTATGATTGGCCTTTGTATTACACTGTATGTAAAGTATTAAAATCAATAAGTGGAATCAATAAGCAGAACTCATTTTTGCAGTACAGTATTCTATTTATTGGGAGAAATAATTTAAAGCTACTTGAAGCACAGTGATTAATATTAAAATGAAGTTTCTCTATACTGAGAGATTCTCAGTAATACAATGAGAACATAATTTGCGAATATAAAAATGAAGGGCCTCAGCTGATTTCTCCCACTAAGGTACTATATGGAGCTCAAAAATTGACTTCTGATAAATTAACTTTGTCCCATTACTGTAACAAAATAAGCAAGATAATTAGTTTAAAAAGAGGAAAAGTTTATTTTGGCTCACAGTTCGGAGGCTGAGGCTCTTTGCTTCTGGGCCTGTGGGAGGAGGCATGTAGCAGAGCAAAATTGGTTCCTCTCATGCTAGGATGTGAAAGAATGAGACAGGAGTGGGCCGGTGATATGGCTCAGCAGCATAAGCACTGCCTGGCAAGCGCGAGGTCCTGAGTTCGACTCCCGGTACCCACATTAAAAAAAAAAAAAAGAATGAGACAGGAAGAAGAAGGGGCTGAAGACCCCCAATCCCCTTCTAGGGCACATCCCCAGTGACCTAAGACATCCCACTAGACCCCACCTCCTAATAGCACCAAGCTGGGGAAAAAGCCTTTAGCACATAGCCCTTTGGGGGACATTTCGGATTCAAACTCTAGCAGCCATTAAGTTTTAGAGAAATTCACTCTACAACAGATAACTAAGGGTGAAATCAAATGAATGAAAATGGCAACATAACAAATATTCTGTACTCATGAGTCTTAGGGAAAGGCCTCAGAATACTTGGTCTAGATAGATAAGTAAGATTTCGCTAAATGTAGATGAGATAGAAAGGAAAAATGATACTGTATGGTACATACAAAGTCATAAAGTGAAAATTATTATAACTTACATAGGTGAAAGGAAAGGGTCCCCTGTACCCTCCGGACATTCACTAGAATGAACTGACAATAGATAGGTTAAATAGGAGAAAAGACATACAAATTTATTTTGCACATGGAAGCAATCACAAAGTGTAACTGCCCACTAGCCAAATATGATTCAAAAGCATATAAATCCCTTTTCTACAAGGGAAAGAGAGAATGGAAAATATACACATTTTTTAGCAGAAGAGTAAATGATTTTTAGAGAAATTCAGTGGGCTTAGAGGAACATACAATGGCCTAGGACAAAATCTGTTGGGCCTACAGAGAAGACAGGGAATTTTCTTTGGGATACTGAATGGTCTCAAACAGAAGACAGTGAGCTGGGCATGGTGGTGCATGCTGTAATCCCAGCACTCAAGAGGCTGAGGTAGGAGAATCACCATGAGTTCGAGGTCAGCATGGGCTACATAATGAGTTCAAGGCCAGCCTGAACTATATAGTGAGACCCTGTCTCAAAAAATAAAATCAGAAGACAATGGTGTGTGACAACAGTTTGCCCAGGTGTGTGATACACTTCAGTCTCTTTTCCTTAGATATGAGTTAGTTCATGGAAATGGATGGAAGAGACTAGAGGTTTTATTTTTCAGGAGTCTCGGAGTTTAAGCAGACATGAGGTTATCAGAGAAAAGCCTCTCTATGTTTCTTAATTTAAGACAGTGAAATGTGCAGTTTGGGGCGAAAATCCTGGTCCTAGAAACCCAACAGAGACTGCTACCAAGGCTGAGACAAAAGATGGAAACTCTATCCAGTGGGAACTGGAATCACTGGGGAAAGAGTGATTCCTGCTCTGCAATCTCCCACCACTGCCCCCCATTGTACAAACTTATCAGGAAGCAATGTACTCTGGGAAATGAAGTTTGAAGAGTCAACTCCCTGCAATGTAGATCGTGCAGGATCTGGTGGAAAATGAATAGCAGAGTGATTGCACTCAAGTATCAGGAATGTGAAAGGTGGAAAGTCAAGGCCAAATCAGAACAGTGACCAAAAAAACAAAACAAAACAAAACAAAAAAACAGTGACCCATTATGCTAACATACCTTGATTTATCCAAATGTTAAAGGTAGATACTTTAAAAAAGACACAATAATGGTTCCTATTATTACTATCATTCTCATTATAATAACAAAGCTATAATATATTCCAGTGCCAGCTAATACAAACTAGATTGGATGAAGAGACTTCTGAAGAGATAATTGGGTTATGAGGGCATGAACTTCATCAATGGGTCAATCCATTAATGAGTTCATAACTGAATGGTCTATTAGGAGGTAGAGCCTAGTTGGAGGAAGGGGTGTGACCTTCAGGACTATATCAGGTCCCTGGCCCTTTCTTCTAAGATTCTTTCCAACCCACTTTGTTTCCCAGCCACCATGAGTTAAGCGGCTTTCCTCTATCATGCCCTTCTACCATGATGTCTTGACCTTGGAGCCAGCTGATCATGGACTAAACCTCTGACATTGTGAGCCACGATAAGCCTGTTCTTCAAATTGTAGGCTTTAAGTATTTTGTCCCAGCAATAGGAAGCTGACCAATACAATTCCCTCAAGGATTCTAGTATAAGACACAAGGATTTAGCATCAGAGAAAATGATGACAGAGCAGATGTTTAGAGATAAAGTCCAAGACAAGAAACCTGGGTTAACCATAATAGCTACCATACATAATCTATTTCCTATATCAACAATAAAAGGTACTATTATTCTCATTTTAGAAATGCGAAATTATCAAAGACTAACTTGCCAAAGACTTCTCTGTCGGTTAACCACACAGCTCTCGAACTTTAACGATCACCTTCTTTCCACTATTAGGACAAACAGGCAGTCGACAGAACTTTATCAATAGACTCTGCCTTCTAACTCAGCAGGGCAGCTCAGAAATCTATTCTGTGTCTCTAGAGTCTGTCACACTCAAGAGACTGTTAATGATCTTCCCCTATCACCACTTAGACTCACTCCCATCAGATATGCCCCGACAATTCCATGGAGATTTTCAGTCCTTTTATTCGACTAAACCGTATCGTTTGACACAGTTGATCACTCTCCCTTCCGTGGAATCCCATCTTCCATGGCTTCAGGACAACACACACTATTTTTCTCCTATTCGGTGGCGGTTCCTCCTCGGTCTCCTTTCTGGGTCCCCTTTCTTTTCCAGACCTGTAAATGTCCGGTGTTGCCAAAGGTTCTGTCCCTAGACCTCTTCTTTACTTGCCCACGTTCTCCCTCCTGGCTTCATATACCATCCTGACTATTAATTACCAAAGAGAACCGCAGCCATCCTCAGCGACAGCAAGGACCCGAGCTCTTCCGAAAATGAGAACAGCTGGGTTTGTTATCAGCTGAGTTCGAAAGCCACCGTGACAAGCTTCTCTGGGAGGATCAACAGAATATCATCTTCCCCTCCAGGTCTCTTTTTATGCTGTTGGCAACAATCCTCAGGTGGGTCCTCCACCCAGCACCCCGCTGATCCAGTTCAGCTGGGTGTTACAGTTGCCCATTAGTTAATCCACCACAGACAGCTGCTCAGAATGGATGCAGTGCCCCCTTTCCTGCTATCTCCCTCTTTTTTTTTCTAAAAAAGGGCATAAAATGAGCAGAACCCAGACTAGGATGACATATGAAAGAAGAAAACAATCCAAACTCAGTATATTTCACAAATCATTAAAATGGTGGGGCTTCATTGCCACTAAATTAAAAAAAAAAAAAATGGATGTAGCGTAGTAGTAGTATTTTCTGAAAGCTCTGGTTGGTCTGGTTTGAGGGACAACTGCTCGTCCTCCGGCCGCTCAATTCATTCCTGGTGAACGGCTTTATGTTCTAACCTTCCTCACTGCCCCCACTCTCAACACACGCCCTCTGCGGTCCCCCCAGCACAGACTCACCGGGGCGCGGCTTTCCCAGGTAACACGGCTCGCAGCGGCAGTGCTCGCGAGATTACGGCGGCGGCGCGGCGGTCGCGCGGCGGGGTCGCCCAGGGCAACCGGCGCGTCCCCGCCCGCCGGGCCGTCAGCTGACGCGCGCCGGGCAGGCCGAGGCCGCGAACATGGCGGCCGAGATCCACTCCAGGCCGCAGAGCAGCCGTCCGGTGCTGCTGAGCAAGATCGAGGGCCACCAGGATGCCGTCACGGCCGCGCTGCTCATCCCCAAGGAGGACGGCGTGATCACGGCCAGCGAGGACAGGTAGGGCCGGCGGGGCGACGGGGGCCCGCGCCCAACCCGGCCGCGTCGGCGTGTGCGGGCGGTGGGTCCGCGGCGCCGGCCTCCGCGCGTGGGTCACCCCGGGAGCCCTCGGGTCCGCCGCTCCCGCCGTTCCCGCCTGCGGGTCCTCGGCTCTCGACCCCCGTCGCACCTCTTTAGCACGGAACCCCGTCCCCCAGCCTGGAACTGTCTTCACCGCGCCCCTCCAGCTCTGGAACCCGCGTCCCACTGCGCCTCTCTAGCCCAGGACCCCTGCCCCTCCACCCGACCTGGGACCGCCGCTCCAGCCTGGGACTTCACCCCTGTGGGGTTTCGCTTGGCGCTCGGGAGTTTCTTGGCGTTCGCGGTCGGTTCCAAGTCACCTCCTTGGGGAACCTGGGGGACTGGCGGCCGGTTCCCACTGGTTCTGGTGCCGGTGTTTCCTCCCTGCTGGGACCCTCTCGGGTGTTCGCCCCTTCTGTGTCGCTCTGGGGTTTGCACCTCTTTGGTCTACGCCAGATTTTCACCACCGTTGCGAGAACTACCTGAGCTCTTATTTACTAGGTGTTTTTTTTTTTTTTTTTAAGTAAGAGTGACTCGTTTTAAAAGACTAGATGCACTTAAAATGGAATTTTATTTATATTGCTACCATTAGGAAAACTAGTATTTTGCTAAGAATAAACTAAAACATGTTAATCTGTGTGCATATAAAGTTGTCTCTGACTTACCCTAATGCGTTTCGCATTGATTGCCCACCACACTTTGGTAAAGAATAATTTGGGCTAATTTTTTCACTTACCCAAGAGGAAACTGAGGCTGCAGAGGTGAAACTACCGTAGGGACCGAGTTCCAGAGATTCTAGCGAGGCAGGAAACGGAACTCACTACTCCGCATGCATACTCTCTGGTCTTCAGGGCAGCATACCTGGCTTGGAGCAGTATTGCTTGTTTTAAAACCTTAGCGTTTTTAAGATTCTAAAGATTTAAAACTTAAGTGGCTTTCTGGCGGGGCTGTGAAGGAAGTGATTGATGTTTATTGAATGTAACTGTGCTTGGTCCAGTGAGTGGTCCTAAAGAGTGATAGGTCAAGAGTGGAAAGGTGCTGTGGATGGCAGGTACAGGCCTGCTATTTTCTCTAAGCTAGAGGCGGAGACAGACTTTCATAATTACGATCCTTTGAAGTAGGTTACATTGAGGGCTTGTCGGGCGTAGGAAGTGAAACCCAGAGGTCCCCAGCTCCTGATTGACCTTTGTGTTTGGCTTTTCAATGAGCAGGGCTTTTTCCTTAGTATGGCAATACCTTTGTTATGAGCGGGCGGTGGCTGCCATTGTCCCTGCCGTTTATGTGTAGGGGACCTCAAACAAGGTGAGGAAGGGATGGGTAGTGCTTGGGTGTGTGAAGCAGGAAAGTAGTAGGGGAACACTGGGGACGTAGGGACAAGATAGGAATTAAAAAAAAAAAACTAAGGACAGAGAAAACATGATTTGGTATTTGTATGATTTGAACATAGATACCCACCCGCGTGTGGTGCATGCCTGTAATCCCAGCACTCAGAAGGCTGAGGCGGGAGGATTGGAAGGTTGAGCTTAGCCTGGGCAATTTAGCAAGACTTCGTCTCAAAATAAAAAAATTAAAAAGGGCTAGGGATGCACTCTGTGAAGGCCCTGGGTTAAAAAAAAAAAAAAAAAAAGTCTTTATTTAGTAAAATATTTTATTTCTGACTCACGCATGTTGGATAAATTGCTGAATATTTGGATTACTGGGCAGCAGCAGTGGTGATAAAATGTTTTGTGGAAAGTGATTACTAAGCTGCTCTGGGACTGGCATATTGTGGGACCAGGCCTTGGATCAAGTCAGCCCCAGTGACTCCCAGATTCGATTAGCTGACTGGGCCAGTGAGGGTTGGCGCCTCAGGTTCCTATTTGTGTTTCAGGCCCATAGAAATTCCTTGGAGGTAGAACAGCCTTTTTAGTAGATGCCACATTTTATGAGATTTAATGAAAGCAAGTGACTGTATTTTTTGTTGTTGGATATGTTTTTTGTTACATTGTCATATATAACTTCATACCATTCATTCATGTATTTAGGTGGTTTCTACATTCTTTCTGTCCTGAGCAAAGAATTGGTCAAGTGAAGCACAAAAGGTAACAAGATTTTTACATTTATTAAAGGTATGCAAAGAAAAGAAACATGCTCTGCAGAGCCAGTTCAGGCCAACTAAAGGTAGGAAAAGAGATACACCCTGCAAACCACAGAGTGGGCCACTGAAAGAGTTAACAGTGCCCTGTAGCTTGATGTTAGCCATCTTTTATATCTCCCACTCTTCAGGCTGATGTCAGGTTTAAGGAGTCCTATCAAAAACCTGCTTAAGTTCTCTGGAGAAGAATTGAAGATAGCACTCTCTGATTGGTTCCAAGTGCAGAGCTTTGGGAAATGTTCTGTGCATTGTGTCCTGGAACTCTGTAATCGATAGGTCACAACCACTTCTCCAGCCAGTTTGCCATGCCCTAATCTCCTGCCTCAGAACCTGCACTGATAGAACTTCTGATTCATTGATTTTGTGGCCCTTGACCTGAGAAAGCCAGCACAAATGTCTGAGGGTGTACAGCAGAGACTTTTCTTATTTATCCATGTATTTGTTGGACATTTACCAAGTGCTAGGCCCCTGCTAGACCTGTGGGGTAGAAAGACAGCTGACAGACGCAAACATCATTCTTTCTGAACGAGGCAGTCTATTGAAGAGATAGCACTTCGGACTCAGTTACCAGGGTGGTGGGAAGACACACAGAGAGAGCAAGCTCCTTGGCTAGAATGGGGGCGCAAGGACAGCTGCCAAGAAGAGGTCCTTGGAGCTGGTCTTTGTGGATAGAGGAGTGGTTTATAGAAGGAGAGATACACATCCCCCTTTCAGGCAGATGGAAAGACAGGAGGGGATTTTAAGGACAAAGAAGCACAGCTATTAGTAGGTGACCAGAGCAGAGATATGAGGGCCACTACAGCAGGAGAGGACTAAGAGCTGGGCAGTCTGGCATCCATTTTAGGAAGGGCCTTTTTGCATTCTCTTAGGAATTTGGGCTTTGTTTTTATTTGGACTTTATTTGGCAGTGAGGTAGCATCAAAGAATTCAAAACAAGAAAATGATATATTAGAACTTGTACTTTAGAAATAACAATAGCTAACCATTTGAAAGCCCACTGTCTACCAATACAAAATTAGATCTGTGTGTGTTACTGATCTAATCCTCACATCTCCCCTCCCCCGCAAGGGTAGGTAAAGTCTCTTCCCTTATCAGCATTTCCAAAATTCAGTATGTTTTGAAAGTCACGTTCTGTGTGTGCGCACACAACCCCACATGCATAAATTGGACCTGAAAAATCATTTGGTGCTAAAATTTAACCTGAATAGATGACTCTCTGCAGTGCGAAGACTCAGCCCATTTTACTGCTGAAATAGCAATGCGTTTGAGGAGTGTTATGGAAACAGTGGTACACGCATCACATTGTAACAGCCATTGGCAGGTTAGAAAACCGAGGCACAAAAACACATTGAAATAACTGCCTAAGATCATACTGTTATTCAGTGATGAGTGATATCAGAACCCAGGTCTGACTCTGGGGCCCTATTTCTTTTTCCAGTTTTTAAAAATACATCTGGAGATACTAACCAGGCAGTATTAGTCTGTGATTGACTACTCCACACCAAGGATTTTTACCTTTTGCTATGATTCAATTTTTTATCCTTTTCTACTTTTCCTTTTTAAAAAAGTTTTTTAAATTTTTATTACTACTCTACTAGTTTTCAAGGTTAAAAAATAATCAGGTTGCATCTTTTCTATACAGCTTTTGCTTTAATGGTTAGGAAAAGAACATTAAACATTTAAAGTAGGGTCCCACTGAAGTTAATTCGTTTTATAAAGCTACAAGCGGTGAGAACAAGCTCAGAGCATTTGGGAAGGCCAGGTGAAAGACGTAAGGGTCTTTCTGAAGGTAGTGTGCACTTCCGAAGTCTGCGCTAGTGATTATGGCCCTCAGTGAACCTTGGCAGTATCGGAGCCATTCTGAGTTTTCAGGATTGCACAGAAGAAACTACTGGCATGTGGGTTGATGCCAGGAGTGCTCATTCTCCCCGAATGCACAGGATAATCCACCGCTGAGGATTATTTGGCCCTGAAAGTCAATAGTGCTGAGATTGACAAACATTAGTTTAGGTTTAATTTCCTGGTTTTTATGGTCTTTCTAGAGCCGTGGTTTGCACACTTGATCATACATCAGAATCACTTTGAAGTCTTGTTAAAACACAGTTTCCTGGACACCATCCTTGGAGTTGCTGATGGGAAAATTGGGTGGGACCTGAGGGTTTCCATTTCTGCTGCGTTCCCAGGGGATGTTGGTGCTGGTACAGCTGATCTGGCTGGTCCAGGAACCACCCTGTGAGAAGCGCTGTTCTTCAGGAAAGGAAGGTTACTCATCATGTGCTTGGTGTGTAGACTCACTGGTGAGAACACTGTACATTTTATCCTGGTTTTTTTGTTTTGTTTTGTTTTTCTGTGAGCCTCTGGGATGTTTGCTTACAGTCATTCATACAATACCTGCTGTTCTCCAGTAAAATCAAACTGTATGACAGAGCTAAATAGTATTAACCCTGCAAAGGGTGTGCAGCCATTGTGGAACAGGGAGGCTTAATTTCGCCACACCCGGACAGGCAATTAGTGGTTGAGGCAGCGAGCAGAGGGGTCTGGTTAGAAACTTTCTTAATGGTTAACAGAGAATGGCACAACTCCTTGTACGAATTCATTTTTATTTAGTCAGAGTAATAAATACCTTAAGCCCTTGCATTTAAACTTCATTTTTCTGCTAAACCTAAATGAATTTTTTAAAAAGCTTTAAATTCCTGAACTTTGGAACTAAGATTTAGAGCTTTGGAATTTTAGCTCACTGTAAGACTTTAGTTTAAGAAGCGTCTTTACATTTCTTGAATCAATAAAGTAGTGCTGTCTTTCTACTTGGGAATTAAAAAAAAAAAAAAGGAAACTGCCACCACAATAACTTCAGACTGCAGCAGTGACTTTCCGGCAGGGAACAGAAAATGAGACTACTTGCGAAACAGAACCGAAGGTGTGAGACAGCAGGAGCCGATGCCCTAGACAGGTCGCACCTTTGGATTTCCTTGCTGGGGTCGCACAATTAGACCATCAGCTGGTTGAATGATAGAATTTTTAAAAGGCGAAAACGATCGCTCAGTGGCAGGACGAGGTCCTGAGGTTGACCCCCGGTACCCACACACACACAAAAAGGCGAAAACGCTATTGTAAAGCCTTATTAACCAAGCTAAAGCCGCAGGCCTGCTGTCTTCATTCTTGAAAAATAGAGTTTGGACATGAGCCTACTTACACTACTGCTCTAGGAGCCCAGAGGCTGAGAATTGTTTTTGCAGGAAACTCAATTTTGTTTGGCCTCAGTCAAATAAAGGCAGATCTCATTTGTTTCCACATGTTGTATATGTTGCAGTAGGCCGGTAAACAGTGAACAGTACTTTAAAATATTTTTGTAATATCTTCCTTTTTTCTTCATTGTACCAGATATTTAATATCTTTGTTTCCTCTTGGACATTCTAAGCCTCTTAAGATGGTTTTGGGGAAACATTTATATATTTGCTAAGGATTCTTGTGGAACAATCCTAAATAAACAGCTTGATGTTTAAGCCTTGTGCCTAGGAAAACGAGTACCATAGCTGGCGGTTGTTAGTTTCATGTAGAAAATCAGGGTGTTGACTGCTATATTTTAGTTGTCCTGAAGCGCCTAAAAGTAGATTCTGTAATTTGTGTTAGGAAATAAACAGAACTGAGAAGGCAGGAAGCCTGGGTGGAAGCGCATTTACTACTCTATTGCTGGCGGGATCCCTCATTGTTAGAGAATAGTTATGAGTATAGACTCTGGAACCAGAATGCCTGGGTTTGAATCCTGGCCAGGTGACCTTGAATGTGTTACTTTACCTCTTTGCATCATAGTTTTCTCATTTGCAAAACGGAAAGGAAAATACTACATACCTTATGAGGTTTTGTGGTGAGTAGATGAATTAATATAGTAGATATAAAAGACATAGAACAGTGCCTTGCAGAAATGTTAGCTGTTATTTTATTCCTTTTTATTTTCCATTTTAATTACTTTAATGTCATCAAAAGCTAAAGATGTTCCTGCTTACTGTGTATGTTTGTTTGTGCATGTGACTTAGATTTTCCAGCCTGTGGAAGGCACTGCCATTTTGGGAGTCACAGCTCTAAATTCTTATAACTGTCTTTGAGTTATGCTTTTCCTTTATTTCTTTATTTGGTCCCTTACGAGTCACCATTCCTGAACGCAGTCATATTAATTTCCCTTATAAATCTTCCCCTGCTGTGTTAGTGATCCCCAGACCTGGTTCACTGATTCACTAGGAAGACTCACACCATATACTCATAACCACAGCTGTGATTTATTATCATCCAAGGACACAAATCCTACACTGGGGGTGAAGACAAGAGGAGACAAGCACAAGCTTCTAAGAGTTCTCTCTCTCTGGAGTCCCACAGGGCATGCACTGAATTATAGCAACATGTGTGAAATACTCTTCATCAGGGTAGCTCATTAGAGATGGATGAGGGTTTTTTACTGAGGCCCAATTACATAGGTACCCTCTTGCTGATATATACCAAAATTCCAGACGCCTTGAAAGAAAGCAGGTGTTCAGCATTAACCATATGTTTTGTACGAACATAAAGCACAGGGAGTCCCTCTTCTGAGTTCAGAAATGGTGAGAACCCACTGGAAATCCAGGGTCCTGAACGTCGGCCAGGGACGCACCTTTGCCAGGCAGGCCTTTCAGGGACTGTAGCTTGGGCCTGCCCATTAACTCTTCTCTGCACACCTGCACGTATTTGCCCTGGGGCTGTCCTCATCCTCTTCTAACCCTCTTTTGAAACCTGGATCCCTAAAGCAGCCTTCATGTGGCTTCCCTTAGTCCAGGTATGCCCTACTTCACTCTGGTCTGCCAAGCTTTTATCTTCAGCCCAGCTTTTATTATGCCTTTTCCTGCTAACCTTTCATTAACTTCTTATTTAAATGGCTTTGGGAGGGGGAACCATCCTCTGTCCTTCCTGAGCTTCCTTCAGCATTTATACTTTACCCATGATGCTTAACTAGTTACAGTCAGATCCTACCCTAGTTACTGTTGCTTTGAATTTATTCCTCTTCCTACATCCCAGAGCTTCACGTAGCAGGTTTTCCATAACTAGCCCCAGGTCGATTGACAAGACTTGACCATTGCTTTGCAGTGGGCCCTTTCCCTCTGGGTTAGCTTTAGTAACCTGCCAGTTCTTTCATAGGAAGCAAATTGTAATGTAATGAATTATATTGGTTTCTACAACTAAGTTATTATCTTCCTTCTCTATGATGTATTCTTAGTAAATCTCTATGAAAAGTGTTAAGATATTGGAAACACATATATACTCATTTAATATATATTTTTGTCATATTCATAATGAAATAATCTCTTCAATTATCTATTTTTCTTCATTGATTACATACACCTTTACTCACAATTCCCTTGAAAATCAAGGTGACTCTATCAGAGGTGGTCTCAGAAATTTTAGGTGAAGGGTCACCTGCTGGACTTTGTCTTTCCTTTTTGTCCTTTTTGTATTTGGTTTACCTGCCTTTCATCTATAGGGTCCAATTGGAAAGGCTCATGGGAGCTGGGGTTGCTTGGAAAGATGTCAGTGCTGAGGGTGCATTTTGGATTTAGGTTATGGTTTGTAGAAAATAACCACCTGGGATACTTGGATACCCCAGAGAGGCTCCTCACTGCTACAATTCCCTCTGCCTCCTGAAGCAGTCTCTTCTCTTTTGTATGCTTGACTTACCCCTCCTCACCCACTGGGACTCACTTGGAATATCTTCCTTTGTCTGGTGTTGCCAGATCCCAAATGCATCAGGTTTCTATCCTGACGAATGTTAACCTACTCTTTCGCTGTTCCCGCTCTTGCCACATTATATTATTAGTACCCAGTTAACTTGGTTGTCTTAGTAATTCAGTGGCGACCTTAAATGTTGTAGCCCCTAAACGTGTAAAGCTTGTGATAGGGTCCCAATCATGTGCTTGATTGAATCAGTAAACAAACCTGTTAGGAGTCAGGAAGCTGGGCACAGAATTTGAAACAGGCTGCCGTTGTCAAATTGTTGTCAAAATTCAGAAGCTGAATTTTGCTTCTGAGCTATGGGTGATAGAGTTTGCAGCTTCTTTTTTTGAGCTTAAGACAGAGCATTCCTCGGATGGTACACAGAATCCAGCCTCTCTAGATTGCTCCTGTTCAGTGCTTGGAGTCACTGTTAGCCTTCTGGTGGTAGTGAGGGCACAAAAAAATCACTTTGATGTCAGTAGTGAAAGATTATGGCAAGAATGGTTTCCCAAGTCAAAAAGAAAATATCTGCAGATGGAAGGTCAGCGTCCTGGCTGCGTCATCACTGAACTCACCTAAGTAAGGTACAGATGCTGGCCTCGCCCAAGTGCCTTCCTCCTCTGGTAAACAATCTGCCTGAGACAAAATCTGATATCCCCCTTCCTCCAGATTGGGGGGTGGGGTGGAGATTTTTATTTTTCTCAGCCAGGCAGATTCTCTTCTCAGAAAGAAGCTGGTGTCTCTGCCTTGGAGTTTAGAGATTCAATTTAGTAACAATCTATTATTTTCCTTCTCTGTTACACTTGTTTCTGCCACAGGAGGTCAAAGTTCTGGAGAGTTGGTTGGAAGGAAATTCGTTATTTATTTGATAAAAATAGATTGTGAGCCAGGCATGGTGGCACATGCCTGTAATCCCAGCACTTGGGAGGCTGAGGCAGGATTGCCATGAGTTCAAAGCCAGCCTATACTACATAGCAAGACCCCACCTCAAAAAACAAAAACAAACAAAAAGGAAAAAAAACCCAGGTTGTACTGACAACTATTTCATTAGTTCTTCCTTTAAAGCTAACATCTTAATGTTCTAGAAACCATCTAGTTTACCAGCATTACAGATTTTTGTCTGAATACCCTACAGGTACTGTCAGAGTAGAAAAAGTATCCTTTGTTGTATGTAGATGACTGCAGGGTTTGGAGATTGAAATACTCTCAGTATCTCTGGCCAGAAAATTGGCTTTCCTCAGAATTTAAAGGAAATCGAGACCTTGGGCTTAATCTGTAACATATTGTATACTGTGAAATTCTCTTTGAAATTAGTCAAGTGTTTTCTGTATATCAGTATAAAACTTGAAGATGGTTATATTGTTTTAATGCTGTTGTTTTTGGGTGGTTGGGGTGTTTTTTGAGAAAAAAATTTAAAAGATACCAACCTTTAGAAATGCAGATGTTTCCTGTGAGATAGAACTGAGCCTTGCTATTTTGCAGAAATATTGTGGTTGAGACTCTTATATATGTGGGTATGATTTTCAAGCTTAGCCAGATAATATACACTGGAAAATGTGTGTTAAACTTTCTCTTTACTGTAAATGCTTAAAATAGAAGTGGCATGTAAGCCAGCCTTATATTGCTAGGCTGGTGGTTCCTTAAAGTGTATTTTAACCTTGTTTTTAATGAACTCTTTGAGAGAATCCAACAAAGGGACTAGAGGAAATGAAAAAGAATCCTTGTACCTGTTCTGATCATGAGACATCTTTCAGCAGATTAATGTTCATAGACTAAATACTTAATTCTTAATCAGAAGTGAGATAAGCCTGCTTTTCATACATCTACTATAGGAAGGTAAAAGAACATACAGAATTACTATTCTTTGTGGACAGGATGAAAGTATTATGAAAATAATAACTTCATCTGTGCTTTCTTGTGACTTCTTTGGTTTCTTAGGATTGAAATTAGGATTTGCGCAAATCGGGGATCCTTTATTTAAATGAAGAGTGAAACTGGAGTTACAGTATTCGTTTACTAAGTACTTTAAATCCTTGGCACTTAGTAAATGCCAAATGTCCTTTATATTTTTAATTTTGAGGTCAGATTTCTAAGTGTTCTTCTAAGTGTTTTTTTGTTTTTTGTTTTTGTTTTTGTTTTTGTTTTTTTGAGACAGGGCCTCGCTGTGTAGTTCAGGCTGGCCTTGAACTCACTATGTATCCCAGGCTGGCCTCAAACTCATGGCGATCCTCCTGTCTCTTCCTCCCGAGTGCTGGGATTACACTTGTGTGCCACCATGCCCATCTTCCTAAGTGTTCTTAAGGCATACTATTTATTTGGAGCAGACAGCATTGTGTCAGTTAGCTCTTGCTGTGTAACAAACCATCTCAAAACAGAGTGGCTAAAAGCGGCAGGTTGTCATTGTTACGAGTCTGTGGGTAAGAGCAGTCCTTTTGGCTCTGCCAGGTACACATGCTATTTGGAAGTTAGCTAGTGACCAGCAGGTGGGGATGATTCGGCTGGGCACGGGTCTCTCTTCCCTGTGGTGTCGTGGCTTGTCCTTTAGCAGCCGAGCCCTTTGGCTTGTGACAAGACAGCTTCCAGGAGAGCGAGAGCATCCTAAGCCTCTTAGCTCAGCCCTGGCCACCATCACTTCAGCCACATTCTGTTGGAGCATCACCAGCCAGCGCAGTCAAGGGTGAGAGAAATAGATCCTTCTTGATGGGAAGAGCTGCAGAGTCCTGTGGTTAGGGAGCGGGTAGAGGGAGGGGAAAGAATTGAGCACATGTTTTGCAGTTAATCTGTCTCAGGCCACAGCACTACCAGTTGTACTGCATGCTGTAGCCGGATTCAGCTAAGCCTAGACCTCGAGGCAGTGAAAGATTTTGTGAGTCACCACTCCCATCTAGTACAAAAGTCAGAGTTTCTTTGAGCTTTGATATTCGACCTAGATGTTTCCATATTCTGGGTTTATTTTGGGGAAAACGTAACTGAGTGCTTCATGATTGCAAACTAAGAGTTCCTGCTTTGAGGGATAAAATGAGGAATTTTCTGAAAAATCTGTTTTTGAAAAATTCTTTTAATTATTAGCCACAAAGATGTGTTGAATTATTTGCCTTGGTAGTGTTTCAAAATGTGAATTTTCTCATCCTCTCATAAGAGGAATAAAATTGGACAAAACAACTAGATGGAGTCAGACAATCTGATGCGCTGCTGAAGTTGGTTATGTGATTTTAGCTTGCGTCTCTCCTCACTCCTGCCTCCTTCAGCACTAAACGGGGCCGAAGTGTCTGTCACTTTTGTCTTGATGCATCTTGATCTCAACAGGCCTCAGGTTTTTCACAGATCCTGCTGCGTGTCTAGAATTCAGGAAGTAGCTTGGTCTGTCCCCTGCATGCCACTGCTATGAACTTGGAAGTTGAGCCGGGACACGGGTTTCTGGAGAGGCACGGCTCGGTGTCTTGTATTTTTCTGGCCAGGAGCCTTGTGCCTTTTGTTAGTCTTCTCTTTCCCTGTCCCTCCGCATCTGCTTTCTTTGCCCTCTGCTCTCTGCCCCTTTGGGAGCAATCATCAAGGCTCCCGCCCCCACAGGCCTGTAGCTCTGTGTCCCTATCCGTGACTCCTCTCAGGGGCCAGGGCTCCCTCAAACCTCTGCATTGACCAGGTCCCCTAAATACTCACGAGGGGCAGAGCAGGCTCCAGCCTTCCACCCCCACCTGCCCAAAGGCACAAATTCACTTTGAAAACCAGCACAAACCACAGAACTAGAGTCCCCGGAGCTGAGTGAAGCCCAGTCGGCCTTGTTAAAAAGGAACAGTGGCTCCACTGTGTGGAAATCGCCTCTGATTCTAGCGCCCCTGGCTACAGAGAGCTGGAGACCTGACTGCCCTGTACTCCTCGCCTCATTCGCTTTCAACACTGACAGACATTCATTCTCTTAGATAACAGAACGTTCAGGATTTTAGATGGCCGGCCACGTTGGTCGCTGGGGAGGTTGGGAGAACCTGGCTTCCCCATTCTCAGTGTCCTCACAGGAGCCAGAGTTGCTGGAAGTCGCTCAGTGGGAGAGCACTTGCCCAACACGTGCAAAGCCCTGGGTTTGATTCCTACCATTGCCCCATCCCCCCAAACCCAACACAGTGTAAATAAATGATTAAAAACCACAAGGAGCCAAAGTCGCTGTGTACCTTGCATGTGTGTCCCTGCCCTCACCGCCTGCCCCTTACCAGCCTGGCCCCGCCTGTGCAGCCAGACCTGGCATGGCTACACAATTTAGTTATATAATTTTATATTATGATCTTTTAAACAAACATGAACATTTCATAACCATTTTCACACATCTTTCGGTCTTCATAACAGTTTTTTTTTTTTTTTTTTTTTTTTTGGGTACCGGGGGGACGACCTCAGGACCTCGCGCGCCAACAGGCACCCGTGCCGCTGAGCGATATCACCGGCCCCTTTTTCGTATGTGGGATCCGGGAGTCGAACTCGGGCCTTCGCGCTTGCAAGGCAGGCGCTTACGCCGCTGAGCCATCTCACCGGCCCCTTCATAACAGTTTTAATGACTTTATATGCTATTTAGTTATTCTATCATTAGCCCATTTTATTATTTAACCTTTTCCCCTAGTGTTTACTCCTTGACATATGCACATAACTCATTTTTAAACATACAGTTCTTTTTTCCCGTTGAATGAATCAATTGCCAAGCCTGGAATTCCTCCGAGTTTGGTATTTCTGTTGTATCATCATCATCATCATCAGGCAAGGGTGTGTTCCTCATTATATTGAGGAAAAGTCTTTCTAAAGAGTTAGTTTTAATTTAGATATGCTGACAAAGAAATAACTCTGAGAGACCTAGAAAGGCCATTTAGCCTTTCATTATTATTTTAAATTGTTCCTCTGCTTATCTCTGGTGGGAGGTGGCACATGCCTATAATCCTAGCACTGTGGGAGGCTGAGGTAGGAAGATCACAAGTTCAAGCCCAACCTGGGCATTTTAGCCACTCAGCAAAACTCTGTCTCAAAATTAAAAGAATAAAAATGAAAATGAAAAGGGGCTGAGGATATATCTGTGTGAAGGCCCTGGGTCAATCTCCAGGACTGTTAAATAAGTAAATATCTCAAAATTATTTAAAATAAATCTGATTCAACTTTGGCATTTCATTTATCTGGAAAATATGTGAAATATCTTTGATGCTGAATGATAGACAAATGCGGTGAGTAGTAGTGGGCACACCATAGTCATTTGTGCATACATTATCATCTTCCATGCATGGAAATAGCAGGTATCGCCCCAGAGGCCCTGGTTTCTTGTAGCAAGGCAGGGGGACAGATGGTGGTGCCTTCCACAGCGATTGCGTGGAGAAACTTGGAAGCCATTTGCGTAGGCTCAGAAGGAAAGACAATAACACACTTCCTTTCCAAGTGCCTTTTGGAAAAACAGCAGACTTGTTTTAGAACAACTTGAGAGCAGAACTTGGAAAAGAATGAGCACATTTCTAAAGTTGTGTTTTAAGGAAAGATTTCTTTTCAGACTGATACGGTCTTAAAATATCCAAGAAGATCCAGCTGCTAGAAAAATGGGTAGGATTAGTGACAGGAAAAACATAAAAATGAATGTAGGTATGTGGGAGTAAAGTTGTCAAAATATTAAAGGAGAAACTCAGCTGTTTTATCTTAGAGAAAGTGGCTTAGACATTTGGCAGAAAATATTGTGAGTTATATAAAAAACCATCTGATCTTGACACTTTAGTGACTAGACGGTTTTTCTATCATTGTAGAGGTTTTCATGGTTTGCATTTAGTAAAACATTACCATGTTGTATTATTGTGTTCCTTTCAAATTACTGAATAGTGGATTTTGCTTCCGATTTACTAAATAGTATATTTTTTTTACCCTGGCATTTCTTAATTTCTTTAATAACTAGCCCAACTTATTATTAACAAGCCTATTTTTACAACCATTTGTTAAAACAGTTGAAAATTCTGATCATAATGTAAAACAAATTCCTATGCAAGTTGTGGAAATTAGGCAACTCTGTTTAACACACAGGTTTGTGGGAGTGCTAAAGTGTTGGGTTAAACTTAACATTGGTTTGACTTAATTTTGGAAGGCGAAGAGTATGTTTGAGGTGGGTGGAAGAGAATTCCAGGTAGAAGGGTGTGAATGAGAGGTAGAGCTGACCGTCAAGGTCAAGTGCCTAATTCAGGACCTGATTTGCAAACAAGGATGCTCTCTCAGCCTGGATGTGACAGTCAGCTTTCAAGCGAAGCACTCTGGAGAGATCTTGTAAATCTTGCCGATTCCTTAGTTTTCTAATTTGGTCCTGGCCTGGGTCTAAATTGTGCAGACCAAATAATATGCTGTTTGCTCTCCAGAGGAAATAATACCTTTTTAAAATGCAAGGATCTAGGTAGGTTTTGTTTTACCTTGGGCTAGTTTAAATATCATCCTGAAGGTGTACACAATTGGACTTTTTTGAGGTTCGGTGATTGATTGGGAGAGATGACCTTTAAGATTTCCTCCTTACAACAGAGTTCTCTGATACCTGAATATTGCCCTTGCCCAAGGTAGAGGGAGAACATGTGCCACTAAATCCTTTGAACTCCCTACACATTCATGACCTAAGACCCTTGGGATTGAAGAGTTTCAGAATACGTCATCATTCTGCTCTTCCTTCCTCTTAGAAACTCTGACAGATAGGTAGCTCTCAGGCATACCCTTATGCTCTTTGTACAAATGAAGTGCGTAAGCTTGACGTGGCACTGCATAAAGCCTTGACCATCAAGGACCTTGGCCTTTGTTACTGTGTGTTGGAAGTAAATCCTTGGTCATCCAGGAGCTAGCCTTTCACTTATTACACCTCTGTTAGCTTCATCTCTTGTGTTGAAATGTACCCATAAGCATTCTTATCTAAGTAACAGACTACATAATCAAGATAATACGTTAGTCGTTCAGTTCTAAGAATCATTATTGTAAGCTTCCAGTGATTCTTTAGATGAGGGAATTGTACTGAAATGGCATCCATCCTGTCATCTGCCTAGAAAATCCCCTACCTGGAGAGAAGAGTTCTTAGTAGGGTGGTGAGGGAGACAGGCTTAGACATGACCTGACTGGGTGTTTTGGAGGAGCTTAAGAACACCCCACAGTGGGATGGGGGCCTCAGTCGGGAAGTCATAGAAACTAAGTTTGCCAGTTGAGCCCTGGATTTGAGGTGACCACAGTGTGTGCTGAGCCCAGCAGTGATGTGATGCCGTGTACTGGGGCGGGCCAGAGCAGGAAGAGTCCAGTAGGTAACAGGAGAGGAGGCGACTCCAGGGAGAGTCCTGAGGGACAGGCCATGGTGGTCATGGCGAGGATGACAAGTGAGGGCCAATGTGAAATTCAAGAGTTATTCTGTTGTTTTGTTTTGTTTTGTTTTGAGAGAAGGTTTTACTTTGTAGTTCAAGCTGGCCTTGAATTCACTGTGTAGCCCAGGCTGTCCTCAAACTTGTGGGGATTCTCCCACCTCAGCTTCCCGAGTGTTGGGATTACAGGTGTGCACCACCATACCTGGTTTATTATTTTCTTCTTAAAGACAAAAACAGTGACATTGTTATCACGCCTAAAGAAATGGGCAATAATTATTAATATTAGAACACTTGTTAGTATTCGTATTGCTGATTGTCTTGTGCACATATTTTAAAGTTTGAATCAGGATCCAAATAAGTGTACGTTTTAATTGCTTGATAAATCTAAACCTCACGAGTCATAGTCTTGTCCTCCATCTCTATTTTTTCCCTCTTTCACGTCATCTGTAGAAGGAACTGGGTAGTGTATCTGTAGACTTCCCTGCAGTCTTCCTCCTGCACCTGTCATCATGCTTTTCCTCTGTCCTCTGTTTATTCTGTAAACTGGCAGTTGGATTGGAGGCTTGATCACGTTGCGTTAGCCCTAATGGTTTTACCCAGTTCCTAAACGAAATAGCTTTAGCCTCACTGTGCATTCCATCATCGTTTATTTGGGTGAATGAAGGCCACATTCTAGGTACAGTAGTCTGTACTGCTCTTCAGCGTACTTGGGCGAGTTCTGGCAAACAAGTGCGTGAGCCGTACTGAAGCCAGCGAGAGCCTTGCTGTTGCCCTCCTGACTTCCTGTCATCCTCTCCCCAGAGGCCACTACTGTTCTCAGATTTTCATCCATACGACCAGTTTTACTTGTCTTGATCTCCAAAAAAGAGAAAAAGGGAAGCCAGTCTAGGGCCAAGCACTTACTCAGCTCCTCTGTGTGCCGGAATCCGTGCTGCTGCTGAAGTGTAAGCAAGCCTGACAGAGCTGACCATGGGGATGCTGGGAAGGGGGGGGTCATTGCAAAGGCAAAGGGCTGAGCACAGTGGGACCCCAGTGGCCTGGACGGAGCTGGGGTTCTCTGAGCTCAGGGATGGGCTGCAGGGTCCTGTGTTGTTCTCTGCTTTTGCAGGGAGCCCAAGTGTTAAGCTTCGGCTGTTTTGGTCCTTCGTCATTTTCCTGCACTTGCACAGGATTTCCTCATCGCCCTGCATGAGTTCTGACGGGAAAGAGGCCCAGAGACGTGGGATGCTTTCCTCCCGGGCACGAAGCCTGAGAACCGGGAACGGGCAGGGGATTGAGCCGCGCTGTGTCGCCCCCTCTTCCTTTCTGACCCTCACCTCTCCGTGGGCATTTTCTTTCCACTTAAATCCGCTGCCTTCCTAAGGCGGCCAAGTTCATGCAGTTTGTCTTACCAAGAAAAGCAGTCAGTAGTGCCTGGTTTTCTTTGTATATCCTTATATACGAAACATTCCCGTGTCATTAGAATTATTTGAATTATGACTCACAGGTACTGTATAAATTCTTATGTGGCCGCACTGTATGTAACTGTATATAATGTATGCGTGTACACTACATAAACTATATGTTTTATACTATATATGTGTATATATATGTGTGCACATATATTTTTGTAGTTTGTCCAGTTGATTATAAGTTCAGTTAGGAAATGGTATTGGAATTTTTTGTCAAATCAGGTTTTCCTGGAGCACAAAAGAAGCTAAAATCATTGAGCACCGTTCTTTCCTCATTTCTCCACAGGACCCTCCGAGTATGGCTGAAGAGAGACAGTGGCCAGTACTGGCCCAGCATTTACCACACCATGGCCTGTAAGTCGTGTGACTCCCCCCCCCACAGCCGCCGAGGGCAGAGATTCTGATGCCTGTGATGATGGAAATTTCAAAATGTCTGACTGAAAATTGCAACTGGATTTCAGAATGAGTTTCTTAGTTGCCTAATACCTCTGAGAGGCTGTAATAAGCTACAGGAAAACTCCTTTTGCAAAGGAAGTTGGTTCTACCAGCTTAACTGAAGCAGACTAGAACAAAACTGAAGAAAAACACAAAATAAAACAAGCCAAGCCCCCCTCCCCCAAGAGGAAAAGGGCATGCACCCATTCGTTTTCCTTTGCCTTAATTTGGCCAGCCTACACTGGTCTTAACTTTGTAGTCATAGTGACTAATACTTGCACTAAAAAAACCACTGTGTATGCTTGTAATTATGACTGGCCTTTTCCGGGACCTTTTTGCTAACCTGTGGGTATTACAGAGAGATGTAGCTCAAGGTACAACACTTTCTAGATAGAAGATTTCCTCAACAGTCAGACATATTGTAAACATAAACCTCCAGGCTAAAGCATGGAGGCTTTAAAATAGCCCTCAGATGTCATGACATAAAATTACATGTAAATTCTAGCCCTTCAGGCAAATCTAAGAGGCACTGAAGGCCTTCTGTCCCACTTCTTTTCTAAAGCCCTTTTGAGAACAAAGCCCTACAGAGAATGCCTGGATGTCACCCCAGGCCAAATGGGGGTGACTCCTGCCATCCCAGATAGCCACAGGAAGGCATCCATGCTGCAGATTTCCTCTGGGCTTTGGTCCTTAATGAGGTATTTTCCTCAGTTAAGGGTTTCTGTATTCAGACAACCTTTAGGAGAAGACAGAGGACTTGGTATGTACTTGATGGGTTGTTACCAATGTCATGTGACAGTCCCCAGAGAGGAGCTTTTGACAGCTGTCCTAGATGTGGCGGACACTGTCCGCAGCTTTCCTAAGTGTAATTCCAAAGCTGTGGAGTTCGTTAGAAACAGAGAAAGCCAGTTATTCCGAGTGTGATCTGTAATTAGCGTCATTCTCCCAAGCACCTCCCTTCTTAGTTAGCATTTTCTTATTTGCGCATATATTCCATCGTGCATGCAGTATTTGGAACCTGTAATAGTTTTCACAAAAGGTTTATAGTATATCAAAATTTTCATTTGTTCTACCATCTATCAATAGTTTGGGCAGGCTGGCTAACTTATGCCTTTGCAGTCATTCAGTGATAATGAAATAGACTTTTTAGAATGCTATAAGGACAACTATTATCAAAACAATGGTAAAATTTTACAATATATAGCACATTAGAAGACTACCTGAAAATCTGATCATCATTTACTGTGCCAAGCATTCGTGCCTCCGTGTTATCCGTGTATTATGGATATGTACACCTGGTCTCTCACCCTGAATTCTCACCATGAAGTAGGACGTGACCAGTATCCTAAGTATAACGAGAACAAAATAGGCTTCTGTTGGGCTGATTACTCCTTACTTCCCCGTAGCCCAGCCATAGGTCTGATAGGTGGAAGTAGCAACAGTGTGAGGAACTCATTCCACAGCTGGGGAATGTTCTGTCATCCTTCGGGAAAGCTCGCTGGTGCTAGTGCTGTTACTCCTGACACCCCCACCCTTCCTCCATAGTTCTTATTTTGGTTTTAGCTTAATCTCTTGGAGTCCTCAACCTTGAGTTCATGCTCATGAGAATGGAGACTGAGGTGGATTGTGTTCTGTATTTCCTTGGCTTGTATTTTCCCCAAATACTTAGTATAAATTGCACCAGCAGAAGTGTGTGTCCTTCAGGCTGCTACGTCTTGGGCACAGGGTGTGGCTCTCTGTCCTTCCCCTCACTGAGCGGCAGTTCCCAGATCAGAGGAGGGATGGAAAGGACGGCGCCTGCAGTGTGTGCTGACACCTACCTGAGTCTGTATCTACCCTGCCCAGTTCATTGCTTCCAGAGGCTTCTTGATGGCCCCTATCTGGACCTGTGTCTACTGACAAAACTGCAAGAACATGGCCAGAGGGAAATATCACGAATGAATTCTAAGAAACTACTCTATGTTAGAATGATTTTTATTTAAGTTCAAAATATAAGAAAAGTGCCATGTTGTCTCTAAAAACTCTGTAGATTACCCAACTGGAGATATTTTCGTGGTTATCCACCCGTGTAAACTTCTCCCTGCAACCTGACTGGTCACTAAGGCAAAGCTTTGTATTGTGTATTGCTTTAGGCTGTCCAGTTGTTCCATAACTACCTCACTTAACAAAAATCACTTTTAGAATCCGCTGTAGCTAAAGCAAAGTAACTTTTAGTTTCTGTTTTACTGTGTGCCTCAAGGCTTTCTTTAATAATATAATTTTATGAAATCATTGCAACTTCTATGGAAGGTAGATGATATTTTTATCATTTTACGGATGAGAAAACTGAGGCCAGAGATATTAAATTGATTGCTTGTGAATGGAATTGTAATCCATGCCTGTTTGTAACTCCCAGACTGTGCTGTCCATCATAGTAGGTCCACAAAATTTTTGATGCAGAGAGCCAGACAGTAAATGTTTAGATTCTGTAGGCCAAAGAGTCTGTGATGACTACTTACTTCGCCACTGTGGCATGAAAGTAATCATAAAGAGTACATAAATGAAGGGCCCTGGCTGTGTTCCTAGAAAACCAAAGCCTTTATTAACAAAGCATGCAGTGGGTTGGACTTGGCTCCCTGGTGAGAGTTTTAAGCATGTGATTTTAGACTGTAGCGATGTCTTCTGAAAAGTCCACTGATTTGAAGAATGATCTGTGTTTTTCTTGTTTATAAGACTATGAATATCCAGCCCTTCTTCTTTTTGAAATTTAAATTGCTTATCTCGGTAGAAACCTCTCTGGGAAAAAAGCCTGGACATCACTATATATAAAACAAAGGAGGGGAAAAAAAAAGAGGGAAGCTTTATATATATATATTTTTTTTTTTTGGGGGGGGTACCGGGGGTCGACCTCAGGACCTCGTGCGCCAGCAGGCACCCATGCCGCTGAGCGATATCACCGGCCCCTTTTTTTGTATGTGGGATCTGGGAGTCGAACTCGGGCCCTCACGCTTGCCAGGCAGGCGCTCATGCCGCTGAGCCATCTCACTGGCCCTTTTTATATTTTTTTTAATTGCAGAGATCCTCTATCATTACATTACACATTGAAATTTTTACACAAAAGAGGGATTTTGCATATTTACCCAGTTGGTTATGTTGTTGGGGGTCAAAGAATTGAAAAGCACTAATGCAACAAGAATTAGTTCCAACTGATGAGCTTGTGAAACTGGTAACAGATCTTTGAAATCATCAAAGCATCAATTTGTTTATGCCTGATAATGGAAGAGCATTTTGATTATAAAGATGCGTATGTGTTTGTGGTTCTAACTCTTAGACATGATTGTTCTTTATAATCTTAAACATCAGTATGGTGGGTAATGGTGTGTGGACTTAAGTCATTCCTAATTGTATTGTGCACAGTTTCACTACCTATCTTTCAACTATGTAGTTTTTTTTTTTTTTTTTATGTGGGTACCAGGGGTCGAACTCAGGACCTCACGCTTGCCAGGCAGGTGCTTATGCCACTGAGCTATCTCACCAGCCCCAACTATGTAGTTCTTGAGTGCAACTGAAATGGCCTTTTTCTCTGGTTTAATCCTTATGTTGCCTCTGTCTTTTTCTTTGGGTGCAATCCAGTATTCTAGTTTATAGTACTTTCTTCCTTTGGTGAATATCAGCCCATTGCAGCAAGATGACTCACTAGGAAGATATTTTCCTTTTACTTTGTTTGTTTATTGAGACGGTGTCTGGCTGTGTAGTTCAGGCTGGCCTCAAACTTGTGATTCTCCTGCCTTAGCCTCCCAAGTACAGGGATTACAGGTGTGCATGACCACACTTGTCTTTTTTTTTTATGAATTTTATTTGAAAGCAAAGTCAAGTTCACTTGTTTTGTTTTGTTTTGTTGCCAGCATACATTTTCAAGTTGTGGTTCTTCTGTTGTTGGTTAAAATTTTTTAGGTCAGAAAAAAAAACTCAGACATTGCATTTTGCAAATATTCCATTTATCACTTCTCTGATTTTTAGCCAGAGAAAA